>CP012817.1:2018384-2691178 GCA_001936135.1 Saccharomycopsis fibuligera x Saccharomycopsis cf. fibuligera | reverse complement strand
TCGGTACAGAACACTGGGTATCTTAGAACATCAAGATGAGAAAAGATAAACTCATTAGAAACAAAAAACAAGAGAAAAAATTGGTGCTGAATTGAAATCGAAACTGTCGCATTGAAAATTCACGTGGGGGTTCGTCCAACCCTTTTAGTTGAAGCATGTAAGAGAAAAAATATACTATCTATGGAACTAACTAAGCCAATCAAACCAGTTATAGAAACTTCATTAACACTAGCGCTACAACATATTGACTCTTAGTATTATTCAAAAATATGCTGGCAATCTCAGAAGATGTGAAAAAGAGGTTTTTTTATGACCTAAGCTTTCTTACCATTGCCCTCTCTGACCATTATCTCACATGTTTCAAGCCAATTGAGCTCATGTATGATGCTCTTCTCACTGATTTGTCCATCGAAGCTGTCCCCATTCTTTTCGACAATTTGGATTACAAGATCAAATTGCGATCAACTCACAAGATACACAATTTATTATATAAAGAAAACCTTTCAGTAACAGAAAAGGAAAACAACAAACCATATGTGGAAGATTGGGAAAGATTCAAAGGTATGATCAATCAGCCAAACCTCACTATTGATGAACTTATCAGAATTATAGAAATTCAACTATTAGCTACCATCATTTTGACCCAAAATATTGCAAAAATTAAGACTGGTTTTTTTTTGAAAGCTACAAAGCAATTTGGTAAACCACCGATGCCATCGTCTGCTTCCACAATGGCACCACCTCCACCACCGGGATCATCTCAATCTCAATCTAAGCAGTCATCTTCACCATCTTCATTTGACCATTTCAGACTATTTTATATCAAGTTTCTTATGAAAACTGGTAATAAAAATATAATACATATCATAAATAAGCTAAAGTTGTTGCTTGATATAACCATAGAATATAAAGAAGCAGAAACTGGTAAACAAAAAATTATTATACTCAAGCAATTCATGCCAAACATTCTTTCATACTTGTATAATTTGTTAATTACTAGCAACCAAGTAAAAAGTTTTCTTCAAAGGCTACCATCCTCCAGCGAGACTACTTTGAATTTTACAAAAACTGAAATTTTGAGGTACTTGAAAGAATACTTAAATCAGCTTAATGGGTTTACTGAGAAAACAGATAATTTGATGAAGTATGCATGGGATCGAAATTATTTGAAGAAACTTTACTGTCAAAACTATATAAACTATAATTGGGAGCGGTTCAAGCTGCCCAAATTTGATACTAAAAAGTTCAAGTTTGTGAATTTTGAAAACTTGAAGTCTATCAAAGTCAAATCTATAGTAGCACTCATGCATGACGAAAGCAAGAAAGAAGAAAAAGATAATTATGATCAAAAGGATGATTCGACTGATGATTCCAACCAACCAGATGGACCCAGTACCCAAAACGATTTAGATATGCGTATTTATCAGTTCCCAAATTTTACTAATTTCCTAATATCTTCCAGACCATTGAGAATATCAAATAAATGGTATCTATATATTCTTCTTGCAACTTTAAATTTCAAATTTGCTGCTCCCGGATCAAATAAATCCAATTTGGTTAGAATTGATCAAAAAATCCAAGACATTGTAAGACTCAATAATGTCACATTCACACTACTTCAGAGCAACACAAAAACAAATCGAAGCATAAAAGAAGGTAACATCATGCAGTTTTATCAAATTATTAGAAAGATTCAGCTTCCCTACAGCTATACAATATTGATGATTATTGTGAATTTCGAGTTACTTATTGGTAGTCTTTTTGATTTGAACCGAAAAATCTTGGACGACATGAATAAAGAGTTTTACGGTGCTTCCTCAGAAAACAATGGAGATGAAAAAGACTTGCAAGGTAAAGATCATTCTAGTGTTAATGATAAGAATCCTGAGTCCATGGAAAAAAAAGAAAAAGGCGATGATTCTAATGAGAACTATGATAATGGGATTTTATCAGATTTAAAAGAAAGAGTTTCTAACGGCACGCAGACTGCAGAAGAGAAAAGTATTGTTAATAATGTGACTAAAGCTATAAAAACAAAAGTAATTGATGACATTATAGAGACAGTGAATTTACTTACTGATTATACAAGTCTAATTATCAAAGAGCTCAATAATAAAAAAATTTTAGTGGAAGATTTTTTGCATCAATTAGTGGAGGCCGAAAGAGAATTAGTTGACCATGATGGAAAGAAAAAGCCAAGCATTCACAAATTCACCAGAAGAGAAGAAAAGATTATTAAAAGTTTATTCTGCACCAAAATCACAATGTATTTCAAAGTTTTGAATAAGATTATTCATGAGTTTATGATTTTTGGATCTGAAGAAGAGGCACTATGCATGAATTATTCATGTTTCAGTCCTGTTATTGAAAACGAACTTGAGATGCTGTCTGAATTCTTGGAGAAGCTCAATGAAGTGAAATTCAAGGACAGCGAAGTGCTAACAAGGAAACATTTAACAAACTTACGTTATAAAACAATTAGTATCAAATTAGCCAAAATCATGTACTTGGTGCAAAATATCAAGACCGTTATCGAGGAAAACCCTAATGTCTTAAAGCAAAAGCATGACGAGGTATTTGAGAAACTAATATCTGAGATCACAGATGCATTTTGTGAAATACGATCTTTGGTGAAATAATTGAATTTTATAGAAAGTGAAAAAGAAAAAGAAACAATTGATAACGATGCAAATAATAATAATAGCGATGTTGATATTTGCAACTTTTTTCGTTAGTGTAATGCGATATTACGCCGGTGCATGTGTGTGCATGCCCGTGTCATATGATTTGGTTTTAGGTAAATAAAAAAGAAAAGAAAAGAAAAAGATGTAAAAATTCCGGGGTAGAAGTTCCTATTTTTTGTTTAGTTTTACTTTCTTCCTTTATAATCTTCTGATCTATTCTTGTTTGACTTCCTTGGCTATACTAACGATACCAAACATAAAAAGAAAAAAGAAAAAAAAGAAAATGAATACAGAAACACTTATTGATGAGAATCCTCTCCAACGGTTTTACGAGTTTGACTGGGCTCAAGACTACAAGTATCAGGTATGTACCGTTGCTACAATAGCTCCACACACCCGGAACGAATGCCTACTGGATGTGTTTGAACTGCGCTTAAGTAGATATATAGGTGTTCATTACCATGAATGAATAAAAGATCATCAGAAATTATATACTAACTAATACTCAGGCTGGGTTAAGTCTAATTAGGGATTCTTATAGTGATGCAAATACAGTTTTGTCCTCAAAAGAGTTTGAAAAGCTTGCCTCAAAAGCAAAAGTGTTTTATTTTAAGAGAAATCTTGGAATAGCCATAGATCCTCAAGTTTACAATCATTGGATAGATCAGAATAATGCAGATAGCTCTAGAAAGTTAGTAGTTAATATGGATGGAGTTTCTGAGATTGGCAAAAAGCCACACATCATCAACAATACTCAACAGCGAATTGCATTAGCAAAAATCACAAGTACAAGTGCAAGTGCCAATACCAGTTCAAGCACAAGCACAAGTCATATAGCGGGTGCTTCTAGTGGTTTTGCAGATGCCAGAGCTGTCGTCAGCGGCAATAATAGCGTTCCTGTCAACGATAATAGTAATCATACTGTTGCTGCTATTGATGCTAGTCTACACCTGGAGCCAGAACAGCCAGAAGAGTCTAAATCGTTGACTTATGATGAACTTGTGGAGTTGATCATATCAGGAAAGCCGATCCCGGGAATTAAGCAAATTCCAAATATTATACTACAAGATCAACTGTCAAAGCCGATGCTAAAGCAGCGCAAGAAGCCGTGGGAGATTGCTAGGGAAGAAGAAAACCAGCAACTCACGGGATTTGGTTTTGGCAGTCAAAGTGTCAGTAAAGACATTCACTAACTGATGGTATTTACTTATATGTCATTCTGGTCTCTTTTTTCTCGATTTATTATTCACGGTTTGGTTGTGTTTCGTTGCGTAATTTTGTTTTATTTGCTCTGTTTGTTCAATCCATTTATTCGTTTTCATTCTTTAAAAGCATGTTATTTGTACGTATCTCGATTCAGGTAGTTCATGATTTACCTTGTTTGAGTTAGCGATAATCTATTTCAATTTCCTTTTTAATCTTACGAATTTTACGCACACTGTAATTAGAGTTTAAAAACGCTCTATATAACATTAGTTCTAACTGTTATGGAATTATAAAGGTGAACGCACTTTCATTCACTTTCTCTTCCTTTTCCCCACTTTGGACCCAAAAAGAACATTTGTTTTTTTCTTGGCTGAACGTTGGTTTCTAAGCTCTTTGTCACTATCCTCGTCATAGTCATCATCATTAGTTCCAGCTCCTGCGTAATGTACGGATCTGTTTGTTGTTCCAACAGTCTTCTGTGCACGTACACTAGGTGACGGTCTACCGTTATTATTATAAGTATTATTATTGTTATTGTTATTATTGTTATTGAAGTTTCGATCATTTTGAGAACCATTTACATACTGATCTTGCCTTATTTTCCGTACATTATCCTTTCTCAATTTATTTTTCAACGACTTCATGCTATCCGAATCATTAAGTTGGATTTGCAAATTTGCCTTCTTGTTGCTACCTGAGGTGAAAGCGTCATAGTTGTGAACATTATCATTTTTATACTTAATGGTTTTGCGGTTCTTAATGTGGTCATCGATGGTATTGATCTGCAAGCCAGACTCATTGTCTAAAGTTAACCCTGAGCCGCCACTTATTATGGGTAGTGTAAAAAAATTGGCACCTTTGCTATCATTTTGATCTAATTGCTCGTCTCTTGCTATTATTTTAGAACTCGATGGGCTATTTCCATTTCCGGTATGCTTAAACGGCTGCAACCACGAGAGAATTTTTTTGTTTGTGTTAGCGACAGAAGACATCAAATCATTCTGAAGTTCTGTCTGCTGCTTTATGATCTGTCTGTTACTACTCATGCTGGGTTTGGTGTTGATTTGTTGTCTGGTGTACTCCCTGTTGAACCTATCTATTCTCAAAGTACTGCGTCTATTCTGTCAGCCACAGTAGAGTGGGTCTTGCTCAAGCATTAATGATAAAAAAAATTTCCGTATCGTGAAGCTCATCTGCGCGCGCACGTGCGGGAATCTCTTTTCAACATGAAAGTCCAGGCACTAATATGTTTAACTTCAGATGTAGAGCTGTCAGCAAATTTTTTACTTGCTTGTGTTGAGACGTACTTCCGAATAAATTTTGTGTCTCAAAATGAAATAATTATGTTAGTATTGTTTTGTTTCCTCAGTCATTTGTAGTGTAACGAAGAATCTGGTAATAGTATCACCATTGTCGGATAGCACACCAATAGCTAATAGTGCTGTACTGCGGTCGGAGGGGCCTATAAGAGAAAACTACAGCAACTTCAAAACTACAAAGTTTTTGAGCTGCTTCAAAAATGAGACCTGGCATGTCTGTAAACTACAATCTGTAATGGGAACTATGGTATAATACCAAGACTGTCTCATTTACCCGCCCTATTATGTATTATTATATGACGGGTATCATGTGATTCAGGCGCGTGGCGCTATCGCCAAACAGCTTTAAGAATATTGCCAGACGACCACATTGTTGGTTAAAGATCTCTATCTTTAAAAATGATAAAATAACCCAATAGACACGACAAACTCAATTTATAAATAATAATGAGCGGGTTGTATACTAGTGTTATTATCACCACTGGGTCCGGTATTGTCTTGTTCAAGGACAATGGCCAAAGTGCAGGCAATGCCACAGGCGCCGCTAACCCTAGTGCTTACAATAAATCCATCAATTTGATCAACCAGATGATCACAGATAACTACGTCAATTTCAACCCGAATGCTGGGAAAGCAGCACATGATAACAATGGGCTAGATACTATTGTCCAAACATACTTCAAAAATAATGAGATTATCAAATATGTTGATTTGGGCAAAAAATCTATCTTTATCACTGTACATTACTCATCGCTATCAGCTAAAGCATCGGAGGTCAATAAGATTAACAAGATCCTTATTCACTCAAAAGACTTGTTCGTCAAGTTAATCATGGAGGAAATCAGTAGTTATGGAGATAATGAGTTCACTTCTTTTGATTTCATAAAGGCCAAGCAGACAATAAAAGAGAAAAACTTTGGCTTGTATCTCAATGAGTTGGTGAAAAAAGTGGAGGCAGATGATATAAATGTTAATTCAGACGTGGATGGTAGTGACGCAGAAGAAAAAGAATCAAATGAAAAATATGAAGATGAAGTAGATAAAGTAGTACAAAATGTGAAACAACTCAAAAAAGGCAAACAGCAGCCGATACAAAGTGTTGGCAAGAAGTTCAAATCAGTTAAAGATACAAAGACAAAGAAGAGTAGAAGATGGACGGATAATGGTGAGTTGATCGAGGATGACGGCACCTATGAGAGCTTGGATTTTACCGAACAGCAACCCGAAGGAGACAATAGTGCATACTTTGATGACGATGTCTCAAAACTTGTTAGTAGCCAAAATTATGGTTCAAAGACCAAGAGTGGGTTTATTATTAACGATTTGTCTAAGGAGATTGATGATATTTTATCCTCCTCGAACAAATCAAACTCAAAGAATTCTGAAAATCGATCTGGAGGCACTTTTGATTTCTTGAAAAAGTACATTGGTGGCAAGACCATTACAGAGCAAGATTTACAAAAATCATCTAAGATTATTAAAGAAAATTTGATCAAGAAAAATGTCAGTGCAGAGATTGCTGACAAATTAGTGTCATCATTACAACCAACGCTACTTGGTTCCAAAACCAAAAACTTTCAATCTATTGAATCGCAAATTAAGGCTACTTTACAAACTGAACTAACAAAAATTCTTACTCCAAATACTTCCATTAACTTGTTGCAAGAGATTTATAAGAAGCAAGCCACTGCTGCGAAAAAAGGCACTAAAGAACCGTATGTCATAAGTATTGTTGGCGTAAATGGGGTTGGTAAATCTACTAACTTGTCCAAACTAGCATATTGGTTACTCAACAACAAATTTAATGTGCTAATTGCTGCCTGTGACACATTCAGATCTGGAGCAGTAGAACAGCTTAAAGTGCATGAACGTAACTTAAATAAATTAATTTCATCCTTAAAACTTGAATCCAAGCTTAAGGTGTTTGAGCAAGGCTACGGTAACTTGTCAAAAGTCTCATTAATTGCTAAAAATTCCATAGAATATGCTAAAGCAGAAGGATACGATATCATATTAATGGACACTGCTGGACGTCGTCATAATGATTCAAAGCTCATGGCACCCTTGAAAGATTTTGCTATTGCTGCAAAGCCAGACAAGATAATCATGGTGGGCGAAGCACTTGTGGGTACTGACTCAGTCATGCAAGCTAGTAATTTTAATAAAAGTTTTTCCGGAGCTAACCGAAAGTTGGACTTTTTTATTATAAGTAAATGTGACACTGTGGGTGATTTGATTGGTACTATGGTAAATATGGTGTATTCTACGGGGATACCAATATTGTTTGTTGGTGTTGGTCAAACGTATACGGATTTGCGGACATTGAGTGTCGAATGGGCTGTTAATACTCTTTTGTCATGAATAAAAGTTTTTGAGAGAAAAGGCTACTTTGCATTTTTATTTGAATTTTGCATATGTTAGATAATACTTAGAGTGTCAATTTTATGAGAGCTGTATAGTAATCAGGATCTGCATTATGCGGTAGAACGTTATTTTCTCTTGATTTGAAGACCGAAGTTGGGCATCAGCACTATACCAGTTTGCCAAAGTTACGTAACTAGCTTTATTAAAAATTTAATAGCTGTGTACAAGCTCGCTCCTTACGATACATAATCGCTTACTCTGGCTGTTGTATTAGAAAATAAAACTGAACATTTAGTTGTGAAACGGTGCTAGCAAATGTTTGTGTATGTATCATT
Organism: Saccharomycopsis fibuligera x Saccharomycopsis cf. fibuligera; assembly: GCA_001936135.1. Lineage (NCBI taxonomy): Eukaryota > Fungi > Ascomycota > Saccharomycetes > Ascoideales > Saccharomycopsidaceae > Saccharomycopsis > Saccharomycopsis fibuligera x Saccharomycopsis cf. fibuligera. The sequence continues at coordinate 2,683,270 of CP012817.1, read as the reverse complement.
AGAATAAGTAAAAGAAAATTACTAAATCAGCATGAGATTTGCAAAGCCAAATGGTGAGAAAAAAAGTAGAGGAAACAAAGCATTTAGATCAATTTCAATCACAATGTTATCTTTATAAAGTCTTTTCAATAGCAGCAAGTTCCTCAAGATCTGACACATAGTTAGCTTGGAACAAATCTTCAGAGTAAGGAACATCCAATGGCGGTCTACCAGAAACAGATTCGCCAAACTCAGCGAAACGTTTAACAAGCAACTTGGTAGCTAAAACACCACCGTCAACGGCAACTTGTTCAGCCTTAGTGACCTTGTATTGTAATTCGCGAGCTTCCGGACCAAAATCTTGATTGATGCCGTACTCAAGTAATTTATTAATAGTCTTTGGGAAAGCATTTCCTAAACCGTCAATGAGCCCCACAGAACCAACACTAAATGCTGGCAATAAAAGGTTTGCAAAACCTGGGAACACCGAAAATGCAGATTTTTGAATAATTGGATTCTGCTGCACTTTGATAAAAAGGGTCAAATCGCCATAAGTAAATTTTGATCCAACAATGTTTGGATGCTGTGCTAATTTCTCAAATGTTTTTTCTTGGATAACGATGCCATTAGTGACAGCAGGATACAAGTATATGAGCACCGGTAATGGAGAAGCATCAGCAACAAGTTTGAACCAATGATAGATACCTTCTTGAGATGCACTGGCGCCAAAATAGTTGGAAGTCACTATAAGGGCGTAGTCTGCTCCTGAATTTTTTGCCGACTTGATTTCTTCTATAGTGCCTTCAACACTGTTTTCAGCAACTCCGGCAATGACGATGGATTCTGGGCCTGCGGATGTTCTGATAGTTTTAACTAGATCTGCTCTTTCTTTTCTAGATAAATGTGCATTCTCTCCTGTAGAACCATTGATAACAAAACCTTTAATGCCATTTTCAACAAGATACTTAGTGTGGGCTGCTTGAGTGTCATAGTCGACAGTCCAGTTGTCCAGCTTGAAGAAGGTTGGTAATGGTGGATAAAGACCTGCAGCTGGAGGTTTAGCGGCGCTCATGATTAAATAATATGTTTTTTTGAAAAAGTATATAAAATCTATTATTGAATAGAATACAATCTGCGAAAGGAAAGAAATAAAATAGTATAAACAAAGTGATCAAGGGTAGAAGAAATGTGTGTATTTATATGCTGCTCATATCCGAAACTCTGTGAGATTCTTAAAACCCTCCCAAATAGCCTAAATCATCGGCAACTGCACAAGCGACGCAAACTTCCCGATCATCCCCTAGATCGTCAACATGAGCCATTAACTAGTTCATCAACTGCTCGATCAGTAGTACTTCACCGTATATTGTGTCTTACCGCCAAACAACTTGAACCAATGTTGTTTCAGTTTCTGTAAACTTCTGGCTGCTTGACTTAATTTCTGTCTGAGGCAATCCAACTTTAACCGAGGTAGAATTCTTAATCTCCACAACTGTCTTTTGGGCATCGGCTCCGAAGCAAATGAACCTTTGCGTTTAGAAATAAAAGTAGTGTTAGCTGTGACGCGTGAATTTCTTCTTTTAAAAGTACAGTAAGTGCTGCTGCCATGATCTTCCATTCGCAAGCGCTGTTCTAGTTGCTTACGATACTTTTGAACTTCCACCTTGATGTGAAGCAACTCTTCATCGGAGTCATTTCTATTGAGTACAGAACTGGTGCTGTCAAAGCTTCTCTCATATCTTGCGGTGCCACTCTGTTTTTCATCTGATTCAGAAACAGAACAAGTGCTGTCTCGCAAAATTACAGCAGGCCAGCTGTTTGTTCTTCCAGAGGTAATAAGATGACTGATAATAGACATCGTGTCTGAATTGGACTTCAACTGTGCCATTGTAGGAGCATTGACGTTGATATTACTTTCACGAATAAACGCGTCAAAGTCTCTAAGACAATTTGGTACATCATTGTATCCGTAAATGCTTTCAGTGTTGACACTTTTTTGTGCCCATGAAGATGACCCCTCGTTATTGACTTCTGCAATATCGTAAAGATGAACTTCCAAATTTTGATGGCTATTGCTGTGGTTATCATTCTCGATATTGCAACTAGTACTATTGCAAAATGTAGGCTCAGTAGGTTCAACCATAGATGTGTAAATAAAATCAAATGGCGTTGGTATCAAATCTTCAACTATTTCTGTTTCTTCACGCCATATAGTAGTATCCATATTATCTCTTTCGGGGACTCTATTGTTGTAATAAATGCTATAGTTACTATTTTCTGTACCAACGTCCATGATCTCATTTGTATTTTCTTCGTCTTCGTCCTTATAGCCGTTAGAGCTTTCGTTATAGTTGTTGTAATGGTGGTGGTAAATATAATAATCTTTGTCGAAAACTCTATTTTTTTTGTCCATCAAATCTAGGATCTCATTTTCCAACAGCTCTGCAGTAATGGCCTCTTCTTCATGAAAATCTAATGGGGCCTTCCCGGAACCCAAACTTTGTAAATATTGTCTAGATGTGCCGCAAATATGGTATCTTCTATCTGCGACTTCTTCATCCGACAAAAACTGATCAATACTAGCAGATGCGTGAAGATATGCCCTGTTTTTTACTTCATATTGCAAATTATCGCCCTGCTCTCTATTCAAAGTGGAAACTGAATGTAAGCTTGGGATATCATGGACTTCTGTATCACCATCGCTCAAAAGGTTTTGCCACGATGAGGCTACATTACCTATATTAGAGTGATTATGGGTGTTTTCTTCTTTTTCGCCATCATCGTATTCACTGTAGACACTGCTAGTGTAAACCAAAGTATCAGTATTATTAGTATGTTCAATATCTTTTTCCGGTTCAGGGAGCAACAAGGTGGCGTTGCTATCATCACTGTTATCGCTGCTGTTACTAAGAACAGAGTCACGATTACCAACACGGCTCAAATAATGACTATTATGAAAGCCTTTGGTATACACCGCTACATTTGATAAATGGCTTCTTTCTCTAATTCCTGACAAATTGGAAACTGAAGAGGCACATGAGGAAGAGTAGCTCTTTGCGTACAATCTGAGAAGATTAATGGTTTCTTCATTGGCATCATCACTTTCCGTAGCTATTGTGCTTCGCCTCCTTAAGGTATAAATTGAACTTCCCGAACTTTCTATAATAATTGGTATAGAATTTTCGGGCCTATCATCTTGTTCAGAAACAATTGAAAGAATAGTGGAGGCTCTTGATGCTCTTGATTTCTTTGTCCCTCCACGAGCCAACAATGCATCAACGTCAGCCAACTCCGCATTGATATCAATAGTTTGTAAAAAAGATTCAAGCCTAGTAATATTGCTTTGGTACCTTTCATTATAAGTAACCATACTGGAAAAGAAACTAATGCTTGTGAAATAAAATGAAAATATAAGATATATCTGGAAAGTAAATAATAACAAAAACAAAAATAAAAATCGCGTAGAAACGAAGAGAAGCAAAACCGAAAGAGAAAAATACTGTGGGAAGAGCCATTTTTAATTGCTTTATAGAAATTTTCCAATTAGAGCTAGAGTCTTAATTAAAGGAATCTTTTAGTTCGAAAGTGCGATGATAGTAGTGCTGGTGTTATGAAGGAAAACTGTGCTCGAGTTCCTTCATGCTGCATGTTGAAAAAAGGAAAATTGGACCGCATCGAAGCGCATGTTTTTCGTTTCGACCAGTGCATAATGGTTCCAAGATGATTCAGTAACAACTGCGCTTCGGTGCAGGGTGCCGTAACATGGGTACTACAGGCTTACTATTATAAATGCGTATAAAAGCAAGATATTTTGAATATTTTCTCAGTTATAGCCTCAAATTACTATAGCAATTTATGAAGTACTGTTTAAGTTGCCCTTTCTGCGTAGCATGTCTTTAGGAGCTTAAAATCGGTGTCGCCGTGCCACAAACGCAGACCTAAAGAAGACATAAAGATCACTGAATGAGATTTTGTCCGACGTTTGATTTTCAAATAATGCTATAAGTCCTCCCTTTTTAAGTATCCTATTGCGCTCAGACTGTAAACGGGGTGCTTGGGATTGGTAAATTTAGAAGAAAAAAAAATTATTGGTAGGGTCCTATAAATATCCTAAACTATGGAACCTATTGCAATAACGCAACGGATTACACCAGAGGGTAAAAATCGCCTACGGCAGTTTATATACACAAAATCTTGAAAAGAGCAAGTATGATATTTTGTGAAATAATTTATAAACAACATTTAGCAAGTTTGTGATAAGTTAATACTTTTGTTTTTCAAACATTACAATGTTGTGGCCCTCTATCATGTCCATCATAGTTAATTGATAGAAAAGTTAAACCTCAACTTGGTACCACATTCCCGAATATCCTATGTACACAGTACTAGTAAGTCAGTCATTTAAAAGCCCTGCAAATTTCTAATGGTTTTATATTTATAATTTTTGTCCGGCTTCAAATGTTTTGTATTTTGAACTGCGAAAATGAGGGATGTAAGTCCTCCACGGTGGGTAAAGCGGGCTACCTAAAAAAGTACTAATAATTTTGGAGAGTTCATGACACAGTGCCCCAACACTTCTCATGTGCCTAACTCTGTAATGTAATGTGGCTAAACTATTTTTCTTCAAGTATGAAAAAAATCAATTGTGCATTCCGAGGGTCCTACAGAAGGCTATTAAGGGAATGTTTAACTGGCACGGTTTCCATGGGTATATATAGTAGCTGTTGTGCCAAGGAGCACGCCATGCTAGGACTTGCCAGTTTATTAACTCAAGTTTACAAAAAAAAAAAAAAAAAAAGAAAAAAAAAAAAAAAAAATCTTTTACAAAACTTTCAAGGCAAAAAGCATAATGAATTTGCAAAAGGTGCAGTTGGTTATCTCATGTCTGTTGATAATCAGCCAGGTTTATGCCTACAACCAAACCATCACTTTGCACAATAATCACACACTATGTTTTCAGGACTACAACAAGGACACGTTCTTAAGCAGTTTCTTGCTTGGCAGCCAATTTCTAACAACATTAGCAAACAAACTTATTTTTGCACCCTTTACTGATCTTCGCAAAACTTCAGAATCTAGCTATATCAAACTCAATCTTGATGAGCTTCATACTCAAACTTATTTAGCATCTGACCCAGAATTGGCTAATTTTCAAGTCCCTATATTTATACTCCAGAGTAGTATTAAATCTGAAAGAAATTGTAAAAATACAGCTACACAGTTAGCAAAGATTGTTGATTTTTACACAGAGTATACAAGCCTCACGAAGTATGTTTGTAATTCGAATAGCAACAGTTCTTCTCTCCAAGTTTGCAATGTTTTTGATGAGGACAAGTTCAAAAATTTTGCAAAACGCAACGGTATGGTCTATGAATTAATGAACATGCATTCAAAAGAACTTGTCATCAAAACCAGTGACATTAACAAAAGCAGTGGCCACAAAAGTTACAATAATAACAATCATTATTGCGTTTTTGCAAAAGCAATACACGCAAAACATTATGAGTACCACTTAAATAGTGATATTCCAGACAAAAACATAGTGCCGCTACGTCTCAACAGTGAAGTCAGTAGTTCTGTGGGAAACTTGACTGTTTCTACCTTTTTGAACCAGATCACAGTTTCAGTTTTGATTGCCATGATATTGCTTGGATTTTCTGTGTTATTATCTTGCTGTTTAGCGGTGAAGCTATGGTTCACTTTCGAAAAAACTTGGAAAGCTATTACCGCATATACTGTGAGTTATATACCAATGGTTTTTTTACAACTTTACTTGATTTTGTTTGATGTGCATTTACTAAACTACGTGCATTATTTAACACTAAACAATTTTAGCATGCCGGATATGGAGAGTTTGACTTTCAATATTGCCTTTTCGAAATATTCTTATTTTCTAGTGCTCTTTTTGAAAATACTCTCTAATAATTTCATTGAAATTTTCATGAGTATAGTGTTTGTTAAAGGCTACGGGTTTTGGATCATAGACTCGGATTTACCTAGTGCAGCTTGGAATGCATTCTGCGGGAAAGCAAACATAATGACAAGTTGCTTTATTCTTTTCAACTTGATTGAGTTTTGCATAGCAGTTGTGAACAGTGGTGATAAGCTCAGGATATACTTAAACATTACCAAAGAATCAGTTTTATTGCTATTTATCTTAGATAATTATTTCAATTATACCGACTTTGCCAAATTGGGTAGCTCTATTGAAAAGTGGTGGTCGAAGCGTTTCAAAAACAAAAGTGAAAAGTACTCTAAAGAAAAACAGCCATACGAATTATCAAGGCGAATCGTAAATGAAAAATTGTTCGATTTAAATTTGAATATTTCAATCGACAACACATTACTCAAATACAAAAAAACTATTATTTTGTTGCTTGTCAAACTTTTCTTTCAGGTCTCTTTCAATTTCATTGAGCTAGGATTTGTTGAAGCAAATCAGGATTCATTAAACTGCTTCAGAAAGACTGTTGGTAGTTCGATTTCCAAATGGCAGCCAATTCTTTCAATGTTTAGCTTTTTGAACTTTTTCACTCCGGCCAATAACACAGTGGTGATCGCCAACCGCAAATTTGAAGAAGAACGGATAGTGTTTTTCATCCACTGCTTGAAGAATGGTTTAAATATTTTTGTGAATTTTGTTATCTGTTTGATTAATATCAACTTTGAAGAAATTGCTCAGAAAGCCGAAAGGTTTAATTAATTTAAGCTCGGGTAGTTTTGATGGTTGCCAGTAGTGTTCGCTTTTCGTGGATCTCCAATGGACCTAATCTTCTTCCCTTTCAAACATTTTTTGTTTTTATTTCAAATCTCAAGGATAGCTTTTGCTGGTCGAAAGCATGCCTATTTGTTTCTATTGAGTTTATTGGAACTCTTGTACTATTTTATATTATGCTACTTTTCGTTTTTTGCTATTCAATTTTTCCTGGCTCATGCTTTTGTCTTTTTCATTTCTTGACTGCGATGATACTGTATGCTTTGTGTAATGGCCAATATTGCGACTACTTTCTCTATTCAGTGGGTACAATATTTCGAATCGCCTGCTGGCTATATAGAAAATTTGGGAAAATATCTAAAACCCTCCATTTGATAAGGGGCTCGCATTGCGCATCTACTTCATCATTTTTAGCCATAATCTCTTAGAAGTTGTATAGCCTAAACACCACTTATTTCACTTTTTGCATTAGCGGTTGGGTCTGCCAGTCTCTGCCAAAGCTAACTATGTAGCTGAATATGTAGTAAAGATAGCCGTATCGGCTAGTGAGGATAAAACACAACAAAAGTCCTTCATCCATTACACATGCTGGAAGTTTTCGGCGCAATGTGTTCTGTTGGGCAGCAAGATCAGCGGCGGATCTCTTCCACGCATGTTCGCACAATTTGAAAGTTCACAAACATCAAGGAGCTTGCGTCTGTTTTTAAAGGCCTGTTGTTTGACAGTTTATAGTAATATGAGCCTCCATGGTAATGTCAGGGAAGCCGTGCACATCAAGGTTTTTGTTGCTTGCTCTTACGAAATCTAAAAAGAAACGCTAAAATTTCCACAAACTTTCTCACAACGCGAATTTATTCAGTCTTTGTATATAAAGAGCCTCGGGGGGCGGCTTGCCCAATTCGGTAACCGTTCACAACACGCCTCCGCACTAGCAGATTATTCAACAATTGATTCAGAACATTGGTACCACACGTTTTGCGCTAACTTTACACCCAGCATTTCCGAAGTTTGATTACTCTCTCTTTAGCAGCTGCTAGATTTGCGTCTTTTCTTCTTCTTCTTCTTCCTCTTACTCTTATTTTTCTTTTTTTTTTTTCTTTCTTTTTCTTTCCCGTTTCCGTCATTTACTGGCCATCTTGCATTAAACGTCTTCGAGGTCAGACTTTCTTCTGAGCCATTAATACCAGAGTAGTTCTACTGAACTTGATCTTGTATCTCTGTGCATCGCAGTTCACATCATGTTAGACACAATCAAGCCCACCGACACTAGCCACGATGTGGAAAAAAATTTGGGCCTGACAACCTCCCTGTCCACTAACGAAGATATGGAAGAATTAAACGACTACGACTCAGTACTAAAGGCCAAGATGCGGCTCTTGAACAATGCACTCGACGAGATTGGATTTACCATGTACCACTTAAAGTTGTTCTGCCTTAACGGCATGGGATACGCCACAGACTCACAGCTATCATACGTACAAGCCACGGTGGCAGTGTTTGTACGTAAACAGTTCAACCAATCCTTTGCCAGTGATTCGGAAGCGCTATTTGCCGGTATGCTTACCGGAGCCATTGTGTGGGGGTTCAGTGCAGATATCATTGGCCGGAAAACTGCCTTCAACACATCATTGTTGCTAAGCTCTATTTTCTCATTTCTTGCAGGCACTATGGGCAACTGGGGCACTTACTGTCTCTTTGTGGGGCTCTCGGCAGCTGCCTTTGGCGGGAATTTGGTGCTCGACACTACAGTGTTTCTAGAGTATTTGCCCAGCAGATACTCGTGGTGTGTGACTTTTCTCGCATTATGGTGGGGCGTGGGTCAAACTATCGCGACGCTTGTTGGGTGGGCAATGTTGACGTACTCCAGCTGTGATGCTGACGCTGATGTTTGTGAAGCCGGTGACAACAGAGGGTGGCGGTATACGTATTTTGTCAACGCTGCCATTGTGTTTGTTTTTTCCATGTTGAGACTTTTTGTCATTAGATTGCAAGAGACCCCCAAGTATTTGGTTTGCAACGGCAGAGACAAAGAAGCAATTAAGGTGTTGCAAAGTATGGCGCTCAAGTATAAGCGAACCTGCTCGCTAACGTTGGAGCAGCTTCAATCATGTGGCAATATTCACGCTGATGTGGCACCAAGGGCTGCTGGACATGCTGAGTTTGATCCAGATTCGGAACCTCGAGTCGCCATACAAAAACCCCAAAGACCAGCGCGGCTGCACTCCTGGCTCAGCAAAATAAAGTCCCATTTGAAGTTGCTTTTCCAAAACCGCAAAGTTGCCCGCTCCACCACCTTACTCTACTTGTCCTGGCTACTACTTGGACTCGCATACCCACTTTATTCCAACTTTCTTCCCGTCTATCTCAGCAACAAAGGAGCGAAAGTTTCCGCATCGACCACCGGCGGCCAGTACAGAGACAACGTGTTTCCCAACGTTGCCGCTATTGGCGGGCCTATAATTGCTGGCGCCCTTCTTTATCTTTTCCCCCGCAGACTTGGCCATCGGGGCACAATGGCAATCGGCGCGCTCTGTTCAATGGTGTGTTTTTTTGCTTATACTCAAGTGAAAACAAGACCGCAGAATTTGGCACTAAGCAGTCTCGTTTATATTTTCATTGATACGTACTACGGATGTCTTTACGCATACACGCCGGCAGTCTTGCCCTCGGCGGCCCGGGCCACAGGGAACGCCTTAGCGTTTGGCTTGATTAGAGGAATGTCATGCTTTGTGCCCTTGATTGCTTATTTTGCCGACCCCAAGACGTCGGTGCCAATCTGGATTTGCGGGGCTGCGGTGGGAGTTATCGGATGTTTGAGTTTTTTGTATCCTTTTGAGCCGTCGACAAAGAGGGTCGTGTGAAGGATGCGACTTTTTTCTCTCTGCTTTTCTCTCTGCTTTTCTTTCCGTTACGTATTCCCTGCCTAACGCTGTGCCGCCTGCTTCCCACTCGTTGAACGCACCGTGCAAATTTCGAGTCATGTTGGGCTTGTGCCTTTCCTGCGTGTGGTGCCGCCTGCGGGGCACCGCGCAAGTGCTAGGGGCCCTACAGACGACAGACACCACCGCGAATCAAACTCATTTTGTACGGCTACCGCTACAGTGGGCCAGGCCGGCAGCACCGGCTTCGGCGACCTACTCCAACGGGACGGCTAATGCTCAGCTACGGGTGCGGGACGTGAGAACGGCGTTGAAAAATGACTAGTGTACAATTGAAAAAAGTAAATACTAACATACTAAAGCGTACAAAATGATCCCTAAACCATCAAGTAAAAAACATGACCCAACAAAGAATAAAAAGCGCAGTGCAAAATGAAGTGAAACGGCAAGAAAAACGGACGGCGGAAAGCACGTGAACAGATAAAGGCGACAGCGGCAAAAACGGTGGATGCACTTCAACCACCGAAACCGTACAAGGTTCTGCCCTGTCTCTTCAAGGCGTAGACGACATCCAAAGAGGTGACAGTCTTTCTCTTTGCGTGTTCGGTGTATGTGACGGCGTCTCTGATGACGTTCTCCAAGAAGGACTTCAAAACGCCTCTGACTTCTTCGTAGATCAAGGCAGAGATACGCTTCACACCGCCTCTTCTGGCCAATCTTCTGATGGCCGGCTTAGTGATGCCTTGAATGTTGTCTCTCAAGATCTTTCTGTGTCTCTTGGCACCGCCCTTTCCGAGACCTTTGCCACCTTTACCACGACCGGACATTGTGTTGTGTGCTGTGCTGTGTGCTGTTGTGCTGTTGTAGTGTGCTGTGCGCTGTGTGCTAAGCTGAGTTGCGAAGTGCCTGGTTACTTATTGGCGACGTGTGTACCAAAGACGAATAAGATGCGGCGTGGTGGATACTGGAAAACCAACAAAAAAAGAGAGGCAAGGACTGCGGGAGGGAAAGACAAGCGGGTGTATTTATAGGGGGGACGAGAGGAACCCGCTGGGGATCGAGATGAGGAACGCTTGTCGTGCTGGCAGGGGAGCAGGCGCAGCATGCTCGCCGTGAGAACGGGGGGGCAAACCGATGCCGTCGTAGCCCCGAGCATGGCAGAACTTTGGCACGCACTTGGAGAGCCGCTGTGTTGCTGTGCTGTGTTATTCCATGTAGCGGGACTCACGCCCAGGGACGCTGCCCGTGCAGGCGCCCGTGCGGGCGCCTGCGCAGGGCATCAGCCGCCTGCTCCCGACACCGACAGCCGACGAAGCGAACCGCAACGAGGGCGCTGCGGGTAAAGAGGGGGTGGTGCGCCAAACACGGGGTCAGCGGCGCAGGCGCTGGCACGCTGCGTCTGAAAACCCGCGTCGCGCAGCCGCCGGCACGACATGGGAGACCACGACGCATGAGCTGGAGCTGGAGCTGGAGCTGGCACTGCTGCTGCGTGGCACAGTTGGCGCGCTGGCTCGCCCAAACCGGTGGCAACAATAGAGAAAAGAGAGAAAGAGAGGAACGAAACAAAACAAAACAAAACAAAAAAAAACAAAAAAAATAAAAAAAGGAAGAAAAGCAGCGGCATGGCAATCTTATATATATGGTGCTTCCTCCTGGCACTTTTACATGGCGGAATCAGGACCTTCTAGGCTTCTCTTTCCCCCATCACCAAGACACAACACCAAACCGCAACACAAGATGGCCAGAACCAAGCAAACCGCAAGAAAGTCCACCGGTGGCAAAGCCCCAAGAAAACAGTTAGCCTCCAAGGCTGCCAGAAAGTCCGCGCCATCCACCGGCGGCGTCAAGAAGCCTCACAGATACAAGCCAGGTACCGTTGCCTTGAGAGAAATCAGAAGATTCCAAAAGTCCACCGAGTTGTTGATCAGAAAGTTGCCTTTCCAGAGATTGGTCAGGGAAATCGCCCAGGACTTCAAGACCGACTTGAGATTCCAGTCCTCTGCCATCGGGGCCTTGCAGGAGTCCGTCGAAGCCTACTTGGTCTCGTTGTTCGAGGACACCAACTTGTGCGCTATCCACGCCAAGAGAGTCACCATCCAGAAGAAGGACATCCAGTTGGCCAGAAGATTGAGAGGCGAGAGATCCTAAGCCTGGGTGGTGGTTTTCGCGCGTGCTGCGTGCTGCTGCTCAAGCTGCTGCTCAAGCTGCTGCTGTTATTTTTTAGGTTTTTCCAGTTCGTTTCATTTTTTTGGGGTCTAAATTTTTGGGATACTTCACGGTTCTAGAGTTTACTTTGTTTTAACGCTTTCTATTTCAAATACATTTGTACATTAGCTTATTTAGTCTGCTCCTTGTAGGGCGCATATCGGCGCCGCCGGTGCCGGGGACGCGCCAATCGTCCCAAAGGCGCGGCCATCCGTTACTGCCTTTTCTCTGCGTCCTGGCCCTCTGTCTTTTTGAAGGCCAACTCCTGAGGAAGCTCGAAGCTCACGCAAAACATAATCTTGGTGGGCGACACCTTTCTCACCAAATGGAACCGTAGCACACCGTCAGCAAACTGGTACTGCATGATTTTTTCAATGCGCTGCTGGACCCTTTTCTGCAACACCTCCGCAGTTGGCGGCGGCTGTTCCTGCGGCGCAAATTTCTCGAAACAGTAAACGTGAATGAACGGAAGCTTGAATTCGCCATTGGCAATTTCCTGCTCAACGAACTTTTGGTACTCTGGGCTATCGCCAAAGATCCCTACATAGTTATCCAAGAACAGCAAGGCGCTGTCTGGCAAGTTCATAACAAAATGGCTGACAAATTTTGGAATTTTGACGACCTCTTTGCCGACGGCAGGCGTCGTCTCGGTGGCAGGAGCTTCAGCACCAGCAGCTGCTGCTTGTTTGTCCTTGGAAGAAACTCTTCTCTTCTTGTTTGGATTAGCCTTCACCACAATCTGCCCCCCAGGATGTTCCGCGACCATCTGCATCAACAACAGCGGGGCTTTTCTAATCATTTCTGCACCGTCTAAATTATAGCACTTGACGAAATCTTCCACTTTGTTCAACTTGGCATTTTCCGCCAAGTATCTGAAACTCGAAGGATTCAAGTCATTGGCCAAGACCACAGCTTTCTTTTTGCCTGCAGGCACAGCAAACGGCCCTACCCCAGCCATCACATCACATACGAGCTCGCCCTTTTTGAAGTACTCACTTACAAGCCTCAAGTGCTCAGCTTGCAATCTTGAGTTCCAGTACACGTCTCTGAAATTGAATTTGAACTGGCAGTTCAGTTCTGTTTGCACAACGTCAAAGCTGCTCTCCCCCTGGCTATCGTCCCCAGCAAGAACCTCCATGGGGAACGTGCGGAACTTGGTAGCGATGGTGTTGATCTTGTTCACCACAAGACGTATTTTTTTGGAATTCTTGTCCAAGATGACCTGTCCGATGATGTGCTTGTACGGCAAGTACTCATCCTTGAGGTTCAAGTGAGCAATGTGGCCCACCGCGGTAAAGCTTGAAGGCACCTCGTTGAGTCTGTTGGAGGGCAAAATTGCCTCAAGGATTTCGTCAGCACGCCAAAAGTCATAAGTTAAAGTGAGCTGGTACGGTATGAGTTCGGCATTGTTTGTTTGCAAATAGCTGATTGTTTCCGGCGTCAAGGCCGGGCTTTCCTGTGCAGCAATGTGCGCAAGGTCTGTAGATTGAACCTGGTCATTAAGGAGTACAACCTTGTTTTTGGTATCTGGTTCAGTTGGATGTTTGGCAATGTTGGACACGGCTCGAAGATTAAGCAAATCGCCGCGATGATATTTGCCAAAATATTGAAGACATTTGCTGTCTGGGAAATACGCCGCCACGAGGTTGATATGCTTAGTAAATAGAGATCTATCTAACGAGGTAAGGTTAAGGTCCCGGTGTACTGGGGGAAGATACTTTGGTGGGAGGGCGCTGAGTGACTGTTGCAGCATGGTCGCTGTTGAGGTTTTTTTTTGAGTAAAGTTTCTGGCTAAGCTGGGCGGTGGTGTGATTCTTTGCGTGTAAACTGATAGTGGCCTAGTGAAGTTGGATTTGGATTTGAAAGATAAAGTCAAGGGCCACCAACGGTTCATAATATATTTGAATAGAAACCTGTAGATGGGCTGAGATCTGGGGCCAGTGCTTGAATATCTCTGTTTGTCGCTAGGCGAAGCGGTGAAAAATTTCAATCATCTGAAAAAATAGAAAAGTAGAAAAATTAAAAACTAAAAAAAAGTTGGTTTTTCGACTGACTACCCTGCTTGGCCATCGCAAAAAAAAAAAAAAAAAAAAAAAAAATGTTGACACTGGAAACAGAAGAGAAGACCAAGATATAGCACCAGACACTATACGATAGACAGAATATCAAGGCAGGCCCAGGATAGCAGCCTTCTACCATAATTCTATATTCCGACAACAAATATACCCACCATGGATGTTATATCGGTGACCAAGTTCAACCACCATCAGCAGCCCGACATCGAAAGCGATGACGAAGAAATGGAAGATGTCTACCAAGAAACCGACAACACCGCTAATTCAGCCAACAATAGCAGCAATGGCGACGCCATAGTCACTCCAGGAGAACTCATCACTGAAGACACTGTATGGATGCGCGGTCATGGTACTTATAACTTAACTAATCAAACTTACTCCTCTGTGGCCGGTACCATTCTCAAAGTCAACAAGTTGCTTAGTGTCAAGCCATTGAAGGGCCGCTATACTCCGGAAACCGGTGACCATATTATTGGCCGTATCATTGAAGTTGGTAATAAACGCTGGAAGGTTGATATTGGCGCTAGACAAGACGCAGTGCTTGTGTTGGGGTCTGTAAACTTGCCCGGGGGTATTCTTAGAAGAAAATCTGACACAGATGAGTTGACGATGCGTAACTTATTGAAAGAAGGAGATTTGCTCAACTGTGAAGTACAATCATTGTTCAGTGATGGTAGCGCATCGCTCCATACTAGATCGTTAAAGTATGGGAAGTTGAAAAACGGAATATTTTTGAGTGTGCCTCGGTCGCTTATCATCAGAAGCAAAAACCATAGTTTCGTGCTCCAGGGCAATGTCAGCATAATATTAGGAGTCAATGGGTACATTTGGATCTACAAGACGCCGTCCATTGATGGTAGGCTCAACAAGATTAATGGCGGCGGCAGCGCAGCCAACGCTACGGCTAACAAGTTGCAGTCAGAATTGCAAAGACAACAAAAAGATAGCGGATACCAGATTGGTAGTGGGACAGTGTCGCTCACAAGGCTTGAAGAGGAGTCATCATGGGAGATTTACTCTGACAAGAATGACGACAATATTAGCGATACCATTAGAGCTAATATTATACGGTACCGTAATGCCATCAGAGCTCTTGCCCACTGCGAGATTGGAATCAATGAAGCAAGAATAAATGCTGCTTATGAGGCAACTATGGCCTATGGTAGTTTAGGAAGCTTGGGAGAAACTGAGGTGATGGAAAGTATTGGTAGTGATGTATTGAATGCAGAGAAGATGCGTGGAAATTAGTTTAGACAGATAGCTGGTCAGTGAATGAATGGTGGTAGATGTACTCGAAGATTTTGACTTTGTAGCTAAGCGGTGCCAAAAGATATGTTTTTGATAACGGTAGTATCTGAACAACAATATTTAATCTGGGCAAGCTGTATTGCTATCCTTTGTATTTGGGTAGCATTGAAATTCTCGTAAGCATTGATGTAGTAATAGTATATGAAGTGCCTTTAGTAGTTTATGGGTGTCTAAGTTTGTTTACATTTCCAAAATCAAAACTCAGAAAAAAAAATCTTCCACTACTGCAAAGCCAAAACATAACAGAGAATAATTATCAACAAGCTAGTAAAGTCTTTGATTTCCAGTACCCTACAACACCAATCCCTCCAACTCTCACATCCAGCTCCCATGTTCGGCGCATCTAAACCAGCCTTTTCGTTTGGCGGTGGCTCATCTAACACCGCCGCTTCTGGCAACACTAGCGGCGGCTTGTTCAGTACCCCAAGCAAACCTTCTGGTAGCTCTACTGGCTTCAGCTTTGGCGCCAACAATAACAACAACAACAACAACAATGCTACTGGAAATACTTCAGGTGGTGGGTTATTTGGAAACAGTAATAATTCCAGTAGCGGGGGTGGTCTTTTTGGCAGTACCAGTAATAGTAATAACTCTGCAAATGCTTCAGGCGGTGGGCTATTTGGAAATAATACTAATACCAACACCAATACCAATACCAATACCAGTGCTACTGGGGGTGGATTGTTTGGTAGCAACAATGCTAACACAAACACTTCAGCTACTTCCGGAGGTGGATTATTTGGTAGTAAACCTGCAGGTAGTGGTGGATTATTTGGCAGTAATACCAATAGCAATACTAGTACTACTGGAGGTGGATTGTTTGGAAATAATAATACTAATACGAATAACAACACTACAAGTGGTGGATTGTTCGGCAACAGTAGTGCTAATGCAAACTCTGGTGCTACTGGTGGAGGATTGTTCGGCAGTAAACCAGCAACAGCATCTGGAGGTCTTTTTGGTAACAATAATAACACTAATACTTCAGGCGGAGGTCTCTTTGGAAACAACAATAATACCAATACCACTTCTGGTGGCTTATTTGGAAACAAAAACGCCAGTACCAATCCCTCTGGTGGCTTGTTTGGCAATAGCAACAATACTACAATAGGTTTTGGTCAGCAGCAGCAACAACAACAGCAGCAGCAACAGCAGCAACAACAGCTTCCTCCAATAACGCTAATGACTCGTGTGGCAGAATTACCACCAGCATATCAAAACGAACTCAAACAATTGAACGAGTACATCAACCAGCAAGTTCAAATATGCGAGACTTTAAAGCTTGAACAGAAAAAACACGAGGAATTGGTCAATTCTATTCCTAGAGATATCAACTATTTGACAATCAACTGCAAAAAAGTGAAAAATAGTTTGCTTAGTGACGTTCGTAACTTAGATGATTTGAAGTCAAAAACCAGTGAATTGATAAACACAAGCAAGCATTTCATACTATTAATCAACTATTTGACTGAAGGCCGCGGTACTAATGGCACTAATAACGGCTCTAGCAATAAAAACAATACATCTTCAGTTTCCGCATCCACCAACATTTTGGCAACCACTACCAACAGCAATAATAATAATAACAGTATCAATAAAGCCGAGCCACTAGCATCATTTGATGAAATTTTCAAGCAAAATGGTGCGCTCGGTTTCAGTAGCAGTGGAATCTTGGGCAACAAAGATATAAAATCAGTGATTGACATTTCATTATTGGATGGCGCTAAAGCTAAACCAGATGCTACTACGTCACTCATCTCCAGCAACTATTTGCTTACTTTTTTTCAAAACAAATTGATTGATTTCAATAATAAATTCTACCAATTGAGCAATTGTCTCAATGATATGGAATTATCGTTCAACGAAATTGAAAAAAATTCATCAGATTTATTGTTATCTTATGGGTTTGTGCCAAATAGTAGTGCTGGTAACGCTGAGGCTTCGGCTATAGTTAGTAGAGGCGACGTCGGTTACGATTTGAACAGTTTGATTAACAATAATTTGAAGAATTTGGTGGACAGTATCAATGAGGAGTTTTACTTGTTTATGGGAATCAGTAATACGCTAGCCGAGTTGCATTATGAAATTAAACAGCTTAATTAAATTCTAGTGAAAATTAGTGGATAAGTATATAACATAATATACTCAAGAAAGAAAAAAAAACATTTTCATTATACACGGATTAACACTCTTTTTACCAAAGCAATGGGAACGGCCGTGTTGTACAAATGTAGAGAGACAATAGGTTTGTTTGTGCAGTGGTTTCCTATTTCAACAAATACACATCCATACACGGAAACAACAAACTAGTTCCAATGAATACAGAACCCAAAAACCTCTTAGCTCAAGCGCTTAGGTAGATGCCCTTTTCAGAAAAGCATTCAATTATTAGTACAACTATCCCTCACATGCAAGCCGTTTCGCGTACTGTATTTCGTTTTACAACCGATCGCCACTACTGAAGTTCTCCTTTTTGTCCTGTCTTTTTCCAGTGAAGAACTTTCAATACACACCGATGGCTCGACTACATGCTTTTTCTTGTATTTATATAATTTGTTTTCTTAAAGAGCATCATTGAGTAATTCTGCTCACGTAATCTGTAGTGCTCGCACTAAAAGTCTGTCCTTTTCAAAACTAATGTTGCGCCAGATAAGCCCTGTACCGCTATAAAAACAATCATTTATGAATGACTCTTGAAGATAACCATTATTCGGCCTTTGCATGGGTATCACAAGATATGTGAACGGACGGCGAAATCCGCACTACTGCGGGTGTAGCACAGATAAAGATTAGTAAGTTTCAGTAAATTTCAGCCAGTAGCCGATGGGAACGAGCATACAATCACACAGATCATGCGTCACAATGCTCATTGGCGCTTATTAGGGCGGCAATGACTAATCTGGAGTAGTGTGGAAAAATACTGCAAAAGTCACAGATCTTGATGACTGCAGCTGCTGGAGAAAGAGAGAAAGGAAAAAAAAGTATAACAGAGGCAAAGTGTCCTAAAATTCTGCTGGACATTTTCATTGTATATTCGATTCTACAGCAATATTCGCTATAATTATCCAGGCTCAATATTCAAAGTCCTCTCTCTCTTCCATAGCAGCTTACTAGTGCTTCAAATATTCTCTTCCTTTAGATCTATAGTGAAACCATCACCTCGGCGTTTATTAAATCATGTCTTCCACCAAACCGATCTCTAAAAACTTGGACTACCACATTTCCAAGGAAGCTAAAGGCCGTCTCGAGTCTCCATTAAAGACCGCCTTCAAATACTATGGATTAGATGACATGGTCTTTCTCGGTGGGGGTTTGCCTCTTTCCGATTATTTCCCATGGAACCGCATTACTACCGAGTCTCCAGCAGCACCATTTGAAAACGGTATCGGTTACAAACCGCAATCCGCTGAAGAAAAAGTCATCACCGAGGTTTTCAAGAACCAAGTTGATGCAGCTGCCGGAACCAACGATATCCCATTATCTCGTGCTTTGCAATACGGATATACTAATGGTCAGCCAGAATTGGTCAGTTTCTTGAAAAAACATACTGAAATCGTGCACTCAATCCAATACGAGGACTGGGACATCATTGTCAATACTGGTAACACCCAAGGTTGGGATAATGTATTGAGAAACTTCACTGACCCAGGTGACTCCATCCTTGTTGAAGAGTACACTTTTTCCAGTTCTTTGGAAGCTGCTAGAGCCCAAGGGATTGTTACATATCCTGTTCCAATGGACTCTTTTGGTCTTATTCCTGAAGCTTTGGAGAAGCTTTTAGCCAATTGGGAAGGCAAGAAGCCGAAATTCCTTTACACAATCCCAACGGGGCAAAACCCAACCGGTTCTTCTTTATCTAATGAACGTAGGGCTGCAATTTACAAGATTGCCCAAAAGTACGATATTTTGATTATCGAAGATGAACCATACTACTTTTTGCAAATGGATCAATACACTGAAGATGTCAATGCCCGTGCAGGTAAGGCGGTTTATGATCACAAAGAATTTGTTTCTGCACTTGTAAAATCATTTTTGAGTCTCGATACTGATGGCAGAGTGCTTAGACTAGATTCTTCCTCCAAGACTTTGGCTCCGGGTAGCAGAATTGGATGGATTACTGGTAGAGCTAGCTTCATTGAAAGATTTTCTCGTTTGCAAGAAGTGTCTGCTCAATCCGCTTCTGGTTTCTCTCAAGCTATTGTCAGTGGTACTCTCAACCGTTGGGGACAAAGCGGTTATTTGGACTGGTTGATCAAAGTGAGAGCAGAGTACACCCACAAGAGAGATGTCACTGCTGACTCTATCTTCAAGTACTTCCCAACAGAAGTTGTTGAATTCTTCCCACCAGTTGCTGGTATGTTTTTCACCTTCAAAATTGATGCCACCAAGCATCCAAAATTTAGTACTGAGTTCAACAATGACCCAAAGAAAGTTGAGAAAGCCATTTTTGACAAAGCTGTGGAAAAAGGTGCTTTGATGATTCCAGGATCTTGGTTCGTTGCTGAAGGTCAGACCAACCCACCACAAAAGACTGAAATCAAAGCCAAGAACAACACTATTTTCTTCAGAGGTACCTATGCTGCTACTCCATTGGATCAATTAGTAAAAGGTATTGAAAGATTTGGTGCTGCCATAAAATCCGAATTTGGTCTCAACTAAAGTCAAAAATTTATACTTTCGCCGAGTAAACCATTATAAAACATTATGATATATATGTACACATACATCTGCATATTTAGACATATTCATAAATATATAAAGCCTTGTTTTAAACTTCCAATCAGTAAAAAAGACTGTTTATATATTCAGAATAGTATTTTACGCATTATACTGAATACCAAATTCCGATGAGCGATGAGTGCAGAGAAGAATGTTATTGAGAGATTGTGAAACCGAGGTAAGAATATATGGATAAGTTTATGAGGGGGGAAAATGTGAATATTTATATCTATAACTTGTTGGGAATATTTATGCAATCAAAAAGAGAGAAGTAAGAGATTAAATCATTAATTCTTTTTTCCTTTTTTTTTTTTTTTTTTTTTTTTTTTTTTTTCTTGAAAAAAAAACTAAATCTCCTTAATTTCTCGTTTATCGAAAACTAAACAAACAGGAGAGTTGACGAGTAATCTAAGAATGTTTATGCGTTTATGGTCTATATTTTTAATCCGATTGTTTTTCAATAAGTTTGATAGAGAAGAATATGAATTATGTGAAGTGCAAGAATAATCGATTACTCCAGAAAAGGATGCCCCAAAATATCAACTATAGTGACAAGCATGTCATTGATGTAATCGTGTGGAAAGGCTATGTCTATAATTCCGCAAAATCACTAAATTGAGGATTCAGTGATCCATAACCCTCAATGCAAACTCAAAGGCTGCTAACGCAGCAGCATTTGCTGGAAAGCTTCGCAATATACTTGGAACAAACCCCTTAAAAAATGCCGGCACTCCACCTCTTTCTTTATAGATGAATTTGGCAGCAGCGGCCCAAGATTTGAACTTAGGATTTGTCAAACTATCCGTCATGACCACTTGCTTAATGACATCCACTGGATAAGCGAAGGTCCAAAAGACTGTAGCACTTAAACCACCGGACCAAAAATTGATTGCTGGATTAGACATCTTAGTATTATTTTGAAACCACTGAGTGAATAATTCATAAGATCCCCACCAAAACACGAAATTTGTTCTAAATACCATGGTGGAAAAAAGACCGCTATAGAGGCCTCTGATACCCTTTTGATTCCAAATTTTTATAAGGCAATCCACTGGGCCCTTGTAAACTTTCAGTTTAGCATCATATTGGATCTGTAACCTTGCCTTGATTTGTTCCACAGGAGCCGCCACGAATGATACTGTCCAACCAGCGGCCACCCCAGCAAGACAATGTCCAGCTAACGGAAGTTTCTTTTCATCTTTGTATAAAGTGTTCATGAGAAATTTACGATAATTGTGCAATGACCCAAGCATTACTGAATCCATGAATACCCAGCCCACCAATGGTGGTGTGAAACCTTTGTAATAACCTCTGATACCTTCTTTCTTAAAAGTTTGCACCACGCAATCTAACGGTCCTTTGAATCGGCCTTCGGAGGTCTGTAAGCGCACTTTGACAGAGTCAAATGGATGGCCAACAGCATTTTTAGTGGCACCGGAGAAAACCCCAGCAACAAACCCAATGTAGCCTGAAGCGTGTTTTTGCTTTTCCTGTTGTTGTGCTGGTTGGGGTTGGTTTTGTGATGTAGAAGTAGATGGAGATATAGTAGAGGCGGTGGCCGGGAGGGTTGCCGTTTGTGGTTGGCCAGACATGATGAGCGGGCTGCTTGATAGCGTTTGTTTTACTATGTGTATGTTTGGTGGATGAGATCAGTGAGTGACTGCCAAGAAAGTGGTAAAAATCCCAATACAATGTTTATAGTTCCAGATCCTGCAGTTTTAAGATATTGCCATATTTCGATATTTCGATATTTCAATATTTCGACAATTCGATATTTCAATGATTTTAAGAATTTGAGTCATTGGCAAGGTCCGCGGGAATCGATCGCCGGCACCGGAGCGATTGAAAGCCTCACGTGTGGATGTTCTGAAGAAGATTTATTAGGCATATCGCAGATCATCAAGCATATGGAAGTATATAGAAGATAGTGATACTTAGAATTGGGAGTAGTCCCAACAATATTATTATTTTCAACCATATTAGTATAAACACAATGGCAGACTCGGGGGATATTGAAGTTGCACTCACTCATGATAAGCTTGAGCCTACTGTTCCTTTAGACTTTGTCAAGCACCCGTTGGCCGGCGCCGTTGTTTATTTCGGCGGCATCACCAGAGAAGATGTCGTTAATGTTGAGAGCAGTTCCAATGACAACAGCAATAGCAATCACAGATCAAAGGCAAAAGCTGTCAAGCATCTAAGCTATGAGTCTCATGTCCCATTAGCCACCCGCACCATTACCAATATTGCCAAAACTGCCAAGCAACGCTTCACTGATACAGCTTCAAACCAACATATTCAGCGCATTTATGTGGTGCATCGTTTAGGAGTGGTTCCGGTGCTTGAGGAAAGCATTATTGTCGCAGTTAGTGGCGCTCACCGTTTGGAGAGTTGGCAGTGTGCAATGTGGATCTTAGAGGAAATAAAGGCAAAAGCGGAAATTTGGAAAAATGAAGTGTTTGAAGATGATAGTTCGCGATGGATGCAGAATGAGAACTCTAATGTCACGCGATGATTTAATGTGTGGTTAACTGATTGCTTGATTCGGTTCCGGCTGTGTACACAGTTGCTTGAATAAGATCATAACTGTATTTTATCAATATGTATATCGATACTGATATGAAATGGCAATATTTTAACATTTCAGAACATCTCGGAGAGATTTTCAATAAGTATGTGGATTACAGAACAACAATGCTTCCCTAGACTGTAATTACATTTCAGAAAATGAACATCATATTGTAAAAGTGGGATTTAGCTTTTAAACACACTAAAAGGTAATCAAGAATGGATCTTTATACTGCCGGGTGGCATATGATGTGGAATGGAACTTCATCCGCCAACTATTTATCTGACTATAAAACAAAATGGAAACAAATGAGTTGTCGATTTATGCAATTAGCGAGCCAAAGGTCCATTGAGACAGGAAGCGATTTTTTGATGTCTCTATTTTTCCATGCATAATTGATCCCAATACACCAAATACCATACTAACTTGTCTTTCGGTGCTTATTTGAACTCTTTATTTTTCCTCTGCTTACTTTCATTCATCTCTTTTATCTTGCTTTCTTGTATGTGTCTTCAAGAAAATAAATTCATATGTTGTCGTAGTTCTTTGTTTTTAAGCATTTACGAGTTGTTAACAAACATACTTAACAAACAGATGTATTATTATCATTAATATATATACACGATTTCGCAAGCTATGTCCGGACTACTAAATCTAGACTTCGCTATTACACTTTACTAAGAAATGCTTCTTTAGTTCTGTGAACATTAACAACTTTACAATTTTCGTAGTCGAATTTCTTGTACGACACGGTCTTCTTGGATGGCTTATCTGCAACAGCAACAACTTCAGGCAACACTGGCTTGAGAAACTGTCTTCTGAAATGCACGGCCTCACTCTTAGTTAACACAGCAGCACTACTGTTGATCAATTCACTAATTTGGCGTTTCTGTTCTGGTTTCAATGGCAAGTTTTCACGCTTAGTTAATTCCTTGAGTTGCTGATAAACTGCATTCTTCTTGGCTTGTTTTTCTTCAACAGTGAGCTTGTTAACCAAGTTGTATTGCCAGTCAAAGTCCACAGCGTTGTCCAAATGGGCAGCAATGGTTTTGTATTGGCTCACCAAGGCATTATGTTTGGCTTGATCAATCTCGGATCTCTTGAGGGCAAGTTTGTAATCGTATAAGTCATTGAAAGTAGCATTTTGTTGAGCTTCAGCAGTGCTAAAACCGTTCTTGAGATATCTTTCTACCAAAGCTAATCTGTTACCTACAACCGTCAAAATCTCTTGTTCTTGTTCGTTATCGATGCTCAATTTCTTTTCGCTTGCAGAATTTAATTCGGAAAACTGTTTACTCAATACCTCCTTTCTGGCAACTCTTTTTTCTTCTCTTTGTTTGATTTCCTCTTCAAGCTTTTGCTTCAAAAGCCATTCTTTTCTGCTTAAATGCAGTTCTTCTTTAGCAGCTTCATCTTTATTAACGAGCTCCACGTAACCAAAACGTCTAACTCTTGGGGCCCAGTGGTCTGTTGGCAAACGTAAGTCTTGTCTCAAGGCAACTCCAACAAACTTACGTTTAGGATGGAATGGATCCAAGTAATATCTAACAAAACCTGGCTCTTTGGCATAGATGGTGTGATCTTTACCAATATCGCAATTTTCACCCGGGTAAATAGTAGTACCACGCTGTCTGTAAATAATTTCTCCCGTCTTAACAAGTTGACCTTCGTTTCTTTTTGGACCTAAACGACGACCAGCACTATTCTTCATGTTGGTTTTTGAACCAGCGGCCTTTTTCGTAGATGTACGCATTTGCACCTGGTTGAAAATGCTGTTGAATTGATGTTGATTATTGGACTGTATGAGAGCATCGGTATTTTGTGCCATGAGCTTGTGGCTCATCAAGGCACGCTTTGCAAGCGTGGAAGCCTTCGAAAGTGAAAATATTCCGGACATTTATGTGAATGAGCGGTTTGGGTAAGGGATCTTGTTAAATGTACCGGATCAGGCTCTTGTCCTCAGTCTGGCTATCACTACCTTCCCTGTGCTTATGTTCAAGATTTTCACTCTGACATTTTCTCCAAAATATTTTTTTTTGGAGGTTTGCAATGGTTGCCCGGATTAGGATATTCCAATATCAAGGTTATGTGCACTGTGCAACGATCCACTCCTGGTGGAATAAACATGGATTAGGACTATACACTGCTTATAAGTCTAGTGCTAGTTTCCATAACACATATGTGACAGAAAAAGCGTTTTATTTCATTAATACAAACTTATTAGCACCCTATCTTCCATTTCTAAAAGTGTGCTTTGTTGCAGCTTGTCTGGTATTTATAGGAAGCTTCTGTCACTATAATAATTTTGTCAGTCGGGTAACCGTATTTTTTGGCTCTCCAAGTCTTGCTCGTGTGTGGCGCGTTATGATTATTGCAAGCGAAGGAAAACAAAACTCAACATTGCAGAAAACACTAACTCCACTGACCCAGTGCTACTCCATCTTACAACTATCTTATCTGAAATTTTCATTTTAGAACACTGTATTTGTCTTAACTTCACTTGCGCTATCCCAGGTTTGTCAACAGCCAATTGCAATCGCATCTACTAGCTAACAGAATATTAAAAGCCATCGTTATACTATGGGCGAACTAAACGGTGAATGGGATATCATTATTTCGTCATTACAGGACATTTGCCAATCCAATCAAAGCAACAGTATAGATAACTTTCCTGTAGCTGATCTTTCCAAACTTAACAAGCTCAAACAGCATGACTTGACAAAACTACAAGACAATGTACAAGCACATAAAGATAACGTCGATAAGTCGCTACGGCTCATCCTGCCTGTGTTGAACAATTTGAATCGGTTAATTAGCATGAAGCAACAGCAAGACGGCGGTTCCAGTGCTTCGCCGCCATCCTCCTCCGCAACACATACAACCGGCAATAACACTACAATGAACACAAACGGTGGCAGTAACGGCGAGAAGTCTGTTTTTGGAAGCGGGTCTTCCACTAGCGGCCAAAGCACAGCTGCCACCAGCGCCATCTCTACTGCTGGGAAAATTACCAGTGGCACATCTAAGGGAATTAAGAAACGTCGTGGTGAGGTGGTCAAAAAGGGTAAAAGCTACTACAGTAGTCCATATAATGCATCCGAGCCTATTCTTGTAGGTAGTGAGGTGGCATTCCGGCTCAAGCGCAGTGCCGATGGTGAAGAGTGGATCCAGTGTGAGGTTATTAAAGTTATTGATCTGTCTAAATTTGAAGTGAGAGATCCTGAACCTGATGAGAATAACAAAGCTGGAAGAACGTATCGAACAAACTGGAAAGAAGTGCTTTTGATTCCTACGGCGCAAGAGGCAAAAGAGTTGGTGAGTTATCCGTTTGGGGCAAAAGTGGTGGCGCGGTATCCGGAGACTACTACTTTTTATCCAGCAGAGGTGATTGGAACCAAAAGAGATGGGCGCTGCAGGTTGAGGTTTGATGGTGAAGAAGAGGTGGGGAAAGAAACGGAAGTGGAAAGACGGTTAGTGCTTCCATATCCTGATTTGCGATCGCACAATTGAGCAAGAGCTTCAGGCAAGGACCATTGGGTTCTTGCAAGAAAACAGATGCGAAACAATTTGTCGTACTTGAATATTATGGCAATAGACACATGAAATCAAAACATGTTTTTTTTGTACATTTCAAACTATAATTGATTTGTTACGTTGCGTTTGTAGTTTCTTTGAATTACTTGAGCACTCTCATCTGCTATAGGCCTGCTACACAAACGCCAACCACATTTTCAAAAAAAAAAAGAAGTATGCCAGGATGTGTCTCAACCAGTTATACAACAGAACATCCAGACTTCTGCATGCTGTGATGCGGCATGTCTTAGCACAGTAGTGCGTTTAGTATTTTTGACGTTGTTTCTGGGTCATATGAATATCATCACGTGCTCCAAAAGAGTTCCGATAGCCTTGCAATAGTTAAGGACGGCTGTTAGCCGTTATATAATAAACTTTGATAGACCCATCACATCGCAGAGTCTGTTATTCTGGTGAAACTCAATTCAGCAGACTACTCGATCGAACTTAACGAAATATATTACATTAAGCATGAGCGGGACCACTGACGAAGCCGATAATCAGTTCACATTCTGGTACTACGTGACCACCTATTTTTGGCACACAGTTGGGGTGGCAGTTGTTTCTGCTGCCTTGGTGCTCTTCCACTTGCGCCGCAGATGGGTCCCGAAGCTCGCGGGTTGGCGCCACCGCAGAAATCAATACTTATCACTAATCAACGGGGCAGCCACCCAAGGAAGCAGCTTCCAGGACGACATCGATAGCGGGCTAACGTCTGCCAATTTCGACTTAGCTAGTAATAATCTCAGTAACGGAGATTCCAGAAAGGGGCTCGATGAAGAAGGGAAAAAGCAAGTTGTGCTGATCATGAATAAGCAAGGAGTAAGTTTTGATGAAGCAAGAGCAATTTATGCTAGGCAGAAGATGGCTAGTCATCAAATAGGGCCAGACGGAATGCCTCTCGATCCGAAGTTGGTTACTTTTAGCTGACGGGATGGCTAATTAGTAGTAGCTATTGTCCCTGGATGGTTTGACACATTTGTTCCCTGTATTATATTTTACTTAGTTGTTTCCTTTCAAAATGATAGGGCTCATTGTGCGTTTTGTACATCAATTATGTTTATGTTTATTTCTATGTTTACGCTTATTTCTATGTTTATGTTTATTTCTATATTTATGTTTATCAGTTGTTCGTTGCAATATTGCGCTTCCGGTTATTGTTCTGTAGTCCGCTGTTGTCACTATAGTATTGAAAATATGTTCTCGGATGCGGAGCGCCCGCTATTTACTACGCAGACTCCGCACCCAGCATCTGGTCCCCCAGAAAATCAAACAATTTTGTACAAATTATCAAATATCCATCACCACTTTTCCTCACGACAGCAGAAACATCCAGTACAATCTGTACAGCAGCTTTGTCAGCCACCACTACATCCTTTTAAATCAGGCCGCCTTCGCAATCAGATAGCGTATAAATCTTTAACCTGGCTTCGCGTTTCTGTCAGCAACCGGTTTATCTTGCAAACCCAGGCCACCCACCCCACCCCAACACACTCGCACACGCCACCGTCCATTATGACGATGGCTCAGCACAACTCAATATCGCCTAGACAAATATCCAACCATTCTGACTCCAATGTTTCTCAAACAGATGCAAATAGCAGTGCCAGCCCTCAGCAGGCCAATGCTTCTGCTTTTTCTTCTCCAAAGCTTCTTGCTTCATCAGTCGATAATAGCGTTCCGATCAATGGCCGTTTGATCCCATCTTCCTCGGCAATATCTCTACTTTCCTTAGGCAACGAGCCTGGCTCGCTAGAGTCAGCAACCAGTGGGCACTCTTTTCATAGTCAGCATCAACGTCAGCATAATAATGGCGATCATAATAATAACAGCTACGGCGTTATATCTGCAGCTCTTAGTCATCACAACGGTAACAGCAGCAGTGACAATAACAATTATTTTCATATTGCCAGCATAGATAGTATCACTGGCGACGAGTATGAAAAATATGGTGGCAATGGCAACTATATCAGTAATAATAGCAGCAGTTATAACAGTTGTTATAATACTTCAAATAGACCATCGTCGCCCCATCATTTGCAAACGCCAGTCTCCAATGTCAATGCCAATGCTAACACCACCATGAACACAAATTCTGGTAGTATAATATCGCCAAAAAGATCAACATTAACCATTTCCACCACAGGATCAAGAAACCAAAATTCTATCAACCAACAAAGGCACAAATACTATCATTTAACGTCACCATTGTATAACCATCATCATCCTTCTCATCCACATTCTAATCAATATCATGCCAGTCCATCAAACATATCTCGACTTTCGGCACAACTCAAAACATCATTAACTTCACCAAAATCATCCAATAATTTGCAGTATGCATCATCACCGTCGTCATCAATCACATCAAAAGCATCGCAGACAAGCCCTACCGCAAACAATCCCAGCACGACCTTTACTAAATTGAAAAGCAGCCCAAGGCTTGAAAGGCATGTATTGTCCGTTGAAGAAGCCGGTATCAGTCATGATATCAATAATAGTAATAAGGCAAAGGGAATTGCGATTGCCGAACAAAACCAGTTTCTGGAGATCCCAGATAGCCCGCACTTGGGTCCAACGTCATTTCCTGACTCACCTTCTAGGTTCTGGATCAGTACCAATGCCCCACAACATGATTCCCAAAGCCAGAATTCTCAGCACCAAGCGAGGGGTAGCAATGCGGGATACTCAGGAAGCACAACTGCAATAGGTACGGTTGGATCAGCATCAACACATAACGACGATGATCTTCCTCGGACAATCAGTCATTTGTCGCTTTCCGGAATGAATAATAGCAACACTCATGGACATAGTAATGGACATAGTAATGAACGTCCAAATTCGCCATCGTTGCTGCTTGTTTCGAAAAAGTATACTGCTTCTATAGGAGCATCAGGAGGATCAACTAGGTTAACTTTTGTCAGTGATATTGCATCCAGCATTGACGGTCTCACTAGCGGTAACACAAGTCTTCAAAACAGCAGGCAAGGCAGCCGACAAAACAGTAGACCAGGAAGTCCTCGGACAACTTTCATGACTAACACTTCAGCTGCTGCTATTTCGGTAGCGAATGTTAATTCTAGTTCCACAGCCTCTCTGGCTACATTGACGAGCCCAACAAAGACACTACTCCTGAGAAGATCAAGTAGAAACCAAGTGGCTTCCAATTTATCTGAACCCCGCGACATTATTAAGTCTAGAAGCCGAAATATAAATATTCACAGCAACAATAATAGCAACAACAACAATAATAGTAATAACAATAATAGTAATAATAATAATAAAAACATTAGGGGAAACATTTTCAACCTTGACTTGAGTAATACGGACTTGAGCATGAATGTGAATGAATCTCCAGTTTTACGACCGGTGCAAACTCCTGGTAGTGAGACATGCATGACACCGTTGGCTTTATCCTATAATAGCAATGGCAATAACAATAACAGTTTCATAAATATGAAGGATCTTCATGCGCCTAATAATGTCAATGATTATGTTATTGAAGACCGTCAAAATTATACGACAATCGAAAATCCGCGTCATTATCTCAATAATATGACAGTTCCACTGCAGGTGAATGAAAACACTATTGGTAGTCATAGTTATACCAACGGTGATGGTAACAGTATTCATGATAATGAAGAGGCTATCACCAGTGATGGTGATGAAGGTATTGTGGAGCAAAAAGAAGATATTAACAAACTTTATCTGCTGGATCAGGAATCGCAGCAGCAGCAACAAAGCTCAGAAAAGATATAATCATTATCAGTTGAAATTGAGGAATACAGCGCATATATACTTACGTTATTTAGCTTATAATATATAAATATTGATTTTCGGTCCCAAGTTCTCTAAATTTGGGTGATTGATAATGTTGTCATTTCCGTGATTTAGTACATCATGTCAATACTCCATCAGTCCACATGCATAGCAAGAGAAATAGCCAAATAAAACCGTAGATGCATTATTAATGTGGTAAGTGATGTCAAGATGTATACATTTGAGCTGTGTTTGCCGCTTATCCCATAATAAATAATATAGTGATCTTGAAAAAATAAACGAAAAGTGGATCTCTTCAAAAGCAGCAAGATATTCTCGTAGTGAGAATCGAATTAATTAAGTTTGATTATAAATATCAAGGTTTGTTGAGTAATTGTTGATTGTCAGCAGATAAGTTAATGGTACTTTGCTGTTAGGCATAAGAATATCACGGCAGTTTGGTAGTTTGATTATACTAGAAGCTACAACTTTAATAATTTCAGCTCAAAGTCTAGACAAATGACTTTTTTGAATTGGTGAGCTTTGTGATATTGAAGGATGGTGTACAATAAATTGCTCTACCGTCTTACCAAAATTCGCTTTTGATTAAGCTCGCCAAACGAAATAGAGACAAGCTTATTGGAGCAGCACTATGAAGAACAGATCGATCATTATGGGATTCGTCAATTTTTAAATATATATTCCGCATTTATATTCCTTTCTAGTAAGGTATGTATGAAAGTGTTTCATAGTCATTATGGCCAATTATGTTTAGTACAACTTAACCACCTCAGTCAATTCAACTTTACTTTGGTAAGTCAACGCAGGTATCTTTTATATTTTAAGACCCTTTTAATAATACAAAGCATCTAATTTTCCTAATTGGGCAAGCATAAGTATCATTAAGCACACAAACTTTTACATTATATATTAGAAACTAACCTTAACTTCGATAGCCGGCTGGTCTTTTCTTAACTTTTTTCTTAAAAAAAAAAAAAAAAAAAAAAAAAAAGAATAATTATTATCACTACGACGAGACCAATAATGACTATTCAAAAGTTAAGCACAATGGTGTAGGATAATATGGAAATGGGTAGTGAATAAGTAGAGCCACTAGATCAACTAACCGTAGACTTATGTTATATCGATATTGAAATAATATAAAATCTGCTTTACAAGGGTACGCCAAAGCAAGTGTATATGGACCAAAGCGTTAGACGAATCGAGTTGCAACAGCTAAGTCGGCTCCAGACTTCCAGCCATTATTTACCCCTAGTAACACAGTAGGAAGCTACAAACATCAAGTTAAATTTTTCTGACTTTGGAACGTTTGACTTGTTGTTGATATATTTAAGGCTTTGTGCAATTTTGGTTTATGAGCAAAAAATGTCTTTTTTTTTTTTTTTTTTTTTTTTTTTTTTTTTTTTTTTTTTTTTTAAAGCCATTCTCTGAGTTGAGATCATGTAAGTAATTTCATATTAATATGAATACTTTATTTGTAAATTGACAAGGTCATCTCTTATCTTTCTTAAGTATATATTCTATGGTAAACAATGCTACTTTGTAAGTTGTCAGAATAGATATTTTGCCCTCCATAAAATAGATATAGCCATATGATGTTTGGATCGTGTATATTATTGAAGTCACAAAACAAAAAATTTTTGGTTAGCAAAGCGAACATAAAGCAACATTTATAATGTTAACATTTATAAAAAAGAAAAATCAAACGATGCAAAAGCAAAATTTCGAATACACAGAAATGGAGATGACACAAAAGCAATTCCTTTTGAAAAACACAATTAGACTGTTTACCAATAGTAGAACAATAATATAGCAAAATGTAAACAAAAAGCAGAAGATATCAGAGCAGAGAAGATTAAGGTACTTACCTTTTCTCTTGGGAGACGCACAAGTGTAGCAGTAATTGTCAATCATTCAAACTTCAAATACAAATCGTAGAAATAAATAAGATTGCTTGATATTTGAGAACCTGTTAATTTGGGAAACCAAACTATGTGTAAACCTACAACATTATCCATACTTTGGTTCCCGTGACTGTTTTCTATACATCTTTTAATACTGAAAATTTTTAATATTCAAATACTATAACTTGTAAAAATTGGATCCAGCTTAAGACGCAATGTCTAGAATTTTTTTGCAGTTACTAGAAACAGCTTAGGTGGTGATTTTCTTCTGCCCGTCTCGTGAATCCTAGCATGTTCTTTTTTTTTTTTTTTTTTTTTTTTCTGAAGTGTCTCATGCTAATCAAGGTTTAAGGTGCAAATTCAATAGTTTTTCAATTTAGCCTTAAAGGACAGTATTGGTTTTAACTATTTACAAATATAAGCTGCGTATTATATTATTTACTTTTTTTATGTGATTTTTTTGATTATTTGAGCTTGACAAGAATGGAGACTACCTTATAGTCTTCTATTTTAGAATTTACCATCCATTTTGCATTGTGGGAGATAGTTGTTACGAAAGTGTACATTCTTAAGAAGCTATGAGGTAACAGCAAAAGTAACGCTCTTTGTGACTAAGTATGATGATATGTTTCTTATGAATAAAACTGCTTTCACAGAAAAGGTTATGGAAACTTGTATTTGAATAATAAAGACGAAGTCAGTAATAATGTGATAACTATATAATCAAATAAAAGAACTGACAACCGCTCAGAAACAATTCATATAGGAAATATTGACATACAAATGTTGACATACTAGATAGCATGATAAATGAGAAAAAAAATGAATGGAATAATAGTAAAATGAGAAGAACAATACAAAAGAAAGAAAATTGGAAAGGGCCATGATGGTGAGACTCAAATGTACGAGGATTTGGTGTACCGGAAGTAAACTTATATTACAATCTGGCCAAAATATCAGAAGACCTATTCTCTAATTGTTAAAAAGAAGAAGAAATATTAATAGCACCAAAGGAGATTTCAAAAGAGAAAAAAAAAAAAGGTAATAATAGTACTAGAAGAAAGAATACTAAATTTAATCAATGTCAAATTAAGCAATTCAATGTCAATCGACTTTGAACCAAAGCTCAGTATTGATGTTACTTTCACAATACTTTTCAAGAGGAGGGATTCTTTAAAATTCAGCTAATCGAAAAGTCTGCCAATTTTCCCTAGGTGGTTTCTCATAGAAATAATAAGAGCAGTCAGACAGCTGTTGTCACTGTAAGAGTAGACTCATGCAGCTAAGAGTCTTGACGCGCATAACGCGTAAAAAAAACATAAAAACAATTTTTAACCATAAGCACGTGTTTTTGTTGATGTTTTTCCAAAATTTGTAAACAGCAGCGAGACAGAATAACAAAAAACAAAGCAAGAGAAAAACGGAGCACGAATGGATATACAAAAACGGCACGTTGAACACTACTCTTCAGTAAAAGAATGAACATTGTTGCAGCTTAAATCAATAATACACTACAGAGAGAGAGAGAGAGAGAGAGAGAGAGAATCATTTAGCGAGTGAGGCGATAACAGTTTTATGCTCGTATAATATCTATTCTTCACAAGGAAAAACCACAGCCAGCAAGAAATTTGTGTTCCATAATCAACATCCACATTTGATCTTTCCTCTCGAAGCACAATCAGCTATAAGTATAGGAGCAGCGCTAAAATTTGAATCATCATATTTACCATATAGCGAGAATATAAAGCTGAAGTAAGAGCGGCTAAAGTTAGTAATGAATTACAGTGACAGAATAATACCGTCTCGCGAGAGAACGAGAACGCGGCTTAATCTTCCTTCCAAAGGCATATCCAAACCTGCAATGTGGAGATCTTCGTTATATTCGTCCAATAGGGATGAAAATAGATACTCCACTGGAATTACTGCTGATACTGCTAATAATAATGGTATTGGGAGCTCATTCAGATCAAAAGCATCACTATCATCATTACTTCCCAGCGTGTCCTCAAGAAGCAGAACTAGCTTAGGCTTGAATAGTTCCACAGCAAGACCAGAGTCACCGCGTCCAAGTATGTTAAGTTCTAGAACTTCGGCAGGAATAATGTCTGAGGAGTCCACTTTTACTGATAAAGATAGCTTTGGTAGACATAGCCTGTCAAGGCGGTCAGGAAGCAAGCCTAAAATCACTGCTACAACAAATACTACTGATAATGCCGTTTTACCTGGCAGTTTACCAAATTTTTTTGATTCTTCAAATTTAAATAATAACAATTGGCTCAATCATAACTTGACCTCACAGAGGAGCAATATCAGAGAAAGATTACTAAATCGCCCAGAGCGACCAAAGACTCAGTTACCATTATCGTATAGGAAAAAGCCGAAACCTTTAGGAGATTACGATTGTCATCAACACTCTATTAATGCATCTGGGTATAACGGTTTTGATAAGATAGTCAATAATAATGCAAGGTCATTGGATATCGGTCGGTTACGCTCAGCAGTGCCCATTAATAGTGTCTCATCATCATCATCTGCAAGTCGCAGTTTGTATCCTAATGTACAAAAAACCAGTCATTCAAGCTCTTTGTCAAGCAAATATTTAGGAGATGCTGCTATTGGATCAGCCGCCTACGATGACTTATTCGCCAATAGACAGCGTTTCAGTGAAAAAAAAGAGCTTGGAAACTTACCTAACTCGGTGAACAAACTCAAATTTGATAGACTACCGAAAATGGAGAGCAACCAAAAGCCTCCTGGAAATTATGATGCAAAAGACGATATTATTGAAGCTGGAGAGGAGTTTTTGCTCTCTGATAATGACATCAATACGTTTCAGTCGCAAGAACCAATACGTCAGCATCAGCAGTCCCAGGTTACTCAACAACACGAAGAACACACCGGTCCTAGTATACTTAGAACTTTGGTATCAAAATTGTCTAGTTTTTTTAAGCCACCGGAAAACACCAGTGACTATAAGCATGTTCACACCCTGCCAGGATCAAGTGGTGCACAAGTAAGAGCCCAACAAGGAGAAACTGAAGCCCAAGAAGGGGAAACTAAAGCCCAAAAAACGGATGACAAGCAAAGCAAAGAAAATTATTCTGAGTTAGATAGCGATAGTGATTTAGAGCGCAAGCAACGTAACAAGAAACTCAATGAATTGATTAGAAAAGAAAAAAAGAAGAAGAAGAAGCTAAAGAAACTAATGAAGAAATCAAGGAAGTCAAACAATGAAGAATTAGACATTGACAGTCGCGAACACTCACAACAAATTCGCCACGAAAGCACAGATCCGCTGGAAGACAAAGGTAAAAAAATTTTTTTGAAACAAAAAACAGTGAATCAGGAAAGTGAAAACAAAGTCAGACCCAGTTCCAAAGAGCGAGAAAGCAAAAAACCAGATCCATCATATGGGCAAGCCCTACGTAAAAAGCGTAGATATGTGATGGACTTAGGCGTTAATCCATCGCTTCATAATATGAAAAAGCAAAAACCAAATCCATCGAAAGAAACACCAAACATATTTTTAAAAACAGAACCTAATAAAAAGTTGGGTTTAAACTTTTTGAAAAATAACAAAGATAATAATAGTAATTTCAGCTCGCTCGAAGAGCAGAAAACTGCCAAGAAAAGTATATCAAGCACGCCAGATTCGAATTCAGAAT
This sequence comes from Saccharomycopsis fibuligera x Saccharomycopsis cf. fibuligera, assembly GCA_001936135.1. Lineage (NCBI taxonomy): Eukaryota > Fungi > Ascomycota > Saccharomycetes > Ascoideales > Saccharomycopsidaceae > Saccharomycopsis > Saccharomycopsis fibuligera x Saccharomycopsis cf. fibuligera. Next base: position 2,647,899 of record CP012817.1, on the reverse strand, counting down.
ATACCAAACATGATTCAAGTATGACATCCCATGATTCCAAAAACAATGACTTAATTGATAACAAATCAAGCAGTAAAGATCCCAGCTTGCGCCAACAAAGTCGATTGGAGGAGCTCAAACAGAAAGATCAAGTAATTTCTATTCTCAACAACAAGATCAACTTGTTAGAAAATTCCTTGATAGATATACAAAAGAGTTTACAGTTAATAAGGGAGAAACAGGAACAAAAGAGCAACCAGCCTGGCACACGCAAAAAATATGAAAAATCCCGTCAACGTTTAGAGCATCTTGTTAGCTCAACGCCGGCATTAAGTGTGGTTGACAAGTCGGAGTTACTTGAGGGATTGGAAAAAATTACTGCTGATGATGTGCCAGAAAATGGAGAGTCACCACAGATTAAAAAGCGAATGTCTGTTAGAGAAAAATTGAATCACGAGGTCCACTTACGTTCCAAATCAAAATCGTCGATTTTTTCGAATGACAGTCAAAGTGGCAGTCAAAGAGGAAAAGAAGAATTAACTGAAGGACTCAATGAAAACAAAGATGTGGACGTCACAATTACAAAAACGCCAGATGTAATCATTGAAGATTTCAAGAAAATATCAGAGCGCATTTATGAAAGGGAAAGAAGCTTAGCTGAAAGCTCGAGAAATGGTACTAATAACAGCCGAAATTTGCAACAGCAAGAAGCCGGATTAGCTGATCAATACTCAAAACTGAAACAGTACAAACAGCAACTTGAGGAAGAACTTCAAGAAGTTGAAAAATCGCAACTTACAAACCAAGCAGTAATAGGTGTAACATCATCATCACATTCCCACGGGAACGCTGGTGCTCCAGAATCTGATGATGAGTTCGACGAAACGAATATTGATGAAACTTTGGCGAAAATCGAGAAAAGTATGGGAGGTTTGTCTCCTATAAAGGTGTCGTTTAGAGAATAGGCATTTATTATGTAGCCCAGTTATAGTTTTGGAGATGATGTTTTGGCCATTTAAATTTAATGTATACTATCTGAATTTAATGTATACTATTTGCAAATGATTTGTATGTTACCAATCCGTAGTGATTGTTATACTTATAAGGTTGACTTTTTCGGCTCAACCAGTGCGTTCATGTTGAAACCATTGCATTATTATTGCAGTAGTGGGGTTAGCACAAAGGTAGTGCACTGAAAACATCCTTGTAGATGCAATTTTTTTTTTTTTGAAAAAGTTTCAGTCTCAAAGCAGCAACCACCGCTTGTGTAGCAGGTACAAAAATCTAAAAGGGGAGTCAAGTAACAGTCTTCAATAAGGTCAACAAATATACAAATATTCAGATTTTTGATATCACATTCACAACACTTTAATAATGTCTGCATTTTCCTCTATCTTTGGTGGTTCTAACAACGCAACTGGAGCAGTTACCCCTCCATCTACTTCTACTAGCAACGCAAGTGCTTCTAGTAATGCTGCTAAAGAGCAAATTAAGAAAGAATTGGAAGTTGAATTGGCTACCGCTAATGCTACTGAATTGGTTAACAAGTTGACAGAGACTTGTTTTGAAAAATGCCCTAGTGGTGAAGATGTAAGTATGGATTGATTTGATTTGAATATTAGTAGAGTGAATGACGGTTTGAACCAAAAAGTTAATTAACTACTATTTGCAATTTGTTCTGCTTTTTGCTTCATTCACTTGCTTCTCTTTATTATTTTTGTTTTATCCTGCTTTAATAATTTGGTTTAGTTTAGTTTTGAGAGAAGAGTTCATTGCTTTTTCATTGTTTTCATAAATCACACTTACTAACTTGCTGAAATCAATTTAGAGCTGTATCGGTCAGTGTGTCCAAAAGTATATGATTTCCTGGAATATCATATCCCAAACGTACCTCAACCAAATACAAAAGGCAAAAAAATAAGCCCAACGTATTTTTTGACGTTTCTCTAATTTCCTTTATTAAATTCTTTATTTTGAAGTAGGCTTTTAATCATTCTCCAAATTTTTGAGTTGAAACAGAGTTAAGACATTCAGGTAAAATTTTAATACCTGTTATGTCATGCTCTTATTTCACTCGTGCTTTTGTCATGAGAAGACAATGTTACTCATTATTAAAGGAATTGTTAGGCTATTGCTTCTTGTCGCCTGTACATATATTTTACCCACTTTCCACCACTTAATAAATAAAAGAATAACGGCTATTTGTTTTTAGTTGTTAAATCTTCGCAAAAAAAAAGTGAAAAAAACAAAAATTTATCGTAAACCCCGTAAAGCTTAGTGTCTTAATCCAGGACGCCCCCACAAACTCAAAAGAAAGAACATTAGATGTAAAAATGAGATATATAGTATACATTACTTAATGCAATAAGATGAACCTACTGTACATCTCTGCTGTCATTTCTTAGTTCCATTTGTTTTTCTAACTCTTCTAAAGTTAACTTCTTTCTGGAATGGTGTTTCCTATTGTGTTGGCTTTTCACGCTTTTAGTCCTTTGGTTGCTCGACGAAATATTTTTGTGCTCATTGTCTCTGGTGTTGTTTGACTTCTGTTTGCCATAATATTGATGTTGTTGAGAAAGTACCGGAGAGCTGATACTTTTCTGTTGTTTGTGAAATTTGGGTTTTTGATTAGGCACAGATTTCTCATCATCAAGCGTTACTTGGTCGAATTTGCTGCTCAAAAGCTCGACATTCTTATCATCACTAAAGCCGCATGCCTTGTAGTTTGAAATTGCTGATCCTAATCCTGTGCTTGATGTAGATGGTGATGGTGATGGTGATGATGATAAATTGGATGTCAAAATATTATTGATATGGCTGAATCTGGACCGTCTGGATCTTGAATCAGGCCTCAAATTCTTTTCTCCCTTATTTTCAACACTAGGATTTCCTTGATTACTGCTCTCAAAGTTAGTTCTTCGCTGTTGAGCTTCTTCTCGCTCTCTGCGTCTTCGGGCTACCACCTCGCTCACATTGTAAACTGCCTGCTGCTCCGGAGGCGTGTATCCTGGGCGCACTTTCACGGTTCTCCTGATGGAACCATCCGCACGCTGTGTGCCGCCAACAATTTGCTCTTCTTTTTCATGCATTTTGCAGTTATAATATGGTCAGTAATGTTCCAATATTAAAATGATCTGGTTGATTCTGAGATCTAGTGTGTCAGCATCTTCGGAAACAATGTAATCAAAGCATCTGTTCATCTGTTAAAGGTTAGAAGCCCTGACTCTTGAGTCAGCGAAATTTTCGATTTTCGATTTTTTTCACTCTTTCGCAAATTTTGAAAATATACAATGCCAAAAATTTAAAAACGCCCTGTGCTGTCTAAATCTGTTCCACTACATATAGAAAAACTACCTAGCATATCAAGTAGGGCTCTTTTTTGTATTATAGATCTATAAAAATTCTTTCACAATGTCCAACATCGTCGTTGATCCAAAAGAGCAATACGATTTGATTACTGAAAACTTGCAGGAAGTTCTCAATCCTCAAATTATCAAAAATGTGCTTGAAGTGGAAAAACGTCCGTTGAAAATCTACTGGGGCACTGCTCCAACCGGTAAACCTCACTGCGGTTACTTTGTGCCTATGACCAAGTTGGCCCATTTTTTGAAAGCAGGATGTGAAGTCACAGTTTTGTTAGCCGACTTGCATGCATTCTTGGATAACATGAAAGCCTCATTGGAGGTGGTTAACTACCGTGCCAAATACTACGAGCTCATTGTGAAAGCTATTTTGAAATCCATTAACGTGCCAATTGAGAAATTGAACTTTGTTGTTGGTTCTTCTTACCAGTTGTCCAGCCAATACACGATGGACATTTTCAGATTGTCTAACAGAGTCTCTCAAAACGATGCTAAAAGAGCCGGCGCTGATGTCGTTAAGCAGGTGGCTAACCCATTGTTGTCCGGTTTGATCTACCCATTGATGCAAGCCTTGGACGAAGAGTTTTTAAAAGTTGATGTTCAATTTGGTGGTGTTGATCAGCGTAAGATTTTTGTTCTTGCTGAAGAAAACTTGGAAGCTTTGGGCTATAAGAAGAGAGCTCATTTGATGAACAAGATGGTTCCAGGTTTGGGCCAAGGTGGTAAAATGTCTGCATCTGATCCAAACTCTAAGGTTGATATTTTGGAAGAACCAAAGATTGTGAAAAAAAAAATCAATAGTGCATTTTGCGAACCAGGTAACATAACTGAAAATGGTCTTATAGCATTTATTGAGAATGTTGTTGCTCCAATTCAAAAATTAAAACACGACAAATTTTTTTTCCCAATAAACAGACCAGAAAAGTACGGTGGCCCAATTAATTACGACTCTGTGGAGGCTATTAAGAATGATTTTTCTGAACAAAAATTGGCTCCACCGGATTTGAAGAGTGGTGTTTCTGACGCCATAAATGAATTGTTGGCACCAATTAGAGAAGAATTGTTGAACAGTAAAGAGTTTGCCGAAGCTAACGAAAAGGGATACCCAGTGGCACAGCCAGAACAAAAAAAGAAAGCCAAAAAGGTGAAAAACAAAGGCACTCGTTACCCAGGTGGTGCACCACCTGCTAAGGCTGACCCAGCAAGTGTTCCAGCTGACAGTAATGAAAAAGAAGCTGAAGTAGTTGAAAAATTAGAGACTGTTAAATTGGATAACTAGTGCGTTTTTATAGAGTGGTTCCATTATACTTTAAATTCGTACAGTATGCTTTGCTTATAATTTATGTGAGTTTCTTTTTATTTATTTATTTTTTTTTATTTTTTTTTTTTTTTTTTTTTTTTTTTTTTTTTTTTTCGATTTCAGATTCTGCGTTAGCTATTTTACTCATTCACCGCTTCGTAATAACATATTGTAGGCTGTTTCCTTTTTTTCTTGCAAGCCTCAATGTGGTCATCTGGATTTTTAAATCAATGATAGATTGCAATGTCAAGAGCATAAAAAAAAGCAATAAACAAAAAGCAGAAATGCTTTCTTTTCGAAAGAAAAGAAAAGTTTCTATAAAGTCATTTCAATTATTTCTTTATAAAGCTCTCATTTTACCATATAAGAGCAACATTTTAGCGACTCAAGCTAAAGAAACCTCATATAGTCTACTAAGTTCAAATGTGAGTTTTACTGTAATTAAAATTAGCTCATTAATGTTTTCAAACATTGAACGGGGTGTTCACACATTGGTAAGATGTAATTTGCGAGTATTGTTCTGGCCTTAACTTTGGCGAAACTTTGTATGTAAGAATGGTATAGCGTATAAATACGTGAACCTTTTATAGTTTAAAAATAAAATTAAACCAAGGTACCACAAGCCAAACCAAGAACACGTACATAATTACAAAGAAACATTCTTTATTTGTTTGGTCTCACATACACAGAGTCTAAATGCTCTATCCGCAGTTCTATTTTTGTCACGAGAGACGATGACAAGAATGAGCTACAGGACGAAGTGAAACTACTTTTAGTTATGAATGCCAAAAATGGAGCTGCATTATCACAATTGCAGACTTGGCTCTGTACAAGCTCATAAAAGATATTGGAGAAGAAAAGAAATATCTAATTTTTATCTACATACTATTAGCTCATGATTGTGTTATATTAGTTGATATATTGCATAGTAATTAATGCAGATACTTGTGTGTGCATTTTGAGTCGAGACTACTTAAATAAATGGAAATTATATTGTCAAACGCTCAAATTTACTCTTTGTGGCAAACAAGCAACCATCGGTAAGGGTTTAAGAGCTCTTTTCTATACTTCTTTTTCGCCAGTGGTGACTAACTTCTTGATATGATCAATGTGTTACTGCATTTCATAGTACTACCGTGGTGTAGCGATGTTGTGCTCAGAGTGTAAGTGCACTATACTGGCAGGAGAGTTGGATACGCAGATCATGTTCTATGAGAAAACTTTATTTAAACAATTTTACTATGAGAGAAATTGTAAATAATATATATACTACAAAAGAAAACTATTTTATGTTATGTATGGAACCACTAAAGAGTTTCCCAACCACCAATATCAATTGCACTTTCCAACTTTCTAGTAACAAAATTCGGAATGTTATGTTGAAGCCAAACGTTGTGAATAAATTCGCGGTATTTTTGAAGATTCAAGTGTAAGGGATGCCCATGACGTGGGTCCTTTGGCAATTCTCCATGTTGGTCATAATACGGAGCATCATGAAAAGAGCCATTACCTTTGTACATCACCAAAATCGATCCATGCTTCGGTAATAAAAATAAACCACAATCATTAATGCATTCAGTTTCACAGTGTAAGTTACACTCACCTTTATCAAAGCTTATTACTGATTCTTGTAAATGAATGACTTTGCTGCAAAACAAGCAGATTGCTGGATCATATGATACGTCATTGTCATTTCTTGGGTAGAAATACTTGGTAAAGAAATGGTCCATTCTTGCTGGTAAATTAATCAATTCGATTTTAGAAGGATACTTGATTTGCAAGTTTGATCTTGTTAAAACGTTCAAGTATGAGTATAACTTCATACGCTCAACAAATCCTTTAAATTTCTGGCCCTCGAATGTTGAAGGGTCAACAAATCTATGCAACATGGTGGCAAAGGAAGGAATCATTAAAAATTTGCAAAGCTTATCTGCCTCATTGCAGCATTCAGGATACTCTGAAATAGTCCCCGAGTCATCAGCAGCATTCACAAACGCCCAAATTGCAGATTGTCTCAAGAATGGTACAATACACTTTAATAGCACTGAGTAAAACACTTGGCCAAATTTTGGATGATCGACAAATTGTTTAGGTACTGCATCTGAATTTGCAACACATTGTCTCATAGTATCAAAAATCAATTTGGCATCTTGGTGGGCCTCTTCGCTGATGTTATCCACCACTGGTAGATCTAACAACGTGATCTGTTCACAAGTAGTAAATAACGGATTTAAAAATACTTTTGAGACTAATACAAAAGTGTTTTTTAGGATTTCTCCAAGAAAGCACATTGTGAGAATAGAATTAAAAGAAAACTTGTATGATTCAAGAGGAATGGCAGCTACAAGTAACTCAAAAAAATCAATATTGCCAATGTTGAAAATCTCTTTGGATGATAAAAGCTTGAGGATCCCCAAATAATGTTCAATGACTTCTGAAGATTCCGCAAACATTGAAGGAGACCCCACTGTACTTCTTTTAGCATTGAGTGTAATCAAATATTTTTTGTAGTCTGACCATACGCGCAAAGTCGTAATTACTTGGTGCGAAAGTTGATAAATCACCAAGTTTGGGCCGATCACTTCATGCGGTATGTTTCTTAAAGAAATTTCCACTGACTCAATAGTATGTGCTAAGAGCCCACTGAGGTTTTCCTTAAAGTATGACAAAGTAATATACGATAACGCTTGATCCAATCCAATAAAAGAGTTTTCAAATATTTTGGAAGCAGCATCATGGCCGAAAAACAATGACTTATAATTGCTAGACAAGGATTGTAATGCCTTTTGCTTCAATTCTTCATAGACCACATTTTCATAATTAGAAAGCCATTTAGAGGAGCTATTTTTGTTGAAGTTTTCAAATGGAGAGTACCAGTTTGGAACCCCAGGTTTCAAATATTTATTCAAAGAGACGTTATTAGAGTGTGATAGTACCGGAACTAACACATTGTTCACCGCTTTACATAAGGGACATATGAACTCTTTATTTGCCAAATCTTCTGGTAGGGTTCGAGTGAAATGCGAAAGACGCTTTCGCATAGATATTAGGTGATTCTTGAAACAAGACAAGTGCATTCCGTGTCCACAACTGGTAGTAACCGCATAGCTCATGACGGAGCAAGGGTCATGGTTGGGGAAACCAGGGCCAATAACACTATCTTTTTCAACTTTATCAATGTAATCTTCGCATTTTGTCTTTGGCTTTATTGGCTCTGTATCAACAACCTTTATATCATTCTTATGCTGAAGATGATAATGTCTGTGATAATGATGATTTAAGTGCACATCACCTGAACTTGCCTTGTCTAAGCTAGCGTCATCAGAAAATGCCTTAAATAGCCAATATTTGCTATCAAGCGGAATATTTCTGAATTCTGATGAATCCGAAACGTATGCCAAAGTGCCAAATAAATCACCTTCATCACCTGGCATTTGACATAATATACAGCATTCTTCAGGGAATTTCCAAGATGTATCGGAAAGCTCTTCAATTTCGGTGTCGCTAACAATGTCATCAGCAACGTTATTCTGTTCAACAAACTTTGATTGTTGCTTTTTGAATGACGCTAGAATTTTAGCCTTGCGTTCAGCTGCTAATTTCTTTTTTCGTTCATACTCGCTAGCTTTGCAACTTGGCTTAAGTTCACTGTCCAAAGCAATATTATTAAAATTTTCAAATCTTTGATTGAGGTATTGGTCCCTGAGTGGGAAATTTGTCTTAAGATCATTAAATATAGCCCTAATTTTACTATGATGTGGGCCATGGTTTTCAGATACCAAAATCAAATACAACAAAGAGCTGATACTTTGATACTCAACTGGATTATCAGAATCGGCCACATCTAACTCAGTAAAGCACAAGTTGGAGAAACTGTCTTCAGAACTCTTGAAGTTTGCTTTTACACATATGTGAATCAAGTGTAAGATAAGGTTAATCATGCCATCAAGACTATCTGATTTCTCTTTCAAGATGAAACTCAACGTGCTTTTTAAAAACTGAATAAAAAACAATGAAGTTGTGAATCTTGGGAAGTTTTTGTATAGGCTTATTCGTTCAACTTTTTTAGGCTCATAGTATGCATCGCTAAAGCTAATACCTTTCTTTTTCACTAATCTTTCTTTAACAAGTTTTTCGGCATCTTCGCGTTTATTTGATGTGTAATGAATGTAATATGGATTTATTTGATCAAAATATTCCTCTTTTAATTTATAGCGCCCATTGATGGTGGACTGTGGAGGTAAAGAGTAATCTGCCAATTTGTTCAAGATGTACTCAAATCTTCTATCATTACTGACATGATCGGGCAATTCAGCACATAACTCTGTGTATGTTAATGGCTTGAAACAAAGGTAATGAATGATATCATTTCTCAACTTGCGCTCATTGATTGCATCGTCGGCTAAGCCAAGTAAGTGGTCATTTGCTTCCAAAAGTATAATAAAAAAATTTAAGCATTCTTCCACCATAAAGTGCAAGGTTTGTGTATCATACATGCTGATGTTGTTATAATCTTCATTAGCCCATTGGATAAGCCCCCATCTATCGAGTACTGTTGCAGTCGTGGTATTGGCATCCTCAATGGCAGAAAACATTTGAATCATAAAAATATCACGAGCAAAGCCATATTCACGCAACCCAAGATTTCTATAATTATGGTATTGTGATCTAACACTATATCCATTCCTGACCCAAAATCCTACTTTGATTTGCGATAGCAAAACCACAGTTCTTAAAGAGTAATCACAAATTATTTTCCAGATATTTTTGTTATTATTTTCGATGCAAGCTGATTGTTCTTGTGTAATACCCAGTGTATTTACCATTGATATTAATTCCCTAATTTCCTTTGGATCTTCAATACCACTTTCTTCAATCAAATAAGAAAGAAATGTTGACAATGGATGCAAAAACGATACAACGTCTTTATCGACTCTAAAATTCAATACAGTTTGCTTGATGCCTAAAATGTCAACTTCTTTGAAATCATTCACCATTCTTAAATCAGTTTTATCTTGCAGCTTCTTTGTAGTCGTTGGCTCATAGTATCTCATATTGATCATGTCAGAAAACCTTTGAAGAACCAAATATATGGCAGGACCCACCACTGATTTTCTTTGTTGCAACTTTGAAGCGCTTTTAGCAATCAATTTACAAAAGTTAGCAATAATGCTGACGCCATTAAAATATAGTGGATAATCATTAGTTTCATATTCAACATGCTCAACTGATTCTCTCTTGATCACTGGTAACCCATTGAACAAAATCACCAAATCGATAACTTGTAGCACAAAGTCTTTTTGGAAAAATAGCTGAGCGTCTTCATTTCGTTGTAAGATATAGCTCATGTCAAAAAATAGCTGATTCCAGCGGCGAACTTTCAAAGATGATAGCTGCAAGGGAAACTTTAATGTTAAAAATTGTGGCAAAATAACATGTCCCAGAGTTAAATAACCATAAGCCAGAGACAAAATTTTCTTTAACTCACCATGCCCACTTAGCAATGTTGCATTTGTGGGACAGGTGAAGAGTTGCACGGAAAGGTTGCCCATAAAATTCCAATCCGGTTCTCTGTCCAACAGTAAATATATTTCAGCAATTACTGGGTACATATCAACATATTGGCATGCCATCAAATCTTTATAACTAATATTTGAAACTGCCACTGACACATAAATTTCATGTAAAAGAACACGCAAATTTTTCCACAATCTTATATCAAATAATAGAAGATACTGGAATCGTGAACCATGAACGGGCGTCAAGTTTGTACTTGATAAAGCTGCATCATACTCGCATGCTTCACATAATTCTTGTGATATATCCCATTTTTGTAGTCTTTTGTCAGTACTTATGTCTGGGTTCCAGTAATCAATTTTTTCACTGTCAGTGACTTGGTTAGAATAACTTGGCACTATTGGTATTTTGTTCATCTGAAGTCTTCCTGGTAAATAATGATTAAGCATATCATCAGACGGGTCAACTCCTGGGTCCCACTTGCAACATAATGCACGACATAAAAGTTTATGAACTAATTTATAATTGCCATATATCGGCCCTTTGGTAATATCGTCAAGCCAGCGAACAATGTCGAGACACATTTCTTCTCTAAAGACATCTCTGTAGCTTCTGATACACGAATACAAACCGGTTGATTCAAGAATGCTTTTTCTTTGCAATAGAAAATCAAGGCTTTCTGATCCAAGAACAATTCCTCTTCCATTCTTATGCACCTGCTTGGCTACCATTTCAGCAAATTCTGTCACTTTGAAACTTGCTAGCTTTATACGACTTACCGCGTCACTGAAATGCTTTGACTGATCATTGTACAATATTAGGTAGTATTTGGAAGAGTTTTCGTCAACACCTCCGTATTTTGTTGCATTTAGCGAGCTCGAGTTTGAGTGGTCGAAAATAGTTGTTTTGTTACTCATCGGTACGAAGGAAGGGGTAGACGTGGACATAACATCTATCACATAGTCAAACACACACTCCAAGGTATCGAGCATGGCGGATTTCAAACTATCGGGTATATCCTCGTCTGGTGTTTCTCCGGTCTTATGGTGCTTGCAATGATTCTGTATGACCCAAGCTTCTGCATCACCACAATCGCACACCCCGCCATTATCTCTGGAACAAATAGATATGTACACCTCATGGCCTATATGGTCTTCTTCCACAAAACACTCTGAGCACAAAGCACAAGTTTCGTCTAGCCCGCATGTTAAACATCTGTAGCATGGCTCGTTTTTTCTGAAGAGTCGCGAGCACGGAACATTGGGATGTGCAGGTTCTTGGTTGGGATGATCATGAAGAACCCATTTGTCTTTGCACTGTGTCGAGGCGTGCACCTGTCCCCAACTCCTTGGAATGGATTCTGGGCTGTAACTATTGAAAATATGGGGCAAGTGCTGGCCGCTATTGGTGAAAGCAAAATACAAGGCTCTGCGCAAATGGCCACTGACAAGGCTGTGCTTATATTTATAGTCAAACTTCTTGGGCAACTCTAGAAGAAATTGGCGCAATTGAGATATGTTGTCGTGTCGCGTCTGCTGGTCCATTGTATTGTGTCCATGAAATTGAGTCTAGCTAGCCAGTAGTATTGGTGCTATGTGCTCCAATGGGCGTTGATGAGGGCTGACTTGATCTGCTCCACTGTTGGTAGTGGCAAATGCGTGGATGATGATATTCTGGTCTACTGTAGTGGAGCTGGCTGCAGCGATGGAGATCTCCACGGGGCTCACAACCCATGTTTGGTGATACGACAACAGGCGCTAACTGATGGCCGCGGGCCCCAATTACTGGCGCCAAATTTAGTGTCCAGTGTCCTGTTTCTGGACTCTGCTGGGCAAATATGGCTTTATATCAGCCTGAAGGCCATAGAAGCAGAAGCGCAGCATCCAGATGAATATCTTCTCTAAGAAGAACAGAGAGAAAAGAGTCAGCTTTATTGGCAAGCGTACATCCAAGGCGCCTCCTCCTCCCGCCAATATCTCGCTCTTCAGTGAGCCAGAACAACCAACCTACAGACCGCGTTCACAAGTAATCAGCAACAATGGTAGTACCTATAGTCACTATTTCGGATCCCATGTGGCAGAGGCGGGCTCATATCTGATTTCCAGACAGCCAGAAAGCTCTTCTTTGCATGCCGGCAGCTATCGGGGGTCGCCTTGGGTTTCTTCCCCATACCAGGTGAACAGTGCCAGTAGTAACAAGACTGAGTATCTAAACCCTAATGGAAATAACTTCAATAACACTATTAACATCAACAATGCTACTGCAAACCTCCCACGAAGAAAGCCTCCGCCAAAATCCCCAAGCGACTATGATAAGTCTCGATTTGACAGCATTGATAACGTTCCAGATAGCTCTTTGACTAGAAAAGACAGTATAGCAAGAAGAAGAAGCATCCGCAAAGCCGATACGAAGAACAAATCTCTTCCACTGCTACCTCCCGGTATTTCTGAAAGCACCACCGAGGCCTTGACCTCACCAGACAGATCATCAGTTGGACTGCCAGACGCCGAGTCTATCGAGCAGGATTCAGATGCTCCGCTGTCAACTGCAACATCCGCAAACTTTAATAATGGGTATGCACGATCCCAAAATCTCCATGCTGCCAGCGCGGCTCACGCTACAGGCTTACAGAGCATCAACCTTTCCACCGTATATCCTCAAAGACAAACTGAGACATTTACGCGAGACGCCATAGCGGCTGACGACTTGGCCATTCCTCGAAGAAGCGCCAAAAGAATCTCAACCTATACCTATGGTGCCAATTTGTTAAGCAGACCAACGAGTTCAAACGGCTTTGGTGATGCTGTTTCCAATAAACATTCAGATGAACCGAAGGTTCCTCCGAGAAGTGAAAGAAGATTGTCTCTGTTTCTACCTTTTACAAATAAGCCGCCAATAGAGCAAACTTTCAGTGTTATAAGTAGCAAAAAAGTTGATGACCCATCCAATTTACCCACAGCTAAGCAACAATTAATAGACCGTCAACAGCTAGATTGCCATAATCCATCGGCTCGTGCTACTTCAATACTGGAAACTCAGCCCAAATTTGCTCCTTCCTCAGCAAATATTCTTTCTTTTATCCCTCCTGCTGGAGGAAATTTCGGGTTACTGCCAAAAACTGGAGAGATAGACATCCCCGATCACGTCTCTATGCCAAACACAAATGAGCCCTTTAGCAGCATAATGCAGGATCTTTGGAACCCAGTTCAAAAGCTCAACAAGTATGAAACAGAGGAGTTTGAAAAACGAAGCAGCGAATTTGAGCGATTTTTGAAAACCACTAATACTTCCCATATTGACAGGGAAATAAGCTTAGATGTTCCAAAGTTGCCTGAGTATCGTAAACCTGAAATTATCACTACTTTGGAAAAATCCCGGGACAGCGAAGCACCACAGCTATCAGCTACAGACGCAAAATATCTAATTGATGACAGTGTGTTAAATTTTGGTGACTCTTTCAACGTAAATTCAATGTTGAGAGAGATTGATGAAACAGAAAATGGCGATATTCAAACCAAAAAAGAGCTAAGAGACAGATTAGAAAGAACAGCTACTATTAACTTGAATAAAATCTTGTCAAAATATCACAACGATAAGCAATATGATCAAGAAGCTACTATTCATCGAGAAATAAACTTGATCTCTGACTATTCTAGAAATCTAAATCAGAATAACAATCATAATCAGAATAACGAAGTTCCTGAGGACGCTGACGTCAGCGAATATGATAATCTTCTTGAATTGGAGCTCCAAAAGTATAGACTAATCAACGAATATTTGAGTCGCAAAAACTCTCAGTATTCATTAGCCAGTACTGAGAAAGACCCGAGTAAAACACCGCCACAATCTCAATTTGCGTCGAGCTTCGACTCGCCATCTTACATAAACACCAATGCTTCTCACATTGTGCGGACAGATTTTTCAAATAAAGTATCTGAAACCGCCAGAATACCTGATTCAACTAGTGAAATTGAGAATGCAAGTGACACTAATACTGAGATTTATTCTCAAAAAGATGGAAATAATAGTGACTCTACGTTGGGCGAGTCTTCTAAATTTAATGCTGGAAACAATACTGGTAGTGACCCTGGTGATATTTCATCATTGCGACATAGTTTAGAGTTAGTTAATTCTTTGGTAAAAGGTGAGATTTCAGTAACAAAAGAGAGCGATTATGATAGTCATGAGGGAAATGCGATAAATAAGGTAGTACAGAAACCCAGCCCAGATGCGCCAAATGATTTGAACGCAGAGGCTTCAAGTTATCAGCTAACTGGCTCTATTCGAGAGCAACCACAAAAGGGACATCCAACACAAGATACTCGAAATCACCAGGAAAGTACTTTCGAAACACAGCAAATCCAATCAAATAATAATTATTCCACAGTTGACAATGCATTGATCAGCATAAGTTCAGCAGACTTACAGAAACAAGGAAAAAATAGTTCTCCAAATGACATAATTACTGAACTCAACAACAAACAAACAGTTTCTCTGCCAAATTCTCACATAGCTCACGATATTAGAATGAGCTCAAGCACAGCAATTTCCGAAAGCATGAGGAGAAGCATAATGAGCCGTATTTCTCGACCAAACAGAGTTGACCGCACAGATTCTATTCATACCATAAATTCTGTTCAGACTGCTCAAAGTGTGCATTCTTCAGCCTCAGTTTTCACAGGAAGTTCAGTTCTCTCGCCAGAAGAAACAATCACTGCAAGTTTAGACAATTATGATGAAACTGTGGAAACCGATTCTGATGGAACCATCAATATCATAAATTTTTCTTCGAGTTCTCTCAAACCACATCATTTCAAGCAATGCCATGAGGTCTGGTCACTTTCTGGCATTTTCAAATGGTTATTAAATTTTGAAAAATGGTTTGAAGATCAAGTAGTACGTAAAAAAGAAGTGGTCAAGTCATTGGAACTTTTGCTAAAATACTATTATCCAAAAATGAAATCTATAATGATATTTGAACTTATATCTGTCATATTAGAAGAATTCAAAACTGAACATGCTCTTATCCATAGAATTGACTCTCAGTATGAAACGGCTCGCAGAAACCATGTTAATAGCTTTGAAGACATGTTGGTTGTTTCTACTAACACGAAAGCTGTCACTCCTATTGGAATATTGGCCCCTTTGTTACCATGCTATTCTACCTCATACAATGACCATAATGTTAATGTTGGTCTGTCGTATAATGCTCACAATTGCTATTCGACCTATTGCCCTCAAGAAACAGAAAAGCCAATCAATATCCCAGCGCCGGAAGTTGAGGATCCAAATATTTTAAAACGCTCGTGGATTGAGCAATGGAGTATCGAGAAGCAAGAATTAGTTGGATTACACAAACACGTTATTGAACTTCAAAGTAGAATATATGACTTGATTAAAAAGCAATATGATTTTCTCATTGAAGCCAATCATCTTGTGAATGTTATTGGTAAAGGATTTCTAGAAAACAGCGATATGGATATGATCGTATATCCAGAAAAAAAAGATTTGTTATACTACAAAATGTTTGCTACTAGCATTCCTTTGCTTGAATCTCATCGAAAATATTTGTTTGAACCAATGAAGGAAATTCTTTTTAAGCAGGGAAAATATATCAAGCTGGGTATTTACAGCTTGTATCGCACATGGACAAAAGACTGTTTTGTGAACTATGTTGAATATATTGATAGCTTGGCAGAAACGGTGCTTTTTATTGATTTTGAAAAAATGAAGAAACATTCAGATTTCATTGATTGGCTAGATACTTTCCCACTTGTGCCATTAGCTCCTAGCAAGCTTTTATCAAATTATTTTTTCTACAATTTGATTCAATATAAAGATTCGTTGAAAGATATCAAAAAGCGAACTTTGCAATCCGACCCTGAAATGGATAATTTGAATGAAGCAATAGAAATAATCAGTATCTTTTGTGATAAAATTAATGAACGGTTGGGAGCCGCTGAGGTTCATGCTTTATTTAAACGTTTTGCATGGAAAATAACACCATCAAATTTTAACATTGAATTGAAACCGAGCAAGATTGTTATAAATGTTAAGGAGAAAGTGTTTTGCAAATCAGGGATTGGACGATGGTCCAGCACCACTTATTTCTTGATCTTGATGAGCAATAGTATATTTTTAACAGAGTTAGATTTAGATACTAGACAATTCAAAGTTGTGGAGAAGCCAATCCCGGTTCAACTCATTGGGTATGAAATTCCAAATGCTTCTGAATTTGAAGAAGAAGGAAGATTGGTGGCCAGAAACGAACCTGATAAAAAAGTAACAGACTCATTAAGGATCATTCATCTTGGGCAAAAAAACTCCTGGACTTTGAAAATGTCTTCGTTCAACAGCAGAACATTATGGATAGGATATATCAAGAATGCTAAACAGGCTATCAATGATGAAAGAACGTTAATGTTCCGTTTTAATGCAGTTTTGACAGAAATGCCATTTGCTGCAAATACTAAGAGCCAAATCTACGGTTTTCCATCAAGTTATCCAGTAATACAAGCTAGTAACAATTACGTCCAGTACTCAATTTGTCCGCCAAACGTGCGAAAAATCTCAACCATGGCATCTTTTGTCTATCAAAATAAAGTTTTTTATTTGGTTGGTACCACAGTAGGATTATTTATGAGATCCAACCAGCACCCATGGGTGCAGATTGATAAGCTCATTAATATTACTCAACTAGAATATATTGAAGAAGTACAACTTTTATTGATCTTGGCAGATAAAAAATTTCTTCAAGTTACATGCGAAGATCTTCTTAGTTGCTACTATAGTGCCCCTAGCACATTGCCTACAATAAAACTTTCCAATCAAAGTGTTGATCTTTTTGGGTCTGGTTTTATTGATAATGAACTTACAATTTTTTACATGAAAGTCAAAATTAATGCCTCTGCTACTCCTTACAAATCGTTTAAAGTACTTTCTTTGGACCCAAAAAGACGATCTATGAAGACCCATGCCACCTTTGATAAATTTTTCCTAGCAGTGGATTGCTACGGATGGTCAACTTTTAATAGCTCTGTCATCATGCAAACTGAGAAGGGCTTTTTTATGTTAGATGAAGAATTAATACCAACAGTTATACCTAGAGTTGCTGAGGTTAAATTGCCAAATGTTCAATCTAAAGAGGCTAATTTTTTCAGAATGCTTAATCAAAGAATATGTATTGAGAGGCCACTAAACGCCTTCAGCATAAATAACGGCAAAGAGATCCTTACGGTATTCAGCACGTTTGCCGCTTTTTGCAATGAAAGAGGGTTTTTATCGAGAGTGAAGCTATTGGAGTTTAATACTAAGGCTGATGGGGCCATATTAAAAGACAATTTGTTGTTTTTGGTCAGCAAGTTTGCTATTGAGGTATTTGATATAACTGAAGATGATTCCAGTATGTATCCGAAAACATTTATTACTGGTGAAAACTTCGAGCTTATACCAAATGCTACTAACGGAGATAATAATCTTGTTGTTATGGCATCACATCCGAATAAAAGTAGCAAAATGCTTTTAGAGTTGATTTGATACTCTTATGGCCATCTGTTTTTTTTTTTTTTTTTTTTTTTTTTTTGTTTTGTTTTTGCTTTTCTCTTTGTTACCTTGTCTATATGCAGTTTCTTCAGTCTAATTATTTATGACTCTTCCCATAGTTCTTTTGTTCTTTTTTTTGCGGTTGATTCTCCTTTTAGCTTTTATTATATATATTTGTGCGTTTTGATCAAGTTTTAGATTTTTATTAGAGTTTTGTTAGACTTTTATTACTTTTTTTGACTAGTTTGTTTTCATAGATATACGTCAACCTTTATTTACTGTCTTGGTTCGCATAATTTGATACATGCCTCTTTTTTTTATGTTTCTTGTGGATAAGTTAGACTTTTTTTTGACTTAAATGCTAAAGTTATTAGCTTACTACCCCAAGCACCTACGTCATCAAAAACAGGATGGCAGATACCGTACATTCGGGTCTTTGATCTGTAGCGGCAAAGAAAAATAAAAGTCAGGAAAGGTAAATAAAGACAACAAACTGGATCAAAACAGCAGCATCCTTCTTTCGTGACGACGTGTAGCTGCTTTTGATATAGACTGATAGGCAGCGAAACACAAGCTATAAAGATGAGCGCTGTTAATGATTTAGACATATATGATATCGTAAGTTCAAACGAACTTAATAAACTCATGCGTGCCCGATGTATAATATATGAACCATCCTCAACTAACATAATCTCCTAAATAGGATCCATCCGGACAAGACGTCTTCGAGACCTCTGATGTTGAATCCATTGATGCGAATGTGATCTCAGTAAACACAATACATGATGCTAATGCTGAGTTCGAGTCTGTAACAACGGCGGTAGAAGTATCAGAAACATCGAAGACGAAAGATGACATTGACGCCACGCAGATCCAGGCATTTTTGAAAGATTCTAGGCAAAAATTTGAAAGGAACTTCGTAAAAGGCACCCAAAATATTAATTTCTCTGATAGCATTGTGAAAAATAAGGATGAGCATAGTTATGAAATTTTCAGCGTTGAGGAAACTTATGAAATGAAGTTAAAGAGGATAAAGCAAGAGCTCGAAGAATTGAGACTATTGAAAGAAAGTGAGGATAGTTTTAAAGGAAAAGAGGATAATATCCAACCAGTTAATGACATTGATGGAAAGGAGGTTGATGAGTTGTTGTCTGTGCTCAAAGGTATACAAAAAACGTCAGCGGCTTCAACGCACACCAGTAATAACGAGAAAAAACTGAATAAGTACCAGCCGACAATATTGAGTATTGATGAAACAAAAACGTCGCCATCTAAATATGTTGCCGAAACTCAACCAGTTACAACTAATGATCTAGTGAGCCCTGAAGAGGTGCAGAGCTTAGAAGAAAGAATATTTAAACTTGAGAGCCTTATTGGGTATAATGATAATATTGATATACTAAATTTGTCAACATCCAGCAATAGCAGTCATGGCTTACAAAATATTGAATCATTGATCAATGATATGAACAGAAAATTTAAACTCTTGGTGAATCTTGACAGCGGAGTCCATAATTTAAGGCCAAGTAACAGTAGTGATGGTAGTAATGATGGTGGTGATTCACAGAGCAGCAGTAGCAACAACAGCAATAGCACGAAACAAGAACTCGTCGGCAACAAAGAGCTAATAAGAGCACTTTTGGGGAAAATGGAATCCATAAACAAAGACATAATACTAAATAATAAAAAACTCTCCGCAAATCAGTCATTTTATTTGAACAACTACAATACGTTTGGTAGTAGCATACCGGATTCTGCTCCATCATCAGCTGGTGCATCTTTTGCTTTGGCTTCTACCCCAGGAGCAGCTTCTAAACTTAAATCAAAAAATGGTCCTGCTAACGATCTGATAGAAGCTGAAAAGATCAATAAGCTCTACGATGCATTATACAACAAGATGCTGCCAAATGAAGACCGTAATACTCACAACAGCAACAGTAGCAATAGCGGTGATAACGCAAAAATCAACGACGGTTTTTCCTCCACCTTACCAAACACAATTACCAATACTAACGTAATTGCTATAATCAAAAGATTAAGCAGTCTCAATTCTCTCTATTTGGAATATAGATCTACCATGGAATTATCCAGTAAGGCTACCACTATCATTGATGAAATTGAATCCAATTTTAGACAGTGGTATACTGCTCTAACTGAAGCTAATTCGAACTTGGGTGAGTTCGAAAAAGAGTTGCGTGAGAGCAAGGTAGAAATTGAAGCATGGGTAAATGATATAGAACAACAGGTAGAGAAATTGAGGTGATAAATCAAAAAATATCATGGTCTGTTTTTTTTTACTTTCTTCTTTTCTTGAATAACTATGATTATTATCACTCTAGTTTTTAACTCAAATGTTTTCTGCCAAATATATTCATAATTTGTACAGCACCATGATATTTGATTTAATTTCTATTGTAAGTTAGCTGGCGTTCTTTGGTGCGTTGTCTTGTAGTGTTAAAAAAATAGGTGCTCATTTGTGGAAGTTGTCCATTCTCGGTAATCTTCAGTATGATTTTAGCAATTTAATTCTAAAGAATGTCGGAAACTGCGTTAGTTGGGGAAATTGTAGTGCAATATTATTTAAAGAAAAACTGTGTATTTAGAGAAAAATTATACAGCTTACGTTTACAAGGACACTTACAATGTTTAAAAGTATGAGATAAGATAATATGACATCATTTGAAATGCTACAAAGCAGCAAGAAAATAAAGCAGCATTGGTTTGAGAGACTGTACAGAAAACAAACATGAAAAAAGCAAATGAAAAATAACAAAAACGGACAAAGTACAAGAACCAAATAGTAACATAAGAAAGGCTGTACAACAACTAAAACGGAATTTTAAATCTGAATATCTAGCAAGAAACCGAATTTAAAGAGAATGTTACGAACTAAGTAAACGACGCAATATGAAATCGAAAAAGCGAAACCAAATAATAACACGTAAAAGCATTGAAAAAGAAGAACAATAAAAAATAGAAATATTTAAATGATGACACAATATGATCAACTCAAGAATTAATCAAGGTCCTTATCTTCACCCCAACCAAATTTTAAATTTGCAGCTTCCCAAGCCAACTTTCCATAGTCTTTCAAACTAGCGTCGGCCATTGCACCACCACCAGTGATTGTTCTAATAATTTTCAATTTCACATCTTCTGGCTCTTGATCAAATTTCCGCTTCTCTCTAGCTAATTCGTCCTCATCAACTGCATGGCCTACAGATGTACCAACTTTGACCAAAGTCTCAATTCCACTGTTGGAGTTATCCACCAAGTCAGAGTCGAAATATACGCGATTTGGCTGGAATAGCAAAAGTAAAGTAGAGCCCCCGAACTTGAAGTATCCTAATTCGTCACCCTTTTTCACTTCCTGTCCTTCTTGTACCGTGAGAACAGTCGAGCCCACCATCATTGCCCCAACGGGAACAACTACTACTGTGCCGAAAGTGCTAGTTTCAATGGGTAAGATGCAACGCACATTCTCACCGAAAACATCAAGTTGAGATCTAATAGCCATTGGGTTAACGGTGTAGTATTGGCCATCAATAAATTGTGGTTTCCCAATAATGCCATCAACGGGGGAATGGAAACGGTGATAATCCTGAGGCGCTAATCTAAATATACATACTGAACAATCATTAGCAAATTTTGGGAGTAATTGCGGATGCTTGTTAGCAAAAAGTTTGGTAATAGTGAACCCACTGCCCTTAATCCAAATTTCTGTAGCCAGTTTAATGCTGTTGAATGCAGTACAGCGACAATCAGCGGCTGAGGTGATGATTTTTGGGTTATCTAAGGCTTCAACTGGTCTAGCATTTGGTTTCAATTGACGGTAAAAGAATTCATTGAATGTAGCGTAGTCATTAGCATTAGATTTAACACATTCATTCATATCAATCTTAAAATATTTTATAAACGGTGGAATATCCTTTTTGGATTTTGGACTGTCATCATACTTACCACGTTTGATGGACATGTTCTTTAAAAGTCTTTTAGCTTGCTTTTTCTGCACCGCACTGGTGCCACGATAGAGTAAACGAATACCAATGCGGACATATGAAATCATTTTTTCTTCAACAATGATCCCTGTTGTGCGATCTTGAACTAAGATATTAGCATTATTTTTGCCTAGACCGACTTTACCATACCCAAGTTGTATAAGCACTTTGGAATACCATCGCTTTGTGGCATAGCTTGGAGAAACATAGGTAGAAGTGATTAATCTGTCAACACTACTCCAATCCTTACTGACGCAAACTGCAACATGAGTGATAATGTCCAAATCATCTTTTTTGGAAAGACGACTCTTACCACAAACTGGGCATTGGTCAATTTTGATTATATCGCCGTCCACTTCTACCGTAGCTGCTGCTTGTTGCTTAGCTGATGATAATAATGCCGAGTCTCCACTAGCTTTTGCGTATTTCATTTTATCCTTCTTTTGAATAAGTTCTTCGAGACAAGTAATCACTTCTTCCACGTTCAAAGAATCTGAATCCGGATTTTTGTTATACTTTCCAAAAAAATTTTTAATGGTTTGTTCTGATAATGTTGAGCCTAGAAAGTCAAAAAATGCGCTAAGTTCAAGATCACTGAACTGATTATCGTCATTGACATCGTAACTTTTGAGCAAATGACGCCAAAATTCTTGTCTTAGCTTTTCATATGGCTCAAATCTTGCCTTGATTTTTAAAATTGGCTCATACTTGTCCTTGTATTTGCTGCTGTCTGAGATCTCTAATGGCAAGTCGTATTTCACAAATTTTTCTTCTTGATCTGGGGATAAAAGCTTTTGAGGTTTGATTTTTTTCCGTAAGAGCCCACTACGCACTGCTTTGCGCTTAGCTGCTCCTTCAGCTTCTTCAGAGAGATCAACTCTTGAAGGCATTTCTGAAGGTAACTGGGACACAGACTCCGATGAACTGTTACTGTTGCTAATCTCGTTGTTGCTATTACTGTGGTTGTTGCTGGAGCCGTTTTCAGTAGTGGCAGTGGCAGTAGTATTTGTGTTTGGGTCAATGAAGTTCAAGCTCATGTTAATTATATCTTCCACCGATATAGAAAGACTGGCGACGCTATCATGGAAGGTAAAATTATCTTTATCTAAAATACTAAATTGCATGTCATAGCCCACTTCGCTATTGAGAACCTCGAAAGCTAATCGTTCGTTGAAAACCGGGTTCAATGTATGCTTACGCCATGAAGTTCTGAAAGTTTTTTTACCAAACGAAACCACAACAAATGGATCCATATCGAACCCGGTTCTAGTGAAATTTTTAAACGGAGGTAACCCAGAAGCAGAAATTATTTCCACAAATAAAACACCCTTCACTTCTCGGAAAGCAGAAAACTGGTATGCAGACTTTTGAATCTTGTTGATTCGTTTATGCTTTTTGCGACTGGACTTTTTACCAGCTGCGGCGGTAGAATGCGGTGCTCCTCTCAAAGAATAATTGTTGTATTCTGACCCAGGATAAGTTTCGGAAATCCCAATTCTGCTACCAGAAGTAGCATTAGTATTTGTTGTATTGGTATTAATGTTGGTGGTACTAGTACCGGTATTGTCAAGCGATATATTCGACTCGCTAGAATAGCCTGAAACCATGCTAGAGACATCAGACAAGTCGGAGAAATCCGAAACGTCTTGTTTATCCAAAGAGATGGGATTGGCGACGGCAAAGGGATGAGATTCCGGTTCTGGAGACGTATCGGCATCATGGTGTGCGCTACTATCGTTTTCGTCGTTAATGGTGTCCCTAGAGATGCCGCCAACAGGGTACTGCATGTTATAGGTTTTATTAATGGCGGTGTCCAGCTCAGTGTCGGGATAGAAGCCTTGATCATTTGGTCTCACTGTTTCTCTGTAAATCAAGTTTTGAGACCAATTATTCCACTTGTTGACTATCTCATTAGTAGAGAGCGGATTTTCACTAGCATTGGCGGATGAGGCGATGCTATGGGAGCTTACTGGAGGCGAAGCGGCAGCGGCGGATGCTGCTGCTGTCGCTGTCGCGGATGGCAAGGTGCTGCTGGGCACAATTGGCGATGCTGGCCTCTTTAGCGAGGCAATATCGGTATGCAGAGAATAGTAAGAATCGCTTTCAAGCCCGCTTTCAGTTCTGTGGTGCTTGGACTTGGAGAGTATCGCCTTGAGGCCTTTCTTCTTGCGGCCACAGAGTTGGAAGCCTAGCTGGATGGTACCGTTGACAAAAGTATGATGAGCCTGGGAGGAGTACAACTTGAACCACTTGGGGTCAATCTTTATGATGTGTGGTTTTGAATCGGAAAGGCTGACGTTGCTGCTGTTTATTGCATTGACTGACTTTTCAAGGATATCGATTATGTTGATTCTGGTCTCGCCCAAGTAGTTGACGCCATAGACATCTCTGTCCCAGCACGTAGCAATCAAAGTGGACGATATGGCGGACTTGTTGAGAAGGATGTTGACGCTTTGGTTCCATTTTGGCGAGTCCGTGTATGTTTTGATTCTGTCGGTCGAGTACGCTTGGTCGTTGAAGCTTAGGGTCGCAAACTGAGCAAAAAGAGAGCAATGTGTTAGTGTGGCCGGCGAAACATAAACCTGCTAGCAGGTGTCTTGAGTAGCTTTTTTTTTGCCAGCAGCGGCGCAACAGCCACCACTGGCAATGCACCAAGCATCAATTGGCAACAGGAATGTGATACTTACCAACTTTCTAGTTGAGTTTGCGGTCGCACTGCTAAGGTTCTTTGCCTGGAGTGGGTGGACAGTCAGTATTGGGAGTCAATGGTGATGCTGATTTGCGAAACGGAGGACAATAGATCCAGAAGGAATATCCACATGGCGCCAAGGACTACCGCAATGAGCGGAGGACAATACATACCTGGACGACCGAGACCTTGAGGACCAAGGTGTCGCTGTCGACGGCGGGACGAGCTCTGAAGCGCATTGCTAGGTTGAGAGAGTAGCCGCCGCGGATGGTGCTGTGCTCGTAGGCTTTGATGTACTGTGAATCTGAATGCGAGTTGTCCGAGTGGATTGGTATATATCGAGAATGTTTGGTACCGAGCGGGCGCTAAGCTGGCGATTGAGTTAACATTAGTGCAACGGCGTGCTTATAGTAGCCGTGATAGTAGCCGTAACTGCTGTCATGGTCACGAGCCCCGAAGGAAAAGCGTTTTCCGGAGCTTATGCGATCATGTGACTTATCGGTCGTACGGCTGACTAAGCTCATCACGTGTGTCATGTGACATCTTGGATGTGCCGGACCTGCTATCGCTTTCCTGTTTGGGAAGCAATCCGCGCTGCGGAAAAGCACGCTCTTCTTTCGCCGCTCTTGACAGTTAAACAAATCATCAACAAACAGAAGTAAAATCAAATCAAATAAACATCACCAACCATCAGCAGGCACTGGCCAAACACTGACTGCACAGAGCACGCGCCTCCCCGTCCACAATGTACAACCCCAACAGCTACAACGGGTACCTGGGCAATCCCCTTGCCCAGCCTGCCACCCATGCTCCCGACTTGAACTTCTACAGCTCCCAGCCTCCAACTGGCGCTGCAGCAACATCAGCAACCGCTTCAAACGCCAATGCCAACACCGCCAATGGCCCGCCGTTCTTCGGCAACCTCTCCGGCTCCATGGACAACCAATATCTCAGCAACCCGTCCTACGGTGCCGGCTTTGCTTCAAGCTCGGCGGGCTTTGGCAGCGATCCTTCCGCCGCCGATGGACAGCTACCCAAGGGAATCCTTGCTGCGTTTGGCACCTCGGGCTATCCGGGCGAGCCTTCACTTCTCGAGGAATTAGACATAAACTTCTCCCACATCAAGATAAAAACTCTAGCGGTGTTGAACCCGTTCGGCAGCAGATTGCGGTCTACTTATGGCAGCGCCAATGGCATAAGCAGCAGCGGCAGCCCAACTGCTGGTTTTGGTAACGGAATATCGTCGGTAGCGGGCGGAGGAGGATTCGGCACATCAGTGAATATACTAAATGACGCTGATTTGGCCGGTCCCATCATTTTCGTCCTCCTATACGGTATCAACTTGCTTCTTGCTGGCAAAATCCATTTCGGGTACATTTACGGCTGCGGCTTATTTGGCACCTTGTCTTTATACTCTCTTTTCAAGCTCATGTCCAACAATGATGTGCCGGCTTCCCAGAAAGCCGCTGGTACTCCACAGCAACAAGACACTACCAACAAGACTCAGGATTTGGACTACATTAGAACTACCTCGGTGTTGGGATACTGCCTCTTGCCCTTGGTGATTTTGAGTTCGCTTGGAATTGTGGTGACCTTGGACAATTTTTGGGGGTACTTGCTTAGTTTACTTTGTACATTGTGGTCTACTTTTTCTGCCAGTGGGATTTTCGTCTTGGTGCTAAATTTATCGAATAGCAGATTTTTGATTGCTTATCCTTTGCTTTTGTTTTACAGCATTTTTGCTTTAATGGCAATTTTTGTCGAGAAGGCATAATTCATTATACTATAAAAAAAAAAAAAAAAGAAAAAAAAAAAAAAAAAAAAAGAAAATGGTGTGAAAAGGTCGAAAAGTAGCCAATTGTGTTCTATATGTGTGTCTGTGCTTCGTACAGTATGTTGTTTTGTCATAATTCTTATTAGCGTTATTATTATTTTTTTTTTTCGATATATTAGATGGCTTTTTTTGTAGAATTTTGGTTTTCCATTTTTCACGATTTTAATCTCTCTCCTTCACTCTTTGTAAAATCGTCCGAATCATCTCATTACCAATTCTATTGGCTTCCACAAGCTTTGGCTTGAAAAATTCCTGGGTCTCTTCAAACTCTTGCTGATACAACTTGTAATCGCCGTACCTGACAATCGAGCTCCATGTTCTTGTGGCCAATGTAAATTCTAAATCATCCCTTCTAAACCGGGAGTCTTCAATGGCTGAATTGATCGCCGTTTCAAGCAACCCTTTCTGAACAAATAAATACTCAGTAACGCCCAAAAAGATTCTGAATAGTGGCGTTGAACAAATCATATGATGGTATGGGTTCATCTTTAACTGGAACCAACTATCGACAATGGCTAAAAGAGATAAATGAGAGTTAGACCGATCACCGTTTGGTGGCATATTAGAAAGAGAAAACTGCATCAACAAGTCATCGTCAAGCAATAATTCATGTTTAGAACCTTTATCTAATACCTCGTCAAACACAAAATCCCTAGCGTTGAGCAATCGGCTACGAAGTTCTTGTTTTTTCCCCTGGATCATTAATGTAAATAATTCAGTCGTTGATCTTGAATATTGCAATATTTGATCATGTGCATATTTATTAGTAATGGCTAACCCAGCATAAACGTGCCATTTGTTCAGGTAAATTCTCATAGCAATATTGGTTTTGGCATTTTCTATCCCACCAACCCATCTAGATTCGGTCCATGGATAAGTTATGATTTTGCCCCAAGCTTTACCCATACTTAGAAATGCAGCGTGGGTCACCGCTTGAGTATCAGCGGTAATTCTGTCATGGTCTTGAGCAGTAAGCTCAACCACTTTGGACTTAAACACACTGATTAATTCCTCCACAAAACGCTTATTTTCTGGGTTTGAGACTCTATGTGGGATAAGCACCAATGGCTGACCAGTAGGATCCACTTTTGGACCATGCATTGAATGCACCGTAATGATATCCACATCATTTGGAGCAAAGTCTTCCAATGCTCGTACTTCAGGAACTTTGCATGATGTTTGGCCTCCAACTATGGCACCGACTTTAGTAGCAGGGCCATAAAGTGAGACAATTTTGCGAACATTTTCTGCTTCAACGCTATAAATGATGTAATCGCTTTGTCTGGAGACATAATACCCGTTTTTGACAACAGCGAATTTGTCAAACTGGCATTTTTTCTTAGTATCATTGTAAAGCTCTTCTTTGTCGCAGCCAATGACCCTGATTTAACTTGTTAGTAACTTGTTCGGTTTAGTTTTGGTCCATTTATAGATGTTGGATCACAAAATCAAAAATTGTAATCAATCAATCATTAGTCAGTCAATCAAAACTTACTTCCAGCCAGCCTCGCTGAAGCGACGGGCGTACATGAGCCCCATGTCCCCGAGGCCAATGATCCCAATCGTCTTTGTCTCCTTGAATGACATGCTAGTTGAATTAGTTTGGTCTGCTAAAAAGCGGTATGTTTCTATATAAGCAACATAGTCGCACTCATAGTCGTAATCATGCTAAATGTTCGTGATATTCGCAAAGCGCAAAAATCAACATCCATGCTTTACCCTGCTTATGGGCGATGAGCTGGGGACAATAAAAGATTGTTAGGCAATAACAGCTAAATACAGCAAACTACTGCTCTCAACATAGACCATCCAAAATCTACAACGCAATTCTTTTCAAACTGTTCAGTATCTCTCGTCCAGTTACCATCACCATAAACAATTTTCCATGGCAGCTGCTCCTGCTCCTGATCTCCTCTATTGCTACCAAAGTAGCGTCAAAATTGGCCAAGTGGAGCGCTACATCATCACTTACAAACCGCCGCAACGCACTTACCATTCAAACGATATTAACAATGCTAATAGCAAAAACTTCAGTTCTCTAACGAAGAACACCACATATACTGCTCAAGATCAGGCACCGTTGTATCTTAAAATAAAAAATGTTGAGTCGTTGACCAAAAGAGCCGCTTATTTGATGGGGCCGTACATCTTGTATGTTGATGTCAGAACATCCGACTATTCTCACAAACAGCCTTGCTATATAACCGCTGACCAGCCGCAATTTGAACCCAACTTGCAACCGGGTCAGTCATTCGTCAAAGAACTTTCCTGTCATACTATAAAAGATAAGCATGTATGGATTGTTGATGTGGTGTCACAGATGCTTTTCTCGTCAAAGACTAGTGTTAGTTTCGAAATAGCCATAGGCAAGTCAAAACAGATTGTTAATAATAGTAGCAGTGGAAACTGTAACCAGATGGGAACTCTTGACAATAGCAACCTTCATGTATTACGAATGGATACCAATGACTTGTGGAACTTGCCCCCTCCAATGTCTGTTCATAGCGATAATAACACCGTCAGTACACTCCACAATAATATTAATTATAGTACTAATACCAACGATAAGCCAGTACATTTGGTAGTGCTTACTCACGGTTTACATTCCAACGTTGGGGCCGATATGCTTTACCTCAAGGAACAAATTGAAAATACAGCGGCCCTTAGTGGTGAAAACATCATTGTGCGGGGCTTTCAAGACAATGTCTGCAAAACTGAAAGAGGCATAAAATACTTGGGAATGAAAGTAGCAGAATATGTGCTCAATGATGTTTACGATACGGTGCCCAATATCAAAAAAATTTCATTTATTGCACATTCATTAGGGGGGCTTATACAAACCTTTGCTGTCGCTTTTATTCAAAACAATTACCCTTGGTTCTTTAAGACAGTGTCACCAGAAAACTTTATTACTTTAGCGAGTCCATTATTAGGCATTTCACATATTGATAGTCCCAGTTATGTACAAGCTGCCTTAAGTTTTGGGGCCATTGGCCGTACTGGTCAAGAACTTAGCTTGATACCTACTGAAATCGATGGCACAAAGACATTACTTGAACTTTTGCCCACAGGAACCACTCACAAAGTTTTGAAAAAGTTCAAACGACGCACCGTTTATGCTAATGCCATTAATGATGGTATTGTGCCCTTGAGAACTTCAGCACTTTTATTTTTGGACTATAAAGGATTGAGGAAAGTTGCTGAAGTTTTGAAAACTGGACAAACGTCGGGAAGTAAGTCAAACACCACCAATAGTACAGCTACATCACCTAAAAACAATAGCAACAGCAATAGCAGTCGCCCTCGGCTGTCAAGACTGCTGCTGGAAAAAACATTATCAAAGCAGGTCTATAACGCCCCGGACTTCATGAGCTCTATGCCCTTTGTTTATGCTAGTAATCCAATAATTTCTATATCTGATGCAAATGCTAATGGTAATTCTGATACAGTGATTTCCGACAAGCAAAAAATAACAAACTCGCTAAAAAATACCCAGTCACAAGCTGGGACTGGTGCTATATCGGACACAGAAAACCCAATATCAAATACTGACAGCGATAATGACAATGGGCCCAGCCATGAAATTGAAAGTAAAAATGACAGCAATAGTGCGTCAACAGGGACCCCTGGTTCAATTAGATCTCGTGAACTGAGTATTGGCATGATTGATGATCCACCAACTGGGTACTCAGATATCAAATCCGTCAATTCCAAAGTCGGCGAAATTCCCTCAAACAAACAGAATAAAGATATTGATGACAGCAATGTCACTCTTAATACCAACAATAACATCCTGTCTTTTTTCTCCCCTATACAAAATGCAATAGCTTCATGGGTTGCCCCTCAGGGTACTAGAATGAATAACGCTGACGATAATTATAACCCACTTCCTAAAGCATCTGTTATTGATAGTGCTAAAAGTATTCTTCTCCCACCGTTACCGGAAAAACAATACTTGATAGAACCTAATGAGCGAGAAAACCCAATTATTCATGATAAAATTTACAGCGACGCAGATATTTGCCAATATAAGCAAAACAACCGTGATACAAATAAGAGAAATAAGAAAAATAATATAAATAAAGGCAAAAACGACAATAATGATCATAATTTTAACAAAACAACTAATGGAAAAAAAATACCACTACATGCAGAAATCAACAACGAATCTGCTCTTAACCCATTTGCTGATAGCTTTTCTAATTTTTTCGCCAAGAATAGCTCCAGTGTGGAAAGATTAGAAGAAAGCATTGCCATGAAATGGCACGAAGGAATGTCATGGCGGAAAGTCCTTGTAAATTTGAAACCAGACTCACATAATAATATCATTGTCAGAAGAAGGTTCAGTAATGCGTTTGGATGGTTGGTTCTTGATCATTTGGTGAAAGAGCATTTTGAGCTGTCAGAACTTAGAGAAACCGGATCTGTATCTATATCAGGATCAGAAAAGATCAAGGCAAATGGAAGGGCAAGTAGTAAAGGAAAGGAGAAAGTTAATCAAAGAGCACCTGATGTTGAAGCAACGGAGGTCAGTGAAGAGAATAACACTGCATTAGATACATTAGCTGCTGATGAGAAAGATAGACAAGATTATAATGATAGTAAAAGAAAAGTGGGGCCTCTTTCAGAGAGTGGTAGTCATAGTGATACCTCAGATAGTGTCTATGATGATGAAAGTGACAACACTTATGATGATGAAAGCAGTATTAATGCATCTGAAACCGATGGTGATTTTTTCGATAATGAGAAAGAAAATGATTTTAATAACATAAATGACTACGAAACAGATAAAAATGAAAGTTTAAACGATCTAACTAGTTTCCCAAAACACAAGATGTCAAATTCCAAGCTTGTCACTACTCCAGAACTAAACTTAGATTTAGACTTAGAGATTCCCAAGTCATCACATGCCAAACAATTACCAAGAGTTGATAGAAATGAATCATTCCCAGAGTTGGATTCATTACTTGCTAAAGATGCCCTATATGGTGGAAATACTGCCTATAGGTATATGCCAAAACTATTCAATGAACACCAAAGATCATTGACCGAAACAGAAGCAGCAACAGCCAACAATAACAACAGTCACATAGACAACAAAATGAGAAAGATTCAAAGACAACAAGAGAAAAAAGCCTTGAAAGAATTGAAACGGAGGGAAAAGAAGGAAAAGGTAAAGAAACAAAGAGCCGAGGCTCAAGATTGGATAAATAGTAAGAACTATAATGAGGATTCAATTTTTGAAGTGGGACCAGCCGGACTTTTGAGTAGCGTTAATGATAAGATCTCCAAGATTATTTGATCTAGTATCAAATGGTATTTTGGTGTTTTATTTTTTACAATAAGATCGATAATTTTACAATAATATCGATAATTACAATGTGCAAATGTTTTCACAATTTCAAGGGTGATTATTTACCTAATTCGAAGATATTAGGAAATTTTTGCAGAGAAAAATGTGTAGATAAACATGCTGCAAGTTAAATAGTTCTTTTCTGGCTCCCATTAGTCAGCTACTGAAGCTTCAGACCAACAGACTCACATATAGTTTAAGTAGTCTGTCGCTCAATTAGCTATACTTTTCATTTTCTTTCGAAGGTGCTTTCTAAAGCTATATCATAATAACACCCAATGTCATTTAAGCATTTTTTTTTGTTGACAATTTTTTTGTTTTACTGCTTTCTTTATTCTCTAATTTATCTTTTTGCATTAACTAATTTACAGCATTAAAAAATTTCAACTTGATCTAAAATTATATAATATAACATACCTTAATTTTTCAACTCATAAAAATGAAATAAAACCATTAACTGTTGGACGATCATGTGTATGAGTATCTGTATAATATACGGTCAACTTCACTAGTATCACCAGTATGCAGCCGGGTCGTAGTTGTTCAAATGTAATTCAAAAAGCTCATCAATTGGATCCGTTCGTTGTGTGCCATCTTTCTCTTTCAACGCTTTTTCTTTCTTCTTTTCTTTGACTTCGCCTTCGCCTTCGCTTTTTTTATTTTCCTGTTCTGTTTTTGTTCCACTTTGTTCCTCAATTTCATATAAATCTAAAATATACTGCTCATAAATCTTTACTATCAAGTCAGTTGACTTTTTGGATTTCTTCAAATTACACAAAGCAACATCAAAAACCATTTTTAATGGCTTAAACCCCAATGGCACGAAATTACTCTTATTTTTATCACTATTCTTATTATTATTAATGGTAGGTATCGTGGTAATTCCTTCAAGTGCCAATAATGACGAACTGTTTTCTTTATTTTTTTTTGCATCTTCCTCTTTATTTCTTTCTGCTTCTAGCATTTGTTGGTTTGATAGCAGGCTCTGATCTAGTTCTTGACTTTGATTCCCAACTTCATGAAGAAAATTATCTCTATTAAAAATTAACAATTTCAAAACTGAAACCCAATATGTTTCTGAAGTACGGTATGCTGAACTTTCATATTTAGTGAAAAGTTTTAATTTTTGTGATAACGGAATGCTGTCGTAAGATAAAACAAATTGAAACAAGACACTAAATTTAAGTAATTCTTTTTCTTCTTCTGGGGACTCTCCTTTTTCGGAAGACTGGCGAGCTGATCCATTAGCTTTAATGTCTCCATTTGTCATTTCGACATCGTTTTGTCCATTGACTTCTAAACTTGCTTCTAGCATTCCAGCGTTATCCTTTTCATCTGCAGCTTTGTTGTTGATTGCCTTTTCGGTTTTCTTGAGTAAACTTTCTAACTTCTGGTCAATAAGCTCCATAAGATAATTTGGCTTTTCAGTGTTGTCTTTGATTTTCTTTTCCTTGTTATCGCCGCTGCTTTCATCTTTAATATCACTGTCATTGTTATTACTGAAAAATAAACTTTCAGAATCCAAAAATGTTCTCCATATTGCCGGCGACTCAGGAAACTTTGTCAACAAACTCAACGTCAAATCTCTAGCGTTAAAATGCTTACCGTTGAAATTTTCAAACACAATAAGCAATTGTTTAGTGGATACATTAGTAACAGGCAAGAAATTACATGATTTGATTAACACATTTCTAGCATCTGAATATTGATTTAAATTGACCAAAAACCAAAAATAGCGTATCCAGAATCTGTCATAAAGTGCGGTAGAAATCAAACATCTTTCATAAGTAAGCCGTATCCTGGCAACCAAGTTTTTATAAATTGAATTTTTGTAACTGTTATTATTGTTTTGGTCGCTATTATCACCAAGAGATACTAGTTTAATCTCCAAGTATGTCAAGTATGCATCCCATGCACTTAATTCTTGCTCAGTTAATAGCGTCACATGGAAATATTGTCTCTTTAGTTTTGATTCGTATTGATATATCTTGAAAACTTCATACTGATTAGTGATGTACAAATCCGTAAACGTTTTTTTAAAATTCACTCTAATTTCTTTAAGCGCCGCATCAACGTCTTGTTTATTGTTAGATGCCGCCATATCCTTGAGCTTTTCTGGCGATGTAATCCCAATCTTTGACCATTCACTTTCCTTGACAAACACTAATACATTATTCAAATCAATTTCATTTTCCCAAAAACTAGAAAATTGCTCGTAAAATTTAGCATATTGGTGTATTGGTTGCTCAATTACTTTTCTCAAAATGAGAAATCTTTCATATTTTTCATTCTTCTCTGATGGATTGTAATTTTTTTCAAATTCCAAATACAAATCCCAAAACTCTCCAGAATGATAATGAGCGCCGATTTTTGTCTCTGCGTATTCAAACATCAATTTCAATTCTTTGTATTCGAAATTGGATAACTGGATCCGATATTTTAAGAAACTCACCCAAATTTTCAATGAATATGGAAGCACCTTCAAAGCTTTAAGATAAACAACTTCTCCATCGAATCCGCTACTTAATCTGAATTCCAAGTCTGCAAAGAAAATCCAATAATTTTCCAAATAAGGAAACCTTTTTAGAAACGAGGCATATAGTGATCGTAGTAAGGAGATCTCTTCAGGCGTTGATCTTTTCGATATCCCATCATTGGCGCTTTCGACTGTCTTGATAGCTTGAATCCAC
The DNA here is from genome assembly GCA_001936135.1 of Saccharomycopsis fibuligera x Saccharomycopsis cf. fibuligera. Classification (NCBI taxonomy): domain Eukaryota; kingdom Fungi; phylum Ascomycota; class Saccharomycetes; order Ascoideales; family Saccharomycopsidaceae; genus Saccharomycopsis; species Saccharomycopsis fibuligera x Saccharomycopsis cf. fibuligera. The sequence continues at coordinate 2,613,635 of CP012817.1, read as the reverse complement.
TTGTAGATATTGTCAGGATCATTCAACAAGATTGTCAAGTCTTTTTCGCTCACTGTATTGATGGATTGTTCGAGGCTCATAATTTCATGCTTCTTTTATTGTGTTATTGAGATAATGCTAATATAATGACTTATAGGACAACAGTAGATCTAAACGATGGCTTGTCGTGTTTCGTAGTGTTTTGTATAGTTAAGGGCTTAACAACTGTCTGCGCATATTGTTTTTTCGCATAGTTTTTTTGGATTTTTTCAAAATTACCCGCAGAATGAACTTTTGTGCCTGCATTGCTGTTGATCTAATCACTACAACTTTCTAAACCATATAACTACAATTTCTACTTGAAAGTCAGATAATAAACATAAAAAAAAGAAATAAAATGCGTTAAAGGGTGAATATGAATGTCTGTCCTAGGGAACTAAATGTGCAGCAGAGGCTGCTGCAGCTTTTGGTGCTTTGCATCAGACTGCAATGCTTCGGTTTCGTCATCACTGTCAATTTCGAAATCTTCAACGTTATGCGTAGCATGGTTATGGTCTTGGCTATTTGGTCTGTTTTCTGAATCAATATTAAGGGATTCGTTATCAGAGTCGTAATCGAAGCGCGGGCTTGCTGAGCTCAATCTGGATTCGTCATCAGACTCTGGATTTATAATGTCAAACTCGTAATCTTCGGCTCTTCTGCGGTGTGGTCTTCTTTTGCTAACAGCACGAAGATAAAACAAACAGATGCAGAAGCCGATAACGATTAATAAGAAGAAGTATTCGCCGTAATGTTTTGTGATTCTGTGTTTAAACTTCCCATCCTCATCTTCATGATTATCAGCGTCACTGTCTGTAGCGGCTGTAGCGGCTGTAGCGGCGGGGGTTTCAGTAGTAGATGGCTTTTCAAGAGTTTTATCTGCTTCTTTGTCATCATCTTTAGGTTCTTCACCTGGTAACGGGAATCTTTTGGCTTTCTTTGGATCAACACTGACACCAAATAGTTTCAATTGCCAGCTATTGAACTTTACTTTATTATTTTTGTCATGATTTATCACTTCTATCTTGTATTCGCCATCACCATCTTCAGCCCAGTGCGCCACGGTCATGAAAGTCCAGTTTTTGAACCCTTCGTTCGCCTGATCTAATGGTCTAGACATTGCTAATCTGGATCTTCTTCCTGTTGGTGATATCAAATTCATGCTAACTTGACCTCTGATAGTAGCATCAAGATCAACGGTAACAGTGATATGTTCAACTTTTTCGAAATTGGATTCTTTCAACTTATTTTTTTCGATCTTGATGCTGTCTAAAACCGGGGTGTTAATGTCATTGATGTCTTTATTTGGATGACTGAGATCCGAGTAATGCCAAGCTTGTGGCTTCACGTTTTTCCAATTTTTGGCCATTTCAACCATCTTGTAAGCATCAATTTTACCATAACCGTATTTATGAGAGTATTTCTTTCCCATTGCAGAATCTTGCCAATCGCCATCATTTTCATTTATTTCTACACCACTCAAGATTGTAATGTATTGTACGTCTCTCCAGGTCAAGTCTTTGTTGGCTTCAAGAACTAATGCATAGATTCCAGCAGCTAAAGGTGCAGCAGCAGACGTACCACCGTGGTGATTACTACACTGTTCTTTGATATCAGTAGTGTGGATATGTTCACCAGAACCAGAAGAATATGTCACAGTTAAAACAGCAGAACATGCTTCGGCATATGCTGGGTGATTTCCTTTCCAGTCCACCGCACCAACAGTAATTGAATAGATACTGTTAGTGTAACCATCAAAGTTACAGGTGTCACCATGGAAACCACCATTACCACTAGCAAAGACATATAATGAACCTTTACCATTTCTACCATCTAAGATACCCTTAACCATAGATTTTTTAACTAGTAATGGTGGCGCTTGCATGGACTTACCATCATCCGGTGGGCCCCATGAACACGAATAAATGTCATTGACGTCAGAACGATACATTAAGGCAGCGGCTTCATCTTCAGCTGTAATTTTACCACTCAAGATTCTCAATCCCGCCACTTTGGATCCAGTAGCGACACCAATACCACAAAAATCATTTTTTCTAGCAGCAATTTCCCCAGCGCATCTAGTTCCGTGATAATCGTCATCTAAAGTTGGCATAGGTTCATTTCTGTTCGCGTTGTAATCCCATGAGCCTTCCTTATTGAAAGCATCTTTGAGATCCTTAGAAGTGAAATCAAGACCATCATCAATAATCGCCACAGTAATATTGTTACCAGTAATTCCAAGATCCCAAACGCCGGTAACATTTACATCATTACCTGGCGATACTGCATTTATAATGTGCCACTGTTTTATAAATTCTGGATCATTAATATTATATTTTTTCTTAGCAGCAAACACGGGTTCCAAAGAAGAATCATAAGCTTCTTCAGGTATTGGAGCTCTCTTGGCAAGTTGTCTTGGCTCTAGCAAATGCAACGATCTAATAGTAGCATCGGAAGTCATTCTTTTGTGCAATATACTGGCATCTCTTTTCTGTAATAGTTGCTCATCATGATTTTCATATTCTTGATCATTGATTCCATAAAGTTTATTTTCAGGCGCGCTGTTATGTTCTTTTGGTACAGAAAATACGTAATGGTTATCAAGACCTCTGAATTCGTGTTCAAAATGGAAATTTGGGAAATTTGATTTAAACTCTTCTAAGTCTTGTTTTTTCAGCAACTCAACTGTGAAATAGTCTTTCAGAGCATAATCTCTGTGAGGAATCTGGTTAGCATGCTGAAGTTCAGTACACCCTATATGGTCCACCAACCAAAAGAGCAATAAATAGCTAAGCAAGGATCTTATATACATGATGGACCTTTTTTTTATTGTCTTTTGTCTTTCTATAGAATAAAATTTCACTAACTTGTATAACTTAAAACAGCACTTGGAAAAAAAAGTGAGAGTGATCTATTAGTTATCGCAGGCCGTTGCGAGCCGCAAAAAGCAATGGATGATATGTGTCGGACTGAAAGGGCGCCTATAGAAGCCAAAAGTAACAGAACTGTTCCATGCAGTATATCTCAAACAATGCTGCGACGCGTGTTCGTGAATCTCTATTGAGGCTGGGTGATGGGAAAGGTGGGTGTGAGCGTGGTTGTGTATTCACGAAGCTGTCTCGGCTACCATCTCGAGCTAGTGCTTTAGTGAGAGCCACCTACACTTGTCTTTTATCACCAAGCTCGCGCTGTTCTTTAACCGTGGGCGCTCCGGGAGTTGCCCGGCTTGTAGTGCCACTGTGGACTACCGCCAAAGGCCTATAAGCGCTGGGCTACAAGTCAGAAGGATATTACAATATTATGAAGAGATAGATGCTAATGTGATAACGGTATCAACTTACAATGATACAACATTAAATCAATAAGCCTTTCTCAATATAAAAAACCATATATTATCGCGGGTTAACCTTTGTGTGAGCCATCACCGTAAACACCGCCAATTTATTGCTCGTTTGTAGTTGTGTCTTCTTCCATTCTTTCGTCACCATCTTCAGCATCATCATTTTCCTCCTCTTCATTCTTAGATTGCAAAAACTGTTCAACCTCTTCATCCTCGTAGATCTTCAAACCATCTTCACCAACAATGGCAATAGTAGTGTTGCTGGTGCTCAACTCGCTATCTTTCAAAGTTTGTCTCAATGCTTCCACTCCAGCATCAATCAATTGTTCAGCATTCTTGTTGTCAAAGCTATATATGTTTCTTTCTAAATATGTTCTTGCACCTTGTGACCTAGCGCCAATAGCATTGGCATGGTACTTCAACACATTTCCTGAAGGCTGGAACTCAAACAAATGGGCACCATTGGCATCATAACCAATGAGTAGCAAACCAACACCATATGGTCTGGAGCCGTAACTTTGTGTGTTTTGTTGGGCTTTGTCTGCCAACAAATTGGCTGCCTTTTGTATAGAAATTGGTCTGTTGAAAATCATCCTAGAGGCCATTGCCTTAGTTCTCAAGAAATTCGATAGAACTCTGGCATCCGGAGCCAAACCGGCCAAGACAATGGCTAAATGATCATCTATCTTTATAACTTTCTTATGGTATGAGCCCAAATCTTCTGCATTTCTTTTCAATGCCACCAAAACGGCATGAGTTTTGGAAGCTATACCAACTGCCGCACTTCCTTGCTTGATTGCCTCTAAAGCATATTCTACCTGGAATAAACGACCCGTTGGTGAAAAAGTCACCGCATCACTATCGTAATTATTTCTGAACTAGAGTCAATTATTAGTCAAGATGTACAAAGAAACAGTGTATTCAGAATCCCACATGTTATAATCCCGAAACATACCATTTTTTGCGTTGGTTTTGCTAGTATGTTATTACTATGTTGCCACAATTGCCATCGCCTAGTTCTTTGAGTGGCGGTTTCTGTTTTGGATTTTCTACTCTTTAACCTTTAGCAGTCGCTGCCCTGCGCGAAAGTGCCGTTACCCGTTGTAGGATTTGGCGATCGGACATCACTCACTACGTTAATCTACTAATTACAGTATGATAGCTACGTGAAGGTCATGTAACGAGCGCTTGACTGAAATCCAAAAAACTCTATAGTGGCGTCAAGATCTATGGATATAGACGGGCTGACGTAAGTTTTATAAGAGTAGTAAGAATAAATGCAAAGATTTCATGAATATAATATACATTCTATGCAAAAGTAGCTTGAAATTATACTGCTAGTTGGAAATACAGCGTTTAACAATCCCTCACTAGTTGATAGCTTTTTGTAACAGCTCCTTGTAGCTGGCCAACTTTTTGGAACTTTCCTCTATTACCTTAGCATTCATTGAATTAATTTCTTCTTCTGGTGTTTCAACGGGATCAGAATTCTTTAAAATTAGATCAGGATCCTGAAAGATACCCAAGAATGGTATTCTAAGGAAAGTAGGTTTATTAATCAACGAATCCCCAAACACTGTATTTAACAAAACGTTACTTTGTTGCTTCATCTCATCGTTATTTTCTGCATATTTAGCACGGTTCGTAATATTTAAAAATGCGCTGCTTGGATCCTCCAGGTGTGCTGGATTGAATTTATAATTCAAATAGGAGCCTTTAGGTATGAAAATGTCCCCATTCTCATTAGCAGATTCTTTTCTTTCGGTGTCCTTTTTGGGGTTCACTGCCGCATTATAGGCTTTATTGTATTCAATTGTTATCACTGATACGCATCTCATCAAGCTTTCAATGTTTCCTGTCAATGATAACGATATCAAATTACTAAATTCAAACAGCGTTCCATTGGAAGCTGATACATTAGTTATGCCTTTTTCTTTTAGCACTCTAATAATCGGCTGCCCCATGTAAGAATGATTCTCAAGTTTTTGATAAACAAATTTGTTCAAAAGTAGCATTATATTGTAATTTGACGTGTATGTCCCTACCCTATTAGCTATCAATTGCGCTGATTTATTGTAAAGATAGTAGGCAATAAACACTGCGGCTAAAGCAATCTTTTCACTGGACCCTATCAAACCAATTTCTATTCCCATAAAGCTTTGGCTATCTGTTTTTGATGGTGGAAAAGTTATTTGCTTGAGGTTCAAATATTCGGCAAATTTCAATGGTTTGTTGTCGTACTTTTCACTTATTAACAACTTGAGGAGTTTCACCTCAGTATTTCCCAATAATATCGTCATTTCTTGATGGGGCATCCGATACCTCGTTTGGTCTTTGTCTTTGCTATTGAATGAAAACATAGCTTCAATCGTATCTTTTTCTATCTGGGCATTCAGCTGTTTTATCTTATTTGCTGGTATGTATGTGTCTGATGTAGGAACAGCCGCTGGTGCTGAGGCAGCAGAAGTTGGAGCAGCAGCATGTGATTGTGGCTGCACTTTCGCCTGTTTTAGTGCTTTTTTGCTAGTGGAGTCCTTAGTTCTTCCTCTCTTCGGTGGCATTACGATGAATATTAGATACTGATAATAAATAAGACTTTGACGGTCGTCGCTGTTTATGCTCACCCATCGCTTATATAAAAACAGAGCTTACCTCTTTGTTTTGTATAACAGTGTTGCGGGCCGCCGCGATTCAACACCCGGATCAGGGTAATGGCATCTACGCACTTAGAAAGAAAAAAAATTTTTTTAGACTGTCTGGGACTGCTACTCAAGAAGAGGAAAAGCAAAAAAAATATTTCACCCTTTTCCCTTAGATTTGCCCTAGATACTTGAAAGAATCAAAACAGTTGTTATTATATAATTCAAAAATGGGTAGCAGCAGTAAGAAAAGCAAGAGTTCTAAGGAATCTAAGTCCTTAGTTAAGAAGTCAAAGGACGAAAGTTCCGCTTCCACTACTGTCGAATCTGTCGACAACTACGAAAAAAGATTGCCAGCTGTCTTGCCATTTGCCAAACCATTAGCATCTAAGAAATTGAACAAGAAGACGCTTAAGACAGTCAAGAAAGCATCTAAGGCCAAGCATGTCAAGAGAGGTGTCAAGGAAGTTGTCAAGGCTTTGAGAAAAGGTGAAAAAGGATTGGTTATCATTGCTGGTGATATTTCCCCAGCCGACGTCATCAGTCATTTGCCTGTATTGTGTGAAGATTCTAATGTTCCATTTGTTTTCATTCCATCTAAAGAAGATTTGGGTAGCGCAGGTGCCACAAAGAGACCAACCAGTTGTGTCATGATTGTGCCAGGTGGTGGTAAGAAGGGCAAGAACAGTGAAGCTAAAGAAGAATACAAAGAAAGTTATGATGAAATTGTCAAAGAAATCAAATCCTTGTGAAATTTTTCACCTTGATGCATCTGTGTTATAGTACTTTCTCGTGTTAAAATCTTACTCAGAGGTTTTTTTTTTTTGTTTTATTATTCCCCATTTACATTCTTTCATGTCGCTACCTTTTTTATATTTCTCTTTCATCACTTATTTTTGACATTTTTATTTTTTTTTTTTAGTTTTTTTCTAGTGCTGTACAATAATTCTCATACTGTTTTGGTTCATCATCTTTTTCTCCATGATCATTATATATCACATTAAAAAATATGTGAGTGAGCATTGATTCTCTGTCTCGGTTTATAATATAAACAAAAAGCAAAACATGTTTTTTCCATCATTTTGTCTTGATGTCATTCTCAGTTATGTTAAAAAAATGTAGATATCACAAAGTATTACAAAAATAAGTGGTATTTTCTTATTTGGTATTAGTAAATCTCCCCGATATGCTGGTTTTCCTGGAAAAATGCTGAACATGAAGAAATATACTCGTACGGGAACTATACGACAGATATATTACGACAACAACAGATGGCCACGCATGATGGAAATCTCGCAGCAGCCCAGGCAACGGTGCTACCAGCAAAGTGTCAGTCAGTCGTCCCATCGCTGAAAAGGGGCAATGAGGAAAAGAGGGCTTCCTATCCAGAAACATACGAACAGCAAGAGAAGAGTGATAAAAAAATCAGTCGATATATGGCGCGGCAAACGGTGATTTGGTAATGCGACGGTGTGATTGGTGTGTATGCCCATAGTGGAAAGCAGAACTTCCCACAGGGCACATAACCATAACAGCAAACTGTTAACAGCTGGTGCAAAATACGAGATGAACGAACGAAAGCCTCAGCATCAGATTTTTTTTTTTTTTTTTTTTTTTTTGTTTTGCATCGATTTCGCAAGTTATATAAACATCGTTTGCTCTGCCTGTCCTTTTCTGAGATCATCATCTGGCTTAAGGTGTCCTCATCACACTCGTTTCTATAATTCACTTGTTATAAGCCGTTCTAAAAGACAGTGAATCACAACTATTTACACATCTATTGGATATGGTATCGCTTAACGAACAAATCATCGGCTCTTTGGAAGAGTACGGTGTTCTTGAAAAAATACAATCATTATCCAAGTTGCAGCTTTTCGCCATCATCTTTGCTGTTCCTTTTATTTACAGTTACACTTACCAATTGTTGTACAAACTTAGAAAAGATAGAGCTCCATTGGTATGGTATTGGATTCCGTGGTTCGGTTCTGCCATTCCCTACGGTATGCAACCATATGATTTTTTTGAAAACTGTCATCAAAAATACGGCGATATCTTTGCTTTCCTTTTGCTTGGCAGAGTGATGACTGTTTACCTTGGTCCAAAAGGTCATGAATTTGTTTTGAACAGTAAAGCTTCATACGTTAGTGCTGAAGAAGCTTACAAGCATTTGACTACTCCAGTTTTTGGTAAAGGTGTTATCTACGATTGTCCAAATCATAGATTAATGGAACAAAAGAAATTTGCCAAAGGTGCTTTGACCAGAGACGCATTCAGATCCTATGTACCAAAGATTAGAGAAGAAGTGTTGAATTACTTCAAAACTTCAAGCAACTTTTTTGGCACCGAAAACAAAGATCATGGTGTTGCTGATGTTATGGTAACTCAACCAGAAATCACTATTTTTACTGCTAGTAGATCCTTGTTGGGGGAAGAAATGAGAGCTAAATTTGATGCTTCTTTTGCTGAGCTCTACTCCGATTTGGATAAAGGTTTTACCCCGATCAATTTTGTCTTCCCATGGTTGCCATTCTTGAAAATTTACAAAAAGAGGGACAATGCTCAAAGAAAAATCTCAAGCACTTACATGTCCTTGATCAATAAAAGACGTAAAAATAATGATATTCAAGATCGTGATTTGATTGATTCCTTAATGAAAAGTGCTACTTACAAAGATGGTGTCAGTATGACTGATCAAGAAATTGCTAACTTGTTGATTGGTATCTTAATGGGCGGTCAGCATACTTCTGCTGCTACTTCTTCATGGTTCTTGTTGCACTTGGCTGAAAAACCAGAGTTGCAAGAAGAATTATACCAAGAACAAAAAAGAGTTTTGGGTGCTAACAGAGAATTGACTTATGATGACTTGGCCGAAATGCCATTGACCAACAACATTATCAAGGAAACGTTAAGAATGCACATGCCATTGCACTCCATTTTCAGAAAAGTTACCAAAGATTTGCCAGTGCCGGGTTCCTCTCTCGTTGTTCCAAAAGGTCACCATGTTTTAGTTTCCCCTGGTTATGCTCAAACCAATGAATCTTACTTCCCTAATGCTAAGGACTTTAACCCTCACAGATGGGACAACGTGACTGCTTCTGGTGACGAAAAAACCGTTGATTATGGTTTTGGTGCTGTTTCTAAAGGTGTTAGTTCTCCTTACTTGCCATTCGGTGGTGGTAGACATAGATGTATTGGTGAACAATTTGCTTACTGTCAATTGGGTACCATTTTGACCACTTTCGTTAAAACCATGAAATGGAGATTAGCTGATGGCGTCAAACAGGTTCCAAACCCAGATTACCAAAGTATGGTTACTTTGCCTGAAACCCCCGCAAAAATTTACTGGGAAAAAAGAGAAACAAGAGATGAGTAAGTCATCTGTTTTTTGGAAAATTTTTTTGAAACAAAAATTTTTTTATTAGCTTGTATTTTACTATGTTAATTACTTATAAATGATTTCATTTTACTTTGGAAATAAGGTTTTAACTGGTTTTTTTCTCCCTATTTCCCCAAGTTTCCATTAAAACGTGTCTTTTGAGTTCTTGACTTTTGTTCGGCTTATTTAAAGGTTAGCTATTATTTTCTTTTTCTTTGTTCGTTCTTAATTTTGCTCCTTTTTCCTATTTTTTTTTTCTTCATTATCAGCTTATTTTAAATTATGTTTAATAGATTTACAAGAATTAACTGTTCAATAGTTGTAAAATGAGCACAAACACCAATCTTTTCACTAGTAATCATTCAAAAAGACAAGTCTCTCAACACAAGACAAAAAAAACTTCCGTATCTCATGTTCATATCTTTGAACACAATTGCACCTGCTTGTGGTCTGTAATGTAATGGTTTTGCCGCAGGAATATTACATTGTGTTTCTTGAAGTAAGTCTAAGACATATTTGACTATAAATTCTCGCAAATAGTACCTTTCATAGCAGTGTGAAAGGCGATCATTGTAACTATCAAGAAACTTATATTCAAACTCAAATTCCAAATCAAGAAAAAGTGACCAAATATGTCTTTCCCTTTCGTAATGAAGGGAACAGTAACATTTTGTCTGTGATTGGGCTTTGAGACACGTTTGGAATCTTTATTTTGTATGCTCTTCAAAAATAAAATAAAAGAAAAAAAGAAAAAAAAAAAAAAAAAACTGTTTAAAAAAAAAACGTAACAATGCGTCAAGCAAATTTGAAATTATGTCTATTATTTAAACACTTTTTTAAAAAGGCACAACTAATATGGCTCTATTTTTTTTAACGAGTCGAAAGGTTTGTACTGATTTTTTTTTTAGTTTGCAATTTCGATAATATCAGCTACTTTTACTCTACATATTAAATTATGTATGTTATCGAATAACTTCTGGCCACTACAGTAATGAATATGGTATTGAATGCTTCGAAGAAATATATTTTCCTTTAATAGATAACTGATTTGATAATTTGTATTTTGTAAAGGTCAGACTGGAATACTAGAGTAAAGTTTGTAAAATTAAATTAGCACTTTTCAAACGAACAATGGGAAAAAACCATAAAAAAGTTAGCCTATCAACTAGTTTGGCAACATAATGGTCAGCAGTAGTTGTGATTTCCTGAAAAAGCTGAAGAGAATCCTAGGAGATCAATAGAAATCTCTTAATGAAGCCATATTTTTTTAATCAAAAACTGACTGGTAATTGCCTAGGAATAAAAAGACAATGCAAAGTAAACTTTTTTCTTTTCGGGCATAAAAAATCATAATCCATTGGATTTAGTTATTTACCAGTTAGGAATAGCACTATATTATCAAACATACACTTTTTTTATTTTTCACTGTACAACATCGCTTAACCTGATCCTGCTATAGTGTAACTTGATCAGCATCAATCCGGAAGAACGGTATAAATGCTAAACGCACTTCATAATATTCAGCATCTCGGTATTTTCAAAGACAATAAATATATCAATCAAAGACAAACTCATCACCACGTCATCACCGCAACTTTTCTTTAATCCTCGGATCTCAACCAAAACAAACCTACTAAATCAAGATAATATTACAATTATGCAACCAATGTTGGTGCCTCCAACGAATTTTGGCATAGTTGAAGATGGCCTATACCGTGCTTCATACGTGGACCCAATAAACTTTTCGTTTCTTGAAACGCTATCTTTGAAATCAATTCTTCTTTTAGATGTGGAACAACCGCCAAAACAATTCTACACCTTTTTACAAAAAAGTCGTATTCAGCTATACCAAATAAGCAATAGGAAGCTCAAACTCAAACATCCGCATTTGAAGCCGCCTAATCTTGAGCTGACGATTGGCAATAGCGAAAGTGGTACTGTTGGTGCTATCGCTTCTACTGCTACTGACATTTTTGGGGCCGATGGGAAAAGACAACTGGAGCAGACCGATGCCAATGTAATCGTTCCAGTTAGCACAAACACAAGTAACTTCAGTGACAATATTGCCGAGAATGAGTTGAAGAAATTTGAGAAGAGTATTATTTACATTTACAACGACACGTCATTGAATTCGAAAAAAGACGATTGGATGGTCATTAAGAGAAACCTCTTATCCAAAATTTTTGAAATTCTTTTGAATAAAAACACTTATAACATCATGATTGTGGATTCTATGGATGTGATAGTTTCAATATTGAGAAAAATCGAAAAATGGAACTATTCCAATCTTATCAATGAGTATAGAATGTACGCAAACAAAAACAAAACATACCAGGTGGAAATTTTCTTAGATATTATACAAATTGAGCTTATACCGTTTAAAAATAATAAAGATAGCTCGGAAAATGAAGTTGGCGGTCGTATCACTGACACTACTACTGGACAGATAGAGAAGTTGAACTTCCAGGGAGAGGAGATTAACCAAATAGTGAATGAAACTGAGAACATCAAAAACAGTAGTAAGCTAAGCGAGAAATTTAGCAACATACCAATCCCGCCCAACTATGGGCTTGACATTGACGAATCCAATAGAAACATGAAAAATAGCTGGGGCAGTAATAGCACCAGGGGTGTTGATGTTCGGCAAAACAGTATAGCGAGTATATGGAGTGCTGAAAGTTATGACTATTTAGCTAACTCTCCATCAGCATATCGCAGCCCTAGAGATATATCCACCAGTAATAATAACAATGGTGGCAGTGGAAACAGTTATGGTCTACCGATAGTAGACTCTTTTCGAAGTTTAAGAAGTCAAGAGAACTCATATGACAACTCTTACAAGAGTATGTTGCAGTCGGTGAACGACACGACTGAAAATTATGTGTCTTCATCACCTCAAATTCCTGACAACTTGTTGAGGCTTATTGAAATGAGAAAGAAAAAGAAGACCACTTCACAAGACGGGCCGAACGATAGTTATGCAAATGGTAACGGAGATAAAAGCCGTAGTGGCGATAAGCACGATAAACAGTTGGCAAATAATGCAAGTTGCGCGGGAAAGCAGAAAGCCGAGGAAAATTCAGAGCACAAATCATTGTTAAGTGCAGAGTTAGCCCATCTCAATATTAACTCGGAACTCCAAAACAAGGCAAAAACAGCAACTGGAGATACGAATAATAATCTTGACAACGCTGATGATAAACATGATACGAGCCTCACGGTTACACCGAGCGAAATTTGTGAAACACAAGCACTGAGACCAATAACGAATGATGGAAACAACTCTTCAATTGCAGCAGCTACTGCTACTACGGAAAGTCCAGCACGCCAAGGTCAAAATGGGATATCAAGTTTGGAAGAAAAATATTATCATGTCTTTTACAAACCATTACTGGTGGAAAAATATGGCGGAGTAAAAAATCATGTGAAGATCAAGCTACCGCCTGAAGAAGTTCTTCCGGAGTGGTTCAAATATCAACGGCAACTTTGGGTTGAGGAGTACATACGGCTAAACAATTTACAGGCCAATTAGATAGGAGGAACAGCAATAGATAATACGGCACACTATGCAATGGCTCAAAGACAATGCCTTAGTTTCGAGTTCAATGATGATCTTTGAAAGCTTTTGGGTAAGTTATTATAGAGTAGATGTTTATGTATGTATGTTTATGTAGCCTTGTGCGATATTACTGTGACTCTGACATAACATTTTGACGAATGCGGAAATAAGTGCTCAATTTTCTCGAGAAAGTTTTCTGGCTCTTGCGTTTTTTTTTTTTGTTCTTTTGAAGTGATTTCAACTTGAGAGACTGCTACACTTTCTTGTGCGCTTTTCTTTGAATGCTACGACTATGTCGAACCTTCTTTTTAAAAAGCACCCATTGAAAAGCATTTTAATTCAGATGATACTCCGCATAGCGCTTATAATATAGCTCGTTAAACCCATCAACGCTTTTTCTTTGTTTGTTCCCCAATAGTTTCATCCATTTCGTTTTGTTTTGAAGCAGAAGAAATCAACTCAAATAAAATTGTTAACCGCCGATAAGAATCTTCACTTTCAATACAGTCTCATCGATTTACTCGTTTTCTTTTTATTGTCCAAATTGTACCCAACTCATGATTCTAATAGAAGGCGAAAAGTACGCTTGCATACAGTGCATCAGAGGTCATCGATCATCCACCTGCCAGCATACAGAGAGACCGTTAGTCCAGGTACGATCTCGAGGCAGGCCATCAAATATTGCTGGCCATAGGATTGCAGTATTTGCTGACGGAAAACAGCTGAGCCAAGATAATAGCGATCACGAGAAGGAGCTGTCAGAGAAAAATGTTGGTAAAAAGAAACCAACGATAGCAAACGGCAATAATAACAAGCATCGTCAGCAGCGCCATCATAATCATAATCATAATCATAATCATAATCATAATTATCATCATATGAATACCAATTCTATCAGTACCAGCTCCAAAAGCAATTTTAGTTTGAATGGGAAAGGAGTGAGTAATAAGATTGACAAACCATTATCTTGCAAAGATGGGTGTTCTTGTTGTCCAACGAAATCGCTCGCCACCGATGGTAAAGTTATAGTGATGCGAGCATCAAAAAGAAGCCTTGTTGATGTTTCCAATGGATTACTTAAAGTTATAGGGCCTTGTCAAGATAATTCCAATCAACCACGGGTTTCTACGTATACGTTGAATCCTGCTATGCATTACAAGAAGCAATACCAGCAACAGCGGCAGCTTGACCTTAGAGCGCCTTCACAATCGCAAGCTACCTTAGTCTCCAAAAGCTGTTGCCTGGAAAAGAAGGTGCCCGCAAAGAGAAGCTGCTGTTCATCATCATCACCATCTTCATGTTCATCTTCATCATCATCATCTTCATCGTTGTCACTATCTTCACCACAAACTTCTGATTTGGAACAAGCGCCTAGCTGTTGTGGTTCAAAGAAAGTTGATGCGCCAGCAAAAACTTGTTGCGTTTCAGGTGCTAGTAATAGTAGCAAGTCAAGTTTCGAAAATCATGTTAGAGTGATCAAGTTGGACAATTATAATAGCCATAACGGCTTGCAGCAGCGTAGCCTCAGATCTGGAAGTAGCAACGGCACTGACTTTACATTTACTGAAAATAACAATAAAGAAAAGGAGAGTAGAGGAAATGATGATGAATTTAGTGGTGGCAACGTTGAGATTATTGGTAATGTTGATGACAACAAACAGCTTATTGATGTTAAAAGTCAACAAGCATCATTGATGCCATTTTACGAGAATCAATTCATTAACGTTCATGACACTTGTTCTTGCGATGATTCGTGTGCTTGTGAGCAATGCGTGGTACATAGCAATTTCCAGGATATCAAACTCAACTACAATCTACCAATGTTTCTCAGTGCTGGCACTGATTTTGGAGAAAATGGAAGACAAGAACAAATGCTGCAACAGCAGCCACAACAGTTGGAACAACAGCAATCGTTGTCTACTAGTTTGATAAATTTAACTGCTGCAGACATCCCAATCAATGGAATGTTAGCTGGTTCTGACTATTCCATTTCAAATATTGCTAGCGGCGGTGCTTCAGATAGCCAGGACGCTGTATTGCCTCAGTCATGGTCTTATGACGCGAAGAACGGATTTAGTAATTATCCAACAGAGGCAAATAGCATGCAGCAGCAGCAGCAGCAAGCACGTTATTCTTATCTCCAGCAACAGCCGGAGCAACAGCCGGAGCAACATAAGTTACTTACACCAAACTACCAATCAACTACGGATACATCTAATGTGGCCAACGACAAGAAGCTTTTGGTAGACGATGCTAAAACTTGGCTCACTGATTTCAATAATGGTGATTCTGTGGTGTACGATTTTGTTCTAGCTAATTCGTGCACTATTCCTGGCTCCTGTGCTTGTGATGATGATTGTAGTTGTGAAGGATGCATTGTTCATAGCAATAAGAAGGGAAAATAGTGGAGTTTGCCATATAAAAACGACGCCTTATAGTTTCAGTTTCTCCTGTCTTTATCTTTTGCTTGTATTTTCTTTGCTATAGTGTAAAATAGAAATGTTTTGATAGTCTTTCTTTATTTTAATATCCGCTATAGAGAGCATTTTGCAGTTTGAAGGCATTCTGCCCTGAAGCTACTGTTTACGGCAAACAAGAAGCAAATCGACACTGTACGATAATAACAAAAAAAAAAAAAAAAAAAGTAAAAATCATTATGCAAGTCATAAAGCAGCTGTCAAAGCGTCAAAGCGTCAAAGCGTCAAAGCGTCAAAGCGTCAAAGCGTCAAAGCATTTTGATACTGTGCCCAGCTGATGTACATATATCCCACAACTCAGGGCTTTCAGCACTCAATTCGCGAATCGCGGCTCACAGATAGTAAGCATGGATGGATGGCCTGATTCGGAATAGCGTGATTAGGGCTCGGGCCTACCCGCGATTTTCGAAATCTTAGGCATGATAAAATTAAAATTATGCCGCTACGAGGCTGCTGCAGCAATCGCGGCCAACAGCGCGGACAGCGCGGATGGAGGCGAGGTTTGTTTTGGCACTGCGAGGACAGCAGAAGCGGCAACAGCAGCAGCTGGGACACGAGTGGGATCGATGTTGGCGAGCCTGGGAAGAGCTTACGTGATAGACAGAGAGAAGAACAGAGGGAGACAAAACCCGTGGGCGGGTGTATTGTAGAGTGCATAGTATGATGTGCTAATATAGAGTACAAAACAGATAAATTGGACCCCAGATCCCACGGTTGGACTGGCAATCATCTGGCTGTTTGTGTGTTTGTTTCCTTTTCCTTTTCCTTTCCTTTCCTTTCCTTTCCTTTCCTTCCCTTCCCTTCCCTTCCCTTTTTTTGCTTTGCACAGTGCAACGGTCTTCATTACGAGTGTTAGATTCCGTTTCCGTCTCTCTTTTCTTTTTTCAACATTTTATTTTTTTTTCACCGCGATTGCAAAAAAAAAACAAAAGAAAAAATTTTATACAGGAGAAACCTTATATAGCCAAAACAGCCCAATCTTAAAAAAAAAAACTGACAAAAAAAGACAAGTGCATCTCTCCAACACTTGTTTCGTGTCCTGTTGTTTATCTCTTGTTATAGCATAGCGGCCAAATACCACCATCGTTCTTTATTTCTCTGGTGCTTCCCTTTGCAAACCCACATTTCACCTCCGCACCTCTGTTCCACCACACCCCGACTCACACATTGAACCACCTCATCGATTGCGAAAAATAGTATACTCGAGTTATTCGCCCAACAACAGCAACAACAGCAGCAACAACAACAATAGCAGCAATCCAACATGTCACAGCAAACGCTTCCTTTGTTTAGCAAGCTTGAACTTGAAAAGCACAACTCTGAAAATGACTGCTGGGTCACCTTGTACAACAGAAAAATCTACAATGTCACCAGCTTCTTGGAAGAGCATCCTGCCGGATCCCAAGTGATTATGGACTATGCGGGCAAAGACATAACCGCCGTCATGGGAGACCCAATCTCTCACATCCATTCTGAGTCTGCATACGAAATTCTTGACGAATCGTATCTTGTGGGATTCTTGGCTACTGACGAGGAAGCCAAAGAATTGCTTTCCAATCCAAACCACCAAGTCGATGTTCGCTTGACTAACCAGAATGACGCGAATTACGATCCAACAGATTTAGACCATTTGCCTACTGATGACAAGCTCTCTTTGCAGACCGACTACTCGAACGATTACACCAAACACAAGTTCTTGGACTTGAACAAGGCTCTCTTATGGCAAGTCATGTTTGGCGACTTCACTAAAGAATTCTACTTGGATCAAGTGCATAGACCAAGACATTACGGGAAGGGCTCTGCCCCATTGTTTGGTAACTTCCTTGAACCCTTGTCATTAACCGCATGGTGGGTGGTGCCTATGGTTTGGTTGCCTGTTAATTTCTACTTGTTTTATCTTGGCTTCACCCATTTGCCGGCTTACCTATCTGTGGGAATGTGGGCTATTGGCTTGTTTGTATGGACCTTGATCGAGTATGGGATGCACAGATTTTTATTCCATCTTGATTATTACTTGCCTAGACATCAAATGGCCTACACTTTGCACTTTTTGATGCACGGTGTCCATCACTATTTGCCAATGGATAAAAACAGACTTGTCATGCCACCTACTTTGTTTGTGCTTTTGGCTTATCCATTCTACAAGTTGGTGTTTAGTGTCTTCCCATACTATGTTGCTTGTTCTGCTTTTGCTGGTGGCCATTTGGGTTACATATTTTACGACGTTACTCATTATGTCTTGCACCATGCGAAATTGCCTCAGTATTTCCAAGAGTTGAAAAAACATCACTTGGAACATCACTACAAGAATTATGAATTGGGATTTGGGGTCACTAGTAAGTTCTGGGACAGGGTTTTCGGCACTGAATTGACTGATACCTCTACTGTTCAAAAGAGATCCTAAAAGAGGACTCAACAGTATGTAATGTACTATACCGCAACATATCTAAGTGAGGATTATTGTTCAATATGATAAGCTGCACATTGAAATTATTTGAGTAATCAAAAATCAAAAAATTACTATATCAACCAAAAAAAAGCTTATGCGTTATGAGATTTCAATAGTATAATAGTTTGTTTAGTTTTTCTCTTCTTCAGTTTTCTAAAAATCACATTTAATCTTTATTCATAGTTAGTTTTTCCGTTCATCCTTTGTCCATTTTTCTTTTGCTTGCCATATCCTGTTTATTTTACTTCTTTATGTTTGCTGCTAGTCGTACCCTCGGTTAGCATACGTCCATAGTTGATAGCAATTCGCTTAGCTAGTTTGTCTTTACAGTTCGATTCTTATTTTAATTTTACATACTCTTTAATAAGTCATCATATACTTCGGTTTTGCATTAAAAAAATTTTTTTCATATATATACATAATTCTTTCATTAATAAGTGCTCTTCCTTTCACTATAGACCTGCCTACACGTATGGCTTTGTTCCCCAATTCAGTCTGCCATAGCATGAATATATAGACACATCATCCATTATCGCATTCGTCACAAGTTCAACCGGTTTATAGGTATCACGAGAAGGTACCGAAACTTATGCATTCCTGCTATTCTTTAGAGTGCACGAGACCTACTTCCGGTCAACTTCACTGCAAATATTCCCCGTGCTAATGCAGCCGTCCACTTCCGAGGGACAACGCTAACTATCTTGTGTGGGCATAGCAGCCAAACGAAAAACCAAATCCAAGTTCAAAACTAAATACGAAATCTGAAAGGAGATTTAAAGAAGGCAACTAGCCAACAAAAATTTACCTTTTTTAAATATTGCGTTACTTTTGTTTGATTGGTATACGTGGTAAACTCTTACTCTATAACTTGGTTGAATTACTGAACTGCTTTGTTTTTGGTGCCTGTGTTCCCAAGTGTTGTATTGACATATATATCAAGACAAGTCATTTCAGAGGCTATATATAGCTCAAGTTTTGCTGATTAGCTTAAACTAGTGGATAGAGATATACATTGACAGGTTATCGTTCTCACGACGTTGATACTGGGCTGCCATTTGCTTAACCGATTATTACCAATTGTTGGAGGAAAGAATCAAAAAGTCATTTCTGTATTGAAGGCAATTAGTTCGAAAGAATAATCCATACAAGAACAAATTGAAAAAGGTATACAAGACAAGATACGATGAAGTTACTTGATTTGTTGACCACTGGAAGCCTTTTAAGTGCAGTAGTTTCATGTGCTTCTTCTACTGTATACACTTACTCTGGCATCAATAATGAAGATGACAATACCAGTCAAATAACCAAGCTTCAATCTTTCAAAGAGTTAAGCTATTTGTTGTATGATAAGTTAGCTATTGATGACTACTTGCCAATCGACGAATCTGGTGTCGCAGCATTAGAGAAATTGAGCGACGGTGCTTCTGCTTCTGCTTCTGCTGCGGCTGATGAATACTTGCGCGGTGATGAGAGCAATGACAATGGTCATTTTATTGTGTTAGTGAAGGACGAGGTTTCTTCTTCTACGAGTGCACCGCTTGAAGAATTCGTTCCTGTTTTCGAAATTGATCAAAACGCCATTGATGAAGTCAACGAGCATCAATTACTCAGTTTGCTTTTGGCCAAGTATCCTGACTTGAGCATTACTGTCAACCAAAACAATGTTAAAGTGTTGTCCAATATCAACAGCGATGACAACGACAAAAGCAGCAATAATAACGGCAATGAGGAAAGTGGTGCTGCTGGTTTTGGTTTGTTGAATGAAAAATTGCACTTGTTTCAGCAATCTAGTGCTTTTGGTGGGAAGACTGATAATGAAAAAGCGTTGTTTGAATTGAAGTTGTTGGAAATGAGCCTTTTCCCAAAAAAAGTGTTCACTGTCAACAATGGTGACGAGAAGACATTTGCAATAGTTACATTAAAGGTTAGTGATGATAGCAGAGTCAAGCCAGCCTTGGTTCAAGAAGCTGTTGCCACATTAGTCAAGCAAGCTTATAATTACGGTATTGATGCTACTGTTATCTACACTATCAGTAATAACCAACAACAAACATCAAGAAAATCAATTGCTTCCGCTCAATTCAGACGCGCAGAAAAGGACAAGAAAACTAAGCTTTCGTCAAAGTCTTCATTTGCTTCTGAAGAAGAATGCATCTATTCCACCAACAACTGTAATACACACGGGTTATGCTCCAAGAATTCTGCCAGTAACAAATGGTCCTGTATTTGCGCATCATCATTCAACAAGACCACCAAAGCTACTACTCATTGGTCTGGGTCTTCATGTAACAAAATTGATATTTCGGCAGAATTTAATTTGTTATTCTGGTCAAGTTTGTTGATTTTTGTCACGGTGGTGGGCGCTGTTGTGTTGATTTTTAAGATGGATCAAGAGCCATTGCCTGGAATATTGGGTGCTGCTACTTCTGAAAGTTTCAAGAATTGAAAAAATAGATAACAAAAAATTTAAAATTGAAACAACAGAAATAATAAAAGAGTCAATTTTTCACTTGCTGAATACATTAAGAGTTGAAAATTTTACACATAATATAGCATCTGAATCTAGCTTTACTTGTTCTTAGATTCACTCAGTTTTTTCCTTTTTTCTTTCTCTCTCCCTCTTTTTCTTTTCTGTTCTTCCTGTTGAATAATACTTAGTTTCTCTATGTTTTTACTCCCTTTTTTATTTTTTTTTGTCCGAAGATTTGTTTATCTTAATTGATCAACTACTGCTAATGTTAGTCATTATCGACAATATACACACAAAAAGTATTTAACTGAGTGCGTTTGTGCTGAACACCTGCGTCCAGGAAATGTGGTAGGTATGACTAACTATAGTCATAGCTAGGGTAAGCATGTGTTTGCAAAAATTAAAAATGATGAATATCATTAATCGATGCATGTTTGTAAATGCTCAGTAGCTACGTATACGTAGGGTATTACTGTACCTGGGTGGTAACAGGCAGCTCTTTTAGCCACGGGCATAAGTTTAACCAGCAGCGTAAGCCTCTTTGACAAGATTAATCTCTGCTTTTTTTACTAACACAGATATGCTTATGACCATCTACGAGGCTGCTATGATGCCGTCATAAACTGCTCATTCAGATCATAAGTCAACTATATGGATAAGTCTACTGTTGACCTCAATTTCTGGAACCATCTTTACGGAGGTTCACAAGATCTCTCCAGGGCTCTCGTAGAACTTTTTCTTTCTTTTCCGCATTGGTAACCTTTCCATTCATGAATCTTGTCTTGTCTCAGATAATTTCATAATCTTATCTACAGTGAATCAAATAAGACAGTTTAAACCGCCTGCAAACGAAGTCAAGGAAAGCATGCTAAACATTTCTAAGCTTCAAGTAATACATTCCCTAAACTTCACAAAATTCATGCTTTGAACGAAAATCTCTAATACAGATATAAGCCCCTTTGCAAGTAGAACATAGAAGATCATTGGGAGTTGGCAAACCTACCGGTAGAGAAGAATCCCGATACGAAGAAGCTTCGATAATCTAAATTCCTGTTCCAGTAGCTACACATTTGACCAACTGTTTATAATATGCTAGGTTATGTCCCGTACGGTATTTAAATGTAGTAGACCTGTACTTTTCTGGAGTTCTAGCAGGTTGACCGTAAAATTCACAGCCAATTGGCTGTCCGTCTTCGCGATTCCACTGATATATAAGCCACCGGGTAGAGTGTGGGTTAACTCCTTTCGGGAAGGTGGGCATTGGAATTTTAGAACAGACTATTGTTTGGACGGACAGGGTTTTTGTGCACATGATATGTGCAATTGCAATTGTTGCAACCCTTCCCATATGCATGTAAACAGCGCCGAGATATATCTTCCAATTTTACCATTTAGCTTTATTCAGATTATAGCAGAGCTTACAAAAGTTTGTCTTGGTAATTCATAATATAAATTCTTGAGTCACTGAATGTTTGTCGTTGGAAGGTTTAGTGCCCAAAATGCATTAGCTTATACGTAATGGCGCGCAGTGGTGCGCAGTGCGTTTTCCTGATTGCCAACTTGTCTAAGAGTGGCTAGGTTGCGCAAATGAACTTGTCACTGTTATTGACCGGAAGCTTAAGCTGTCGACGCACACACTGCCATAAAATGCATATCAATGCATAAGTGTTCCCCTGTATGCATATTGCTGTGGCCGTTAGCTGAACTTAACTTGTCGAAGATCGATATACAACATGGTGGAATTGCCGTCTGCAGTGAAGTCAACTCGAGATCTCGAAGGTATATAAGTCGGGGAATATCTCCTTTTAATATCCTTAGATGTAGTGTTTGTTCTTTTTTTTTCTTCTAGATTTCTATATCATTTATTCTACCAGTTTTCTATATATCTGCTGCTACTTTTTTCAGCCCAATTCCCCTCTCTAACTACTATAACACATTTAAGTTTACAATTCACAATGTCTAACAACAACGATTTCCAAAAGATGGCTCAAAACTTCGCCATTGACCAAGTTGAAAACCAAATTAACTCCAAATATGGTACTAAGTTTGACTTTAACCACAACAGCTCTAACAGCAACAGCAACAGCAGCAACAATAACAATAACAATAACAACAACAACAACAACTCCGACAACAACAGAAACGACAACAACTCTGACAACAGAAATGACAACAATAACTCTAACTCCAACAACTCTAACAACAACTCTAACAGTAACTCTAACAGTGGTTCTTCCGGCTTCGATATTGGTTCCGTTGCTTCTTCTTTCTTAAGTGGCTCTGGTAATAACAATAACGGTAACAACAACAACGGTACCAATGAATTGATTGGTAAAGTTGCCTCCTCTTTCTTGGGTGGTAACAACAAGAACTAGATTTGTTAGTAAGCTGCAGTTTTTATACATTTATTATGACTCGCGTTCTATATATTTTACTATAAACATTACGATTTTAGTCAGAATGTGTTAAACATATTTGCAAAGTTCAAGTTGTAAATTTACCTATATTTTACAGAAATTTCGTATCTCCTTGAGGAATGGATGGTGTGGACTCTGCGGCGGTCTTCGGGGAAGTAGATCTATCGCAATATACAACACAGAAAATGTGTTTTTTATAGCGAGATTCTAGAATGTTGTTAACAGCTCGACCTATCGACTTGCCAACCAACAAATGTACAAACTACTGATACTTTACAATGAACAACGCATAAAAGCATCTAGATGCCTTTTCACCATTGGCAACGCTGCCAAGTTACTCAGGGCTGGATTTCACAAATTGCTGGTTAGCTTTCCAGTCATTCAGGACCTGTAACCGCGGGGAGATCCACAAAACTCTGGGGGGAGCGGCAATTACCAATGAAGAAACACGTATCCAAAGAAAAACAAAAACGGAAAAGTCAAAGAAAAAAAGTAAAAACGAAAAAATAAGCTTAAGTCAGAAAATCGAAACGTTGATTTTTTTATTTTCTGGTTCTTACTTTTTTCTTTAGATTTGATCACTCTGTTATATCTCAACAGTGCCCATTACCTTGAAGTTTACAAATTTCCTGTTTGTTTCTCTCGTCTTGTTTGGCTTTCGCAATACACACATAAATGCCCTTTAACAAGCCACTACGCTAGCCAATAGCTTTGATGGACCAGTAACAATATCCCAGTCGGTATATACATTCTTTGTACACCATTTAAAACAATAGAGTCAAAATAATAGGCAAACATTAAAACAACAATTATTATAATATTGCATCAACTCAAATCTGCAGGATCTGCACAACTTCCAACACATTTTATATCTATAGCTCATCGACGCTGCAATATTTATTTCAGTAATAGAGGAGGACCCTTTCATGAATCACATTTTTGAACCTCACCAGTAGACCTATCAATACGAAATTTACAAAGAAATTCAAGAAAAAAAAAAAAATAAATAAATAAATAAATAAAAGACAATATAACTCTTCACAATGCTACGAATGAATCATGGCGATTTGAGCACGCGCTTTTTTCAAAAACTGCTATTGTTATTCCTTTTAGTTTCCTCAATAATACACAAAGTGGCGTCCATTGGCATTACGCTTCCACCAGTAAGACTGAAGGATTTGAAAAAGGGAAATAAAAATTGTCTCAGATATAAAGCTCCTATTGATGAATTAGTGGTGATTAGGCTTAACGCCGGGGAAAAAATTGAAGATCAATCATTGAATCTTAGAGTTTTTGGGTCGGATGAAACATTATATCGAACTAAAGACAATTTACAAAAAAAAATTAGGGTAGCATTCACAACCACAACCAATGATTATTTTGACATTTGTTTTGAAAACTACATGTTGGATTCATCATGGTCTAAATATGGCACTGAAAAACAAATTCTTTTGGATGTGGAAATTGGCCATAAAGCAAGAGATAAAAATGCATATCAAAGAACAGAAAAGTATAGTCCAATACTTAAGGAATTGGCGGATATAGATACCCTTCACTCAGCATTACAATCGGAATTAGCAACTTTGGTGCAACAGGAAACTCAGCTTCGAAACATCAATGAAAATTCACAAGACTCACATCTCAAGTATCAAGTTATTATTATTGTTATCCTTGTTACGGCGGGCATTTGTCAATTATTCTATTTTAGATTTTTTCTTAAAACGAAGAAGCTTTTTTGATGAGGGGAGATCGTTTGTCGACAAAAATGAAAGCCTAAAAAATTTTACCATCCATATCTATCAGCTGATTTTATCTTTATGGTGGCGTTTACCTGTCACCCACTGGTTGCAACTCAAACCATCCTCAATTTTAGCATTTAATAATTGAAAGAAATTTTAAAAAAAAAATAAAAAAAAAAAAAAAAAAAAAAAAAAAAAAAAAAAAAAAAGGAAAATTAAAAATAAAGGTCTTTTAATTGTATACTTCAAGTATATCTCTTTTACTTCTATATCATGTTAGCCCCTTAATAGTTACTTTTATTATTCCTGCCATTTTTTACCCATGTTTCTTTTTTAGTCTCCTTTTTTCTACATAGTTTTTTGCAATTTTTTTTTGTTTCTTATTTTAGTCATTACATTAGATGTTTAGATGTTTTTTTTTTTAATATCACAGTCTCATTTTTTTTTTCGCTTATTTTATTTTTGCATTTTTGCATTTTCAGTTTAACTTGTTGTGTTTTTGCTTTTGTTCATGTTTTTGCTTCTGCTTTTGCCTTTGTGTGAGGTATCGCTGAGTCTATTATTGACGACATTCACACTTAGCTACCTTCTCATGCCTCATCTCTTGACCCATCATAAACTTTATGTCAATAAAAATCACTATTCATTTAGTACTTTTAAAAAACACCACCATAATAGTCAGAACACTTCTAGAACTTTAGAATGCCAGATTTTCATCATGTAGTACGTGTTCACCCACCCGCTAAAAATTAAAATTTAACAAGCTCTTCATCAAGAATTCTTGAAACATTGTGTGTGACATAAGCCTACGAATTCCTGTTGGATTTATACCAATTAACATTCTGATACCGTCCATTTGGTATAATCTCCTTTTTTGGTAAACTGCCTTTTGCGGCCGAGAACATTTGAGCGCACGCATGGTTGCTAAGGAGAACAACATCAAAGATGTGATGGAAAATTTTTCATCACCTGAGCATTATGGGTGAGTAATGAAATTATTATATATAGTCTGAAAGACAGAATGTTTTTATTAAATGATATAGTTTATAATAAGTAAGGAATATAAGTCCAATTTCATTACTAAAGAACAATATTAGTATCTCAGTAAGTGGCTATCCTTCACTACTAGAGGAGAGACTAGTCTAACCAGTGCTATTCAGAGGGGACAACCTCAGGTATGGGTAGCAGATATAGTCACTATACTCCGACAATTCCCCACCTTATTCTCTTTCTATAATGTCAGCCCTTTAGGGATCTCCACTGAAACTTATATTATCCTTGTAAAAGATCACTGTTGCAATTTCCCTTTTAGAAAGTATTACTTCGTAACTTACTATGATACTCTTTGGAATTGACTATTTAACCAGAAGCGATCCATTTTTCTCTAGTTAGTTGTATTTAACTAATACATTTTCGTTTGATCCACCTATTAGCTACACTACATTGTGGCACAATTTACACAACCAAGCTTAAGCAACTTGACAGATGAAAACTATGAAGTTCACAGGAGCTGCCTGAATTATCAAATAAAACCTTGGCATCCAAGTATAGCACACAAATTTATTTTGTTGCCATGTAACTTTTGTACAACACTGCTGGCATGTTATCTTAGTCAAGCAGCGCATAAAAATGAAAATCTGGGGAGCATGAAGATACAGTATATCGCCGTACAATGCATAACAGACATAACTCCAAAAATTTGGGACATGTTTTATGGAAAGTCCTCGAGGCCTTTGCAACATTGGAACCTTTAATTTGGTATAGCTATGCTCACTTTGTTAGCATGGTTAACAATTTGACATTTAGGTGCTTTGGAAGTAAACTTTTTTGGTGGTGCTGTTGCTTTGTTATGAGCTTTTTTTTTCAGTTAAAATATTTATCTGCTTATGTAGCAACTTATGGTTGAACTCATCAAAACAGTGGGCTGTGGGGTGAAGAATGGTGAGGAATGAGAGTAATTTGTCTACTTCTCACAGTAAACGTATTTGTTATATAGCAAGCAGAGTTAGCGAAAATTTATTTAAGCTTGGCCAACAAAAATCATATTCACATTCATTTGAAACTAATGCCTATCGTTTCTTACTGCTTAATATCTTTTGTCTTGATTTAATTGTGAAAAAACAACGTACTCATTTAAGAAAACTTACTGTTTGCGGATCAACCCTTATAGAATCTATTTTTTTCGTAATATAAGGTATTACCGAACCTACAATTACAATAGTTTAAGATTTCATTCTTTGCCTTACATGATATTACAGGATGTGACTGTAAACACTAAGTTTTTTATTCACTTTTTTGTTGGGAGAATTGAGGAATTAAGTTGAGTTTTTTTTTTTTTTTTTTTTTTTTTTTTTTTTTTTTTTTTTTTTTTTTTAATTATTCAAATGGTTGCTGTTGAAATTATACAAAAAAATTGAAACATTTAAATGTACCGTCAGCTATAACTTCCCGTCTAAAAAGAAGACCTTCTATGTAGTTCTGTACTTTCTAGTGAAAGAGCTTGAGAAAACAAATCCTTTTTTTGAAATAGAAACTTAATCTACTATGTAACTCAGTCCACAATAATTGATTTTTTTTTTTTTTTTTTTTTTTTGCTATTACAGGAGTGACGTGTACCATTACCACTTATAGCAATCTTCCCAGTGCATAGGTTTAGTCAATATACATCGAAACTTTTCCGCAGGGTTACTTTAGGACCATATCATTATGCCAGTATTATCTTGAAAAAAAAAATTGAATAGCTCAAATTTTATTCAATTCTTTTCTGACTGCAGTGAAAAGAAATACTTTGACCTATAGGTATACAAATTTGCAAATATTTTTAGTCCAATGCTAATGCTGTACATTTTTTAAATGCAATTTTTTCTGCGCATTGTAAAAAAAATTGTAAACTAAACTTCCAGAGGAAAGCTATATAATTAGTTGAAATTCCACCAAAAATTAAAAACATTTTTTTTTTCTTTTTACATGAGATCGAATTGCTATCTATTCTTAATTGATAGAAAACATAATCTTATATGTTAATCTATATGGTATATACAATATAGTTTAATCATTATTATATAGGGGAAACTGATATAAGTAAAAATCCCGTTAGTATTGTAGATTTAGTAGTTATGTTAAAGTGAAGACAAATCTAGAGAAGATTATGGTTCTAATTGCTCTTGTTATTGTTTCAGTATGTTTTGTTGTTGATATTTGACAGGTAAAAAGAAAATACCTCACTTCAGTACCTTCTTCCACTCACCAAGGTAACAGTGTTATTTAATTCATTAGCGTTGTGCTGTAGTAAAAAGGACTAGAAATTGGAATTGTTTTCCAACTAAAGTCCTTATCATGCTGTAAGGGAAAATTCTTCTTTTGCAATCATACATAGTTGTTATTCTAAATCAAATTTTTGGTATCACTGGATGGAACGTCTGTCTCGGCTCAATTATATATGCAGAATTTCCCATAATATATGTGCTACTGGGGTAACTTAGATAAATAAAAATCCCGAATTATGCAAATTAAAGAAAATAATCGGGCACATAACCATACAGGTTTTCATACCATTAAACACAAAAACTTTTTTGGGGTCCTTCGGGACATTTGGTCAATTTGTTACAAATACAGAGAAGATTAGCATGGCCCCTGCATAAGGATGACACGCTTTACAAAGAGATTTAACCGTTTTTTTTTGGTTTTCAAGTAAATTTGAAACGCTAAAGACAAGCTTCTCATTACGGATAGGTTTAAAAAGTTGTGGGATCTTTTCAAGATTCTTTTTGAGGAGAAAATAGCTAAAAATGCCTTTTTTGTTATTGTTACGTTAGTTCTGAGTTCAAGTCCGGTAGTAGATGATTCTTTTTTATGTAATTAAAGATGCTCATCTATGGTTATGAGCCAGACAGTACTCCAAGTGAAAGGTTCTGAAAATTTTTTTATTCTTTTTCCTTTTCTAGCACATCATCAAGCTGCCAAGTTGTTCCACACACTATTAACACATTATTATCAACACTATAATAATCTCAAATTATAGATAACATATTCAAGCCAAATTCAACCTAAAAATGTCTGAAGAAGATGGCTTATTATTGAATTTCTCATATGATTCAGCCCCATCAAAACCAGCTACAGAAAGGGCTGTGCCAGCTGTTGCAAGATATAAATCAGAAAAGAAGACGCAGAAGCAAGCACCAAGCGGTGACCAAAGATTCAACAACAATAACGATAACCGTAACAAAAGAAGACCAGGAGCCTACAAGCGCAAGGAAGATGAGGTTGGCGACGAACCTCAGAGCAAAAGAGCTAAAAATGATGCTCTTGATGCAAATACATTTGTTTCTTCTCTTTTCAGTTCCAATCCCGTGCCTACTAAGAGTATCAATATCAGTGATGCTAAGCAGCTAGAAGCATCTAACGCACCAATGTCAGACAGCATTACTTTTGAAGCATTAGGTATTGATGCCAGGTTATCAGAATATCTTTCAGACAAAATGCGTCTTAAAACACCAACTAAGATTCAAAGAGCTGTGATTCCAGAGTTACTCAATTCAGAACAAGATCTTTTTATTCAGGCGCAAACTGGTTCTGGTAAAACATTGAGTTTTTGTTTGCCGATATTCCATTCTTTGATGAACCTTTGCAAACCAATCACCAGAGAAAGTGGTTTATTTGCTATTATTTTGGCCCCATCTCGTGAGTTGGCTAGTCAGATTTACTCTGTGCTTGAGCAATTGAACAAAAGATATGTTAAGATTGTTCCAGGTATTGTTATTGGTGGTGAGAAAAAGAAATCTGAAAAAGCGAGAATAAGGAAAGGTGTCAATATTTTAGTTTCTACTCCTGGTAGACTTTTAGATCATCTTAATTCCACCAAAAATTTGAATGAAAATCTTAGTTTGATAAAATGGCTTATTTTGGATGAAGGTGATAAGTTAATGGAACTCGGTTTTGAGGAAACTTTGAAAGAGATCATTAATAAGATTGAAGAATCAAGTAACATGAGAAGAAGTTTGTTTGAAAAAACCTATCCAGAATTACCTAAAAGAAGGATCAATGTTCTTTGTTCTGCTACTTTGAAAAGCAATGTGAAAAAGTTGGGTGAAATATCCTTGAATAATCCAAAGCTCATTACTTCAGGAGGATCTGATGATGTTCAAAATGGCAACACTGATGGTATTGTTTCTGTTCCTGATCAACTTCAACAGGATATACTTGTTGTTTCACCCAAATTAAGGTTAGTTTCCCTTGCCGGCATATTAAAAAATGTTACCAAAGACAAATCTAAAGGTAGTAGGACGATTGTATTCTTATCATGTTCTGATTCTGTTAACTTTCATTTTGATGTTTTCACAAGAAATGGTAAGGAAATATTGTCAGCCAAAAACAGCGCTAGAAAGTTTATCAAGACAAAACATAAATCGAGAGAGGAAGAAAAAGATCAACAGCAGGATGATCAAAAGAAGGATAATCAAAAGAAGGACGTAAACAATAGAAATGTCAAGGGAAAAACATACAAAGAAACTCAAGAAGAGGCTGAAGGTACAATTAGCACAGCAATGTCTTCTCCTGTATTGAACCCTAATACTGTTGCGTATAGATTGCATGGTATGTTACCGCAACATATCCGTACGTCGACATTACAACATTTCATCAAAGGATCAGACACCAAACATTCTGTACTTTTCTGTACTGATGTTGTTTCTCGTGGTTTGGATTTGCCATTGATTTCTACAGTTGTTGAATACGATCCATCTTTTTCCATTGATGACCATCTTCATAGAGTTGGTAGAACTGCAAGAGCAGGTCATAAGGGTCGTTCTGTATTATTTTTGCTTCCCGGTGATGAAGAAAAATATGTTGAGAGATTGAAGAAACATCATTTATCGGGTTTTAACATGTTAAACCATGAACAAGTCTTGAAAAGCAGTTTTGAACAGTCTGCTGATGAAATATCCGATGACGGGGAAAAGAAAAAGGTAAAGAAGTGGGACGTTGAGGCTACCACCTGGCATTTAAGCGTTGAAAGATGGCTTCTTGAAGATAGCGGAAGTCTTGCAAAAGCTCAGCAAGCTTTTGTTTCTCACATCAGAGCTTATGCTACCCATTTATCAAATGAAAGAGATTGCTTTAACGTGAAGACCTTGCACTTGGGTCATTTAGCGAAAAGCTTTGGTTTGAGAGAAACCCCAAAAAAATTGGGTGGTAAGTATGGTAAGGGCTCTGGTGATAAAGGTCTCAAGAAAGAAGATCCAAGAAAGAAAATGTTGCGTATGGCGTCAATGGCTCTTAAGTCACAAAGCAGTGAATTCAACTTTATGTAATAATAGTATTTATCTTTCTGTTTTTTGTAATTTTTTATGAAGTTCACGTTTTTTGTTGATCATAGCAGTAGATTTTTTCATGTTGGATTATTTAGTTCAGATATTATTCTTAATAATATTCTTAGTACCCCGATTTTGAATTTTTAGCAATTTTAGTGAAGGTTAAGCACATACTGCATTTAAGATTAAAGAAACCCTAACCTTTCTAAGGAAATGCAATTCTGGAAGACATCAACTGAATAGCAATTGAAGGTTTAATAGATCTTTATGCATAGCATCAGTAACACCATGCATCGTTCTGCATAGAGCACATGATTTCCCAAAGCGAAAAAAAGAGCAGCTAAAAAGAAAAAAAAATTATCATAAGTGTATTATGCGATGAATAAGACAGCCGAACCGGTAAAGATAACAACCTTTTATTCACTTCACTCATTATAAGTACCACAAACATTTACGATTAACATTCCAAATGAGCTTTTCCGTTTCTGAAAGAGATTATCTTTATAAATCTTTATCCTCAAAAACGCCAATAAGGCCGGACGGAAGAAAACCACATCAATTTAGAGGGCTTGAAGCATCAATTAATTTCTTACCCAACTCCAATGGGTCTTCAAGAATTCGTTTATCTGATGGAAGTGAAGTGATAATAAGTATTAAAACTAAAGTAGTAAAAGTTAAAGAAGTGGCAGATTTGATTGAAATTGATTTAAATATTGATAATTTGAGAGATGATTTGACATTTGTGGTAAATTGGACCAATGTGTTGAAAAACTTGCTTTTGCGAAACTTTACCAAATTCGAAGCATTAAGACTCACAAGTAAATATTATTTCAAGCTTTATATTGATGTTATGTATTTGAGCGGAAACTCATCGACTGCTAGATCCAAAGGAGATTCTTTATTTTTACAAAACCCTCTTACGTTGATATCTTTTGGGATCTATACTGCATTGAAATCTACAAGATTGCCATTATTGATATCTAGCACTAATGATAAAGAAATTGAGGAATTACCAACGTTTAATGATGATTGGTCATCAACAATTTTGTTATATGCAGAAGAACAGGACAAAACTCAAGAAGGATATGCAAAGAACTTATCAAATGATAGTACTTTCAAAGAGCAACCACCTTTATTGTTTGTTGTATCTGTAATTAATGGTAATTTATTTATTGATCCAACAGTTGAAGAGCAAGAAGTAAGTGAGAATGGTTTATTGCTTGGATGGAGCTCCGGTAAAGTAGTGTCGCCCATGGAGTTGATAAATCTTAACCAAAGTGGTAACCCAGATTATATCAAAGGGGTGAACCAAACCAGTTTGATTGCTGGAATTAACTTGGTGAATAAAGTGGCGGGAGTGGTGGCTAAAAATTTGGATGAAATAGTCAAAGACGGTAACAATAGTGAATTTCTCGATTCTATATTTTGAGTAGTTTTCTTTTAACTTGCAGTAGGATAGAAATTTGAGTTAACATTGAACAAATATAAAAAGGCTTTTGAAAGTATGTGTATTTTGATTATTTCAGTGCGTGCTCGTTTTATTTTTTGTTAGTTTTTTGAGCTGCTGGCTCTCATGTTCGCCAAAAAAGCATTAGCATCATTGAGCTTCTCAGCATCTTCTTTCATCTTGTTCATCCATCGTATCACAAGGTCATTATTCTCAATTTCTAACTTTCTAACTTTTTCATTTAATAAATTATTTTCTAGCTGCAAGGCTAGTATATCATCATTTATCAAATTTAATGCTTTATTTTTTGCTTGATTCTCTTCGTGCTTTATTATAACTTGCTCATGAAGTCTCTTGTATCGGTCGCAAATTTTTTTTAACTCATTATTCAAGTTTTTTATTTCGACCTCTTGTTTTTTGCTTTTCTTTGATATTTCCTTATTTTCTAGAGATAGCAAGTCACTTTGATTCCTTAGTTTTTCTATTTCTTTTAATGCCTTTTGTAACTCTCTAAAAAAAGTTAGTGATCTGGGCCGATTTTTACAAATTAATATTCAAAATTAATAATACACATACACTTGTAAGTCACTTTCCTGAAAAATATTAAGTTTTTTCTCTGTGAGAAAAAGTCTTTTGGCTATAAGATTATCTAGAACACAGCAGTTAGTGATGGAAGGCCTTGTACATGATTGCAATATCCGAGTAATCAGTCAATACTTACATTGCTCAAATAATGGGTTATTTATGTCCCATTTTCTGTCTCTTTCTTCCAACAGATGCAAAATATCGTTTTTCCATTCCATTTCAGCTCTACTTTATTGTGATTTATCTATGTTTTGTTGCTTCAGTGAGCTCCACACTTGGCTTGCCTTCCGTGGCTTTAGTTGTTCCTGTCCATATCTATCGCATCGCATTGCCAGTGCTTCGGTGCTCCAGCAGCAAGTCGATAATATGGTTAGTAACCCCGGCACACGTCATTGCATATACAGCGTTTGGTAAACCAGCCTTGTGAGACAGAAGTCTAACTAGAAAGAAAGAAAGGAAGAAAGGCAGCGTCTTATCACTTTACATTGTTGCAATTTAGCACTGCAATTATCAATAACCGTATGGATCATAGCAATACATAGTACCAACATTACTTAATCGAAAAAAAAAAAAAAAAGCCAAATGGCAAACAGTTTGAAAGAAGGCGAAGAGAGCTTTATTAATGATACGGAATCAATCGATGCCGCCAATGATTCACAAAGCAACTTGTTGAGCTCGGCTTCTGGAAATGGCAATGGCCATGGATACGGAGGAGGTGACTATCCGCTTTTAAATAGTGCAAATTATAATAAGAGCCTGGACTCGTTGTACTGGAATGCTTGGAAACAGAAAATTGGCTCAGCTACTGGTGGTGGCGGTAATGGTGGTAATGGTGATAAGCCCGGCTCCTCACTATATATGAGTAGTAGTACGTCAGAAAGAGACATCCATGGTATATTAAAAAAAAGCATCAATATCAAAAAGAATAAAAGCAACGTATCTTTATCGTTGAGTGATCGGAGAAATTCTTGGTGGAGTTGGAAATATGGCAACAAAGAAGCAGCAAATGCGAGTACTGGAAATATTGCAACTAGTAATGATAATGGCAGTAATAATAATAATGATAACGGTAGTAGAATAAATATGGTTGTTTCTGATTCCAGAAATCAACAAAGACAAAGCTCATCATCTATATTTACAACCCAAAGTAAAGGCGGTGATTTTAAAAGATTAAGAGCCGATGAGGGTTTTACAATTGGAAAAGATGATGAGGTGGTTGCAAGTTCAAACAATTCTGCTATAGTTGACTTCAACGATACAAGCAAAGAAGCTAATGTGCCTAAAGATAATAAGGTCATCACAATGGCAAATTCTGTATTACAAAAGGATGCCGTTCTCAGCCAGCCACCTACTGATCAAATGCAAAAAATTCAAAAATCATTCAACCAGAATCAGAACCAAAACCAAACACAATCACAAATACAAGAGGAAAAATGCTACCCAAGCGAAAATATAAGTCAAAGTATTACCAATATAACCATAAACGATGCAAATAGAGAACCAGATACCGCCTTAGACAACAAATCTGAAAACCAAGATACCAGCGGAAATAACAATAATAATGACAGTAGTAACAATAATAATAAAAATGTCAACAACAAATCGGAGCCAGATGCAGGATGGTTTAGGTACTTAGGCGGCAGCGTACGAAGAAAAGAAGAGCCTCGCCAAGAGACCCTGCAGATTCCGGAGCTTCAAACTGATGTTCCAGTCGGTCAGAAAAAAAAGGAAAGTCTTGACAATACGGATGTGACAATAAGAACAGGAGAGCTATCCCAGGTACCAGCAATAAAAGCACCTGTGAATAATGGCACTTGGTGGAATACTGCATGGATATGGGACTCTCTAATTAGCAGTAAAGCGGCATTCGATTCTTCATTAACTGACGAGAGCGACCATACCGAGTCAAAAGAATTCAAAAAAGCCAAAAAAATACTTGTTGGATATACAGAATTAGAACCATCATGTTGGGCGTTCTTGTCTCATGATCCAAAACTAAAGATCGGAGAATTGGCAATTTTGGAAAGTGAATTTGAAGAGAATCCAATAATGTCATACAATGGTACCCCAATGACAAAAATGGAATTAGCTGAAGAAAAAGCAATAATTGCAAATTTGGCTACTAACCACAACATTAACAACAACAGACCCAAAAAGCTCAAAGAATTCAACGGCAACAACAAGAGATCCGACACTTTTAGAGAGAATCTGGACAACAGGTCAATGGTAGATAATGAAAAATTCACAGAATTAATTTTACCTAAATTTGAACTGTGTTACAGACCTTTAACTTTACGAACCAAAATACGACTAGCTTCACGAAAAATGCTTTATGGAATGAATTTAATTAGCGACAATATCCCTATTGAAAGACATTTATACCATGATAATGAATTTATAGGAAATAGTAAATCATTGCAGTCATCATCCCATAAAAGCGAACAGCATAGAAAGCATGAGAAAGTCTTAATTGTAAACATTCAAAATTTTTTACCTAATAAGCTTTTGAAAGCAATTGAAGATAAAAGTGCAAATACTCTGGAGGTATCTCAAAATCTAATGGAAGCAGTTAGACAATGGGCAAAGGGCAATGAGATTGATGCTGAAGCACTTGAAATTGAACAAATTGTGCTAAGGGGCAAAAATACAATATTTTCACAAGTAGAGAATTTTTTGTCTTTGATTATCAAAAATTGGATAGTCAAATTTTCCAAGACTGGTTATTTGTTATTTGTAGCTAATTTTACTTCAGCGCCTATTGCAGTACATTTAGTGAAAAGACTTTTTGACAAGTTTAATTTGATCATGACAAAGATCAAGAAAATTGGAATTGTTAGCGAGAATGGTATATGGTTAGGGTTGCATAAAGAAGATTTGATCAATGAGTCAAAGAAAGGTGGGAAGGATGCGCACTCTAAACTGATTGATAAGAGTAGTGGTAATTCACAGCCCGATAAATACCGTAACTCTGGAAACCTGAAAAATTTAACTGAATCAGCTAATAAAGGTACAAAATTTGACGATAATATTTATGAAGAATTGAACGAATATAATAATCCAGATTCAGTGCATAGCATTAATTTGAACAAGGATATTAAAAGTCTTTTGGAACATAAAAATATCAAATTTTCGTTCATTGGCAATTTGAATGAAAAAATGGTACCGTTGTATTCATCATTATGCTATCAATTTAACCATCCAAATATCAATAGAATAGTTCATGTGAATAACGAGAATCAATATTTTGGAGAGTTTTTGGTAAAGTTAGTCGAAGTTTGCTTGATGGCAAAAAATATTGGTTATGAAGATTACAACTTTTTAGTTTACTTGAGCAAATATTTCATTGAGTATTTGCACAATGCTAGTAGCAATAATAAGTCAAATATTAAAGTTTGTTCCAGTATGCCTTATGAAAACAAGGAAGCATATCATGAGGCATTCAAATTCTGCTTTGAGACGACAACATTGTTTGTTAATGATTTGAGCAAAATCAGCATCGAGTCTCAAGCTACTACGGAGAATGACGAAGATCAAATTGAAGAAGGGCAGATTTTGAGATACAGCAGACAAACTCAGACTAACATTAATGTTGTGTTTAAAAAGAAGGATTATTATATTAATAACCATCAAGATGTTGTCAGATACAAGAAGGTAAACTATCAGGAGCTTATTTACAATTTCAATGAGTTCCAATATCCTTGGATACTTAATAAACTTGTGAAAGAGTTGCAAGTTATTAGACATATACCAGTGCTGGAAATTCTCAGTGATTTGAGAGAACTGGTAAGACAGTGGAAGCCAAAGGATGCGCTTTCCCAAAGTCTCAAGAGCTCACTAGATGTAATAGCTGTGGAGGATTACTTGTAAAGAAGAGCGACGTATTTACTTTCTGAATCTTATAGTGCTTTTGGCGATTTAGGTATCGCTAGGATTTTGTATACATTTTTAGAATGCATGGCGGGCATCAGTTGATCATCGTTGATTGTCCTATTATTTTATGCGCTGTCAAAAAGTCAAATTGTACACATGAACACACCCTATTTGGAGATTTTTGTGCTAACAAAGGAATTGAAAGCTAATGAACAGCCATTGAAGAACAGGATTGTGCCTTTCAGCACAGGCTTACTTATTGAAGCATTTATGTTTGAAATGCAGGTTCTTTTGACATGTCGTTGACCTCTACAGAAAAAGTACATTTACTATCCGCATAAACTTGTATAATATTAGTGCCAGCTTTTTCTTATAAACCTGTAGACAAGACAACAAAGGACTTGCAATATTTTTTACATTTTACGTATTTTCTAACCAGGTTGTGAAAGAACAAACAGAAAGAACATATACATCTCCTTGTACACTAATGTAGTGAGCTTGTCAGATCTATATCTGACCCGAGCCGGAGATTGTTTCGGCACAGAGATCAGCGGCTGCGCACCTGAGACACCAGCAGAGCAGAGCATCTGGCTGCGAAGAGACACAGGGAGAGTGTTTCAGATACCATCGACGGGACCTCTGATGTTGTAGCTGTCTGTTAAACCGTTCGTGAGTTGGCGGTGGGTGGTTAAATATTCCTGGAAGGAAAGTGACGCGTCAAGGGCAGACCCTAGCGGGTAACGCAGGCGCAGGGAGCACAGTAAATCCCACCGCCCATCAGGTTTGTTTTTTCCCTCTAATTTAACAGCAAAACAGCCAAAATAGTTATGCCAGATCTCCATTCATCCCATCCACAGCAGCCATCCAGCCATTATATCAACTATTCAAATCACCTTTTTCCTACTAACCTTGCCAGCTTGCACGGTTCTGGTATTGTTGTTGTCGTGGTGTTCCTTCGCTATACACCTCTTTTCCACTTGTGCAACCACAGACCGCCATGTCCAAGGCCAACAGAATCTCATTGGACTCTCAGTTCTCCTTTGAGTCTCAATCCAAAAACAGAATATCGGACCAAATGAACCAGCTTAGAATTTCTCTACCGCCCCCTGCCTCATCACCAGTGGCTAACGGCATCTCTTCCTCTAGCCCAGGCTCTCATCTCAATATCAACATCAACACAATAACGCTTCACGAGATCCTGAACTTGCAGTTCCAGAAAGACGTACCGGATGGTTTGAAGCTATCATTCATCAAAACGCTTTTGATCAAGCTTACCACTAAATCACCCTCCAATAATTCTACCACCACATATGATAGTCTTATACATGACTTAGATGAAGATTTAAATACAAAGCTCAATACTCTTTTCAAAATTGATGAGGATTCTTCTGAGGAGCTTGACTCAGCGACAAAATCTTTTCAAACTTTGGATCCGGCCGTGAAACTGAAACTTTCATCGCCTGAACCATCCAACAGCAGTCTTACAATAAATGCTATTCCAAATACAGAAACTGGTTCTTCTGAAAAGCTAACCACAATCACAAGTAGCCAAAAGCAAAGCATTGTGTCTCTTCGTGAAGCAATTGTGGCGAAAAAACATACTGGGAATGTTAGTACTACCAAAGTTTCAAACAAAAGCTTGGATCCTCAGACAATAAGCTCTCTGTTTGAAAACATTACTCCTTCTACCACAAACCGTGATTTTGCTACAAACAATGGCGGAACTTCTAGCACCACGGGTTCTCCATATAATCATTCAAATGCTTCTTCTGACTATGCTCCAGAATCAGGCACTGCACAATCCGAGCATTCTAATTATAGCTCCAATTATACTAGCAGGAACAACTCCAAACAAGACTTGACATCTAGTGTGGCTCGTGTGCCAAATTCAGAATCCCGAAATTCTTCAATCTATTCTCCAAAGTCTGTAAATAATATAGCAGAATCAATAAGCAACACTAAATTATCAAATTCTCCTTCTGCCACATACAACAATACTAGAATACAGCTACCGTCTCCAAGAAATGAAACAAACGGAAATGCTAGGGTCAAAGATAACAACAACTTAGATAAGCCTATTAAAAATTCACCAAGAACTGTTCCTTTACCAAATAATACTACAACTGTTGCTAGTAGTCTTGATAAAGCTTTATCGCCAATAGCGTTTGTCAATGACCAAGAAGATACTATAGTTGATGGTGAAGATCTTAATCCTTTTGAAAACAATGAAAAACGTCAAATTTCGAGTCCAAGAAACAATAGCAACAAATCCTCTGACTCTTTACTGTTAAACAAGGATGTCACAAACAATTCAACCAATATACCAGATATAGACCAAGAAGTGGAAAAAGAAAGGTTGAGAAGAAATCCAAATAGAATTTTGAAGAATAGTTTTGTTGAAGATTCTGCTTCTGGAGTTGCTAAGCCCCTTGCAACTACAAACAGTGCCCCTAGAAGTGGAACTTTAAGCGAACCGATCAAACCTCTTCATAGTCAAAGTGCTAGAAACTCACCAGTTATTGGCAGAAATACTCCTGTTGTGAAAGGCTCACCAAGAGTTTATTCTGACTCTGAAAGAACTCCTAAGATGTATGGAACCGGTATTATGGGTTTAGATTCGCCTCTTATTGCTCGTAGAGATATAAGCCCTTCTTCGCCTCGTTCTGAGTCTGACATTCTAACACTACAAACGAAAGGAATCAACCATCAAAAAGCGAATCCTACTAACGTGATATTATCAACTTCCAATTCAGTACCCGGAAGCGGTAATAGAATACCGATTGCAAATAACTATAACGCTCGTGATAGATATTACCAAAATGTTAAAAAACAACAGCCCCAATACTCCACTTATACTAACTTGACCAATCAACAGCAGCAACAGCAGCAACAACAGCAACAGCAGCAACAACAGCAACAACAGCAACAATCGGAAAAAAGACATGTAAAGTCACCGACATTGTCGTCAATGTCAGCAGCAACAACATTCGCATCTTCACAATTTATGCAAAACCCAGGAGAATCGACTCGAATGGTTAGATCACAACCAACTACGCCCCAGTCACCAGCATTCCTTGACCCGCCACTAACTGACAATGAACTGATTTATCCAAATGACCCATCTTTGTTTATCCAACCAAAAGACCTTCATACAATTTCTCTTAACGTTGTTACCTCATTATCAATAAGCAAAAACAATTCTTCAACCTCCTATGACCCAACAATTGTGTTTGCTACAATTGATAAAGTGAGCCAAAAGGAAATATGGCGGTTTAAGAAAACTTATTCTCAGTTGGCGAGATTGGATCATGAACTTCGGTCAATGTTTGAATCTTTCTTACTTCCTCCATTACCAGAGAAAACTGTTTTCCTCAACAATTTACCAGCTAAGATTGATATAAGAAGAAACGGAATCCTTGATTATTTCACCACTTTGTTGAGTATACCAAAATTGCCAATCAAGGCAGTTATTCAAGTTTGTAAATTCATATCGACCAATACAGTTAATCCGTTGGATGACATTGAGTATAATTTCAGCAATGATATCAATGAAAAAGATTTCAAAAAGCAAGGGTATCTTATCAGAAGAAACAAAGGTCTCGGGGCTAATTGGAGGGTCAGATACTGTAGATGTGAAGGTCCGTATTTGTTAGTATTCGATGATATTGATGGTAATTTGTTGGAAAGTATCAAGCTTACTGGAGCACAAATTGGAAGGCAACAGTCTGATAGTGCTGCTGATGAATCTTCAAGTAATGCCAAGGGTTACAGACATGCATTACTTTTGAAAGAATTGAAAAAAAATTCTATTGGTTCAGGAACCAATAAGCATATCTTTTGTGCGGAAAGTGATGAGGAAAGAGATTCCTGGATTGATGTATTGATAGAATATGTTCAAGAACAATCTGGCGATTCGGAGCAAGTGGAGCTCAGTAATTATAATAATAATACTGGTTTCAATACTGATACTAATACTACTACTAATAATAGCAGTAACAGTAACAGTAATCATAACAACAACACAAATAACAATGTAAATATTTCAAACTCATTTTCATCATCAACTCTAATGAGTACCCCAAGACACGGCAGCGGTCATCATGGACGCACTAAATCCACTGATTTGTCACTCTCATCCAGCAATCAGCATGTTTTCAATAGTTCCACCGAAGCTTCATCTCCAATCATTGTTTCACCGAAACAGGATAGTTTTGGTGGTAGTGGTTTTGGTGGAATTGTTGATTTTGAAGATCCAAATGGTGGTAGTGCTGGTAGAGAACCGAAAAAGGCAAGAAAACGTTTTTTTGGAGGTATCCGTAACAAGTTAGGAAATTCTAATACTGGCGCCAATGTTGCTTTATCGCCTAACGACTACGATAATATTGGAAATACAAGTTTAGCTACTAGTGCCAGTGGCTTAACAACAGCAAGCGGTGCGCTAGGCCAAGGTTCAGATGATTTCCC
The DNA here is from genome assembly GCA_001936135.1 of Saccharomycopsis fibuligera x Saccharomycopsis cf. fibuligera. Taxonomy (NCBI): domain Eukaryota; kingdom Fungi; phylum Ascomycota; class Saccharomycetes; order Ascoideales; family Saccharomycopsidaceae; genus Saccharomycopsis; species Saccharomycopsis fibuligera x Saccharomycopsis cf. fibuligera. Next base: position 2,572,477 of record CP012817.1, on the reverse strand, counting down.
AATGAATCCAGTGACTGATTTGTCCGGATACAGTAACGATATCAATTATAACAACGTAGCGTCACCTTCGAAAGCAGATGCTCTGCCATTTCTATCTGACGCTGGACTAATAACATCAACATCAACATCATTAACACCACCGATTTTCGGACAAACTTTGGAAGAAGCGTACCGATTGTCTGGCAGTGAAGTTGACGGGAAAAAAGTGCCAAGCATTGTGTTTAGATGTTTAGATTATTTGAGTCAAACTGGTGCTGGATATCAAGAAGGTATATTCAGATTAAGTGGTTCATCAACGATGATTAAGCTGCTTAGGGAAAAGTTTGATAACGAGTATGATGTTGATTTAGCCAATATGGATATCAGACCAGAGATTAATGGTGTTACTGGATTATTAAAACTTTATTTGAGAGAATTACCGGAGAATATTTTAACCACTGAGATAAATACCCGACTTCATGGATTCTTGTCTGATTATAACAAAAACTTGGCCAATGGAGTTTCACAATTAACAAAGATAAAAGTTGACGATAAAAATAACAATGCTTATTTGACCTACATTTATCAAACCAAGAGCGTAATTAATCAATTACCAAGTGTGAATAAAGATGTGCTTTATGTCTTGATTAGATTTTTGAATCAAGAAGTTCTTGCTAGAGCAGAATATAATAAGATGAACTTAAGAAATTTGGTTATTGTGTTTTCTGCTACTTTAAATATTGATTCTAAAATCTTGGCTGAGTTTTTCATTAATTTTAGGTTCTTATGGGAAGGTGGAGAGTTGGTTAATGAGTCTGAAAGACCAGATATTGAAATCGGGTCGATTCCATTAGTTTAAATGATATGGTTATTGACATGGAAATTCATTGATAACTTGTTCTACTAGTGCTTTTTGCCTGCCTGTCTGGGTTTGTTTTTTAAAGAAACTCAAGAAATTAGTTTCCTTATGTTATTATTATTACTATTATTATTTTATCTTGGTTCGTCGTTTTTTTTTTTTTTTTTTTTTTTTTTTTTTTTAACATTTATGTTCAATTTATTTGCCTATTTATCTGAGCACCATTTTGAACGATATCAACTTAAACATTTAATCATTTATTTGCTAATTTTTTTCCTTTCTTAAATCTCGTCGTGTTTTGGTTTATTCCATTGTTTTTTAACTTACCCTTTGAAGTTTGTCGATAGTTTTAATCATTTATTTGATAAATAAGTTATTTTTATATTATAGGCCCCTAATCTCTTAATACGTTAATACTTTGATGCTTTTTTTAATGTTCTGTTTTTCCTTTTTATAGAATAACGTGTTGTATTGATGTTTTCCTCTCGCTTTCAGTTTTGTGCGTGTTGTTTTTTTATTTTAATCATTTGTTAAAATCAAAAATTTTGATTACAATAATTATAATAAATATCGGATAGAATATATAAACCTATTCTTTATTTTATGTACTCATGTTAATTTATTGAAATTTAATACTATACTCGCTATAATCATAGGTAGTTGAATACTGATATAATATCTGGATTTAGATAAATCAGTGAAATATTGCTAAGAATTTATGAAAAATAAACTTTGACTAGGGTTTCCCTTAGGTCACAGAATTAATTAACTATTTGCGCATATTTGATTGAAAATAATATATTTAATATAGTTTGCATAATCAAAAATTTTTATAACCTTAGTGCATTCTAATCTAAAGCAAATTTGTTACAAGAAAAAAGAATAACAAATAGCAATATTAATGAAGGCTAATTTGGTTAAACTTTCTTTATTCAGATATCTGTTATTTGTTTATCAAGTTATTAGTTGAGTAATGTACAAAATATTATTTTTTTTCCCTTTTTCTGTTAAAATTATCAGAGGTAAACAGAAAGGACGTAAAGAAACTGAAATAAAAGAAAAAGAAAAAGGAAAAAAAAAAAAAAAAAAAAAAAAAAAAAAGAAAAGAAAAGACAGGTCTAGATAGTGGGGGACAAGAAGCAGGAGAAAATTAGGACGGGTGAAACAATAAATAAGATAATATCTTTTACAGGTAAAGATATTGGTAAAATATCAAAGAAAAACAAAGTAAACTTGTAGTTGAATTATCATTAGGAAGGCTGACAAGAACCAAAAAATAGATAAGTTTGATGAGAATAAATATACCTAAGAAAGAAAACAAAAAACAGCGAAAATACCAAAGCTAAAAGGTTAATCCATGGTAGTAAGCTAGTTTGGGTTAGCTATAAGAATTTTCCTTTAGTCCGTTGAGCAAAACTATATCACAAATATTAAAATTTACCAATCACTTTCACCGGTTGCCTTTGTAAAACCATAATCCTTACCATTGATACTAGCAATCCCATCTTTCAAATTACACTTCCATTTATTCTTAACTCTTTGCACTTTATCATACAAGCAAAAGATATAATTGTCGTCTAATTTGTCATTTTCATCACCTGATTTGTTTTCTTCATCTTCTGAATCGTCCAAATCTGAATTAATTTGATCAGATTCGTTCCCCACGTTTTCGTCATCTTCGTCATCAAGATCATTCAAATCGTCATCATCGTCGTCATCATCATCGTCGTCATCATCATCGTCGTCATCATCATCATCATCATTACCATTAGCTCCATCTGCTTGACTGATGATTCTTTGTTGTTTCCTGATACTTTTAAGCAATGCTTTCTTCTTCTGTAGTTGTTGTTGTTGTATTTGACCTAGGAGATCTTGGGCTACTGTGCTAGGTAATTCAACATCAAATGTAAAATCTTGGGCACCATCAGCTTGGTTGATTCTTTGACTTCCTGGTAGTACGAGACCAGGGCCTTCTTGTTCTGATGTAGTGGGTAATTGAAGTCCTACTCCAGGTTGTTGTTGCTGTGATGTCTGTGGGTACGATAAACTGTTACTGAGGTCATTTTCAAACTGTTCTGACTTGACTTGGGTCGCCGAAGATTGCGTATTTTCCACATTGTTAGTTCCTGCTGTGCCATTGTTGGCATTTTCATTGGGGTTATTACTATTAGTATTACTATTATTATTATTACTATTATTGTTATTATTATTATTGGTGATGGTATTGCTGTTATTATTACCACTAGGCACTTGCTGCTGCTGTTGGTCAACATGATCGGCTTCAGTATTAGCCTCGGCGTCGTTTTCAGCAGCCCAGCTAAAGTTAGCGACTTTGGTATTTGCAAGTTTTTCCATCCAAATAGCTCTTAAATCCTGAAGAGTACTTTCATCGATGGCGCTGTCCTCGAAATCTTGTCTGGAGTCACTGATGACTTCATCTATGACTGCTTTGTAGAGATTAGCGATTTCAGTGTTGGACATGTCGAGGGCGGGTGTATTGCCTTAGCACGGTTGTAACTGTCAGTGGGTTAAAGCCTATTGGCTGCGATTACTGCAATTAAAATGACAGACTGCCTGGCAGTGTGTGTGTATGGTGGTGGCTAAGTTGTTATTGAGCAATTGAGCAGTTGTTGATGGTTGACTAATGGCTGTTGTTTCCATTTTGTTTGAACGATGGAAATTTCCCCTTACAAATTCGACAGGGTGACCCTCTATACACTAATCAACAACAAAAATAAAAACAAAACGCGTTTAAATATCAACATTAATATAAACATTAATATAAACATTAATACCAAGTACTATATTGAGTGTTATTTCAAGGTTTATATCAAGGATAAATTGCAGTATAGACACAGAGACTATCGCAGTAATTTAAATTAGCCCTATTATACCATACCCACCCTCATATATATATCCAAACCATGTTGATCAACTCATCAACCGCTGATGGACGCCACATGGACGAAAGCGAAGGGGCCGAAGACGACGACTTTACTCTTTTAGCCAAAATTCCTCATGGCATCCAGCAGAAAAGATCCAACCGCAGAAAAAGCACAAACTCCACCTTTCAAAATAGCAATAGCAGCGATTATAACAAGCAAAGCTTCACTAACGATAGCGGAATCATCAGCACTGTTCCTTTAACCGCCCCGAGACAAGATGGCAGGAAAGCTATATCGCGTAAAAGTTTGATAAAGAGCAAAGCAAACTTGGACGCTAAGCTTAGAGGAATAGACCCTAATGTGGCGAAGAAATCGAAAAAGAGAAGACAGTCCAAGTACTTTGGGTCTCCGAATGCTAGTGAGTCAGATATTCCTGAAGTACAACATAACCGCTCTAGTCCAAGCGATAATGACGAAGAAGGAATTGAGATAGATGGGGATAGCGTTGGTAATGTTGTCGGTAATGAAGTTGAAACAGGCAGACAGCAAGAAGACGTTGAGTATGATGATGAAGATGTGCAACTTGTTAATAACAATGATCTGAACGTCAGCAATCGCGTAACGTGGAATCGCAATAAAAACTCAAGCAGCAACGGCAATGGCAGCCAGTTAAGGCCAAATTATAGTGATGATGACGCTGATGATAGCTATCCCCACACTCCTATTGAGAATGAAATACTGACACCGCTTGTCAGCCCAGGATTTTCATTTAAGCGTCGTTCATTAGTAGGCGAGGTTCGCAGTCAAAGAAAAATTCAAAAGAGAAACCCAAAAGAAGAAAAGAACATTGGTAGTGAACTCCAAAAAGAGAATATCTCTTTTGATGATGGCCGTTATAGCAAACCAAATGATTTTGCCAACAACGAGGCTAATAATAGTAGCGACAACAGAAACAACAACAATGATAACGATGATGATGATGACAGTGTTATATTGGACAACGAAAGACTCACCAAGATCCATCATAGTGATTTCGAAAGTAATGAAAAATTGGAAAAAATTGATAGCAGTTTTTTGCAGAATGGCAATGGCAACGGGAATGGCGCAGCTTTAGGAAGCAGTAGAGCCGGCTCTGAAAACGGCAATGATGAAAGCGATCATAGCGCATATGATACGTATGAACGGTCGAATAATAATATTAAAATTGACGACACATACAATCAAACGGGAGATAAAGATACTTTTTACTCTGTTACCTCGCCGGAAATAAACGGACAGTCAAGAAATGATTCAGAACGAAAAGACAGAAAAAAAAACCAAAAGAATAAACACAAAGGACCTTCTACTCCCACTAGGATGACAGAAGCAGTGGCTGTTAGTCCTAGAACAGAACAGGAAAGTAGAATAATTGATGAAGCAGAAATTTCTTTAGATACTTCAAAACCGGCAAATGTTGAACCTCCAGAAAGTCCGTTAGAATCACACAAAAAGACAAAATCCCCAGTGACTACTGCTGCCCATATTCAAAACTCAACTAAGAAAACCCAAAATAAAAGACATTCTATATTAGAAATGCTTGACAAAGAAGGCGATGATCTTTTATCGGAACTCACCAAATTGGTCAGTGAAACTTTGGAAGAAACTATTAAGAGAGATACTTCGCAAGATCCAGAAAGCTCATTTGAAAATCCATCGGATAAACCGACATTCACTATTAAACAGTTTGCCAAGATTCAAAATCAGTATGATGAGGATTTGGGGATCTTGAAGACGGAGTTGAACAACAAAAACAAGGAAATTCTCAGACTTTCAGAGACTTTATCTTCATCCAATTTAAAGATTCAAACGTTGCAAAATCAAATTGATAATTCTAAATTGATTGAAAAACAGTTATCTGAAAAGAACAAAGTGTTGAGCACCGAGTTTGAATTGTTTGAAAAAAACTTAACAATGCTACAGCTGGATGTGCAATCCAAGGATGAAAAGTTGAGTCTGTACATTAAGCTAAGCAATAGATTCAAAGACTTATACAAGGAAAAACAGCTTGAGATTAATAATCTCAGAAATGAGAACGCCAAGCAATTATCAGCCTTGGAAGTAATGCAAGAAGAGAAGACCAAGTTGGTTAATGAAAATCACTATTTAGAGGAGAAAATTGATAGGTTGAATGATGAAGTGAACGAACGTGTTGGCCAATATAGACAACTAAATGATGATTTAAGAGAGTTGAAAGATAAACATGAAGCCATGGACGAGGAAAATTATGGTTTAAAACATCAGATCGAGACCATTACCAAGGATAAGGAACACTTGGAAAAATTGCTTGCCGCAACGCGAAGCAAATCACATTTAGAAGAAAGTGAAAAAACCGAATTAAAGCTTCAAATTGAAAAATTGGAGAGCCAAATAGAGGACTTGCAGCACGAGATTGGTAGTTTGAATCAAGAGCTAGAAAACTATAAAGACGAGTTGCAAGTTAAACGGTTGGAAAACGAACAAGTACAATCTGAAGTGAATGAACTCAATGTGTTGCTCAAATCTAAAAACAACAAGTTACAAGAGTATGAAGCACATGCTAGCTCACTCAATGACAAGTTTGTGGATGCGTTGAACGAAACCAAACTCAAGTTGAGTGAGATCAATGAGGCTAACAATAAGATTGGCGCCTTGAATGAAAAAATCAAAGATTTGCACGAGGAAAAAAGTGATCTTAGTGCGCAATTCAACAGTGTGCTGGAAGAACTTGTTAGTGTCAAAGATGCGTTGAAAACCGCTGAGCATGATTACGAAGAACTACAGAAAAAGTATGAATCCAAGTTTAGCGAATCTACGGACAAGGATCAGCAGTTGCTGGAATATCAAGAAAAACTCACCAAAATGGAAGAAAACCATATAGAAGAACTTGAAAAAATCCAGCACGAGATAAGCAGTCTACAACATAGCATCAACTCTAAAAACACAGAGCTTTCGCATTTGCAAGACAGTAATGATTCGTTGATGGAAGAGAACCATAAATTGAACGACAAGGCCAACAGTAGTGCTAAGGAGTTGAGCCACGCCAAGAAACAAATTGAGCAATTAAAAGCACAGCAGTTTGAGTCCGAAAAGAAGACGGAAAGCAGATTGACCAAACTTTCCGAGGACTTGTACATCCAGTACTCCAAAAAGCATGAGCAGAAAATTGCAATTTTGAAGAAAGGATACGAGACCAAATGGCAGTCCAAGTTGAACAACGCAACGGCCACGGCCGAAAGCTGGCGACGCGAGGTGCAGGGGCTCAAGGACCAGCTTGCAAATGAGCGCAAGGAGAAGTCTGAGTTGGTAAAGTTGTGGGACAAGATGGTGAAGATGGAGGAGGCTGGCAACAAGATCTCGAAGGACGAGAGATAGGTGCGTGCGATATATTATAGCTAATGAATGTTTATTTACTTATTGTTACTGTACTCAATTGTGCGCATGTGTTTTGTAGAGCGAGTAAGTTGGTACGGAAAAAGACCCCGGAAACATAATCCGGAAGCAGCGTGCGGAAATCCGGCGCGTGATGCACCATTGCGTCATGTGAGCGGGCCTGGTGACGAAGTCTCTGCGCTGCCAAAGAAAACAGTGATCACCTGGTGATGGATGGGGCCTCGAGGATCCCAAAATATAAAACAGTGTCTGCCGCGGTTGCTCCTTTCCACTCCTATGACCACACAATTCTACTAAGGTTGGTTCAGTTCAGTTCAATTCAATTGAATAACTACACTACCGTACATACAGTTAGACAAAACTTAAGCAAACAATGACTTCTAGTCGCAACCAGTTTGCTTTCTCGTCGCTAGTGACTAGCGACAGCTCAATCTACAAGAAAACCATCGAGTTCTACAAGTTGCTTGGATTCAAGCTCACAAAGAACTATGTCCGTGATACCAGCGTTAGCGCCAATGCTCTAGAATTGCAAGGCATCTCTTACGAAAGCGAAAGAGAAGCCTGGCTTGAAGCTTTCCCTGACCCACACAATGTCCCTCATAGCCATGGCATTGCCGTGAAAGTCAGACTTTCTAACTACTGCAACAACATTATTGTCGACTCTAATGATCTTACTCATGACGGGCTTAAGATTGTGCTTTTTACTTCAGATTTGGATAAAGTTAGACATGTGCTCCAGGACAATGGCTACAGAATTGTTGACAACCCTCGTTTGAAAGATGCCGATAACAGCGGTGACGAGGTCCACGAGTACGTTTTCAAAACCAGAGACCCAATTGGCAATGCAGTAGGATTCACTCCATACTTGTCCCCGTTTGATTCAAAGCCATACCATCCTGCGGATTATGAAGCGTATAGCAGCGCTAACAGCAGTGGAGCTGTTACACCAAAGCAGCAACAAAAGCCCTCAGAAACTGAGTTGGCCCAAAAAAAGAAGAAAAAGATTGCCATTATGACTTCTGGTGGCGATGCTGCTGGGATGAATGCAGTGGTTAGAGCCGTGGTTAGAGCCGCGCTTTACTATGGCTGTGACGTGTTTGGCGTTTACGACGGCTACAATGGTCTCGTTAAAGGAGGCGACATGCTCAAACAAATGAATTGGTACGACGTTCGTGGTTGGCTATCCTTGGGCGGCACTTTAATCGGCACTGCTAGAAACAAAGAGTTCAGAGAAAGATCCGGTAGATTGAAGGCTGCCTACAACTTGGTTTCCAATGGTATTGACTCCTTGGTGGTTTGTGGTGGTGACGGGTCTTTAACCGGGGCTGACTTGTTTAGAGCCGATTGGCCATCATTGGTGGAAGAATTGGTTAGCCAGGGGAAATTAACCGCCGCTCAGGCAAAGCCATACAAGGAATTATCAGTGGTGGGACTTGTCGGTTCAATTGATAATGATATGGCTTGCACTGATAGAACCATTGGCTCATTTAGTGCTTTGGAAAGAATCTGTGAATTGGTAGACTACATTGATGCTACCGCTACCTCTCACTCAAGAGCCTTTGTTGTTGAAGTTATGGGTAGACATTGCGGTTGGCTTGCCTTGATGGCTGGTATTTCTACCGGGGCCGATTACATTTTCATTCCTGAAAGACCGGATGACAAAGCCACTTGGAAAGAAAAATTGCTGAAAGTTTGCCAACGTCACAGAGAAAAGGGTCATAGAAAAACCACCGTTATTGTCGCCGAGGGAGCCATTGACAATGAAAAAAATCCAATCACTTCAGAAGACGTCAAGAAAGTACTTGTTAATTTAGGCTTAGATACTAGAGTCACCCAATTGGGACATGTGCAAAGAGGTGGTACCGCCTGCGCTTATGATCGTATGCTTGCTACTTTACAAGGGGTGGAAGCAGTTAAAGCTGTGCTTGAAGAAAATACAGATGCTCCATCCCCAATGATTGGTATCCAAGGTGGTAAAATTGTACGCACTCCGTTAGTCAATGCCGTCAAATTAACCAAGTCGGTGGCCGAAGCTATTGATGCTCAAGATTTTGACAAAGCCATGAGTTTGAGAGATTCTGAATTTGCTGAATGTTACCATAATTTCGTTGAGACTGCATTATTCGATGACGGTGCTCATGCATTACCTGAAGATAAGAGACTTAATATTGCGGTTGTTCATGTTGGTGCTCCTACTTCTGCATTGAATGCTGCTACTAGATCCATTGCCTTGTACGGTTTCGCCAAAGGTCATCGTGTCTTTGCTATTGAAAATGGATTTTCTGGATTGATTCGTCATGGCACAGTTAAAGAACTTAGTTGGATTGATGTTAATGACTGGCATAATTTGGGTGGGTCCGTAATTGGTACAAATCGTTCCCTTCCATCACAGGATATTGGTACTACTGCTTACTATTTCCAAAAATACAAGTTTGATGGTTTGATTATTATTGGTGGATATGAAGCATTTAGTTCATTGAACGAGTTACAACAGGCTAGAGACCAATACCCAATTTTCAACATCCCAATGCTTGTCATTCCAGCTACAGTCTCAAACAATGTTCCAGGAACTGAATATTCTTTGGGTTCTGATACCTGTTTGAACGAATTAGTGAAGTATTGTGATGCTGTCAAGCAATCAGCTTCTGCCTCAAGACAGCGTTCATTTGTCATTGAAGTGCAAGGTGGCTATTGTGGTTACATTGCTAGTTATACTGCATTAATTACTGGTGCTATTGCTTCATATACTCCAGAAGAGCGGATCAGTCTTAAAAAGATTCGAGAAGATATTGAGCTTTTGAAAGAATCCTTTGCTAATGATCAGCTGGGTGAGAATCGTAACGGGAAACTATTCATCCGCAATGAAAAAGCTTCTAAAATTTTCACCACTGAATTAATCACTGATATCATTGCAGAACAATCCAAGGGCCAATTTGGAGCTAGAACTGCAGTTCCGGGTCACGTTCAACAAGGTAATTATCCATCATCTTTAGACAGAGTCAATGCTTCAAGACTAGGAGTTAAAGCATTTGAGTTCATTGAAAAATGGGATCAAAAAATTGACGATGATGCCCATGAACAAATTGATGACAACACCGATGCTAAATTGAGGTTCAAATATGTGAATGGAGTCAAACAGGAAACTGTCCCACATAATGAATCTAGTGCTTGTGTTGTATCTATACAAGGTAGTAAAGTTGCATTTAGACCAATAACCGAGTTAGTGAAAACGGAAACTGATGATAAATTGAGAAAAAGTAAAATTGTATTTTGGAATAACTTCAACGAAGCAAATGATATCTTGAGTGGTCGTCTTTATTTGAGACGTCAAAAGAATGCAACTACTGCTTAATTTATTGGTAAATAAATTCATTTTTCACTTTTCGCTATCTTTGAGTGATGAAGACAATCTTTATGTTTTCTGAAGTTTGTGTCTGACATAATTTTTCTATTTTTTTTTTTTTTTTTTGGTTTTTTTTTTTTGAAAAAAATTTCCATGAAGCCATGTTTATGTTTTGTTTTCTTCTTTACTTTTCTTTTTCTTTTGTTGCTTGTTCTTGTTTTATATCTATTTGAAATATATCAATTTTTATGTTTGCATTTTGTGATCGTCTTCGTATTTATCTATGAATGAAAATTTTTAAAGAATTTTAATGTGACTAGTAGCTAATTCGTTTGTAGCTGAAATATGTTCATTTATCATAAGCAAAATTTTACTTTACCGCAGATACATACAATAAATACTGATTGCTTTCCACCGACTGCAATTAATTTTTCGTTTCCTTTCATATTTATTTTCTAAACTTTTTTTGCTCTTTAATCTCTATTTCCAATTTGGTAGAACAACTGGTTTTGCGTATTTCACGAGTTTATGTCAGAAAAATTTGCGAAACAGTTTAATGATAGAACTTAAGAAAGACTATACAATAAAAATGAATTCAAGATCTGTTAGTTTGTCAATTAAATACGATGGTATTCAAATTTTCAGGATATTCATTTAATGCACTCATACATAAACATTGGGCTCCAACTACCAATTGCCTTCCAAATACTCGCATTCAATCTCATCGATAATATCGTAAACCACGTCCTCCACAATCTTCTCTCCATACCGTTCATTCAACCCCCTAACCACACCGCTCTCCAACCATCCTTGTAACTCTTCGTCCTTAGGAAACTTGACCCACTCGGGCCCACCATTCAACTGCACCACCCCGTTCTTGAACACGCTAACCATGGGGAAATAGCCTAATTCTCCATCATCGTTATACTGCTTCTCCAGCGACTGTTGCTTGAAGAGTTTAGAACTAGGCGGTAAGAAAGCATATAATGACTCAAAAGCGACGCCCATACGTTGGCCGTTTTTGTACACTGTGACACGCAGCTCAGGTAATGTCGCTGGTTTAAATGGCTTGGTGTCACTTATCGCCTTCTCGCCAAATACTGTCACTGGGTTTAAAAGGTGTTCAAACGGCTGGGTGGGACGGTACTCAAATTGTTCATAGTAGGTTTCTGATTTGTATTTTATAGGGATTTGGTCTCTTTGGATGTCGAAGGTGGTGGTATGGGAATGGTTGATAAGATCGCCAATTTGGTCGCGCTCGGCATCTTCTAGCTTTTTGGTTTTCTTTCTCTTTTTTGTAGCAGGAGCAGCAGTGTTTTCTTTGTTATTATTGCTATTAGTGCTGCTATTTGCAGATTCTTTTTTGCTATTACTGCTGATCTTATTATGCTCGTCATCGCTTTTGGCATTATTTTTACCACTATTGCCAAAGAACCGCTCAGCATCCTCTGGATCCCCTGGCGTTCGATGCCTCACTTGAGCCATGGCAATTTCACGCTGTTTCTCAAGCAGCGGCAACTCCACCAACATTCCCAATACATCGCCGCTCTTGAAACCCTCGTTCATGAATCGCTTAGGACGAGATAAATGGACAGTTTGGCCAGTGACATCTCTTAAAGCGTAGCCGTAGGCGTCGTAGCCTGTGGGAGCGTCAAGTGATGCTTCTCGACGACCAATGCCCACTCTAACATGGGGTATTTGATGGACGTTTGTGTTCAGATTCGGTATTTCCTTTTCGCTACCAGACTTCTCCAACTTAGTGCCGTTGACAATATTATTGTTTTTAGCTTCTTTATTGTTACTAGTATCATTATTGTTTTTATCATCAAGATTAATATCAACTGTATTCGGATCCTGCCCTGCATTCAAAATCAAATACTCGAAGTACCATTTTCCCTCAACAATCCCAACATTCGCCCTAGCACTCCGCCATCCCCCATCCGCAGTCACCGCACTTGCCGAATTGTCAATCGCGGTGCCTTGAGACCGATCAAAGTAGCTGATTCGGGCGCGGTATGGTGGTAGGTCTGAAGTGCCGTAAAGAGTAGTGGTATTATATGGATTTGGTCTTGCTAGTTTATACCTGAAGCCCCGCTTATTGAATGGATGGTCGTCGGTTTTGTAAAATGTCAAGAATTCGCCAGTTTCAGGCTCACTCTCATTGTCAGTATTGCTGTGCATAGCTTCATCGCTGTCATTGCCGCCATTACCATGATCATTTTTACTTCTGTTCTCCTTATCTTCTTCCTCTTCTTGGTTAATGTCACTGTTCTCTTCTTCTCCTTTTTTTGCTTCTCTTTTATCAAACTCACCTTCGAGTCTTATCCTATTTCTAGCCACTGGCAACCGACAGTGTTTGATTTTCGTAGGCAATTTCGGCCGACTTAAAGCATCTGCAAGAGTATACGGGGTCCTGAAAATCGGTAATAAGGCTGCAGCAGAACTAGAGGTTTGCTGCAGTGGTGCTAGGCTAGAGGCAAGTGGTGCTGGTGCTGGAGTTGCTGATGACGATGGTGAGATATTGTTGTGTATGGTGGTGGTGGTGGTGTTGTTGTTGTTGTTGTTGTTGTTGTTGTTGTTGTTAGACAGCTGTGGAGGCAATTGAGCCAACACTGGAGCTTGCCCTGACTTGGGAATGGTTTCATCCTGGCTCCCTAAACTCATGATAGTAGTGTTTGTTGTGGTTGCTGTTGGTAATTCGAGTGTTAGCAGTTATTGATGTTGATGTTGAGGTTCATGTTATTGATGTTGTTTTTACAGAAGATCTGAAAAGCGAAAATGAAAACGATAAGCGATTACGTAATTTTTAGATTGTAAGGGTAAAACGCGATTATTTAACCAAATTCACTCAGAAAACATTTAAACGCGTTCTATACAATAAACAATAAGCCAAACAAACACAACAGCAGCAATACTCAACCATGGAAGTTGCCACTTTTAAAGCCCGCCAATTGGACCACCGTCCAATCTTGCAATATATCATTTCCGTGAAAACCATTTCTCAGCGCAAGCTTGCCAAATTCTTTGTCACTTACTACTTGGCCACTTACAATACAGAAGAAGCAAGAAATGTCATAAGTAATCTTAACAACTATGAGATATACGAGCTTCTAGAGGCCAAAATTGATGATATTAATATGAAGTTGCTTCCAATGAACTATGAGATCAAAAAACATAAAGAAAAGATGAACGCCAGTACGGACAACAATAATGACAATGACATTTACTTTTCATTCATAAATTTGGCGGAGGATACGCCATCGAAATTAAATACTGATTACAGTGCAGAAGACATCAAAGCTATTACCTTTATCATCAAATCCTGTATAGAAAATGGTGAGCAGAAAGGTCAGCCCTATTACTACATTGGTAGTTCTGAAGCTTTGAATGAGTATCGTAAACAAACTGGTAAGCTGATGGCTATGGGACAAGCATTGTTTCAAAGTTTAATTGATAACGGTTGGTTGCGGTTAAATAAAGCTGGGCAGTATGTTCTTGGATTAAGGTTGTTGGCGGAGCTTGAGTCTCAGCTTTTTGGTGTCGGTGGTAATGGTAATTTTGGCTCTACTCAGGGGACTTAAATCAGAAAGAAGGGGCTAACTATTACTTTAGTGCTGCTCTGTTGTTGGATTAGATCTCTATAAACGGGATTATGAGGGTAGCTTTGTGAGGCACTGCTGCTAATTAATGACAAGAGCTTTAGTAACCCTGCCCATTATCAACCTGTCAAATCTGTTATCTGATCTTGAAAAAGTTTTTGATCTATAACATTGCCAAGGACCAGTGGCTGACCAAAAGCTTAAATTTGCAGATTGCAAAAGACAATCTAGTCTGAGGTGCAGTTGTGCATGCTTCCGACATGCTCATGCCAGGGTCAAAGGATTTATTCACTACCAAAAAGTACACTGGATTCCAATTCATGGATATTGTGCGAAGCATTTGATACTATAAATTGAGAAATAATTAGCACTTGATGTAAGTTGGTGCTTCGTGATTTTGACCAAGTGCTAGTCTCAACTTTCTTTTTGTTACTAAAAACCGAGATCAGACAAATTAATCTATTCATGTAGATATTATTGCTCTTTTTGAATGAATAGACTAATAAAGGAGATACTGTATATAAACAAAATCAATATTGGTTATAAGATTTAGATCTAGCAAACTACAATTCAGAATAAATGCGGATATGTGAGCTCATAACAAACCTATAAATCCAATGAATATCATAAAATATTTGCCTTGTACCATTTTCATCATTTCATTTCTGATGAGATGAAAACGACATTTTCCAAATCCAAGTAGTAATCACCGACATCGCCCCAATCGTCGTAGCCGCAAGCACAAAATTCTTAACATTATCCAAATCATCCCCCTGAAGTTCGTCTCTTATGTTGGGAGTATACAAACTTGGATTTTGCGCGGCATCAGCCAATTGTAAAAACAATTCTAACACAGAACTTGGCCAATTACAAGAAACATGCAATGGAGCATTCACTTGAATCTGTTTAGTGTAATGTTCCGGTTGTAATGCACTTCGTTGTTGCTGTTTGTCTAAATCTGCTTTAAGCGCCACGTAAACCAACGGAAGCTCATCTAGTTGTGGGTATGCATTGCGCAAGTCTACCAAATATTGAAACGAATCTGGATTGGAAGAGTCATAAACTAGACAAATTACGTCGCATTGTTGGAGCCTGGTATTGTTGGCAAGAATAGCTGGTTCAAGTTGTCCTAACTCTTCGAGAATCAAGTAATGTTGCTTACCTCCCTTCAATTCCACAGAATTGACCACAGTGCGTGGATGAATCGTGGGTATATAAATTTCATTGTATGTGCGTTGGAGAAAAGTGTCAAGAAGTGAAGTTTTGCCACAACCAGGGCTTCCAAGAACGAAACAGTTGAATACAGTACGGTTGGTGACAGCGGTACGGTAAATTTTACCATTGATTCTTCTAGTTTTGCGTGGTTTGGTTACTTTAAGGGCACTAATAGTGTTGACAGGAGCATGATTGTTGCTAGTATAGTAACTACTACTATTACTACTTCGGCTGCTTCTGATTCGATCAACATCATTTCCATTTCCACTGCCTTTATTATTTTCAGATCCATAACTGCTTCTGCTGCTGCTGCTATGATAACCGCCACTGCCGCCTCTTCCACCAATTTTCCTACTGTACGAAGCTCGTACTGATTGTAGGTATCCCAGATTGAATTCAAACCCCAAATAGGCAAAGTACTCTAACGTAACTTTATAATCAAGCAATGTTGACATACTCCATTGAGCCAACCATCCTTGCAAAGTGACATACCCTTGCTCATTTCGTACTGTTGAATGAGGGAAATTGGAGTCATCCCAAATCTTGGGTATCCCTGGGGTTGGCTTGAACAAATTTGTAAGCTCAAATTCATTTAATCCGCCGTCATTATCTTTATCAAATAGAATAAACAAATCCACAAGGAACCGATACCCAACGGGACTCAATTCAACACTAGAATTCTCTGGCACATCGAGTCGTGGATACAAGAAATCTGGATCCAATGATAGCGAATCAGTATAATGGAATGCTCTCAAAATACTCCAAGTGGTTTCATGACGTCCATGCTCAACGAAATATTTGTTTAAATTTATGAAATCGTTTTCAGTAAGTCCCTGTCTTGTAGTATTTAGTCGTTTTTTAATCTTGTCTAGTTCATTAATGTCTAGGTTTTTACCAAAACATTTTTTTTGCAAAGCTAAAAGTTCCTTGTTATTCAAACAACCATCTTGGTCTTTATCACAAAGGAAAAAAATTCGACTTAAAACGTCAATCAAATCTGGCTTAAGTTCGTTTTTTTGTGAATCAAAAAGCGGTGAAAGTGGGTGTAGTACTGCTCGTTGACACAAGTAAAAACACTGGTTGACGTTATAATTTCGTTTAGCGGAGCATCGAATTGCTGACTCAATTTCTTTGAATTCGTTCAATAACGAAATGAACTCGTCAGTGATGACATTCATTGTTGCTTCATCTCCTCCTACTCCACCTGCTTCATCTTTTTCTTCCAAGTCTGCTTTGTTGGAACATAGCACCACTGGTAAATTGACTCCCATGCTACGAAACATCACCATCCAATAAAGAGAGATTCTTTCATATGTGAAATGATCCGAATACACTAGCCAGATGACATCGGCGTTACGGATTTCGTTTTGGAGCGATTCCAAGTCATCGCTGGAAGTATCGATTAATAAAGTAGCATTGGCTGTATATGGTGAAGAGGAGAAATCTCTGGGGATTAATATAGGAGGAACCACATGCTGAATATTGGGTACAAATGTTTCTTTGACTAGAGAAGCGATGAGACTAGATTTGCCGACACCTAGAAAGTTTTGTTAGCCAAGTTGTTCGATGACGTTCGTTGATTTTCATAGCTCGTCTCATCGCTTAAAATGTATGTCAGAGATCTATTTCTTTTGAACTTTTAAATACAAGTTACTTACCCTCATCACCACACACGACAATTCTTATAGTTTTCGTAGCATGAGAGGACATATCATATCATTCGGAGGCTAAAATGAGATCATGTAATGCTGTATACACTTATTCAAAACGTTTATTATCACCCAAGATATACTTCATATATGCCATCGCCATACTCAATAGTCCATTCATCATCGCCGAATTCTTTCTTGCGTTGCGAGCCCTGTGCGCCTCTTGTAAGGGAAAACGAAGGCGGCGCTGTACGCTGTTTTTTCATTTATTTTCTGATGGCAAATTCAAAACAGAGAGCACAGCGCTTGGGACTGAGATTGAGACAGACTAAGAGACTTGCTCAATCATTCAATTCATTGCAGCTTTATCATTTGAGAACCTGTTGATTCTTTTACCACGGTGGTTTATATATACAATAGGATTTACTATAACAAAGAATAATTGAGCAATGGTATGTTTATCTGGTTGACGTAATGTGGATCTGGATGGATTGATAAGTGCTTGATAATAATGATGATAATGATGATGATGATACTTAAAAGTGTCATTCTCACAATTAGCTATGTCGTGTTGAATAACATCAGTTGTTTTTCTTTTACATTCATATCAGTAGAATCTGTATCATATCATCTTACCAATGCATTGCATCGCTAAATTCTTTTTGGGAAAAACAGCACAATACTAACCCAAATCTACAGACCTCTATTGGTACTGGTTACGATTTATCCAACAGTATTTTCTCTCCAGATGGAAGAAACTTTCAAGTGGAGTACGCTGCTAAAGCAGTAGAAAATTCAGGCACATCTGTTGGGATAAAATGTAAAGATGGGATTGTGTTTGCCACAGAAAAACTTATGAGCTCCAAGTTATTAGTTGCTGATGCCAATAAGAGAATTCAAACAATTGATAGACATGTGGGCATTGTCAGTTCTGGCTTAACTCCAGATGCCAGACACATTGTCAACAGAGGTAGACAAGAAGCTCAGAATTTCAAAAATTTATTTAAACAACCAATTTCGGTGCCACAGATTGTCTCAAGATTGGGTAACTATGTACAGGTTTACACCACTGCTAACTCTGTGAGACCATTTGGTATTGCCACGATACTTGGTGGCAAAGATCCTCAAGGGTACCATTTGTACATGATTGAGCCGTCAGGAGTGTACTGGGGTTACCATGGTATTGCTGTGGGCAAAGGAAGACAAGCTGCTAAGTCTGAACTTGAAAAACTTGATTTGGCTAATATGAGTGTGAAAGACGCAGTGAAAGAAGCTGCGAGAATTATTTACATAGCACATGAAGATTTTAAGGACAAGGAGTTTGAGTTGGAAGTCAGTTGGATTAGTGACGAGCATACCAAGGGCAGACATGAGTTTATACCAATCCCTATGTTGATTGAGGCCAGAAGATATGCTGAAGACGAAGATGAGGACGATGATGAAGAAGACGAAGAAGATGCTGAAATGCAGGATTAGGTTGAGTATATGGTGGCTGATTGATTGGTATCCTTTATTCTACACTTTATGTATTTTTTCTCTTGTTTTATTTTGTCTTTTTCTTTGTAAGGTTTTGCACGAGCTGTCAAATGAATGAATAATTGGTATAATAAGCTGCAGAGTTAGTGACTCGCTAATAATTTATGTAAGTCATATATTCTCAAAGTATTTACCTCAATAATGTAATTCTCAGAGTGGTATAATCAAGGCGCCTTTGCAGACGTCTTTCCACAAAAACAAATACAAAAAAATATAGGCGTGACTCCTTATACTTCTCTGGACATCTCAGTACAATTGGTCTGAAAAATTTTGAGAAATAAATTAATTTTTAAATTAAATAGAGGCAAATAAAAAATCACAATAATATAATACAATATATACAACATAATAAGTTCTGAAAAGTTGTACTCTACAATTCAACTCATGTTGACAAAAAAAAAAAAAAAAAAAAAAAAAAAAAAAAATTCACAAAAATGTTTTTCATTAACATGCACCAGCACCACATTCAGCAACGTTACTACATCAAATCAACTTGAAAATATGGCGTGTACAAAATTGTTTCTCTATGAACAATTCCTAAGTTATCTTTCAATCAGTAAATTTATAACTACCACTTGCCATAGTAATAGAGCCGCCTCTGTAACTACCTCTCTTCATCTTGTTTTTATTCTTAGTAAAATCTTTACCTCTGACTCTACCTAATTTGTCATTGGCCAATTCACCCCAAGTACCAGCAGCACCTTTATAAGTATTATCAGTCAATGCAGTATCTTCAAAAGAAATCTTTGATCTATCAATTCTAGAAAAATGTTTTCTTTGACCTGGTCTAAGTTCTTCAACTTCAGCAGGAATCAAGACCTTTTCTTTGCTCGATGAAAAGTTCGATGATGATGATGATGATGACGATGATGATGATGAGTCTGATAATGGTGGAGTAACTGAGCTGTCAGATTTATCAGTAGCAGTGGTCTTTGCCTTTTTGCTAACGTGTTTGGTGGATTCAGAATCGGAATCAGAGTCGGAATCGGAATCAGAACTGGAGCTGGAATCAGAATCAGAACTGGAGCTGGAATCAGAACTAGAACTGGAGCTAGAGGTAGATTTTCTTTTCTTAAAATTCTTCTTTTCGTCTTCAGAATCAGAATCGCCATCAGAACTGCTGTTAGAATCGGAATCACTATTGGAACCACTGTCGGAGTCAGAATCAGAATCACTGTCGGAATCAGAACCATTGTCGGAATCAGAATCGCTGTCAGAGCTAGAATCACTGTCAGAGCTGCTGCTACTGCTAGAATCAGAATCAGAACTACTGTCAGAGCTGCTGCTACTGCTGGAATCGGAATCAGAACTACTGTCAGAGCTGCTAGAATCGGAATTGGAATCGGAATCACTGTCACTGCTATCACTACTGTCACCATTTTCTTCTCCCTTTTCCTCAACAACATCACTCTTGTCATCTTCGCTGTCACTAGAATCGCTATCGCTGTCACTACTGCTGCTGCTTTCATCGTCACTGTCGCTACCGCTAGAATCGCTAGAATCGCTGGAATCGCTAGAATCATCATCACTAGGCTCTTCTTTCTTGCTGCTCTTATTTTCTTTCTTTTCCTTTTTATCCTTCTTCTCTTTTTTTTCCACATCCTCTTGCTTCTTAGAGGCCTTCTCTGCCTTTTCAGCTTCTTTCTTTAATTTTGACAAATCATCATTAAGAGCTTTTAATTGAGCTTCCACTTTAGAAATCTCTGATTGCTTCAACTCAATAGTGGCATTAATGTCATTTGACCCACTAGATTTCGTTTTCGTTTTGGTGATACTTTTGCTGCTAGATTTTGCCATTTTGATTAGATTATCAAAATACTAAATTACAGTATTGCTATTATTTTTTTATTTATGATAAAACTGGAGAAAATATGATGCGATGAGATAAATAATGCTTGCGTCTCGTAAAATGCAATGCAGTGGTTTTTTTTATCGTCTTTTTGAATTTGACCTGATGCCTTAATGGTGTTCCTTCTAATGCAGTATTATCGTTTGTATAAGGATACCAAGAAAAGCGAGAAATATTCGCAAGCGTAAAAAACTTGAAAGTGTTTTAAGACTGTCTGTCGATTGCCTTAACGATGATAATGATGATAAAAAAAATTGTTAATCCTTTCCTGCACAAAAAAAAAAAAAAAAAAAAAAAAAATTTTTTTTTTCTCAGATCGTTTTTCTTTCATCTTTCCATGCGGATATATGCGCTATTGTACATATTTATGCATTTTATTGCGTTTTGACGCAGTCATAATATTGTAAAAATCGTCAGATATTCTAGCGATTATAGTGCTGTAACAGTCTCTGTAGTAATCATGTATTACGTTCTGTTTTGCTCATTTTTGTTTCATAAACATTGATCGTTCACTATTCGATAACCAATTCCAATAATTAATTTTAGAAAGTTTATTGAGTTGGTGTAAGAAGTTGATATCGCCTGTACGGTTTTATCAGATACAGATGCTTACACCTATGGGCCTTTAAAACGTTAAGTACTTTTAAAGATATACTATAACATAAAATACAAATAGAATAAATTCACAGAAACACAAAGACAAAAGAGGTACTAATATAGTTCTTTGAGGATTAAAAAGTTAAATTACTGATCTGTTTAAACGATTACAAGAGATTTTGGGAATTTAACATTAGTTCCAGACTCTTCAGTGTCAACGCAAGTGAAATCTGCTACCTCACAAAAAGTTAGCCTAGACCAATTTGGAACTTTCACAAGAGGACAAACTTCAATGTGCATTTATGATATCCGCTATCCAGGTAAATGTATGCTTTTGAAGGCTTAAGTGTGTAAGATTGGGTTTATAGGCAGACAGGAGGCATTCGCCATTCAATACAGCAGGTGCAACCGCCTTTGGCTCGAAAAATCGCTCCGCACTGTTGGAAAAAAAAAAAAAATCTTTAAATTGCAAAGTGTAGTCGTATCTGTGATGGAAGCATCTTTACGACTATAAAATACGCACAAAAAGCATTAAATAAAGTAATAAAACCAATCGCAAGTGGCTCAAACGCACTGCGTTTGATAAAAAAATGACCATGTATCTCTAGGTAGTGGCGAAATACTGTGATGTGCTATGACATAATAGTATGTACATATGTTGCCAGTAAGCCTAATGGTAATCAGCCTATTGTTGTCAGCCTATTGCTAATCAGCCTATTGTGATTCTATTGATATCCATCAGCCAGCAAAAACCTCTCAGAAGGCAGCACAAACCGCGCAAATGCAACCGACTTGAAAAAGAAACTGGAAATGAAACGGGTGACTGAGATCATGTCCCGATTCTTTGTCAGCGCTTAGATAAGTGCGGTGGCAGCAAAAACTGCGCAGATCACAGTATAAAATGACCGCCGCCACCACTGTTTTCTCGAGGAATATTGATCTAATTTAATTCAATTTTGCTGAATTGCCACAGTTAGATCAAAAGTTATAATACTACGACTTCAACTTCTACAAACACCATTAATCTGAACGCATATACACACAATTAGTCAAAATGCCTTGCTCTTGTTCTACTACTAAAGACTGCACCTGTTCTTCCGGTAACTGCGACTGTTCCGGCTGCGGTTCCAGCTCTAAATAAGCTAACTGCTTTAACTCGCTTATGAGTCAATAAATGTCAAGTATAGTTGGTTGTTATCGATTATTGCCGCGACCGTTCAAAATTAAATAACCAAAAAAATGAATACAAAATAAAATAAAATAGATTGACTTGATTTACTTGCCGATTGAATATTATTAGTGCAATAACATTGTTGCTAAAGATAGCTCAATGAGATAATAGGTGCATTATGTGTAGCTGGTCTTGTTGAGTTGGTTCTTTTTGTTTATTGCTATGTTATATATGGTATGATATGATATGCTACAATAAGTAGTTTTGTATGAATTAAAATAAGTTTAATAACGAAAGATTGCTTCTCGACGTATTTTTACCACTGTTTTTCTATTTAGTTGTACACAGTTAATACATCATCGCTTAATCTACTAATCAGCCCCACTACAATGTTATGCTTGCCTAAGTGATACACACCGTTGCTCAAACTATTCTTGCAATTTCGGTTGCACTATATGTATATATATCTCGATTAACTATTTTTAATTGGCAGGGCTTGATGAGTCGTAAGACGACAAATAGGAGACGTTGCGACAGTAGACCGTTGCACTGCACCGTTGCAGTGCAAGAGGCGCTTCGAGCTTGAAAGCTAATACTATGAAATTTACCTGACGACAAAATGGACGGGCTAGGTTTTCAAAAAACGCTCAATATTTATATCTAGGCCAATAGTGAAGGCACAACATCATCAATCACCGGCCAGACCTTGATTAGCAAATATACTTGACTTAAGACCTTTGAAGATACAACACGTGTACTACAGCTTACTGCTATTTGTGATTATATTTTTTTGATGGCAAAATCACTATTATTACTTGCTACTTGAGTCTATAATACATAGAATGAAACGGGGAGAATGTGAAAAAAATAAAAAAGTAAAATGTGAATGACAAAAAAGGATACAAAATGAATAAAAATGAGATATGAAAAAGACCAAAATAAGAGCAAAGTAAAGGCAATAAAGAAAACAGTAGAAAACAAAATGCGATTCGCTCTCTGATTAATTTGTTTTCTTATTGTCTTTTTTTATTTTTCTTATCTTTTTTATCTTTCTTATCTTTTCCACTTGCACCAATAGTTATGTTCACTCTTGGAGGCACTGGAAAACCAAAACCTTTAGCAACTTTAACCAAATCCAATTTATCGATTTGATATACCGTTTTTAAATGATGGCTAGCATAAGCTTGCAAATATGATCTATACCCATCCTTGGCACTTTGATGTAACCAGTAATTCGAAGCAATCAATTTTTCAAGTTGCGGCTGCACATTGGCAATTTTATTGGTTGGAAATTCGTATTCGTTTAATGGCACTTTGGCAGCTTTTAAGTATCTCAAAAATCCTAATTCTGATGGTGTCAAAAACATGAGTGATTTCCCCTTACCAGATGTCCCTCTGGCAGTACGCCCAACACGATGAATGTAATCTCTTGGATCATCTGGTGGATCAAATTGAACAATCCAGTCCACTGCTGGAATATCAAGACCACGGGCGGCCACATCAGTACAAATCAAAGTACCTTGCTTAGCATTACAGAATTCGAAGAAAGTGTTGGTACGTTTTTGCTGTTTCTGTTTACCATGTAAATCTAATACTGGTAAATCAATATAATTGAGCAACTCGCCGTAATATTTGACACAGTTACAACTTGACAAAAACACAATGACTTTCTTTTTCTGATTACGTTTCAAAAATGAAAACAAAAGCAAAAATCTCTTGTCACTGTCACAAACAACATAACCTTGTTCAAGACCATTGGCAGTAGAACTATCTTCTGAACTGTCAACATTAATGTACAATGGACCTGGTCTAAGAGAAATCCGAGCCAAATCATCCACTTTAGTAGTTTGTGTGGCTGAGAAAAGCATTGATTGTCTATTCTCATTAGGCAAAATCTTAATAATTTGTTTCATTTCTTCTTCGAACCCAATTTCCAAAATTCTATCAGCTTCATCAATAACCAAAGCTTTCAAATTTTTAAACACAAAACCCTTGGTGTTTTGTAAATGATCGAGCAATCTGCCCGGGGTAGCAATAAGTAAATTGACCCCCTTGACCAATTTTTCAGCCTCAGCACGACGGTTGGCCCCACCAATAACAATACCAAAAGTTTGAGTATGATGTTTCATTAATTCCCTAGCGACACCAAAAATTTGTAATGCTAATTCTCTAGTAGGAGAAACTACCACTACCCCAGTACCGTTTCTTGGCTTGAAACGTAAGGAATACAACATTTCAATAGCTGGAATCAAAAACGCAAGAGTTTTACCAGAGCCAGTCTTAGCAGCGCCGAGAACATCTTTACCGGCAAGCAATGGAGGAATAGTACGAGCTTGAACTTTGGTCATTGTAGTAAATCCCATTTCTTCTTCAATGGCCTTAATAGTTGGCTTGGAAAGCTGCAATTCGTTGAATTTTTCAGCAATGGTTGGGTTTGCGGCATTATAAGTGTGGGTGTTGGAATTTTCTTCAAGATCGCTTTCGTCCTCTTTGGCATTTTCGCTAGTGCTTGGTTTGCTTTCTTCATCTTCTTCATCGTCATCATCATCTTCTTCTTCTTCTTTTTCTTCATTGGAAACTTCTTTCTTTTCTGGGGTTTCCTTTTTAGATTCTTGTTTTTTGTTTGGCTTTTTGTCTTCCTTGACGTCCAACAACCCAGCAATATCATCATATTGGTTATCTAACTGATCTATAGCATTTTCGTGACTCTTGGTTGCTTTACCGTCAGATTCTCCTTCCTGTTGCTGTTTTTGGGAAGAAACCTTAGACTTTTTGGTTGCTTTGAGCTCCTGGTCCTGGTCTCTGTGAGAAAGAGATCTTCTTTTCTTGGAAATGGTCTTGTCCTTGCTAGCCATGGTGTGTGACGTGCTGTTTTTTACTTACTTATTATATGTTGAAAACAGGAACCACAAACGAAATGAGCAGAAGTATATGGCTGGGTGGATGAAGTGCAGTGATAGTAGTAGACTCAATAGTAAATATCGCTACAACAGTAAAATCAAAAGCTCATCTTAGAACAGACTAGAAACAAAAAAAAAAAAAAAAAAAAAAAAAAATTTTTTCCTCTTCCATCTCGAACAGGGGCTCGTAACCAGAAATTGAAAATAAATGCATAGGAGTGTGATTGCTGCGTCTAAGTGCATTTGTTTCGCTCACTCGGTATAAACGCTGCGAATACTGCCTTGGTGATGGAGATAGAAGCCTCGCGGATTCCACTGGAGCTTGCAATGCGTTTACCAGCTAGCACATTGGCAGATTTGAACCAGAAAGTATTGCTTTGTAGTGGCTAAAGGTGTAGCACGGCTCTTTCATTTTCCACCGCATTGTGCATCTGGAGCGACGGGTCGGGGCACTATACCGTCCAAGTGCTCATGCTATACTATAAACATAACTTTTTAGCCAGCCAATGTTGTTTTCGCTATTAGGTGTTGTTATCAGTTCCAATAAAGTCCTGCCAAATCTTCGGCAAAAAGTACCGTCAAAGTTCAAGTAGGCTACCAGTGCGGCTATCTTGTACTGTACCAAGCCAAAACAGCATTGTATCCACGATGATGGTGATGGTGACGGTGACGGTGACTACAACCACAAGTCAACAAACAGGTGTCCAAGAAAAACACAGTAATCTTTCTCCGGATTTGAAATCTGGAGAAGGCATCGCGTCGTATTGTACCAAGCAGAGCAGCTAGTAAACCACATTGCAAATCCCGGTGGGAAGCGGGTGCGCTCTGAGAAGTAGCACACCGCACACGACACCATCAATGGGAGCAGACGGTAGTAGCACCACCACTACCAGTAGTTCCGTGTCAAGCGTCCAAGGATCAGTCCACGACTGCATTAAGAGATGCGAGCTGTGTGTCTGAGAAGAATAGGTTAGTTAAGTGGTCCAGTCGCTTGGCAGACACGCCAGAGTAAATTTTCACCATTTAAAACCCACTTAAATCCAGGTTCACAGCGTCCGCAAATGCGTCTCCGCCACAATGCGACGTAACTCGGTGTGCTAAAGTGTGGTATAGGCATACTCATCGGCTGTTCAGTTGTATCGGGTACTTTCAGAAGCACTTTATTAAAAACCAAGCACTAAGTGATACTGGTGCTACAACGGGCCAAGCATGTGCGCTTTGCAACTTGTGCTGTACCCTGTCTGATTGACTGTTCGCTCGATTGGCTATTCAGCAGTATTTCACTGCTGACGGATGACGAGCCCTCTATTGGCCAGGACGGGGCTTTGCAACGGAGTTTTTCACACAACTGGCCGCTGAATAGCTTCTTGATTATTCATAGGGTGGGCCATGGAGCGAACAATAGCATTAAGCCGAGAAGCATATTCTCTGTAGCATGAAATCAGATAGAGAGCGGTTGGAGTGTATGTCAGAAGTTATATTTGTCTATTTGTTTACAGTTTCTGCTTACGTAAAACACACGCTTCCATGCAGAACAATAGCAGGAAGCGGTGGCCAGCCCTGCGGTAATCTTCACTCCCGCCACGAGCAATCTTGGTATTTACTTCATATATATATTTCTCGTTACCAACATCTCTACTTATTCGTATCCACGCATATATATCTTCATTCTTCCTCCCTTCCTCCTACTCGTTGCCTTTGAATAGCTATATCCGCACATTTACACAACTGGCCCCAGTTTTTGGCGTTCGCTATCCACCGCAACTCTTCCATTGCTACTTTTTGAAATTGCTGGAATTTCATCTTCAATATTGAAATTCAACATTACGCCAAAACTTTCAAACCGATTGGCCCACAAACCATCATGTCTGAACAATCAGTCAGCGCCAATGACTGGTTCACTCAATTTCCGTTAGACTACTATGCAAAAATTGGCAGCGAGTCCGGCAATAGCGTCCCTGAACAAATTCCTTCATCCCAACCATTCGGCACTCCCCAAATCGACGTTAGAGTCGGCCCAATCATCAGATTGTTAGGAACTTTGGAGAACAACTCCTCAAACTACAGAGGTACGATTTTGCTTGTCACTTTTGACGAACACAGCACTTATGATGCTAATGGCCAACCACCAGCCATTGATTTTACTGTTGGTCCATCTGCTCCTCGTTATTTGCAAGACCAGCAAGCATCCCACGTTACTGTCCTCAATGGCTCTTTCCCTGGCCAATTGATCTACCAAGAAGCTGGTTATTCATTTTGGCGTTATAATGTCGATTTGTCCTTGTTTGATTTTGAGCAAAAAGTCGTTTATTCTGTCAACGGCACCGTTAAGCCAGAGTTCAATTTCTATGTCCCTGCATTGGCTCAGTCCATGAACGTCGTGAGTTTTTCTTGTAATGGGTTTTCGTTAGCCACCGTAACCAGTGCTTATAAAAACAGTCTTTGGTATGATGTGCTTGCTAATCATGAGGTCAACCATTATCATGTTGCCATTGGCGGTGGTGATCAACTTTACTGTGATAAGGTTAAACTCGTTAGTAAATTTTTCCAAGAGTGGCTTGAAGAAGTCAATCCGTTGAAAAAAGTTAAGGCAGAGTTCACTGATGATTTAGCTCAGTCTTTGAGAGAGTTTTATTTGAATGCATACATCGAATGGTTCGGTAAAGGATGGTGGAGTGGTGCTAATGGACAAACTTGGCAAGCCTTGTTTCCCGTCGCTATGTCTACTATTCCTACAGTCAACATCTATGATGATCATGACATCATTGACGGTTTCGGAACTTATAAGCATCAAACCATGAACACCAGTATTTTCAAAGGCCTTGGTGAAGTCGCTTTCAAATATTATATGTTGTTTCAGCATCATACTGCTCCAGAGTCAGTTGATCCAACTTATTCCACTGACCCATCTTGGATCTTGGGTCATAAACCAGGGCCATACATTCAACAATTAGCACATTCTCAATACATTAGACTCGGACGTGAAATTGCTTATGTTGGATTAGATTGTCGTACTGAACGTCGTCGCGATCAAGTGTTGACCGCTGATTCTTACGCAATTATCTTCAAAAGATTACGCAAAGAAATTGAGCAGGCCAATGGAGAAATCAAACATCTTTTGGTCTTACTTGGTGTTCCAATTGCATATCCTCGTTTAGTATGGCTTGAAAAACTATTAACTTCGAAATTTTTCATTCCAATTAGGGGCTTAGCTCAAAAGGGGATCATTGCTAAAGGTTTAGTTAATGAATTCGACGGAAGTGTGGAAGTGTTGGATGATTTGGAAGATCATTGGTGCGCTAAACATCATAAAGCAGAGCGTAACAAGCTAGTTGCCCTCTTGCAAGATTTTGGCGCTCGTTATGGTGTTCGTGTCACCATTTTATCTGGTGATGTTCATTTAGCTGCTGTTGGAAGATTCAAATCCAGAATCCATAAACACACAGTGCAATCTAAAAAAATTCAAGCCAATGAAGAAATCTTGGCTGCTCCTGAACGGGATCCTCGTTTGATTTTGAACATTATTAGTTCCGCCATCACAAATGCTCCACCACCTAACGGAATGGCCACCTTGTTACAAAAGAGATCCAAGGTGCACAGATTTGATAGAAATACCGATGAAGATATGGTTAGATTGTTCAAACAGGACGTCAATGGTGTGGCTAGGGGTAATGATGAGTTCAATAATAAAAGAAATTGGGCTGATTTGATCTTAGTGAAACAAGTACCTAAGTACGATGGTGTAGCCAAAGGTGTTGGTAAATTACCTGGTTTGATTGATGATGAAGGAATTGCAACTGCTTCTGCAGGCAACTCTGCTGGTGCAGGCGCTACTAATGGCGCTAACATTCCGGGTACTACCGCTGACATCATCAACAATGCTGCCAATGGTGCTGCAAATGGTTCTGCTGCAAATGGTTCTGCTGCAAATGGCGCCGCTGCCAACAGTAATGATCCCGCTAACGCCGCTGCCATTAACGGCGCAGTCAGTCAAACCGAAGCTAAACTTTACACCACCTTGGAGAAAAATACCATTGATAGAGTTGCATATCCAGTTTTACCTAACGGATTACTGACTGTGATTCATGTTGAAAGAGAGCCAACTGTGGTTAATTCTAAAGGAGCTAGATATGAAGTTGTTATTCCTCCCTTGGTTGAAAGACAAGCATTAGAGGATATTGGGGTGAAGGATTAAAAATTAGGACTAGAGATTAGAAAATAACTGTTTTCAAGTTTTTTCATTTTAAAGTTAGTTTTTGAGTTACTTTAATGTTGTGGAAGTTTTGTCATTTTTTGTTTGTTTAATAGTGTACTATTTTGTTTGCTTTTTCTTGTTTTACAATTTTTGAATTTGTTCGATTTTTGAATTAGATTGGCATATAATTTGTAGTTCCTGTCGTTGCAAGTTCTGTTTCTATTACAATTTCTTTATCTGAACTGATTAGATTACATTTAATAATAATTCTACTTTATTTTAATCTTCGCAATACTGTAGCCGCTGTGCCTAAGACGTTCATATACTTGCACTTTTAGAAATGAAGTCTATTTATATATGTGTGCATAGATGAAACATGTCTAAAAATAGCCCATCATATTCTCTTTCAGATTCCCTGAAATTAACTATTTTACCTGAAGTAGAAGCAGCTTTTCTATTTTATTGTACTTAGTTAATACATTATCGCTTGGTCTACCAATCTGCCCCCACTAAGATGTGTATGAGGGTTTTCTTAATTTTTTAATGATGAACTTTTTTTTTTTTTTAAAAAAAAATAGGGTCGCTTGGTAGGTAAGTATTTCTTGTCTCAATAAAGAAATCAAGAGTGACTCTAAATTATAAGTAAGGGTGATAATATTTATACTATTTATTTTCCTTTTCTGAAAAAAATTATAAAACGTGCTATTACATGATAATTGATTTATTAATAGAGAAAAATAATACTCTTGCATAACTACTACCTATATACGTCTTGTCAGCAAATGGAAATTGCAGTGCCATTCAAATGGGAATTTATATCACGCAATTTTATATTGCTTTTCGGCTTTTAAAATTCTTTTTTGTCTTTTATTTATTAAATGTTTGTCAGATTTCCTATTAAAACTATAGTACAATAAGGTGGCTCAGGGCTAAGAATACCAAGAAAAGCCTGCTGGCTGAGTTTGCCTTATGAAACTTTTATGTTTTCAAAAAATGACCAATTAAATAAGTTTCAACAATAGCCAATTTAAACCTCTCTATCATACACATATTGTTGTGACACAAACCAAAAAAAAAATTTTTTTTTTAAAAAGATAGTATTGATTCATTACAACATTTTTCCGAGATGTAATTCTTTTAGGCTCTCGTAGCATAAACTCACTTTTGTAAGTATCTCACATTCATGACGTCTTTATTTCAATATCGGCAATAATGCCATACTTTTTTATGGTACCCTAATGCGTTACTTGCTTACATAGTTATGTCACTAACTTTAAGCTTACTCTGTATAAATATATAGTTATTGTTTTTAATTTTTGAATAGAATATTTATTAAAGTTTTGCTGCTACTTTAAAATTAATGTAAACTAGAAAGTATCACATAGAAAAAAAAAAAAAGTCAACAACAAATATTGTTAATCGCATACGTTCTTTCGACAGAAGTAAAAACATTAAAAAAGTCAAAAAGATTTGAAAAGAAGGCAAAGGAAAAGGAAAACCAAGAGAAATTCGTATTAACCTCCATTGTTTATTATAGTGGCTTGCAACCACAGAAATATTGTTTCAAAAACAACAGGACTGTATCCAACTCTCCTTTTCACTCAAGAATGAACTGTAAAATTGGAGTATGTACTTTTGTAGTTTGGTATTTAGCGGATGTCATAACATCAAGCTATAATTCGTATATCCAGATGATTTTTTTTTTTTTTTTTTTTTTTTTTTTTTTTTTTTGTTGTTGTTTCGCTTTGTGAATCAGACTTGTATACACTTTTTAGCAGTTACAGCAACCGACATTTAAGACAAAGATTAAAATAGCCGGATAAGAGCAAACGTTATGTCTACGTGGTACAAAGTTGTTCAATCTATAAAACTTCTGCTATTAACTAAATGTGTGAAGATAACAAAACATGGAAAAAAAATGAAAAAAGATACGGAGAAAGAACAAAGTTGTCATTTAACTTGCTGGTTAGCGACAACTAATCCTCTTTGTTCGAGTAGCTGCAGCTATTATAAGTTAGAAATGTAAACTCAGACTACCATAACACAACAGTATAGAAATTATGATCTTAGAAAAAGTAAAATGTCACTGAGGTCTCCAAAATGCAGGTGCATCTAGATGTGGATCCAGATCCAGATCCAGATCCGTTCTGCAGGGGGTCTGCTGCTGTGCAGTAAAAAAGTGCCCACGGGTGCCCGTCTGCCTGCCTGTCCAAGGAATGCATTTGTTTCCGTTGGTTTGGACCGTGACAAGACATTTTCAAAGCACATTTCCATGTATCTCGAAACTAGTGGAAACACAATAGGCACTCGTCTTTGCTTAACTTAATTTGGCTTTTTTGATACTTTTTTCTGGGTTGTGTATCTTGTATCTTTCTGGAATTCACATGTAGCGGCATGAAACTTATTGCTACTATTTTTTACTCACTGTGATACAAGCTTTTTGCGTATCTTCAGAAGTAGCAAAAAGTTACAAAAGCTTCAGAGTAGTCCACTGCTCATGGGAGAAAACGAGTGCAACATATCATGTCAATAGCACAAAAGCCCAAGCGGTGTGGCTTAGCTCATCTTTTTTTGCTTTATCTTTTGCTGTCATTTGCTTTTTTTGATAGCCAATGTCTTAAATGGCTGTTGCGAATGATTCGTGTCTTGGTATGAAAAGAGTATGCATGCAAAAATGGCCTGGTATGACTTACATAAACTCGCCAAACATTAGACAATAAAACAGCTATAGCACTTATGGGCTACTGAATGTGAGAACATGAGATGCTTCCCATAGTACTGGTAGTGTTTTGAAGATGGAATTGGCTTGGCTGAGAGTCAAAAGAAGAAACTTCAATTGAAATGTTTAGCCTTTAATAGGAAACCGTGTGTGTCAGAGAAAGTCTCGCGCTTTCTATATTCATTCAAAAGCTAGCCGCTATTAATTTGACAGAAGAGAAAAGAGTACAAATAGGGCCCTGTATCACCAACTTTTTCAACTAAATAATTCTTCTTTCTCAGTAAATAATAATAACAACAACAACAACAACAACAAAAAAAACTACTACACTTCTATAGCTATCCACTCATTTGACTTTCTGAAACCCCTACGCTCCTTAAAAATTATAAAAACTGAACTCAAATTGACAATGCAATTCAAAGCTTTACTTTTAGTTGCTAGCACTTTGCTCTCTGCTCAACAAGCTTCTGCTCATGGTATTGTTTCTGACTTGAAAGTCGGCGACAAATGGTACACAGGCTCACTCCCATTCCAAGACCCATATGTTCAAGGTGGTGTTAAAAGAATCGTTTGGTCATTCTATGACAATGGTAATGGTCCAGTTGAAGATGTGTCTTCCAAAGATATTGTCTGTAACAAGAATGCTAAAGCTGCTGCTTTAACTGCTCCAGTCAATGCTGGAGACAAAGTTCTCTTGGACTGGACCGCTTGGCCAGAGTCCCACAAAGGTCCAGTCATGACTTACTTGGCCAACTGTGATGGTGAATGTTCTTCTGCTACCCCATCCAGTTTGAAATGGTTCAAGATTAATCATGCTGGTTACGATGCTTCTAGTAAGACTTGGGCTAGTGACACTTTGATCAAAAACAATAACTCATGGAGCGTCACAATCCCGTCCAAGCTAAAGTCTGGTAATTACTTGCTTAGACATGAAATCTTGGCCCTCCATGGTGCTGGTACCACTGGCGGTGCTCAATTTTATCCAATGTGTGCTAACTTGAAGGTCAGTGGCTCAGGCTCTGCTACTCCGGACAGCACCGTTTCCTTCCCTGGGGCTTACAAGGCCAATGATCCTGGTATTTTAGTCAACATTTACAATGGTTTGTCCAAGTACACTATCCCTGGCCCGCCTGTCTGGAGCGGCGCCGATGATGGCTCTTCTGCTTCAAATTCTTCCACACCTGCTGCTTCAAATTCTTCCACACCTGCTGCTTCAAATGCTTCCACATCTGCTGTTGCAGATTCTTCCACATCTGCTGTTGCAGATTCTTCCACATCTGCTGCTATCGCTACAGGATCCTCTGCAGCTTATGGAACCGCCGCTTCCTCCGCTGCCAGTGCTGGATCAACAACCACGTTGAGTCCAAACTCTAGCGCTGCTCAAACTAATCTATCCGCCAACACGCAACAAGCATCCAATACTGCTGATACCACTTCTGAAGCCTCTGCTCCTTCTGCTGTCGCTTCTTCCACCAATAGCTCTGAAGGTTCTCAGTATACCGACTACAACTCTTGTATGGAGGCCTATAACAAATGTTTGGACGAACATCAACCAAAGGGCAACGGCCAAGCTGACTCTTCAGCTTGCGCTAACTTCAACTGTTCAAATAATTAAATTGATCAGTGCTAACCTGCAATCATAGTAAAAAAAATTTAATTGTATTTTTTTCCTTTTTTTTTTTTTTTTTTTTTTTTTTATTATTCACTTAGAGAAACAAATATAAGTAAAGTTACATCAATATATAAACTCAGTTAAACTTACACACACAAAAATATAGCTCTTTTTAAAATTTCTACTTTGCTCTTTTTTTCCCTTTCGACAGTAAACCGTTGCAATAGGACTTTTAACACGCTTTTTGCAAATGTGTCGAATTAGCGGTGCGTGAATCAAGTAAATTAACTATATTCTCACTTCCTTACAATCCACCTATTATGCTGGTTCGGAATCTCGCCTATTGTGTAATACAAAGGACTTTTGCACAAATAGAACATATTTCGGTAGTAACAATCACCTGAATCCAAACTTTGGCTCACAACAATTGTTTAAACTTCCAGCACAGACACACCCAGCAGCATTGGTGGTGGCCTTTGTGGACGGGCCACCATCAATAGCGAACCTTTCACCAGCAGCTATGATGGTGCCCAAAGGGTTGCCCGGAATTACCAAAACTACTTTGGCCATTACCAGCCACAGGGTCTTTGCCTGAGACAGGACGCTGAACCGAACTCGGTTTCAGACGCTCGTTGACTTGAAGAAAAGTATGAAATAATATTAGAAACAAACCAGCATCAAGTAGTATGTATAAGCCATCGTGACAGTTACTGCATAATCAGCCAATACATACCTCGAAAGATTGCCAACCCCAGCTTTTCCATCCGCTGTACTGACTTGCACTCAAGGGTAGAGACTAGGGCTCAGGTATAGAGAATAAAAAATAAGAAACAAAAGCAAAATTAAAAGACTAGGCAGTTATGAGTAGCAATAGTAGCAGCCACGGCGGTAATAAAAATAAGCGCAGCTCTTCTATATTCAAGCGCAATTCCCTCAAAATATTCGGCTCAGTATTTTCAGATACCAATGGTCTGTCCAATAATAACAAGAGTAACTCTGAAAAAAGTCATCTAAGCCCGATTCCTCAAGGCTCAGCGCCAACTACAACATCCATTTCTTCAGGAAACTCAAGTCTTAATCGTCTTAGTCGAAAATCGTCAATTTCTTCTCGTCTTTCAAGTGCCAGTAAAAACAGTAAGAATAATCACAAGTCCAGCTCTGCTGCCGGTAATACGGAAAGTAAATCTTCACTTAGCCAAACTAACAACAATGACAGCAACGGCAACAGCAACAGCAATAGCAATAGCAATAGCAACAGCAAAGCAACATTGAAACCATTGTATCATCAACGTCACAGCAGCTCAGTATCTGCTTCCGATTTACCTCATGGTAAAGGCTCTAGCGTATCCTTCAACAATATTCCTGATCTCCCAGAATTTTCAAACGAGGATTCAGAAGAGCAAAGTGGCTCACTCCAAGGAAATAGTAATAACAATAGTAATATTGATATCAATAATACTAATTGTAGTGATAATGGCAATCATCAGCTTCAGTCGCCTCAGCCAGTTAATGCAACATCGCATCATCATCATCATCAACTATCTCAGCTACAAAGACTACAGCAAAGTACACCCATTCAAGAGAGTAAAGAACATCTAACGCCGCTTACGCCTCCCAATGGGATCATGACCAATAATAGTACCAATACCAATAATGAAGAATTGCAAAGAAACTTGTCTGGTGCCAGTGCGATTGCAAGTCAATCAAGCTTTGTCGTGAATGATGTGAGCATGAGCAGTGGTGGAAGCAACAGTAGCAGAGTTTTTAGCGGTGGCAGCAACAGTAGCCAGACAGCACCAGCAGCACCAGCACAAAAGAGGCCTTTGCGTCGTAAACCACCACCAAGTACTGATGATAGAAACAAAATTCAAGAATTTTACAGCTCCAGTGGGGGAAATTCTACCTTGGAGAACAATAATAGTAGTCAAGGTTTCAGTTTTGAGAAACTTAGCAATGACGTGCCAACTTCTCTCGTGCCCACCCAAAACCAAGGACAGGTACAGGGACCGGGCCACATAAGAACAAAATCTGAGATTGAAGAATTGCAAGACCAAGTTAACGATTTGATTTTGAGTAATAATGCTAGAAAGCTAGCAAACATTGACACCGATCTTCAAAGAAATGATTCTACTTACAGTAGAACCGCACCTGCAAGTTCGGTTTATGAAAATAATAACTTGAGTTCGGTTTCTGAAATTCATCCATTATTTCCAGCTATTGCTAAAAGCAATAATGAAATGTATAACAGCAATAACGACAGTGTTTATACTCAGACTACTGATGGTAATTCTGTACAGCAAAGCAGTCTGATTCTTCGTTTGCCTGAGGACACCAATGAAGAAACTGTTGCACCGGATGAAAAATTATTAGGAATGAATCATGATAGTACGTTAGTGGATAACACAGGCGAAAGTGTCTCTAATGATTTTAAAAATAACAGCGATAATTCCTTAAAGCCAATTCTGTCGCATCATTCATACTTGCAAAAAGCCAGAAGATCTTCAGAAAATTTGGATGAGATTCTTTCTGATCATCACAAGCACTTGATTGAACAGCATCAGTTAATTGATAAGCAAATGTTGCTTTTATCACCACAAAACAGACACGAAAAGGAACATGAAGAGCTCAAAAGAAAAAGTTTTTTGTTTAGAGAAAATGGGGAGTATGATTCTGCCAATGAAGAAGATGATGGTGCAGTTCATGATTATGACCCTTTCATTAAGCCACCAGGGGTAAATTTATCCCAAGGATCGGCGAAATTTCTGCAAAGTAGTATCACAGTGGATGATGACTTTGCCGATGCTCAAGAGTACCAATCGGGCCCAAGTATTCAACATGCAGAAAGGACTTATGGTGACTCTTTAGCAGTATCATCTATGCCAGGAGCTTTTGATCTTCCCAATAATCTGATACCAGTATTAACCGAATCAAAGGATACCCAGCAGCAACAACAAGAACAACAAGAACAACAAGAACAACAGGAACAACAGGAACAACAGGAACAACAGGAACAACAGGAACAACAGGAACAACAGGAACAACAGGAGCAACAGGAGCAACAGGAACAACAGGAATCACAACCACACCAAACACATACACAACCACGATTAACACAAAGGCAACACAATCCTCTCGAGCTGCCATCTAACGAATTCAATTTTGCTCCTCATAATCAGACGCTTTCACCACCTAGTCCAATTTCAAGGTCTAGAGGCACTTCTATTGGACAGTATTCCAACACTGACACTTTTAAAGGAGAAGAGTCCTTAAACAGTGATGCTAAAAATAGCTCTACTATGCATGAACAATCCAGTGGGCAAGAAATTTTTAAAGTTAATTCAGATGAAGAGGAATTCCGCCACTCAGCTGGTGTTGAAGATGGTGAGAATGAATATAAAAGAATCCAAGCCCAATATGATCAACCATTTGCAGGTTATGGTTATGTTCCTGCTGTTAATAATGACAGTAATAATAACAGTAGTAATAATTTTGATTTTTCAGTCGTTGAAGGAAGTGAACATCGTCAACAACAAGATATTGACTGGCCTCAAGAATCTGTTGAAGCTACTGCTAAACAAAATAATAATGGTTTTAATGGTCCTAATGGTCCTAATGGTATGCAGTTGAGACATTTTCCAACAATGAATTCTGTCACTAACTCTACCACGAGCACCAATTTTGGTGATGGGGAGTATATTTATGATGATGATGACGACGACGACGAAGACAATGATGAGCTACATTTTGTGGCAAGATCGCAAGTTTATAGTCCTTATGGGTTGCCTGATACTGTCAAGCCACGAAAAATGGTAGTTGCTAATAATGTCACTGATGATGAGATAGAAAGTGAAAGTCATGACGCAAACACTGACACAGAACAGCAACAAATGCTTCAAGAACAACAAAAGGAACAGCAGCAACAACAATATATTGGTCCTTTTACTAATATTAACAATAATACGCACGGATATACTAATGATTTAACCACTCCACAATCAAGAAGCTTGACACCTTTGGCATATCAACAACAACCTCAATATTCGCCAATCCCAAACCCACAATTCTTATCTCACCAACATCAGCCACTACCACAACAACCACAACAGCAACAGCCTCCCGCTTCACCAGTTTATGCTTATGATAGAAGAGATAGGGCTATCTCGCCAGAAATTAGAGGAGGTAACGCTAAGCCAAGAAATAATGAGTTACCAATGAGAATGTCTAATCCCCATCTTCCAAAAAGCATTTACGATCCAGTGGAGAAAAACATCAAGCTGAATGATGCTACGCTGGGTGCAGTTCGAGCTGGTGCCTTGGAGACAGATGCTTTAAAAAATCAAAAATATCCCGGCTTGGGAGAAAAATGCTCTTATGTAGAGATAATCAGAGCAAGAACAATGTGTGCCAATAGCTTTAGCACTACCACAGGGGCCCCTAAATGGATCTTGCCTATTGGAATCAAACCGGTGGATAAAAAACTGATCCAGCGTCGTTCTAATGGGGTTTCTTCAGTAAATAGTAAACGTACCAGTAGGTTCGGCTACGGCAGAGACATTAAACATGTATCATTACAACCTAGACTTTTAGCTACTGGTGACGAAGATGATGATATGAATGTTGGTGAAGGTGTAATAATTTCTCAAAAACTGAATGGTGGCATGGCTACAAATCATCGGATCAGCACTGACGGAGCATCCTCAGTCGGCTTAAAGACAAAGAAAAGCATTATAGATGGTTTTGGTAGTAATGCTGGCGATATGGACGAGAATGATGATAACGATGACGACTTGTTTGCAGAGTTTGCGGAAGATATTAAACAGGCTGCTTATAGCAGTAACAATACAAATGAGAACAGTTTCAATACTAACAGAGAAGCTGCTAACGAGGCTCATGAAGCTAGTGACAATTCATCGTTGAATGTTGACGGTACGCCAACTAGTCCTGCAGTCAGCAGATTTGAAAGCATGAAGAGTTCAGGAAGTGGTTATACTCGTCCAGCTGGTGGATTATTTATTGCTAATCCAGATAATGACGATAGTGACTAATGAAAAATAAAGTTTATAGTTTTTTTAAAAATGATACTATGAGTATGTACTATTATTCTTAGACAGTCAATAAAGAATTATAGTTCTTTGAAACTTTCAACAAAGTGATCAACGTCATTTAGCCATTTTGCTCTATGTTAAAGTTTCGCAAAAGGAATATAAGTAAGGAAGCTGTATCGTCAAACAAAATATTGAGGTCTTGAGAGTTCAAAAAAGGTTCCAGCTTTTAAGCCTATGACGTGTGAAAATGAGATCAGAAAAAACAACACGAAAAGTGTATGAAATCCTATATTTTTTTACCTCACAAAGCGAAGCGTCATAAGATGCTTAAATCAGTTACAAAATTGGGTCCAATCTTTTAGTTCATTTTGTATTTACCGCAAAGGCTGATTTCAAGAAACTGTTCAGTAAGTTCATAGTAAAAGTTCGAGTGGGTCAATGCTACCACCGTTCTTCAAAATAGAACTACATTTGACAAGGACAAGAATTCATGTACAAATGATAGCAGCTGCCAAGCGGCAACGCTACAGATCATAATTAGAACATGTCTAAGTTGGGCCATATAGTTGGCACTCCAAAAACAGAGGAAAAAAAGACCACAGAACCACATATTTTCTGCTTCATCATACGTTATAACGCAAGGCGCGGCAGCAAAGTCGAGAACAAACACTGCATTGCACTTCTATTATTACATATATAGCTATGCGCTTTAAATTGCAATAAAGGGAAAGAAAGCGGAGATGCTAAAGATAAAAAAAACGTAGATAATAAAACTTTTTTTTGATGCTTCTTTTCTGTTTTTGTTACTTAACGCATGCATGTGGTGAGATGCACCAGCAAAAATAAGCATGCTTATGCATGAGATAGTATCTTCAATTATTGCATATGTCGCATTTCATGTTTAAACTCGCAGAAGACAACAGAACAGAAAAAAAAGGTTTCTTTCTTTTCTACTTGACTAATTATCCAGCTAGTATGCTGATATGTATGAAGCGTATTCAAGTAAGTTATTGAGATCTAATGTATGTAATGAGGGCACTGACCGAAAATGATTTCATTGCTATCAATGTCGATCATTTTGAATCGAAAATGTAGCCATTTCAAATTAAAATGCACCCTTGATTTCTTTTTGGGTTCTTTCTAATGGATAAAGGCCTACCAAATTTGCGAACTTAGTTTCCAGGCATTGTTTTACTTGATGGCTCTTCGAAGCAAAATCTAAAAAAGAGTACACTCATTTAAGCTTGCCGGTAGACCGCCAGCGGTCTTTGATTTTTTTTATAAAGACGTTGATTGGACATTAAAATCTGTGGCCAAAGGCGATTAAAGCTTTTCAATTAACCAAGATCTTGAGGCAAGAAGATACAATTGAAATAGTAAAATAAAGATGTAGGATTTATAATAAAGTAAATTTTTCTTTCACGGAGTTGGAAGAAAAAAGAGCTTTCGAAAATGAATTGAATAAAACAGAAATAAAATGAAACAGAACATTGAATCGCAAACATATCTATGAAGGCGTCTAAGAACTATGAAGGAATGAAACTCAAAGAGCAAAAATTGACGTAAAAATAAATTAATAGAAGAAAAAGCATATGAACAAAAATTATACAAACAAGAGAAAAATACAACCTAAAAATGAAACACGAATAGTGTAAGTACAGAGAACTGGGAATAGTTAAGTGAAAATCCTTTTAACACAAATCACCAAACTTGTAACTCTTCGTAGTAATCAACTCTTCCTTTATGTGTATCCAAATTATGTGCAATTAATCTTCTCAAAGAGTCACATAATGCTCCTGGCCCACAAGCGCAAATAGATATAGATCCTTGATTTTCGGCAAAAGCTTTTTGTATTATCTCTTCCATATTTGGTCTTCCCAACTGTATGTCAAAATTGTTTAAAAATACATCGTTATTGGAACTAGTGCTGGAATCAGTATCAAGTATTGACTTTTCATCCGTTTTATTTGCACTTTTTTCAGTTATGTTGGATTCATTCTTGGTTTCGATTTTCTCTTGTTCAACATCATTGGATTTATTAAACGTTTGATTTCTAAGAGCTTTCAAGTTCTCAGGGCTTTCTCTGGTAAGGAAAATTGTCACCTTAGCCGAGGCGTTCTTTAAAAGTGACAACTCTTGAGCGAACCAATGAATAGATTGTAAGTCTTTAGCTGTCCAGAACAAGTGAACATTCTTTTGACCATCGGGGAATTTTCTTGAAAGTTTTAATGCATGGTCATAAGGACCCGGAATACCATTACCACCAGCGAATAATAATGTGTTATCGTACTGGAAATTTGGAGCTGATTCGCCATATGGACCTTCTATAGAAACTCTAATGTTGGTTTCAACTTTACCAGGTTTGCGAGAAACTCGTTGATACAAGGTATCAGTAACACCTGATTTGCGTTTCACGTATAAAATAACTTCACCGTCTTTAACAGTGGAGTCGCTGATAGTAAAAGGATGTGATTGGTAGAATGTCTTAGGAAGCATAAAGTATGCAAAGACAAACTGGCCTGGCTTGGCATGCCAGCGTTTGGAACTTGGTCTTCTTACCGAAATTCTCATTGTGTCTTCGGATACGATTTTGATGGTGGCCTTTGGGAATCCAAAATTGATAAGTCTGATAAATCTGACAAGTCTGTCGAATGCCCAGATCGCAATAGTAGCATAGACATATTCCATCCATCCAAGCTCAATACAGTGATGATAAACTGAGAAAGTGAAGATAATGGCAAAGAGAATGTGACCATAGAGGAAAATCTCATAAGTGTATTGCCTGAAATAATTGTATGCCTGAATCATCAAAACCGCACAAGAAACTGTAGCCAAAATACCAAAACGAATGTATTTTTCTGACACTGCTTCTGAATAATAGTTATCCCAAACATAAAGAGCTGTGTAGCAAGAACTATGAATGACTGCATCAGCAAACATGATTCTTCCGGTCCATTTATGAAACTGAATATAACTGGAGTAGGAAAACCCTGTTACAAATGACATGATGTTGTTTCTTCCAGCAAAGAGGTAAATCAAAGGTAAGTGGGCAAAGGCAATGATACCGGTTCTATCAGCCAAGTATCTTGCAACTTGCTCTTTTTTGCTAGT
Organism: Saccharomycopsis fibuligera x Saccharomycopsis cf. fibuligera; assembly: GCA_001936135.1. NCBI lineage: Eukaryota > Fungi > Ascomycota > Saccharomycetes > Ascoideales > Saccharomycopsidaceae > Saccharomycopsis > Saccharomycopsis fibuligera x Saccharomycopsis cf. fibuligera. Next base: position 2,530,805 of record CP012817.1, on the reverse strand, counting down.
AAAAATATATCCAGAGTGATCAAATTCCCATTGAACACATAGCACCACAACATGAATAATCAAGTATAACACAATAACAATACCGTCGGCTCTGGTAGGAATTAAAGCAGAGGCAACTTTAACTATTTTAAACTGTTGATTATGAGTGCTTTTGAAAAAATTAGGCAATAGAATGTATTTTTGCAATTGTTGTATCATTCCAAAGTAAATTTTGGTGATTAATCCGGTTCTCTTCAAGAATCTGGCTGCTGCAGAGATCAACATTGCACCAAACCAGTACGCAATGATAATATATCCATAAACGTTGCTCATGTCATAATTTCTGTAAAAAACATGGTATCCGTGGTAATAAGCACCGTAAAATTTTTCAGGAATATCAACTGGGTTATATATGGTGGCATTAGTCGCTTCAAGTTCAGTATAGTTGGCCACGTATTTCGTCGCGTTCTTATAAGCATTATAAAAATCATCAACAGTTAGTTCAACGCAACTTTTGCTCACTATTTGCTTTGCTGCTTGATGGTACATATGATCATTTTCGGAGTGTTGCTTTACACAAAGAGCAACAGAACCGAGGGCAGGTGCGTAGTCACAATACTGATAGTAGTTGGTTTCATTAACGGTCCATCCGAAATTGATGGAACTAACTGGATTAGAACAACCTTCAATAATCAACTGAAATGGACGGCCAAGAAGTTTGTAAGCAGATATTGTTGAAACATTGGCCAAGCACGCTACCAAGAGAAAAAACGGATTCATTATTAATTGGATTGGCCTTATTGTGTTTGTATATCGAGGAGGCTTGACAGATTAGAAAAAACTGTTTTTGAGGTAATCGGCGATCAAAAAAGGAGAGAACCGAGATGTATTTATATAGGCTGCCTCAGAAAGCGTTTAATTCTCTTTACATGAATTTTTTTTCCTTTATGTCCCTAGTTTGATCTATTGTCAGATCAAAAAAAAAAAAAATAAAAATAAAAATAAAATTGTAAGCATGTCAAAAGTTCTGGGCACAGAAAACTGCATCTCCGGCAAAGCTGGGGCCAATAATAGGTTCAACGAACAAAATGTTTTCTCAAAGAGGATACTAGCAGTATGCCGTTGGGCGCCGCATGCTTTTCTGTTGGAGCAACAAGAAAAAAAAAAAAGAAAGAAATAATAGAATAATAATAAAAGAATAATAATAACAATAGTTAAAGTGTCAAAGAGTTACTAAATCTACATTTTATTGGCTCTGTCTGCAGAAAATTAGGCTAAATATTTTTTTCAAACTGCTGAATCTGGCTGAGGCTTAGCAGCTGTTCAACTATCGTGGCTAAACAACCTGTCTCACTAGAAACTCTATAAAGCAATGTGCAATAATATATGGTAAATATAAGCCAAATGATGCACAGCTTAATACGGCTTGCAGTGCATTACATACAAAAAGAGCTAGTTATGCATGCTGTCTGTATTTTTCGTCCCCTACTTGTAGTGGGGGTGCATGAAAACTTCTGCAGTCCTCGTCAAAACTCAGCAGTACTTTGAAGTGTTTCTTGTTCAAGAAATAACAGGAAATAACAAAAAATAAGAAGAAAAGCCGGCACAGAATACAAGCTCCATTGAAAAAGCCTTGTGATTCTGTAAAACTTGCATTAGTACCGCTGACTATTAGTTGCAAAACTTTATGATTGGGAAGGTCAGAAGTTATACAGACACAGCAAACAGACTGCGAGCTATATGAATGCCTCGAGTGTTTTGGGGCCCTACATAGGAACATTAGCGAGCAAAAATTTTAGGCATTTACTATCTGCCTATTTTAGTGTGTCATACGCATTTTTCTTCCTCGGACCCTGGCGGGAAGGGGTCTTTGCAGAAATATTTTTTTAAGCTGCGTAAGATTACAAGCTATATATATGATAGTATTTGAGGTTGACAGACCATTAAGGCAAGTTGAGTCGATAAAAACAAACTGAACAGTTACACCACAATTTTTTGGAGGTCCATTGCTTGACTAAACAAATTTTTATACACACGCAAATGACCGATCGATCTTCAAAATGAAAACGTCTTGAGTAATCTAATCAAAGGGAAGATCCAATGATGTAAAACTCATACATGAAAATTAAAATCGAACTGTATCATTGGTGCAGCAGTGAAGGCTTGGATCATGCTCTGGTTGCGCGTTCGTCGTTTGTTTTTTTTTTTATTTTTTTTTTTTAAAAAAAAATTTCCTTTTTATTCTCTAGCTCCGCATGAAAATTTAATCAATCTACACCCCGTTCGCTTTGGTGCTCCTCAAAAAAGTTGTTACAAATATGGTTACTAGGAATCATGCTATTTTTTCTAGTTTTTCCTTTTATAGAGCATAATAAAAAAGATATTGTCAAATTTCACTAGTTATTGTCTCACGCGAACAAAAACAGCAACGCCGAGCAGCGCACTTAGCCAATTATCTTCAAGATTTAATATAGCTTACGACGACATCACTATTCACTGCAGGAAAAAAAAGGCTAGCTCAGAAAACTATCTGCTAATTTGATCTAGATTTTCATGGCCAGAATGAAGAGCATTCACACTTGAGGACGTGCTTAAATTATAGTAGAGTAATTTAGAGTCATTTACTCATGACATACAATATGGAGTTCAATAATCAAATCTTGGCACTTGGTAACGTCAAAAACATACTTCAAAAGACACATCAATTTTTCTTGGTCTTGGTAGATTATTTTTCTTTTTTTTCAATAAAACTTGGCAAGAATTTGGGCTGGACATGCCTAGTAGCGTTACAAACCCGCGGAAATTTACCATTAAATCATCTTGTATTTCTAGAAGAAAAAGTAATCTTTCACAAATTTTTAAATTGTTGATCGGATATAATGCATCAATATGCATACTAATGTATCCATATACAGTAACGCTGTAAAAGAGTAAAATGCGCATTTTAATGTAACTCTAGAATTCTAATTGGAATGAAGTGAGCTGATCGAAATGATAAGGCATGAATGAATTAGCTGGATCGAAGATGAGACAAAAGCTAACAGAAAATAATAGGCCAGAAGCAGCTATTAAGCTGGTTTGAATCACTTCTTTTTAGGGCGTTCAGCAATGGCAATAAATGAATTACAAGACTAAAAAACATGAAAAAAAGGAGTCAATTTGGTAGTAGTAGAATAATATTTTGAAGTAAGGGAAAAAGGATATATGAAGTTGATTATATATGATACAAAGCTAGAAGTAAGCATGAGCACAATCTGACTTTTAAATTAGTAAATAAAAATAAATCACCAAACTTGCTGCTCTTCATAATAGTCAATTCTGCCACTGGAATGCTTATCAACCACTTTGGCAATACTGTTTCGCAATGAATCCGAGAATGATCCAGGGCCGCAAGCGTAGATTGAGGTAGAACCTTGAGCTTCAGAAATTGTTTCAGAAATTAATTCTTCAAGGTTAGGCTTCTTGAAAATGAATTTGCATGCGGACCAATCTGGGCTATTCTCCAACTCTAGAAGATTCATTTCTTCCTTGTTATTATCAAGGCTGCTTTTACTGCTGCTGCTGCTACTGTTTGATGTTATGATTCTCTCTGAATTTTTATTATTGGCCCTGCCGAGTGCTCCCGCTTTCTCACTAATCATACCACTATGTTGATGATGTTCATGATTATACTGTAACTCAATTTCTGACTCAGAAACACTCGGAGTTTGCCTCGTTAAGAAAATGGTTACTCGACCGCCTAATGCGCCTAGAATTTGAATTTCCTTTCTAAACCATTGAATAGATTCAAAGTCTTTAGCTACCCAAATCAAATGTGGCAACCACTGTTTTTGACCAACGGTTGCAATGCCTGCATCTCCAAAAGTGTTGATGTTACTGTTCCATTTCTGAGAAAATTTAGTTGCGCTTCTAACATTGATTTGCTTTCTGCATAATTTTAGCGCGTGGTCATAAGGCCCTGGAATTCCGTTCCCACCACCAATAAGCAAAGTGCTTTTGTACTTGTCAAGCGGGGCATACTCACCATATGGACCTTCTATGAGAACCTTTATTGTTTGTTCCACCAGGTGTGGCTTTTTCAGAATTTTGTTGAATAAATAATTAGTGGCACCGTTTTTCAGCTTAATGTATATCACTATCTCATCATCTTTAATTGTTGAATCGCTGACTGTGAACGGATGTGATTGCCAAAAACATCCAGGGAGCATAAAGTAGCAATAAACATACTGTCCCGGTTTTGCATTCCATGGTCCACCATGAAAAGCAAGAGGATTTGATTCTGTGCCATTAGACAGAGGTGGATTGACTTTTCTAATGCAAACCCTGACAGTGTCATGGGATATAGTAGTAACGGTGGCATTTCGAACTCCGAAAGCAGCAATTCTCATTAGTCTGATAAACCTATCAAATGCCCAAATTGCCACAGAGCAATAACAGTACTCCATCCAGCCAAGTGTACGACAGTGATGCCAGACACCAACAGTGAATGCAATAGCAACCAAGATGTGTCCATATAGGAAAATTTCGTACATGTGTTTTCTAAACCAGTGATACGATTGAAACACTAAAATACCAGCAGCCACTGTAGCGGCAATCCCATAAAGTACATAGGTTTCGTCAATGAGGGTCGAGATGTACTCTCCCTGGGATGCAAAAAGGTAACTGAAAGTGATACTGTGAATAGCCGCATCAATAAACATAACTCTTCCTGTCCATTTGTGGAACTGGACAAAACTAGCAAAGCTGAAACCAGTGACAGATGACAAAATGTTGTTTCTGCCTGCAAATAGAAAAATTAAAGGGAAATGAGCAAAAGCAATGATCCCGGTTCTGTCACCCAAGTACCTGGATACTTGGCGTCGAAGCGTTCCATAAACTGGTTGATCAAAACTCTGCTTGTCCCAGTTCACAGCCATAACGATTATATGCACGAGTAAGTAGCCGGCAATAATCAAGCCATCAGCCCTGGTAGGTAGTAAACCAGAAGATAAGGTAAAGATTTTGAATGGTTCGTTGTGATAATTAAACTGGCGGAAGTTGACCAAGCTGGGCAAAAAGATGTGTTTCTGCAAAAATGAGATTTGCGGTCCAAATAATTTTAGTATGAGCCCACTGGACTGCAAGAATTTGCTAATAGAGGATAAAACCATCACAAGAAGCCAATATGCTAATATGGCATAACCGTAATAATTGCTCATATTATAATTCCAATAGTAGCGATGATATGAATCATACCATTTATCATAAGCCTCGTCAGTGATCTTTATGGGCACATACAGAATACCATGCAACTTTCCTGAACTATTGCTGACTATGTGTTTGGTTGCGTTTTCATAAATCTGATCGAATTTCCCCATGGTTTTATCTTTGCAATAGTGATTCATGAATTTAATTGCTTCGGATCCCACATCGTGTGAGGGCGCCTTGTCTTTGAGACACACCACTATGGTTCCTAGGGCTGGGGCATTATCGCAGTATTTTTTCAACAACATTGAATGGTCGCTAAAATGGAATGCGTCCATTGAAGAGGCGCATGCACGATAATGAAGTCTGTATGGCTTATTATAGTTGGGAACCTTAGCTAAGCAAAGATGGAGTTGGGTCAAAATGAATAGTAGAAGTACAGCGGACTTCATGGTGGTGAAGGGTAATTCGTGGATATGGCAATAAGAGAATAAAAATGAGTGGATATCTTTTCGAGACAAAACGGGAACCCAAAAACAAAAGAAACGATAAACGAATAACCAACGTCTATGATAATGATGATGATGATGATGATGATGGCGATAATATTGATAATAATAATAATAATAATAATAATAATAATAATAATAAATGCAATACCAAAACTTTGGGGGAAAGGAACTGAATATATAGCAATTGCCTGAATAAAAAAATTTCTAAAAAAATTAGTTTCTCACTTGGCGCTTCGAGGCACTAACCAGTAAAATAAGACAGTTAGTCAGTGACAGCTCCAGTGCGACAAATCGAGTTAAAAATGCTCGTGGAGTGGCACCAAGCACAATGCGCCTGTCAAAAAATTTTAATGGTGCACTTTTGAGCAAATAAATACTCTTCAACTCTCGCTTTCCAATCTCTCTGCTTCTTTCTTTTGCTAGAGCTGCTGCCATATTATTCAGAGAGGGAAAAAAAGTTAGAAAAAAGAAAGTAATCCCACAAGACCAATATAGCAAGGGTCCTTGGTGATTGTGATTACTGGCAGAAGTAAACAGAAAAAACGGCTGGCGGAGGACGAGAGGATGCAGCGAAATACGCGACATCGCAGACGGCTGCAGGCTTCAGCCTCAACAACGAGCAAATAATTCTATTCTCAGAAACTGCTTTCCTGAGCAAATAAATATCTACGAGCGCCGTGAACGAGCAAATAACGAGCAAATAGCGAGCAAATAGCGAGCCGTGCCATACTATCGGTGAGTAGAATGGCCTGCGCGAGCTTTCGATGCTACGGATTGTGCATTTACACAGAAAGAGAAAAGCCCTTTTCTCTTCTTTTGGCAGCATTTCTGCTGGTCGGTTGTGAATGGTCCACCGACGGGCCAATGCCAGTCAGTATCTTGTGGTTTGGCCGCAGCGTAGGTGGCATCAGGCCTTACTCGCAATTAAGAATGGTGTCGGTATCCTTGTTAGACTAGATCTCTGCTGTAACGTAACGGCTCCTTTAGCAGCTTTAGATCATCATCGTTAGCTATGTTCAAGTGGATTCGTATGGCGTATTCTTTAAAGTTTTGGCTTCGTCTACTATGTGCTCACTAAACAGTAACTTTTTTTTATACCTTTTCCCGCTTTTGGCAATTATTAGCAGTTGTCAAAATTTCGTTTAGCGTCATCTGGGATAATTAGGCTCCTCCTTCGCCAAATCTTGGTAAAACCACTGAATATTGAGCAAAATTTGTTGTCATCACAATGTTCCCGCGGGATAACCGAGTTCCTAGGAGCTGTGTGGCGAATCGAGCAGATCTAGATCAAATTATAAAATTTGCTCATAGCGTGTGCAAATTGGTTAATCGATTGGAACGTTTCGTCGTTGCTTTTCTTCTCAGTGGTTGGTCATGCGTGTATAGGCACGGAATGCGCTAACATACAGCGACAAACATCGCTAGAACCGATAAGCAAAAATACAAATCTTTGGCAATTAAAGCTCGATCCTATTTTCAATTTTTAGCCCTAAAGGGACCAATCTGCTTAGGGGCTCTAGGCCAAGGTGCGCTATCTGAGCTGTTACTGCACGGAGGTTTTCAGGCATACGACATTAATTCGACTTTTGCAACTAAATAATTGGAATTCAGGCTGAGGCGTATCACTTCAATTAGAATACGCTCGGGAAAACAATCTCTGAAGGCCTGGCTAATTTAAGCTCCCGTTACCTACTAGTTAACATAGCACTACCAAACACATGCATGGATTTGAGGCACTGGAAGGCCATCTTGATTTAGTTTCGATAGAAAAGAAAAAACGCGTCTTCTGAAATCCAGGAATTTGCGACAACAGCTATTGATGAAGTGGAGGCGCCGTTACCTTTAGAAGCTGCTAGCCTTAGATGTGTATTATTGGTCACGTGACAAATGCATAACCATACAGAGATGATCTTGAAGAAAAAAAAGTTTTGAAACCATGTCACATCAACATGTTGACACCCACACTTTTTATTATTATTATTATTATTATTATTTTTAGCTAACAAACACAAGCTTCTAACAGGCGAAATCTGCCAACTCGGATCAATGAAATTTGCGGCTCTTGTTTCTGGAGGCAAGGATTCTTGCTTCAATATTTTACACTGCTTAAGCAATGGCCATGAATTAATCGCTTTAGCTAATCTACATCCTCAACTTTCTGCCACCAGCGATGAGATCGACAGTTTTATGTATCAAACAGTTGGATTCAATGTGCTTACGCAATACGAAGAATGCATTGGCGTGCCAATGTATAGACAGGAAATCTTGGGATCCTCCAAGAATGTTGACCTACAGTACGAAAAGACCCTCGATGATGAAACTGAAGATCTTTATCGACTTTTAGCCACAGTGAAACAGAACCATCCAGACATTGAGGCGGTCAGTGTGGGGGCAATTTTGTCGACTTATCAGAGAATCAGAGTGGAACATGTTTGCCAAAGGCTTGGGCTTGTATCGTTATCGTACTTGTGGCAAAGAGATCAAGATAGTTTAATGCAGGAAATGTGTCTGTCTGCTACCGAAATGGATGCGAGAATCTTAAAAGTGGCCGCATACGGGTTGAGCAAGCAGCATTTGGGGCTAAGGTTGAGCGAAATTTATCCAACGTTGTTGAAGCTCAACAGACAATTCGAAGTACATATTTGCGGAGAAGGAGGCGAGTTCGAGACTATTGTCTTAGATGCTCCATTTTTCGTGAAAAAAAAGATAAATGTAACGGATAGTCAAGTAATTAGTCATTCTGAAAATGATGATGTATACTATTTGAAGCTAAGCACTGAAGTTGAAGATAAGAAGCCGCAGGTGCTGCTTGATTTAGCAAAGACTAATTGGAGTGAATATATCACTGCGCAGCCATTGTTGACCAATGAGTTCAAAGAGATTTACGATTCGACTGGGTTCACCGACAAAATTCCAAATGTTGGTGAGTTGTCACTATCAAAAGAAGAACAAAATTTCGACAAACCTAAATCACAAACCGCCGCGGTGCTCGGTAACAAGTTATACATTTCAAATCTAAGTTCTAGTCTCCCCACTATTGAAGAACAAACCGCAGAGATTTTCACTAAACTCAACCAGATTCTTGAGTCACACAATATAAAGTCTACCAGAAGCATACTTTCGGTTAATCTATTAGTTGCATCAATGCAGAATTTTGCCAAAATCAACTCCATCTATACCAGATATTTCCCATTTCCCCTTCCGCCCTCCAGAACCTGTTTTGAATCCACATTACCGCCAAATCAACATTTGTCGCTCTCATGCGTGGCTTTGACCTCTAATGACTATTCACAAAAAAAGGGGCTTCACGTACAAAGTAGAAGTTATTGGGCTCCAGCTAACATTGGTCCATACTCGCAAGCTAATTATGATATAGCAAACTATGTGGCAAATTTGGCTGGCCAGATTCCTCTTATTCCTGCAATTATGGAACTACCAAACAATGCCAACATCGCTGAATTTTCAAACCTGGCCTCAGAAGGCATCTCTGACCTTGATAAGTTGAACACTGTGTTGTCATTGAAACATATTGTGTCAGTGAAGGATGTAATTGATTGCAACTTGATTGGCACAATGGTATGCTACGTGACAAACAAAAAATTGATACAGTACGCCAAGCAAGCTTTTGAATTATATAATTTAGCTCAAAGAGACGAAAAATTCATTCCTTCAGCACAAAAACACTTGCTTATTGCGGAAGTCTCCAATTTGCCAAAAAATGCAAGTATTGAGTGGAGTGGAATAAGTTACAAGAAATATGTTGACTATGCGGCACAATATGACGAAGATACTGATGAGGAGAATAACGGTGACGCTGTTGAGAAACAAAACTTAGTGGCTAATGCAGTTGGCAAGAAAATCTTTGAGATCCTTGAGTCAAACACAACGTTAGTGCTTAATAATAAAGAATTTGTGTCTACGTTATGGTTCGATCAAAATCAGGAGGACCAATTGATTCAGTTGTTGCATTGTAAAAAATTGCATCTTATTGTTTATGCAGTGCCTACTGAAAGAAACTTGAAGTTATTTGAAATGGCTAACTCACTTGAGTTTGTTCCAGTGAAAAGCATGTTAAATTTTGAAGGTAGATTGGTTGATTTTGGAGTTATAGTCAGAGGATCAATATGATTTTAGTTTCTCTGTCTCTTTTTTTTGCGTATTGCTAGTTTCTGCTGATTTCTATCATGTCTCATTTTATGCTAAATACGAATACCTGTACACCACATTCCGAATTATACATTTTTATTTTCAATTATTGACTGTATCTTGAATGGCTAATTCATGTTGGTATCATGGTTCATGGCCCGACTCATTCAGCTCCATGCAGTAAACCGCATCAGCGCCAGGGCACGCAACGGCGAGCATTTCTAATATTGACAATTCTATTCGTCAAAAAACTAAATTTTCAAAAAGCAGAGGTAGGCAGGCGTTCAGACTGTACGATACTATATTGTATTACTGTACCACCAACAGCCTTATCGTGTTCTTTTCTACGTTAATTAGTATCCAAAGTAAAAGAAAAAAAAGAAAAAACTGGATCATATTATACTCAAAACTTGATTCAAAATGATTGCTTCTAGAGTCCTCAGATTCAACGTTCCAAGCACAGTTAAGGAATTGAGATTCCACCTCTCTCAAACTGGTCAAGCCAGTATCCCATTGAGGTAAGTACCATGCTACGTATACATGCAATAATGAAATTTGCAATAGTGGAATATCATAAAAAGCGTGAGGTCACAGAAATACTAACAGCTCCTTCTTTTTTTAGAAAATACTTGAGCGAACAATATCCTTCCATTAAGAAAGATAACCCAAGCTTACCAATATTGATTAGAGAATCCTTCGGTATCCCACCTACTTTGTATGCTAGATTTGAATTTGGTAAAGAATCGAAATTTTCCTTGGAAGGTTTGGATTCTAAACAGATTGAAGAAACCTTGAAAAGCTTGAAATAAGCTCCATCCTCATGTGCATATTCTTTTCTCAGTTGAACAAAACAAAATAAACGATCTTTTAATGAACTAATCGAATGTATTAATAACAACACTAAGCGTATGAGGCCAGAGTTTGCGGATCAAAGCTTTTGTTGAAGAAAATTAGTAATTTATTTTATTGATCGTTGTAACACGATGCTTAGCCAAAAACGTTTCTATATCTTCATATATCAACTATTTGAAACATAGGCCAAGGAAGCAAAGCTGCAATATTGTTCCATCAACCGGTATTTGATTAAAGTTTTATGCAATTGATTCACATTTTTTCAGTAACAGGGTTACTCTGATGAGCGTATAGCATTGCGGGAAGCTCTCATTCTCGATATCTCCTGTTCAATCAACTATTTTTAAAAGCCTTTTTAGTTTTATTTTATCTGTTTCTATTTTTCCTTCCCTCTTCGTCTTTGTTGTATCTTACACTCTAGCCCGGCTCACTCAAAAGCTCTTTTTGCTTAGATAGCAGGGGGTGGTTGTCTCAAACAAAAATAATGCATTAACAAAAATTGCAAGACTGTAATATAATCTTTTGTGCCTGTAAGATGTAACGGAATAATAATAATAATAAGAAAAAAACAAAAACAAACAAACACAGAAGACTTGTATTGAGTTCATGACATTCATAACGTATCAGTGGGACAATTATTGAACAAAGTTCTTATTAAACAGAGAAGAAGGGAAATATTATGTACAAAGAGCAAAGGAGCTCAAAAAAAAAAAAAAAAAAAAAAAAAAAAAAAACGAACGAACGAACGAACGAACAAACAACCAGAAAACCATAAAAGTGATCAATGACGAGAGAGGCCCAAAAGTTAGCTGTTTTCACTAACGTTCAGCTTTTACTATCCTCATCTGTCTCTGATTTTTTGTGAAGCATTGGCCTAGGCTTTGCACGCATTGTTGCTTTGGCCTTCTCCACATTTTCGAAACTTCTCTTCCTGCGAGTTCTGCACTGCTCCCAGCCCACTGTACTTCCTAGCAAACCGGCACCAACCCCCCAGTTTGCAGCGGTTGCTGGCTTTTTAGTGAACAACAAAATGGTGACACTGAAAACACCCATTGCTGACAATCCGATGAGTCCCGCGTCTCTAAAGCAAGGTATTCTCACCAAGTTACCAAAGGCAAAATCGTTAGCCGATATGCTTTCAAAAGCTGATTTGAATGCAGACTTTTGCTGCATTTGCGTTGCTATCTGTGACTCCTTCCTGAGTTGACCGTTTGCTTCGGTTTCTTGAAATTTTGGAGGGAGATCCTCGAGAAAGGTTTTGGTCTCACTGGGACTCAGTGGCACGTTTTGTGGTATTTTGTCTGTACTGTCATTCAGTCTGCCCTGGCCTGTTCCGAAAGGCCACCAACCCATTATGTGCTATTGTTGTTGATATCTTGTTATTTGTTCTATCTCGTGCGGTATCCGTTTCTCCGGCGGCGATGAAGACAAAGACGAAGATGAAGTCGCTGCTGTTGTTGTTGCTGCTGCTGCTGCTGCTGCTGCTGCTTCCTATACCGTACTCCACGTACTGCCAATAGCGGTGGTAAAAAAAAAAAAAAAAAAAAAAGGTGCGGATCAACCGTGACGGCACATGACTCTGCCGGACCCTCGGAAGTCTTTCTCCGGGGGCAGCCGAGCCTGCAACAGCCCGCCGGTTGCCGCAGTCAATGACCGTGTCCGTGTGGCTGGTGCGCAGGAGCGTTGCAAAAATAGTTTTATTTTTATTTTTATCTGCACCGACATTGATCGAGGCGCCGATACGTGTGAAGCGAGAACCAGAACCAGAAGTAACAATTGGCACCAGTGAAACAAAAACCAAAAAGCCCTGCTGTTGCTTCAGCACACCACAAAACTCCCCAAGACCAGTTCAAAAGACCTGCTTCCATTTTGGCGCACTGCAGGACAGCGTACGAGATCACTCTATAGACCAAGCCATCAAGGACTCTTGCACTCAGGACAGTTTTTCCTTCACATTTTGACTTTCCATAATCGCGTCTAAATTGGGGGTTTTCCTGGTTCTCGGATCCGGCGTTTACTTTCGTCACTGCGTTTGCTTTCTTTCTACATCGCCAATATTCATTATTCCAAAACACAGTTTTTTTTGACATTTCTTGCTAGAGCAACCACTGCCACGTTATGAATAACTACAACAGCCGCCCTCCTCCTCACCCTCAGTATCAGCAGCAGCCTCTGCATCCTCTGCAGCGGCAGCCATATTATCAGAATGGCTACGGCAACAACCCAAATCCAATGAATATGGCCGGTGGCGATATGCCCGTTGCACGAGGAAATAACCTTCCATACAATAACAGCGGCAATGCTAGCGACCCATACGCCAACTACTCTCAGCCAAAACAGCAGCAGTATCCAGCTCAGCGTGCAAGACCCGGTGGCCCAAATATCCGGCCACCTCCAGGAAGACAAAATTTTCCTCCAAATGCTGCCGCTGGCTATGCTGCACAGCCATCTTCCGCAATGGCGCCAGCGCCGGCGCCAGCGCCAGCACCAGCACCAGCACCAGCACCAGCACCAATGCCTCAGATGAGGAGCAATTATCCACCAGCTGGCCCTGGCGCCGTACCGAAACAGAACCCCGTAATGAGAGGCCCGCCGCCTCCAGCCCAACAGCATCAGCCTGTTGCCGCTGTTCCTGCCGGTAATGGGTACTACAATGGCCAAAATACCAGATCGCCGGTGAGAAAGCCAATGCCAATGAATAATGGCCCGCCACAGCAAAGTGTCCCTCCTCAGAATCCATATGGCGGCCCATCGCAAATGCAAAATCCCAACGGTGTAGCCAATCCATATGGCGGTAAAGGCCCATACGGTGCTACTGCTCAAGTGCCGGCGCCGGCACCAATGCCAAACAATAACAGCAATCCGTACATTCAAGGGCCAGCCAACGGCAGCCCATATGGCTCAAGCAACAATGTCAATAACCCGTACGGCCAAGGGCCTGTGAACCCATACGGCGGTGCCAATGGCGGTGACCCGTACGCTCAAACGCCAATAAATGGTCCGTATAGTCAGCAGTCTCCTGCAAATAGTATGCCGCAGTATCATACCGGAGGGGCGCGTGCTGCTCCACAGCAAACCTCATCGTCTCAGATATCAGCCACTGGGTTTGAACATGACTTGGTGAAGCAAAACACCGGAGCCGTACCAAACATGGCAAATGCTAGCAGTTCAAATCATTACAATAATGCTAGTTATAATAATTATGAGGAGGCCATCAGTCTGAGTTTGGATGGAACTCATGGCACCAATAATGATGGCTATTATGATCAGCAGTTGGCTCCCAGCAGAGCCGTTAATCCTTACCAGAAAAGTTCATCAACCGCACATGCTGACCCTGCTAATTTATACTCACCACAAGCATCGCACCAGCAAATACAACTGCAGACATACCCTCAATCGCAGCAACATTATCAACAACCTCAAGCACCAGCTCAGCCTCACCCTCAACAGCAATTACCATTACAGCAGCCGCAACCAACAAGTTTGGGCATGAGCGAGGCTGCCAATCCAAACTCAGCCGCCAATAACAAAAAGCCAGAACCAAAAAAACCGCTAGATCGTGAAGAATACAACAGACGTAGAATCAATGCTGAAAACAACGAATCGCCAGAAGTTCAATTACTATGGGTCAAAGCTATTATTGAGGCTACTCAAGAACCATCATTAATCAGCACCATTGATGTTACCGGCAGTGAGTTGCCAAACAAACTAACCACTTCCAAAGAAATCAGGAAAAACAGAGACGTTTTTCTTCACAAGGGTTTGAAAAGATTAAAGAGACTAGTGTCAAAGAACTACCCAGACGCAAACTATTACCTTGGCACACTATACACTAATGGCAAAATTTTGGAAAAAAACTATGATAAGGCGTTTGATTATTACCACAAGAGTGCTACTTCAGGTAGCGGTGATGGTATGTACAGAGTTGCCATTTGCTACGAAATGGGCATTGGTAGCAAACAAGATGATATTGAAGCATTCACCTGGTTTAAGAAGTCTTCGCAAAGACACATTGTCCCAGCAATGTTTAAATTGGGAATGATTTATTTAAAAGGCACGTTGCAACAACGCAGATCCGCAGCAAGAGCTATTGAATGGTTGGAAAAAGCAGCATCACAAGCTGATGAAAATAACCCGCATGCATTATTTGAGCTCGGGAAATTGTATGAAGGTTTCTATCCGATAGCATCATCAATGGAATCATTGACTCACGATGATGCACAATTCTTGAGAGAGTTGAAACACATCATTCCGGAAACTGATGAACAAAAGGCGTTGAACTTGTACATCAGAGCCGCGAAGCTCAATTATGCCCCAGCACAAAGCAAATTGGGCTGGTGCTACGAGTACGGCAAGTTAGGATGCCAAGTGGATAGCAAACGGTCAATTGGATGGTACTGTCGGTCCGCGGCCCAAGGTTACGCATTAGCCGAGATGGCTCTTTGCGGATGGTACTTAACTGGGGCTAAAGGTTTGCTTGAGAGTAATGATAAAGAAGCATATTTATGGGCCAGAAAAGCAGCGGAAAAGGGGTTGTCGAAGGCAGAGTATGCTCTTGGGCATTTTAAAGAAACTGGGTTAGGTACGGAAAGAAATGTGGTGGAGGCTAGAAAATGGTACCAAAAGGCAGCGGCTCAGGGGCATCCAAAGGCAATCCAAAGAATGCAAGAATTGAATAGACAGCAATGAGAAAATTTTCCGGTGATTGAAAATTATTATTTATCATTTCTGCGCTGCGAAATGCGTTTTATTTTCTGTTTTTGTTGGAGATGGATTGCTAAATGATTGTAAACTATATTATTAAAATTGATTTATTTTTTTATCTTGTTTTTTAAGGGCTGATCTGCTTTAATAAAAAATACGGACTTTTTTCCTTGCTTTTACTACTGCCACTTTTATTCATTTTTTTTTTTTTTTTTTTTTTTACATTTATTATTTGTTAATGTTTTGTCTTTGATAAATATTGCAATCTTTTGTCTTGGCTTCATGCATATATTAATTTTTTTTTTTTTTTTTTTTTTTTTTGATTACGCGTTTTAAGCATATTTTTGGGCTGTTTTACTATATGTGTGTGCTTTTGTTCGCCTCTTTTCATTCAAATTTATTCTATATTGTTTCATTCTGTTTGGCTTTTTGCTCAATTGTTATTTTTGCACGTTTCTCTTACTGTTTTTTATTATCTACCCAGCTATTTCTTAATTCCCATTCACTGATATATATAAATATATATACACGAACAACATTTCAAAATTTCATTAAATGGTAATTGCCGTCGGTTGCCTTCTTTACCTGATGCAGACATTCTTTGAAAGAACCCAAACTTTAGGTGGAAACTGAGCTTCTGAAAACAGAAGCTTGCGCATTTTTATTCTTGCAGTCGGCATTACCCAACTGAGCTAAGCACAAAGTGGAGCACACATACTGAACCCGTAACCGCATCCCAAAATGACAAAATGAAAAATACCCGACAAAAGTCTGCAAAAATGCCAAGATGCTACATTTGTGAACTGCCAACTTTACACATCCGGGATGTTGACCTTGCAATACACAACGAAACCGCAAGCTCGGCAACATGAAATGTAGCTCCACAATAAGCTGTATGCGATAGGTAAAAATAGTCACCAGTAGGCAAGCCAGCGATACTGCTGCTGCTGCTGCTTTGTTGCAGTACATGTCAGGGCCGGGGAAAACGCACCGCGAGCTATCTGCGAGCACTCTGCTCAACAAACTGGGTTTTAGTTTAGTTTAGCAATCTGGCGTTTTAGCGCCATGTGACGCTACACACCCAACATACATCGATTCTGTGGAGTTTGAGTATATAAGCAGAGTGATGTGCGCCCGTACTGTGTGATTCAGCGCTGAGACAGCTATCTGGTGGTATGTTTTCGAAGTTCAATTCGAGGATACGCATTACAATGCGTAGCGCTGAGCTCAGAGACATACATACAGGTATGTTGTTGGGTTTTTAGGATTTTTAGATATATTTTTTGGCTTCTAGAGTTTAGTTGAATTTGTGCTTGCATAAAGTATAAATTCTTCATCAACTCCCAAGTGAAACGAACGGACGCTGGGCTATCTATGTTTCGGTTTTGGAAGATGCGGAGGTTGAGTATCAGTAAACCATCACGGCGATAAGAGGCTGGCTACACAATTATGTCGGTTTGAGGACGTACGAAACAGTGACTCCAAGGCATAGACTGTAAAGGAAAGCAAAAAATATGAAATATAAGTAACATTCAATTCAATTCAATTCAAATAGCATGGTCGAAGATAATAAGATTAAAGCCACGCTAGCAACTAGCTTAACAGATGAAAAAAAAAAAAAAAAAAAAAAAAAAAAAGGAAAAAAACCAATCAGAAACACAGGAACATGGATGACGTAATAATAGAGTTTACACTTGTCGAAAATAAAGTATCGTCTCGAAGGGAAAAAAGTTGAGTATCGTCAATCAACACCAAATAGACACCAATTGAAATCAACTCCAACACCAAATGAACCAAAAGAGAAAAAACGTATAGTGGACAACGGTCGTAAAGGTTAAATGAGAATAGAATAAGGAAGAGAAATCACAAACATCAGAAATTATAAACAGTTACTAAATTTAAAAAGTTTTATTGAGGGAAGAGAGGGAGGAAGAGATTGGAACGCGGCAGAGAATAGAAAATGGAAAGTAAAATAAGGAGAGAATAATGCTGATACCTAAGACAAGTAAAAGAAATTGGGGAAAATTCAAGTAAAATAAAATTTAAAAAAAAAAAAAAAAAAAAAAAAAAAAAAGACAATTTAATATAGTACGAGAAAAAAAAAATTGATTTCAATTTCAAGTTTCACGTTTCATCTCGCACAACCAGCCTTTTGCTGTGACAGGATGCTAATCAGCAAGAATGAAAAAGTGTTCAGATATATTTGCTGCTGCTCGAGCACTTGGCATGCACCATTTACAAGTTGACGGCTTCTTTGTCTTGTTTGATTGACTGCTTCAAGTCATCAATGTCGATGCTTTGAGCACTCACTGGGTCAGAGGTTGGAACCTTTGGCAAAGCGGTGGTGGAGTGAGCGCTGGAACCAGTAGCGGTGCCGACGGTTGGGTCAGAAGAGCCAGCAGCGGCCGACTCAGAAGCAGCGGAGGGGACGTGGTCTCCAACGGTAGATCCAGCGGTTCTGTTTTTTGGCAAGTAGCCGTTGAGCTTGCTAGTGTACGGGGACAACGTAGAGTTGACCTGGGAAACGTACGGTCTTGACTTTTCAGAGGCAATGTCCTTGTACTCAGCGGCCTTGGACTTGGCTAGCGCGCAGTACTTGTCCTTGGCCTCGTGGATTTCCCTCTGGTAGGTGACGTATGCAGCAGGGGCGGTGAAGGCCAAGATCAAGGAGGAGACCACAATGGTGTACAAGGAGACCCAGGAGGTGATCTTGTAAAGGACGTAGGACAAGGCGGCGAACTTCAAAGTCTTCTCGATGTCAGCAGCAAAGACAATGGACTGCAACTGGGCCTCGAGCACGGCGACTGCGCGCTCCAACTTGGGAGCGAGCTGGCTGGCGCAGGTAGACAACTTGCGGCATTGGGCAGGTCTGAATCTGGAGGCAAAGCCGCTACCGGTCACCAACTTGCCAACGTACTCGCCCGCGCCAGAGACAAACAAGGTGATGAAGGCGAGCCTGAAAAAGATGTTGACAATGTTGAGGTATCTGACGGCAAACAAGGTAGCAAGCGAGGCGCCAAACACTTTGGCGGTCTTCTGGGGGTTCTTCCAGGTCAACAAGCCAAGGGCGTGGTGGTGGGCTGGCGTGGACCCAATGGCGCTGATTGGCGTAGAGCCGGCGGCAGCAGGGGCGGTGGGAGCAGGGCCTGTAGGAGCAGGGGCTGTAGGAGCAGACATTGTGTGGTGTGTGTAGTGTGTGTTGTGCTGTGTTGCGCTGTGTTGCGTTGCGACAGTCAGTGTTCTGTGAAGGCGATAGTCCTGGGCAGAAAGAGTGCTCGAGAGTAAAGAAAAAAGGGGACGGCAATTGCGAGAATAGCAAGGGAAAGGGTGATTTAAATAAATGAAATCCGAAGACAGCAACGGAAGAAAAAAAAACTGGTGCGAGAAAAAAATTGAGTTTCAGGCAGCAGAGAAGCGAAGAGAAGTGTGCGTCAGATACAGGTTGTCACAAGAGCTGTCAGCGGGCAGAGGAGCGGGTGGTGCAATTGCAATCCAGAGAAGCGACACAGAGCAATTACAAACTCAATTGGACACAGCCCACGATGGCAAAACAAGATATCTGGGAGAAACGTCCAGGAAAAGCGAGCCAGAACAGCACAAGACAGAACGGAATGGCAGAGTGGGCAAAAAACCAGAGCGCGGTCGTGTGTGTGCGCGCTGATCTCCGGCGCTTAAGTTGCCATCGTCTGCGGCCCGTTACCCGTGTCTCGCCACCGAATAGGGGTACCGTACGATGCGGTGGTCTGCCATGCCATGCCATGCCCTTGCGTCACGTGCGCGAGTACGAGTGCGGGATCTCAGCACAGCACAGCGCACACAGAGCAACGACAGCGTATGGCGGCGTGTGGCGGCGGCCGCGATTGCTCTGCTCGTACGTAACGCCCGGGGGCGCGTGGCGCCAGTATTGCTGGCGGTGGCGCCAAACGGCTTGCGGTGGCACCAAACGGTTTGCGGCGGCACCAAACGGCTTGCCGCGGCAAGCAACTGCCGCGAGCTTCGCCCGCCAGAATACAACCGCGCGGACCGGACGCTGACGTAAGCAAGCAGGTTGCCTTCAGGAGCTCAGGTGCGCGTAGTGCGCGCAGCGCTCACCACGCGCACGCTACTGCTACACGCACGCCCAGCGCCGGCCGGCGCGCTGCGGATGCGGGCGGGCTCGCCCGCGGGCGTCTACGCTATCGCGGCCTCCACGGCCATTTCGCTAAACACGCGGCGTCTATAGAGATTAGGTATACCTTATGTACAAGCAGTAAGTAGACTGGGGCGCGGCGGGAACTGAGGCCGGGGCGCGGGAGCGGCGCGGGAGCGGCGCGCGGCCGCTCGCACGCTCGCAAGATCGCTCGCACGCTCAGTTCTTGAACAACTGGTCAAACGCTGGAATCAAGGTCTGCGCCAACGCAAAAGAAAACACCAACTTGGGGCCGGTGGTCAACAACTTCGGAGTCAACCCTTTGAAGAACGCAGTGACGCCCTCGTTCTTGACGATGTTCTTCAAAATGGTGATCCCGGATTCCGGGTTTTCGAAGTTTCTGTTTTGGATTCTGGTCTTGATCACGTCCAACGGGGCGCTGACAATCAAGGACGCGCTGGCACCGAAAATCGAGCTGACAAAGTTTTGTCCCCAGGTGGCGCTGGAGTAATCGGTCAAGCCCAAGACGTACTCTTTGGCAAAGGCGTTGCCGCCAAACAACGCAAACGACCCCGGGGCGTTTCTGGCCATGGTCCAGCCCCATCCTCTGTAGAGGCCCAACCCTTCGTCGGCCAAGATCTTGACAAAGCCCCTGCCCTTGAAGGCCTCCGGGTTTGTCTGTCTCTTGATCTTGAGGACGTCCAACGGCAAGAGCACCACCTCTCCGATCCCGATCACCGAGCCGGCCGTGGCACTCAAGAGCGCCTTGCCCGTCTTTGCGCCAAACGCGTTTTCGTACGTGGCCTTGAAGTTCTTGGTGAGTCCTTCGTTGACGAACGGCTGTCCACCATACTTGTACACTCTCTGCAAGACCTTGTACACAGCGGCGTAGCCCAAGCCCGGGAAAAGGGTGAACACTCTCTTGCCAAATGCTTCTCTTGCATGTTCTCTGAAGATGACGTTGTTCAAAGCGCTCAAGTTGGTCACCTTGGTTGTGTTGGACATCAATCTCTTGGAAATGGTGTCCACTGGGTGGAACACCCCAATTTCGCAAATACCAGCAGATGCGGATCCGAGAACTCTGGCAACACCAGATTGCTTTTTGTCTGTGTGTGATGGGGCCATTTTGTCGATTAGTTGTTACAGGTTTGTCTCCAAGTCTGTTGAGAACGCGGCAAGTTTGTCTTGACGATGATAAGTATGGAATATATACTGAAATGCGTGCCAACCAAAATCAATCAGCGCAGCCAGGTTTGTACGGTATGACTATTTTATTTCACTATCTCTCCGTTTCCTGAGTGAAATTTTTTTTATTTTTTTTTTTTTTTTTTTTTTTCGCCAGAGATTTCCTCTCGGTGCCAGCCAGCAGCACGGCGCATATGCTGGCGTGATACTTGCATATCTTAGCACCGTGTTGGCGGTAATATCAAACACCAACGGTCATCCGGGACGGGCCTATGTACTGTGATGGAAAACTCTCGGTGCACAACAGTCAAGCGCATTCGCCTACAGAGAGCGTCGAAGCGGGACTAATAACAATGATATGATAATATTGATGATATAAAATATGGTTGGGAGATTTTCGAGAGGAAGTGATAAAAAGTAACTTGACAAAAATGTTGTAAATAGTAACAAGATAGAAAATAGATATCTAACGTATATATAGTAATAACAATAACAATAACAATAACATAGACAAACAGTCACACTTTACTGACCAACATTTTCAATAGTAGAAAAACTTTCTGATCTTGCTCATTATTGATGGCTCTGATTCTTTATCCTGGGGCCCGTTTGGCGATGCTGTTGCCGCTTCTGATGCTGGCTTGGATGCTGCTGATGGAGGCGAAACTGCGGATGCTGGTGACGATATCTGGTCACCAACACGCTCAATATCTTCCAGTTCCGGCTTCGGCTCCGACAATATCGGCCCTCCGGCTAGTTATTTGTGGTTGAAAACATCATTCAAGAAGGCCTCTTCTTCAGCAAGATGAGTGGACTTCAACCCGGTGGCAATGGAAGCACTTGGATCTCTACCGGCATATCTGATAGTGTAATCCTTGTACTTTTCGGTTTCCTTCAAGGTAGTTTGCAATCTTGGGTGAGCGTACGACCAGGAACCGTAGTTGAGTGGCTCTTCTTGACACCAGACAATCTCTTGCAAGTTTGGATACTGGTTCAACAAGTCTCTCAATTGGCTGAATGGGAATGGGTGCAACTGTTCAATCTTCACGAAGGCAGTGTCCTTGTTTTCCAAAGATTGTCTCTTTTTGACCAAGTTGACGTAGACTTGACCAGAGCAGAGGACTAATCTGTTGATGCCGTCTCTGGTGTTGATGCTTTTGCCCAACTCGACATCCTCAATGATCCACTGGAAGTGTGAGTCGCCGGTGAATTCGCTAATGGAAGATCTTGCCAATGGATGTCTAAGCAAAGACTTGGAGAAAAAGAGAATCAAAGGCTTTCTGAATTGTCTGTGCATTTGTCTTCTCAAGAGATGGAAGTAGTTGGCTGGAGTGGTTGGGTATGCAACCTGGACATTGCAGTCTTGGTGTTGTCTGTGCAATTTCTCCTCGCTTGGGAAGTATCTTGGGTCCTCGTTGACTAACTGCAAGTATCTTTCAATTCTGGCAGAGGAATGTTCAGGACCTTGACCATCGTAACCGTGAGGCAAGGACAAGACTAAGCCAGATCTTTGCTTCCATTTACTTTCACCAGAGCAGATGAACTGGTCAATGATGACCTGGGCAGTGTTGGCGAAATCACCGAATTGAGCTTCCCACATAATCAAGGCATCTGGGGATGTCAAAGAGTAACCGTACTCGAAACCCATAACCCCGTATTCCGACAAGGAGGAGTTGGAAATGATAAAGTCAGCCTGCTTGTCAGAAACGTGCTTCAATGGGGTGTAGGTGTTGTCAGAGTTTTGGTCGTGCAAGACTGCGTGTCTTTGAGAGAAGGTACCTCTCTCAACATCTTGCCCGGAAACTCTAACGTGGTAACCCTCGTCTACAAGAGTACCAAAGGCAATAGCTTCACCAGTGGCCCAGTCGATACCTTCACCGCTTTCCACGGCCTTCTTTCTGTTGTTCAAAATTCTCTTCAAGTTTCTGTGCACTTCAAAGTCCTTTTCTGGCCAAGATGCACTGACTTGACCAACCTTCTTGATGGTTGATTCGTCAACAGCAGTTGGCAAGTGTGGCAAGATTTCAGTGGCCAATTCCTTTGGAGACTTGAAACCTTCCCATGGGGTCGTAAGCCATTCTCTTGAAGTTGGCTTGTACTCCTTGGACTTGTTGAAAGACTCTTCCAAGAGGCCCCAAACCCACTTTTTGTGCTCGTCGATATCCTCGGTGGTGAAAGTTTTCTCCTCAATCAATTTGTTGATGTAGATGTCAATGACCGACTTCTTTTCGTTAACCTTCTTGTACATCAATGGCTGCGTGAAAGATGGCTGATCGGTTTCATTGTGGCCGTGCTTTCTGTACCCAACCAAATCGATGATAACATCAGAGTGGAAGGTGGCTCTCCATTCTGCAGCCAAGTTGTTGACAAACACCACTGCTTCAACGTCATCGGCGTTGACGTGGAAAATTGGCGCATTGATGGACTTGGCGATATCAGAGGCATAAGCCGTGGATCTGGCGTTTCTTGGGTCAGTGGTGAACCCAATCTGGTTATTGATGATGACGTGAACGGAACCACCGGTGGTGTAAGCTGGCAAGGCGCTCAAGCCAGTGGTTTCGTACACCACGCCTTGGGCGGTGAAGGCAGCGTCACCATGGACCAAGACGCCCATGGCCTTGTTGAACTCACCAATGTCGTTCTTGTAGTGCTGAACGGCTCTAGTTCTACCCAAGACAACAGGATCTTCGGCCTCCAAGTGGGATGGGTTGGCAACCAAGGACAAGTTGACGTGCTTGCCGCTAGTGGTTGGTCTCTGGTAGTTCATACCCAAGTGGTACTTGACGTCGCCGGACCCAACGTCGTTGACCTTGGAGCCGTTGAACTCAGAGAAGATTGACTCGTTTGGTTTTCTAACAACGTTGGACAACATGTTCAATCTGCCACGGTGGGCCATACCAATGACAACATCTTCGACACCCAACTCCACCGATCTGTCAATCAAGGCTTTGAAACCCGGGATCAAAGACTCGGCCCCTTCCAAGCCGAATCTCTTGTCGCTAGGGAACTTGGTGGACAAGAAGGTTTCAAAAGAGGTGGACCAGATCAAACGGTCCAAGATCTGTCTCTTTTGGTCAGGGGTGAACTTGAACGGACTTGGGTTTTCCAATCTTTGTCTGATCCAGTCGCACTTCTCTCTGGACGGAATGTGGGTATATTCGACGGCAAAATGGCCGGAGTAGATGGTCTTCAAGTAGTCGACGATTTCTCTCAACTTCAAGGTTTGGATGCCGTGGTTGGTGGCAAAATTGTTCAAGATACCTGGACCCAAGGTGATCTCGGCGTCCAAGTCCTTCTCGCTGAAGCCGTAGTACTCGAGGCTCAACTCTTTTGGCACGGATCTGGAGGCGTCGTCGCCGAAACTAAGGCCCAAGGGGTCCAACTTGGAGATCTGGTGGCCTCTGACCTGGTAGGCTCTGACAAGCAACTGGACCTTCAAGTGCAAGTTGACGGAGCTGCTGCCGCCGTCGGTCGAAATGGTCGGGATGCCTTGGCCAATGGCGTTTGGCACAATGGAGGGAGGAGCAGTGAACGCCAGGGAGGCAGGCACGCCGCCTTTCAAGTTCTTGAAATACGCCTGCCACGAGACGTGGACGGACGAAGGGTCCTGCTTCCAGGCGGCGTACATTTCGTCAATGTAGTTTGCGTTGGTGGTCTGCAAGAAGGCATCGTTGGAAGTAGCAAGGCACCTGGACAAGACGGCGGAAGGCTGTCTAGCAAGGCCGGCAATGCCGGCCTTGGCCCTTGATCTGAGCAAATGGTTTCTGGAGGAGTTTCTGAAGGCCCTCAACATCGTGGTGTGAACTGGCAGCTGAGTACAGCAAGGCTGTGTTGTGTGTCGGGCTAGGGCGATTGCCGTTGTGTGGTATAGAGCGGCGACAACCTATGGAACAAAGTCGTGGCGAGGGAAAGCTGGGGTAGGAGATGAGATAAAGCTGGAGAGGAAAGGGGCGGACGGACGATAGCGAAAACGAACTGGTCAGAGAGGCTAGCAGCTTTGACCAAGAGGGATGTTGCAACGTGTGTGTGTATTACCTGTGGCAGAAGGGTGAGCGACCTGTGAGGAAACGAGCACCAGGATGGTTGGGAGGAGGAGGGAAATACAAGACAGATAAAATAAAAATACCAGAGCTGAGACTGCGAAGAAAGGAAAAAAAAGAGGGCAGCGGTGGGTGCGCTGAGCAGAGCCCATACGCTGTGCCCGAAAGCTGGGGCCGGGGGCGGATGGGCGGATAAGCGGCGTGCTTTGCCTCCAGGACAGCCAATCACAGCAGCCAAGAAGCTAATCCGGCCAGCAGCCGGTGCGCTGTCCGTTGCGAACAGCGGCTGCTGCCAGCGGAAGTCGGGGCCGGATCTGCCAAAGCAGACGCCGCCGGAGCGGTACCCACTGCTACTTACTCTCAGCGCGGCCGAAGAGCCGCGGCACGGCGCCGATGCAGCAATACGGTGCACGGATGTGCCTGGGCCTTGGTCTTGAGGTGCACGGGTGTGCACGGGACCCGGGACCCGGGCCCGTAACACCACCCTGAGTCAGCAATTACATAGTCTACACCCATACACCATGAGGGGCCGTCCGGGCCCCTAACCCACCAGTGCACCATATGTGGTGGGGGTGGGGTGGGGCCCCACTTGACAGCAGACACCACCACACAAGTGGCTTACTCAGACACCGCCACTAGCAGTGGCTCATTCTCTGCGAGAGAACGGCGGTCCGCGCACACCAAGGAGAAAAGAATAGAATTCTGTCTCCACCCTCCATCCTCGCCGAGAGGCTCAGCCCATTGGCAGGGCAGCTGTTCTCGCACACAGGCCGGCAGGCAGCGGCCATGTCTCTTCCGCGCTACGCGCTACACACTACGCGCTACGCGCACTACGTACTAAGTTCGCTTGCTTGCACCGGCTGAACCTAATTCGGTGACACAATTGCCAGACAGACGGGTGCAACTGTGGTCCCCCGACTGCCGATTGTCGATTGTCGATTGTCGATTGTCGATTGTCGATTGTCGATTGTTGATTGTTGACTGTTGATTGTGTGCTTATCGCTTGACCGGCAAGGGCTCGTAACCGGGTCTGACGTTCTGAATTCATCTCTGAATTCATCTTTGAATTCATCAGCACTGGCCAGCGATCCAGCGATCCAACGAGCCAAGTCCACACCACCACCCTGAACCAGCGCACAGCGACTATATCCATCCACGCTACCACGGCCGCAAGCGATTTCAAGCAGAGGCGCTATCAAACAGCCGCACAGGAACGCCAGGACCAGCGTCTTGCGCCCGACCATACACACGTCCCGTTTAGATTTCCGTTGTCGCCAGGCTTTTTTTCCCCGTTGGCCGTCCACGTTATCCGGTTTTCTTATTTTTTTTTTTTTTATTTATTTTTTTTTGTGTCTTATTTCCAGCGGCGGCGCTTACGAGTCTGAGTCCCGAAACCGAAATATCACCCAATCTTTGCTGATCTTGCTGTTGTTTTGTCACACGTTGTCCTCGTCTCCCTCCCCGCGCCCATTCATGAAAGTGTCGGCTAGTTTGCACACGCCAACAGCATCATGGAAGCCTTTGATTCATGGAACCCAGACGACGAAATAGACTTTCACTTCTTTGACTTGTCCACTGCTGGCGCGCCAGCAGCAGCGGCAGATCTGCATCCTGTGGCCTCAGGCATGGACAGATTCGACAATCAAGAGGCACAGAACCAGAACCAGAGCCAGAACCAGAGCCAGAACCAGAACCAAAGCCTCGCAAACGCTTTCGACCATAACTCAGGCGACGGCGGTGGCCACGCTCAGAACGGATACAGTGGCACTAGCACGTCCAATAACAGCAGCGGCAACAACGCTGCACCGGCAGCCGCCCAGCAGTCGAACGGTTTCAACCATCACCAATCTCCAAACAGCAGCGGCAACAACAACAACAGCAACAACGACAGTGGCAGTGGCGATAATGACAACGGGATCACCACCCCAAGCCAACAAAGCCATACAATGCCAGCCGCCAGCACCTCGCGCAGCGTTGGTGGGAATGCGGCCCGTCAGCAGCAGCACCAGCAGCACCAGCAGCACCAGCAGCACCAGCAGCACCAGCAGCACCAGCAGCACCAGCATAAGCACCAGCAACTGGAAGACTACGACACCAACAGCGGCAACGAGTTTGCACACCAGACCAAAAAAAGAGACGTGGCCCCAAAGTACACGAGCCCTCTGAACAACCACCGGTCGCCGTACGCACACTCTAACGCGAACGGCAGCAATAGCGCCAAAAGCAACAGCAACGCCAGCGCCAGCAAAATCAGAAGAACAGGGAGCGTCTCCAGCATGCCCGTCGACCCCAAGTCCAGAAACCCGGTCAAGAAAATAAAGGGCCAGTACCCAAGGTCGTCGTTCTATATCGGCTCGTCATCCATCTACGACAGCATCCTAGTCAACCACATGCGACTCAGCAACATTGACCAGGTCCAGCTAACCGAAGGCATCTCGCTCCGTAAAGTTGACAACTTTTCTCGCTTTTTGCTCAGAGAAGACTACACCGATCAGTTGTACTTGCAGTCGTTCAAAGACTTGGAAGAAATTGAGAGCATCGTCAAACCGTACGGCCCCATCTTGATCGAGATGTACTTCAAGTTTATTCATCCGTTCTACCCCATTTTGCACAAGAAGGTATTTTTGGAAAAGTATGAGCGCGGCTACAAGGAAGTCAGCGCTCCCTTGCTAAGCGCCGTATACTTACTCTCGATGGAGCTTTGGGAAAACGAAGCGAAGCTAATAGGCAGAACAAAGCCAAACGTCGCAGCGCTATACAACGTGGCAAAGAAAACGTTCCTCGAAGTGCTTGAAAGACCCAAGCTTACTGCAGTGCAAGCCGGGTTGCTTCTTTTGCAGTGCAACAAGCACGTCCCCTTGGAGTCTGATAACGGCAACGGCTTCAACAGAAAATGGATCTTGTGTTCCCAAGTGGTTTCTTTGGTGGAAGAGTTGGGGCTCGGGGTCGACTGCGGTACTTGGAAGTTGCCAAAGTGGGAAAAGGGCCTACGGAGAAGATTAGCGTGGGCTGCTTTTTTCCAAGATAAATGGATCTCGTTGATTGAGTCGAGGCCGTCGCATTTGATCCTGGGGGTCAACTGGCTAGTCAATGACTTGACTGATGATGACTTTATAGAGTCTACTGCGAGCAGTATGCTGCATGCTAGACAGAATCCCGCAAGCAACAGCAACAGTGGTAACAACAGTAATAGCAAAGCCTCACCTACATCCTCAGTTCATTCAGCTAGTTATTTGAATGACCCCAACAACAACAGCAACAACAATAACAGCACAAATGACGAATTGAGTAAAATGTTCTTCATGGAACTCATAAATTTAGCCAAGATCGTTTCTGAAATTCTCAACAGCCTTTACTCTCTATCTGCCTCAAATAAAGCCATCAGTATTGAGCAGGTCCTTAATATTGCCAAGCCGCTACAGCTAAAGCTCCGAGGTTGGTGGTCTTCACTTTCTCCTCGACTATCAAACACTTCTCTTGCTTCTTCCTCTGCGTTCCACTCAGATAAATCTTCAATGAAAACTGATTACCACACCCATAACCACCACCGATCACCCAACTCTAATGCGTACTTGAAACTAGCATACTTCATTGCAGAAATCACCCTACATCGGAAAATAATCACTACATTAACCATCAATGAGCCTAAAGAGCTAATTGAAGTTTGCCGGAACGCGGCAAAGTCTCGTCTTGCTGCCGCTATTGACTTCATCACCCAGCTAAAATCAGAAAATATTCATTCATTCTGGTATGCTACTGCAAGCTCAGATTTTGCTCTAATTGGAACTTTCGCCATGATTCTATTCGTCACTAGCGTCGATGCTAACGATTGCAACTATTTCAAAGATCAAATCTTCAATTTCCGATGGTGCTTGAAAATTATTTCAAAGAATTTCTTCCATGCTTGGAAAGCTTTGCGCCAATTCGATACTATTTATGTGCAAATCCCTGAACTTATTGCCGCCAGAAATGATGGTAAAAATTCTACACTGCTGGCAGGGAAAGAGATTTTTGGTAGTAGTTATAATAACAATAATAATACTAATAATGATACTAATAATATCAATAGAGCCTCTTTTTCACAACCACTACAGCAGCAGCAGCAACAGCAACAGCAACAGCAATTTTCTCTGCACCCTCAACATCCTCATCATCCAATGAGTAATCCCGTCAATTTCCCATTTTTCCATCAAGGTTCTACCCCAGGGCCACTTCCTCTAGGAGTAGGCATCTCGCCACATCCTCATCATCTTGGGCCAGGAGGGTTTCCTCCTTTTGTTCCTGTTCCGCCCCATTTTAATCCTATGGGGCCATCTTATAACAATAATAGCAATTTCAATAACGATGCTAATAGTAGCAACGGTAACGGTAACGCTAGTGAGAATAATAATAATAACAATAACAATAACAATAACCTTTCTAATAATAACCCTTCTGACAACTCTAACAATAATAACGTCAACCCGTTCAACTCATCAATAGGGCCAATGCATACTGTTCCCGGGAACCCATTTTTCGCTGGAATCCCCGCAGGCCCACCACCGCCACCGCAAGGCCCACTGGGTGCTCTTGCTGCTCCTCCTCCTCCTCCTCCTCCTCCTTCTCATTATTCGATGATGGTTGGCCCAGCAGGACCGGGCTCAACTCAAAGGCTAAGCTCCGAGCTCGCAATTGGTGGTACAGGAGGAAGCTTCGCAAACATAGGCGGTGGTTATTTTGGCTCTCTTGACAGTGGTGGTGACAGCGGGCTTACAGGTTCTGCTACAATGACTAATAATGCCCCCAGTATTGATAATGATGATATCCGGAGCATTGCAACTACCTCGATTGCTGACATGAGCCTCAAAGCCGGCAGAAATAATGTTAATGATAGCATCAATGCTAATAATAACGTAAATAGTAACGCCAATAATAACCGTAATAGCAATGACAGCGGCAATGGCAGCGAACACAGCAATGGCGCTAGCAGTAATAATAACACTACTGAGGCTCGCCAGAATAACGGTGATAACAATGGGAGTGATAATAATAGCAATAATGATAACAATGATAATTATAATAGCAGTCCTTATTCTCAAAAGCGAGACGACCTGGAAAGGGGTAAAGATGAGGTTGCTGAGAAAACCGAAAATAATGTGAGTGAATGAAGCTCTCAAATAGCGGTTAATCTGATTGTGTGCGTTCAATTGTGTCGGTGCGTGTAAGTTTTGTGTTTTTTTTTTTTTTTTTTTTTTTTTTTTTCCGTTGTTTTTTGTTCTATTTTTTAGTTTTTCCTATTTTCTCTTGCTGGTCTTGCTACTTTGTTTCACTGGACAATAGAGTTCTTAGACTTCATTGTGTACTATTGATTTTGTTTGGCTTCTACAAAATTTACTATATTAGTTTTGCTCGCTAGTTACTATTTTCTCTGCTTCTCTATCCTCCTCATGTTTATTAATTTTCGGCTTTCTCCGTTCACTTTTGTTTCTCCATTTGCCAGTTTGTCACTATATAGACAATTATTACCATTTTACGTATTCCTTTCCGAGATTTTTTTTTTTTTTTTTTTTTTTTTTTTTTTTTTTTTGTATCTATATTCATTAGCTTTATTGTCTGTGGTTGTCCCTGGGTCAACATACGGCGCTTCTTCATTAATATGCAGCGACCTGTTTCATGGTTGACTCTTCGCTTCTTTATATAGTTGTTCCATCCTGCTGATGTGCTAATATCTAATGAATATTTAGTTTGGACAACTTCCAATGTGCGTATAAATACCACTTTCGCCTTATTTGTCCAATTAGGTTCAAATTATGTTATATCAGATAACAAACAGCGGTGTACTGTTTTCGCCGGCTTGTTTTTTTCACCAGGATATGCCATGTACAGTACTACTATTTTATCAACGCAAAAGCCATCATTAGCTGAATGATAAATAGCAGTATTCAAGTCCCAACAAAACGCTATATTATCCTGGGCACATAAGTAAAACTTGCGGTTCCATTGTCTGCTAAAATTTCTGGTTTAAGGAAACAGCCAGTTGGCGTGTTGTCAAAAATGTCAGCTGGGGCAGCGTTACATAGCTGAACTTGAAAGTGGTCGAAGATTAAAATTAAAAGCTCGAAGAGGAGTTTAAATGTGACCATGTTATTTAATTTTTGATTTATTGTAGGCTTTGCTTTTGAAAGGGTACTTTTTTGGTTGTGCAAGTTAATCTATTGATATTTGCCAATGAGTTAAACAGCCCCCTTTGGCCACCTTTGAGACTAGAGAACACTCACTGTTTATATAATATTTTCATGAAAAGGAATCTTAACTACAACGCGTAGCATATCATTATCACTACAACGTATCGGATTCTCAAAAAGGCTCCAAAACACCGTGCAAACAACACACCAAAATAATATTTGAAAAAACCAAGCGGCAATTCTTAGAGTAGATGATAATAAAATCAAATGTAGCGATCAAAACTTAAGGTCATCATGGTCAGTTTTGTTTTTGTTTTCATGAAATGTTTTAAATACCCTTATTAGCTGCCAATAAATTATATTATCGAGCGCTGCGCCCGTGTGTCCAACATGTTCGACCCTGACGCACGCAGCCGCGGTAACCTAAATGGTTAGCGGTACTTTTTATTTTAGACTTGTGTTAAAAAGAACTGGGTATATATATATTTATATATATATACAGACCTATATTGACAGGCGTCTCAGAGGACGCTTTGTCACTAAAAAGCTCAACCGGTATCGTAGATCCCACTGGCACATATAATTTAATTTAACTCAAAGATCAAAAATAAAAACGGTTTCGAAACAATTTCAAACACTAATTGAAAGTAGAGCGAATAATTTGAACATGTCAAGGAACAAGAAGCTCTATACCAATCACAAACATGATTTGAAAGCGGAATCATTTACTAGGCCTGCGATCCAATCCTAAAACAAAAATAAAATTTATATAAAGGACATATCTCGGCCTGCCATTGATAAAAATGCATAAGGCTTCATTTCTTCAAATGCGTTCTTAACAAAAGTATAACGGGAATCAAAAATTGCATGTCATAAAAATGTGTAAATAAAAGTAAAAGGAAATATTAATGCATTAAAACAAACGAAATAAAAACCTGTCTAAATTTTGGTAACCTGAACGAATGAAACAAGAGTAAAAAAATAGATGAAAAGCAAAAAGTCACAGACAATATTATATAACAGAAAATAAAACACAAAAAACAAGTAGCAAAAAGATCAAAGACAAAGCTTGATCCTCCTGCATGAATAAAAGATGAGCAAAGAAAATAGAAGTATACAAAAAAAAAAAAAAAAAAAAAAAAAAAAAAGAAAAAAAAACAACAACAGAAAACCAAGAACCCTTGTTGCAGCAATGATCGCAGCCTATGCTTTACCTAACACCGAGTTGTACTGTTTTTCAATATTTATAACAAATTGTTCCAACGGCAAAATTATGAAGTGATGGGTCAAAGCAGGAAAATTTTTTCTGTGTAGCCCGAACCATTCCAAAGGGGGCGTAACATCACCTAGCTCTTTCAATTGAGGTGGATCAATTATCGGAATCTCCACTGCAACATAACTATATTCAGTGTCTTGCTCTGCATGCTCAAACTTTTCTTTAATCTTAAGTGATTCGAGCCTTTTTTCAGTTTTCTGTAGTGTGTCATCCTTGGCAACATCATGGAAAATCTTGTTCTTGGCAATACGAGAAGACAACGCCTTTTCATGGGAGTCGTACATCGCTCTGATAAAATTAACCGACCCCAAGTTCCACCTTATATCTACCGTACCCCCAAAACTACTATTATATTTATATCTAATAACTTTTTCTTTTTTGAGTTGCCAAGTTTGCATAGCAATAGAAATTAAAGGTAGTGTTAAGAGCGTGCCGCCTCTTGCAAGTAGCGAATGTTTAATAAAACGGTCAAGATTTAGTGAAGAGACTGTAGAGTCACGGAAACGATGCTTAATCTTGGATAGAGCCACATCTAAGTTATTCCACTGTAAACGCAAATTAGAGTGCAATTCATTGGAAAAAATTTCTCTAATATATTTTGCGCTTAACCTTCCAGAATGTATTACTAATACATCTGAATCCATCAATGAGCTTGGGTATACATGCAATAAAAAGCTATCAATAGATACCCCAACCTCAGTCTTCAAATTAGTAAATGTCTCAAGAATACTGAAATCTTTTTTTGAGTTTTCTTTGTAGCTCAAGTTTCCAGCATCTCTGAGTACTTCCTTGTATGATGACCTATTGTCTGCACGAATACGTAAAAATGCATTGATTATATCCATAAAACTTGATGCCGCTAAACAAGTTGAATATATATGTATCAGCCCTAGACTGGCAGTTCCAAATAATCGATCAAAGTTGGTCTGGTCTTCAGTTCTCTGGTTGAATAAACTTAAGTAGAATTTCTCAAAATTCGAAACAAAGAATGTATGATAGTCAAAACCAATAATTATCTCAAATGCATCAATACCACTAGATATAAATACTAAGGGAATTTCATAAATGGCTCCTTGATGCGCCCACATAATAACAGAGTTTAGTCTCAAATTGCGCAATACAATATCAGCTGTCAATCTGCCTTCACACTTTAACACTAGCGCGTCCACTCCAAGAGTAAGATTTTGTTCCCAATGAGAGTTTTTTGCTTGAACAATCCAGAATTTATCTAAGAGCAACGATGCTACCCCCAAAGACTGACCAAGGTCAACCACCAACTCAACGTCAGAAACAGCAAAATTGACATTCCAAGGGAACGCATTTGTGGTAGAGACCTGTTGGAATCTTTCGGCAAAAGTTTTACTTTTGGGAGTTATATCGCTCTTTGCAGTATTGCTTGAATCGCTAACTGAAATATCAGGAACTTCTACTGAAGGAAATTGCGGAAACACATCCTTTGTTTTCTTGCTTTTCGGTAACCAAATATCTTTAAAGATGTTCAAATCCTGCAATTGGTTCAAGTTTATAAAAGTCTTCACTTTAGCGACTTCTGCAGAGGTGAAAATCTTAACGTTATTATCTTGTTGTTGCAAAACAGCATTTAGTACAATATTTCCAACAGATATAGAACCACTATTCTCTCTTGAGTATACATGTTGTAATTTCGCAGTTAGATCATTAATTAGAAGAGATCCGGTAAGGATTTTATTTTCAGCTTCCACTGTATTGAGTTGTAACTTGATATGTTTTGTTCCAACAACTGCTTTGATTTTGGCATTTGGGGCACAACTCAAACTTAAGCGTTGGGCTTGGATGTTAACTGAGCCATTGAAATCGACATTTTTGAGAAGTAAAGCAAGATCTAGAGGCGATGATGCTTCCTTAAGTATTGTTGCTTGATTGGGTTCAGCTTCCTGTTTGTGTTTGGAAGTTGCATCATGTTTCAAAGCAGTTCTTGAAGCTTCTTCTTTCATGATTGTTTGAATACCGTGCCAGAGCTCTACAATGACAGGAACGCAACCAGAAAACAAATTATTATCAGAAGCAAAGAAAGTGATCTCGCATCTTACCAAGTGTTCCAAAACACCAATGACCTTTTTATATCCTAAGGACATTTCCACAGCTGGTGAACGCAATTCAAGTGATGATCCTTCAGAACCAGTTTGATCAATTTTGATATAAGCACCAGCAAAACGCACAACACAATTGACTGAAGTAAAAAGGGAGCTTAAAGATTCCATATACCCTGATTCTTCCATATCATGCGAAGGCTCAGCAATTTCAATCTCAGGTACCAACTCTTCTTTCAATTTCTGTGTGGTGGCTATGGATTTGATAAATCTGTCACTTCCTAGGATATATTTGGAAAGTAACCTGACATCCAAAAGTTCACCAGTAACCTTTGTATTGAGATGCCGTTTCCCTTTTGATGACTTCGCTATCGAGTACATTAACTGTACGTTTGACAAAGAAGCTTTGTGCTTCGTGCTACATGATCTGTAGAAATCGCTAGACGCATTTCCATGAGTAATGGACCAGTATGCATCCACGATTGTTAGCTTTCCAAAGCTCTTTTCTGAAATTATGTAGACACGATCACAACCAATAACAATACCCGAAAGGTCCCCCAATTTCTTTCCGCTTCCAAATATCCACCCAAAACAAAAGTTGTAGGATAAGATATGAATAGCAAAATTATCGAGAAAATCTAACAATGATGAGTCACTTCTATGCAAGGATGAGGGCACAGAACTAGAATTATTGTATTTAACTTTTACTGATTGAATATGCGCCACTATTTCTAGGACTTTCACCAATGACTGTGGACAAAGTGAAAATCTGAAGAAATCTGAAGTTATTTCGATTATTCGTTTTCCGTTATTCAGATCCGTCGAATTTCCAAGCTTCATAATGACACACGAACTGAAAATTGTCGATAAGTCTTTCGGAATAATGTAGTCAAAAACTGAAAACTCGATCTTAGGGAGTATTACCTCACCATATAGAGACGTTTTGTCTATATTATTATCATCAGCAGCAACAAAGTTTCCAAAAAACGCCGTTGTGTCATATATAACAAATTCTGAACGGGTATCGTCAACTCCTGAAATGAACTTAAAGCTATCATTCGAAAAAGAAGCTTTAAAAATCAACTTTTGTAAGAGGCTATTAGCATCCGTATTCTTAGTCCCAAGTCGTCTTTCGTTGCTGAGTATTTCACTATCGTTACTGAACTTGAGTTGAAGCTTCTTCATATAGTCTAAATATTCTTCAGCGTCACCTGTGATTTGTGATATAGATCCAAATACATCATTTATGGACCTAAGTATCTGCGGAATATATAGTTCAAGACAACCGAAATTGAAATCAAACTGAAGGAACGGCTTGCTGTGATGTAACTGTCCTTTTATCGTTAAAGATGCAGAAGATTGATCGCATCTCGCTAAATATTTTCTCCCATAGCTATTGTAAATCAAATCTAGTTTTAATTTATTGGCCCTAAGATCCGAATAAATTAATCCGTTTAAATAGGAGCCTTCTAAAGCAACATTAGAAGCAGAACTATTGAATAAAATTGGGGATAATATTTCAGAATCACACAGAAAGTTCGTTATTTCCATTTTATGTTTGATTCGAAGGCTTTGCATTAAGTTGAGAGACTTTTGTTGCGAGGCCTTGCGTCTATCACCTTCTCTGGGGCTTTCCTGAGCCTGGCATTCTTTTATCAAGTTTGTGATGTAGTCTATTTCAGACTGACATAAGATTTCCAAAAACCTAATGTACTCGCAAGAGCCACTGGTAGCACTCAACTGAACATCCATAAATTTTGCATTCAATATATTGAGACCTTCTGAAATTGAGCCCGTGTGACATAAAGTTGTCTCATAGTTCTTGAACTGTTGATTTAAAAGCACTATTCTATCCGCTAGAAGGGAAGCAGCTCCCAGTTTCACCTCAGTAATATTATTAGCTAAAATATCGTCAACACTAAAAGATAAAAGTGTAGATGAAATCATATCTGAGAAATTAGCTTCATAGGACGTTTTATCAATCCTTATGCTGGTGTTAAAATTATTTACAGACACAGTTGCATGCGCCTTCACTTTTTTGCTCAATGAACTTTCCCCATGTTCTTTTTGACTTGATTCACTAGAGCTATCTTTATACTTGAACAAATTGATAGCTTTGATTAGCACAAAAAGAGTGGGTGAAAATTTGGTTTCAATCAGCGACACATTAAGAGCAAACTTAATATCTGACGAGTTTTCCAATAAATCGTAGTTAATAAAAGTTTCACCTTCAATGTTCTCAAATATTATGTGATCTTGTAAGCCCTGGAAAAAACCTAATCTAATTCCAATCTTGGTGAGTGTTAGGCTTACTGCCGCAGATTTTATATTATGTTGCGCTTCAGAGAATAGTTTTCTAAAGGTACTACGGAAGACATAGTTACGTTTGATATCAGAAAATTCCCAGCTTCTCCACTTCGAAAAAACTCTGAGGACATCATTGAAAGCTTTTTCATGGTCCTCCCAGTCCTTTGTTTCAAAGGTACCAAACGTGTCTCTATCCCACTCAGCAGGCAAGTTAGACAAAATGTGTCTCAATCGAATTAAAATTCTCCAACTGTCGTAAGATCTTATATGTTTCATTTCAGAATTTCTAATAACGTGTGTTGGCTTGGTGAGAACGGATGAATCATGAAATATATTATACTTTTCACTTGCAATAGAAAGCTTATAGAGAAGCTCAATAGTATTTTCTTTTGATTTCTCAATTGCTGATGTTATTCGAGAAGTCAAAGGTATTAATGCGTCAATATTTTGTTGTAAAAAGCCGCCCAACCATTCAACGTTATCAGCGACAACATGAAAATCGATTTCGTCCAAATTTACAGAAGAAATTAACTTTTCTTTCTCGTCATACCATGCTTCTAAATCATCAATCGTCAGCTTGAAAGCCAATGAACATTGTGGATTCTTTCCAACAGAGTTCTTGAATATCTCCAAATTGATAGATGGTAAATGTAATGCAAGAATATCCTCAGAAGAGTCTAACAGAGCTTCTGATGCTTTTTTTATACTAACAGCTAAAGAAGGAGACGATAGTTTCAATTTAAAGTATCCCTCATCAAAAACATCATTGATTGCATTAACAAGTTGATCACCATCTGATATAACAATTGATTCAAAAGCTTTGTCGCTTGCACCTTCCACAAACTCGCCATAATGAAAGTTAATCAGAGGAGAGATTATCCTCATATTTTTCACAAAGTTGAACTCATTATCAATGCTGATAAGATTTTGCAATACATTAATTTGCAAAACATCAAGCACTGTGTGGGGTGACCATTCGACAATGCCACTAATAATATCACACAAACTTGCCATTGATTTGTTCGAGGCAAATATATCAATACTGGAAAGATTAACAATAAAGTTATCATATTCATACTTTTCATCGCTCATATCAAATTTAGGAGTAATTTCAGAATCATCCTCCACCATAAAATTGTCATTTTCTCCAAAAATAGACTTATGGGTTTGAAATTTATGTTTATCGGTTTTCAAATTTTTGTTTGGCAAAAATTCTAAAAGACTTTTTCCATTATTGTCGCTGTCTATATCAATTAGCGAATCAGTGGAACTCAGTGTATCTGTAATAGTTTCTTCGTCAAAAAAATCAGACCTGCCATACTCTTTTGAAATTGGTAACCTCTCAAAAACAATATCTACTGTCTGGTTGGTCAAGGGAGGAGCCATATCAGGCAAAGATAATGAGGCAATAATTTTCCCGTAGTTCTTATTGTAATAATCGTCTCTTAAATCTTCATCTAGCAAAAAGGGCAGTCTATGAAATGGCCCATCATGCTTTTTTATGTGTTCCTGTTGTAATGTATGATGCTCGGTAAAGTTTTTCTTTTTACAAAAGTTTGTAACGTACACGGATGTAGTCAAATATGCTAGCATGGCTGCAGTTTGCTTGCTTTTAACTTTGACAGTAATAGTTTCAATTTTTAAATCCATTCTCGACGTGTAGCGATTATTTGAAAGATCATTAAGCTTCAATGAAACAGGCTCTAATAAGGCAATCAATTCAGTATGACTAACTCTATCGGATACTTTCACAGAAATGGAAGGGCATTTGAAGCTGAAAATTGTTACATCATTAAGATCCGGAACTTCAACCACCAAAGCATTTTCTAAATCTTGGAACGTGTAAGCTAAATTAAGTAAAACAGCAAACAACAGAGACAAGAATTGCCCATTTGAGTTGATCGCTATGGCTCCAGCAGAGATATCCCATTTGCAGATGTAAGTGGGCTCAAGAGGAGGCAACCCAAAAATTCTATGCCCATGAATAGATAGCCCATTGATAAACATGTCTGGATTGGTATTCATTTCGGTATCATACACAACATTGTAAATAGCTTCAGGATTATTCTCAACGTAAGTAATTTTCAAAGGGGAAATATCACATTGAAGGTCCATGTAATAATTTGTAAACCTGATATCAATGTCAAAGTTTGGAAGCCTAGCGGCAATGAAAGTATTACTGTCATACATATGACAAGGAAGCACCAAACATCCATTATCCACACAAAAAGAAAATAAAACATCAAGTTCATTTTCAATACGTCTCATTTGTTTCGGTTCGCGAGCTTTACTGCGCAATTTTGATTGAAAAGTTGGCTCAGGAGTGAACTTTGATCTCTCTTGTTCAACATCTGATGAAGAGTGATTTGATAAAGTCGAGGCCTTACTCGATTTGCTGGTACCTTTTTCACTACCATCTTGAGTGCTCTGCTTTTTATCTGTGTATTCCTCAAGAGTTTGAAAATGAATATTTTCCCCAAAATAGTTTTCTCTAATTTCCATAAGATACTTTATGAGAAACCCATATGCTTGAAAAGTTGTATTAGATATGAAGCAGTTAATCAAAATCTGGTCTACTAAATTAACTTCAATACTGCTATGATATGTGTAAGAACCATCCACCTTAAAATCGGTTCCCCTAGCCAACTCTTTATTTTTCAAAAACGTATTTAATGTGTTCCAGGAAGGTGTCTCTAAAATTAATGAAAGTTTTTTTGATTCAACTGAAAAGTCAATAGAGTTGCACTTCTGATAAACATTATGTACTGGAACAAGTAGATCAATATCCATTTCATTTGCTTGAAACGATATGTATGTGTTGTCATTGAAGTCTAATGGATTATTAATAATATTTTGGCTGTTGACATTAAGAAAAAGTCTTATTCCATCTGTAATGTTCCAATGTAATTTATATTCGTAAGGCCTGAAGGAGTTATATGAGTTAATGATTTCACTAGGGTTGCTTTGCAAAGAGGCTTCAGGTGTAGCAAAGTCATTTAGTAGATCGGTGAGAAGTGAAACATGCTCTCTTAACAAGAAAAGGTCACCATGCTTTGACTTATTATAAACATTCCAAATGGTTATGTCCTTCCACTTTAGTGGAAAATTGATACCAACCTTCAAACAATGATCTTTAGCTCGGTAAAATATATCATGGTTTATAGATGATCTAAGCTCAGGGTTTTTTATTAATACCTCAAGATTTACGTTATTGCCCTGCTCACTCCTTTCATACTCTGTGTTAGCACTGATTATACTTTGCTTGAAGAGCTTTAATTCAATCCAAGCAAACGGTTTTTTGGTGTTATCCTTTGTATCTTTGGCCCTTTTGCGTTTTAAATCCAAATTCTGCTTATTTTCTGCAGTGTTGGACTTCGACTTATTCAATGAGTTGAATAGATCTTTACTATATTCACGCATTGGGACTCTGATAATAGATTTATCATCAATAAATCTAACTGAAAAATCAAAACTAGTATAAATTCTAGTATCACCAATAGAAAGTTTTTCCGTTGGTTTGCAATCCACGTAGTTATTCGCTTGAGGGAAAAAGTATTTGTAGAGAGAAATTCTTTGTCTATCAGCCCATGGGCCATAATAAATAGTAGACTCGCAAAGATCAATTTCAACTCCAGTTTTGGGAGCCTCGCCACCGTTTCCAACATTAGGCCCCACCGTTGGAGGCATTATGCAATTGTTAGAACGCACTTTGCCTGGAATATCGTAGAAATACAAAATATCGCATTTGTCTGCATCAACAACAGTTCTATAAATGGCATATTCTTGAGAAAGCTCATTTTTAAGATTCTTGTAATCATTGAGCAAGTGGTCATCTTCATCATCTAGATATTGTGGAAGCCCTCTCCAGTCGTTATCCATAGATAATTTTCTTTGTGATTCTCCATTAATTTGTGTGTCTTTGTGTCCTGGTAATACTTTTTGCAGCACGTTAACAAACTCCCTCCATAAGGTTTTATATTTTCTAAATCTCCTTTGCTTTCTTTTCTTTATATATTCTTCGTGAATATTGAAGTTGTTACTGTTTAAGTAAGATGAACTGATGGGTTCTCTGTAATTAACGTTGGGCTTTAGTTGTATATGCAAATTTTTGAGTTGAAGTCTGAGATTGTGTCTGTAATGATCAAGGATAGGATTAGCCGCTGAACCAATATCAAAGCTTCCCAAGGCCCTGTCAAAAGAACTCACGACAATTGATGAAGTATTTTCATTACCAATAACAATCCCACCTTTGTGAACCGAAAATTCTATCGGCAAGAAGCTCATCAAATAAAAAAACGAAGAACTGCTTTCCTGTGCTACCTGTGAGTCCTGGTTTAGTTTGTGATCTTGTAAAGATGAACCAGCACTTTTTTCAGAGTCATTGTAGTTATTCATGCTCATTTTTCGAATTCTTCTTTTAAGGCCAGAGGTGAAAGTTTCCTTTAAATTACTACCGTCTGTGTGGATCGAAACATATTCGTTGTCGTCAGTAGCCAGTTTTTTCATTTGTTCCAAAACATAGTCGTAGGCATAGGTCCTGTTGTATACGAAGATCTCTAAACCATCTATTTGTACCAAAAATCGCGATGGTAACTTTTCATTCTGTATTCCTCTCCTAGCACTAGTAGTTGATTCTTCAGCACTATTTTTGTAGTTGTTGAGGCCATATTCCGAGTCTCTCACATTTAAAAACCAATATCGCCAGGTTAAATTTCCCTCCAATATACATAACGTAAAATCTTTTGTAACTATAGAAAAATTTTTGACAAATATTCTTCCTGCAAGTAATGATACTTTAAAACTTTGAAAGTGAACTGATATTTTGAACTGGTTCCATAGTAATACTTTTGCAGCAAATGTTAATACCGATCCAATGAGTCGATTGAAATAAAACATTAGCGTCACAAACACTAGAAGGATTAAAATCCAATCTAGGCCAAACACTACTGTAATCTCATCAGAACTTAGCACGCTAAACGCCATTTGATATCATTATATACAAGTAATTGTATGTGTGTTTTGAGGCCGAATATATTATTCAAAATGTTATATAGCACCTTTTGGCATTTTGAGGCGCGTACAAAATATAAGGCATATCGGCACCGTGATGCACCAGTACCCGGCTGACTTTCGAAAAATACAAAAAATATCCAAAATTTAGTTCAGCGCTTAACATAAGCGGAAACAAGTGCATTGCTCATGGTGGTGTCAGAAATTGTACTATATTGAGCATCTAGAACAAGTACAATGGCGTGGAGAGAAGCAAAAGATTCTAACGGCAGGATCTACTACTACAACAGTGAGACCAAAAAGTCTACGTGGGACAAGCCCAAGGAATTGTATACTCACCAGGATGAATTGTTAGAAAAGTCACAATGGAGAAAATACTTCTCAAAAGAAAACAAGAAGTACTATTACTACAACCTTGAAACCAAGCAAACAACGTGGGAGTTTCCCATTAAAGATAAGAATGAAGGAGACGATAGTGATGTTGTTATGACTGAAAATAATGAATCAAGTCCTCAACAGAAAGAAGACAAACAAGAAAACAAAAGCTATAACCCTCCAACATTAAGCAAAGCATCTAAAACGCTCAACTACGAGAAGATCTTTGCTAGAGATACTACTTTGGTGAACGTTAGTAGTAGCTCGAATAGTGATTCAAATAGTACTCAGCAGAGAAGATTTAAAGAGCTTTTGGCAGAAAATGGGGTTGACACTACCTGGTCTTTTCAAAAAGTTATGGATAGCCTTATCACTGATCCTAGATACTGGCTAATAAGTGACCCATTAGCAAAAAAGAATTTATACGAAGAATATTTGATCGAAAAGTCTAGAAAGGAAATTTTGAAAGTCAGTAATTCTAAGGAAAAGTTTCAAAATGATTTTAAAAAGTTATTACAAAGTCACTCAAAAAATATAAAATATTATACTAGATGGAAGACAATAAGGCATTTGATAAGCGATGAGCCAATATATAACCATTCTATTTTGTCAGAGCGGGAAAAGAAAAACATATTTCTCGATTATGTAAATGTTCTACGCAAAAAACATGATGATGAAGAGCACAAATTGAAACTTCAAGCATTATCAGAATTTCAGGAGTACTTTGATACAACTCTCAAAAATAATTTCACTATCAATTATAATTGGGATGATGTACTTGAAATCATTGCAAATGATGAAAGAATCAAGCAGAATAAGAATTTCAAACGATTAAACAAGTTGGATATTTTAAAAATTTACTCTAAACAATATGCCATTTATGAAAACGACTTAAAAAAGAAAGTTGAGGATTTATCTGCTAAAAATTTTAGAAGCGATAGAATTGCTAGAGACGAATATAAAAAACTATTAAATGAGATGAAAAACAACGATTTAATAACTATTAACACCACATTTCAAGACATATATCCGTTTATCAAAAACGAGGAAAGTTTTAAGAACCTACTTGGAAGATCATCATTGTTACCTTTACACTTATTCTGGGACTTGATAGAGGAACAGCATATTTTGTTAAGGGCTCAGAAGGACATCGTTTTTAATTTCTTGGTAGAAAAAAATTTCAACATTCTCACGCATTCTAAAAAAGAGTTCTTAGAACTTATAAGCAAAGGAGAGCAATTGCCCAACATCAGTGACAATGAAGAAAATTTAAAATTTTTTAAAGATCAGTTAGAACGCATTTATTCGTTATTGGTTAAACAGAATTTGAATGATTTGAAAAAACAAAAATACTCCCTTGAGTCAAGATTTGAAGTTAAGAAAGCAACATTCAAAAAATATTTAATACACAGGCTCAGAGAGAACCACTTATCTGGAGACACTTCAGCAGCTAAGCTTAAAAGCTTAAATGAACTAGACTGGTCAAATATCAAATCTCAAATCTCACAAGAGTCTTACTATACCTCGCTTACGACTTACATTCAACGTCACTACAAACTCCTATTTGACGATGACTTTGCTAAAAAATTAGAATATGATACATTTATCCAACACAATGAGCAGAATGAACAAGGCAATGAAGACTTAGACGTTTCAAAAAATCTGGCTAACCCAGAGAAAGAAGAACAAATCACTCATTTGTTGTTTCAACAGCTGGTGGGGGCAGTTAGAGAGGAAATTATCACAGCTGAAAAAAATCTGATAGCGGCCAAACCATCTAGTCTAATGGATTT
This sequence comes from Saccharomycopsis fibuligera x Saccharomycopsis cf. fibuligera, assembly GCA_001936135.1. Lineage (NCBI taxonomy): Eukaryota > Fungi > Ascomycota > Saccharomycetes > Ascoideales > Saccharomycopsidaceae > Saccharomycopsis > Saccharomycopsis fibuligera x Saccharomycopsis cf. fibuligera. The sequence continues at coordinate 2,487,080 of CP012817.1, read as the reverse complement.
GGATTATTAGACTTTTAATTATGAAAGCTAGATCACAGTGAAAGCATTTTAGAGATAGAATGCACATTACAGATGTAATTTTGTATGCGGTATGCAAAGTTATACAGATGGCGAAATCAAAGATAATTTTTAATGTTACTCACTGACATGTTCCGACCGTTTGCTTTTCTCGGATCGTGGGGCAGTTCGAGACTCCGGGCACCCTGAACAGGAAATAGACAATAAAAATGATATGCATATAAATGCGTAATTGCGCACCGCCACGCCATGGCTCGTAACTTGTAAAACAAATAAAATAGCGTGAATCACGTTATAAATATTTTATATTTCCTAATGTAGTAATATGTAAATAAACAAAGTCTCAGACAAGGTAAACAAACAATCTCAGCCAAAAGTTTTCATTTAAAAACATATCACTTTCTGCCAATGTTAGAGTGGCAGTATGAATTCAGCTTTCGTTTTCTTCTTGAATTCTATCTGGTTTCTTTAATTTCTCTTTTTTGGTAACTACAATATAGTTTACTTAGCTGATATCATACCAAAATAAGAACTATCAACGCCTAATATTGAGACAGTATAAAGTAAACAATACAACGAAATGGCTTCCAATCCTTTCGATGATGAGGATTATGACTATCCTTTTGGTGATGACAATACTAGCCCTGCCAAAAGAAGTCTTTTAGCTCAGCCTAAACCAACATTGGCTAATAGTTCACCTAAAAAATATAGTCAGTCCATCTACTCTTCAAATTTCAACGCTTTTCCTGCTAATAATGACGAAGATGAAGCTGGAATGAGCGTTAGTGGTGACAGAAGTTCGTTTTCTCAAAGTTCCTCCCCTTCCAAATCTAGAAGCAGATATTCACCAACTGTATCTTTCAATAGAAGAAATAATGTTCCTGATAACTCCAGTTTCACTACTTCCCCAACGATATTCAATTCTTCTGCAGTTGGCAATAATTTTGTGAAAGCTGCCATGGAAAACAACAACAATAATCAAGAGAGTAGTTTCTTATCAAGACTGCCTACAAACAGATCTAACTGGACTAGATTAGAGTCTCCTAAAAGAGCAAAACACACCTCCATCATAATGGAAGATGATGAAGAATACGGCAATAATAATGATAATGCTTCCCTTAGCAGTTCACCATTGAGAAGATCTCCAACTATAACTTCAAGATCCACAACTGCTAGTTCTAGAGTTTTGTCTCCGCCAAAACCAATTTTTGATTCTACTGCATTTGCAAAGGCTAATGGCACTTTCAATTTGGCAGAAAATGCTCCAGATTTGAGACCTGAAAGTCACCATAATGGTGACGCTTATAGCGGTGCACATGTATCATATGACCCATTCAATGACAATCAACAGAGTCCATTTGAAGATGTGCATATGGCTGATGATGGTCAAACAAAATACTCATACGAAAACAGTGACACGATATCATATGCTGGCACCGATGAAAAAGTAGCATATGACAACAAGTTGAGCTCTTCATACTCAATGACATCTTCGATGTCAACTGCTGACTTTAACTATGACGAGTATGGTGGCAGACAGAAAATTATTGCCATGAATAACCACAGTTTAGATCAATCTTCCGCTGTTGAAAGTTTTGATAGAAAAATGCATGCTGAAATTCCGTTAACACAGCAACCAAGAAGAAACAAAGGTTTAAGAAAAGAATTTAAGTTGGAAAGAGGTAATTTGGTGTTGGAAAATCCAGTACCAACCAAATTGGCCAGTTTTTTGCCAAGACGTGATGATGATGAATTTTTGTTTATGAGATACACGGCATGCACTTCCGACCCTAACGATTTCATCAAAAATGGGTTCACTCTCAGGTCTGCTAAATACGGAAGAGAAACACAAATCGTAATTTGCATTACTATGTATAATGAAGACGAAGTTTCTTTTGCCAGAACTATGCATGCTGTCATGAAGAATGTTGCCCAGCTTTGTGCTAGAAAAAGATCTAGAGTTTGGGGTGAAGATGGCTGGAAAAAAGTTCAAGTGGTGATTGTCAGCGATGGTAGAGCTAAAATTTCTCCTGGCGTGCTTGAAATTTTAGCTGCTATGGGTGTGTATCAGGATGGCATTGCTAAATCTTATGTTAATTCGAAAGAAGTGAAAGCGCATCTTTTTGAATATACTACCCAAGTTTCTATTGACACTGACTTGAAATTCCAAGGTGCTGAAAAAGGTATGGTGCCTGTGCAAATTCTATTCTGTTTGAAAGAAAAAAATCAAAAGAAAATCAACTCTCATAGATGGTTGTTCAACGCTATTTGTCCAGTGTTGGATCCTAATGTCTGTGTTTTGTTGGATGTTGGTACTCGTCCGGACAAAGATGCAGTCTACCACTTATGGAAAGCATTTGATAATGATTCGAACGTTGCGGGTGCTGCTGGGGAAATTATTGCAATGAAGGAAAAGGGTGGCTTAAACTTGCTAAACCCATTAGTGGCATCTCAAAATTTTGAATATAAAATGTCTAATATCTTAGATAAGCCTTTGGAAAGTGTCTTTGGTTACATTTCTGTGCTACCTGGTGCATTGTCCGCATATAGATACTGTGCTTTGAAAAATCATGCAGATGGTACTGGTCCACTTCACTCCTATTTTAAAGGTGAAAACCTTGCAGAGGTCGCTACTAGAGATGTGTTTTCTGCAAACATGTACTTGGCAGAAGACAGAATTTTATGTTGGGAATTAGTGGCAAAAAAATCTGAAAAATGGGTGCTTAAGTACGTCAAGCTGGCTAAAGGTGAAACAGATGTTCCTGAAAATTTACCAGAATTTATTTCCCAGAGAAGAAGATGGTTGAATGGTGCATTATTTGCTGCTTTGTATTCACAAGTCCATTTCAGACAAATTTGGAAAACCGATCATTCAGTCATGAGAAAGTTTTTCTTGCATATTGAGTTCTTTTACCAGTTCATTCAATTGTTATTTTCGTTTTTTTCTTTAGGTAACTTTTATTTGGCATTCTATTTCTTGGCAGGTTCATTGGTTAGTTCAAGCGCCATTCCGCATAATGGTGGCTATTGGATCTTTACCATTTTGAACTACTTCTGTCTTTGTGATCTAACAAGTATTTTTATCATTTCTATGGGTAACAGACCTCAGGGAGCCAAACATTTATATTTCATCAGTATGGTTATATTAACCATATGTGCGATTTACAGTATGGGTTGTGGCTTTTATTTTGTTGGCAAGACTATTCATGACAAGAAACAAGACGCTGGTGATTCTAAAGCATTTTTAAATATTGTGGTTTCTTTGCTTTCAACTTACGGTTTATACGGTATTATGTCGGTATTATATTTGGACCCATGGCATCTCATCACCAGTTCCATTCAATACTTCTTAATGTTGCCATCATACACCTGCACTTTACAGATTTATGCATTTTGTAACACTCATGATGTCTCTTGGGGTACTAAAGGTGAAAATAAACCAACTTTGGATTTAGGTAGAGCTATTATCAAAACAGACAAATCCGGTCATGAAGTGGTGGAAGTGGAAATTCCAAGTGAACAGCTTGATATTGATTCAGGGTATGAAGAAATCTTGTTTAATTTAAGAGCAAGAAGACAAACTCCAAGAGGTATCAAGTCTCTATCTGACAAAGAAGTTCCTGAAGAAGACTATTACCGCGATATTAGAACTAGAGTGGTGTTATTGTGGTTATTAAGTAACATGTTATTAGTTATGATCGTTACCCAAGTATACAGCGTCAAAGATACTTCTCTGAACAAATACTTGGCATTTATTCTTTGGTCGGTGGCAGTGCTTGCTGCTTTCAGAGCATTAGGATCTCTCACGTACTTGTTGCACTTGTGTGTGCGTTGGCTAGTTGAATCCAAGCATAAATTGGATGATGGTGGTTATTCATTCCATGTTCCTACCCCAAAAATCAATTTGAGCTTCAACAAGAAATAGTCAATTATTTCAAAAGAGACCAAAAACCTGAAGTAAATCTTCATGGTACGACCTTTTTGATGAATAATGATTCACAGGTGATTCTGATCATTCTGTACAAAATTATAACCTTGTTTAATCTTCTTCCATTGAACATTTTATTTTTCTGATTTTTTTTTTTTTTTTTTTTTTTTTTTTTTTCATTTTGTTTTACCATACTGATATCTTATCTCATGCTGATGAGATCTTCCCTTTTTGTCATTTTGTTTTCGTTTTGTTTTTCTAATTTTAACCATAATTTCTTATTTTGCTGTACTACATTACCTAAACATTTCCTGTGTTTATTTAGAAGAAATTATTCTTCGTCATACCTCAACTATATTTCAGCCAAACAATTTTCTGAAATTTTTACTTGATACACCCTTATTTATAAACTTAGTTTTTACTATTTGTTTCTCTAGTTTGAGTTCTGTTTTTCTTTCGGTTTTTCTTTTTTTTTTTTTTTTTTGTTATGCCTTTGTTTTACAAGAAAAGTGTATTGATTTTATTTCATGTTAGTTTATAAGAGTTGAATTTTGTGTAGAAGAGATAGTGCAATGGATTATATTAGTGCCGGTGTGTGCTGCCACAAACATGGTGGAGTGCGCCAAGAGTTTTTTAAATATTCTATTTTATTTTTATATCACCTATCCATCATGCTATTGAGTGCATTAAGTTTGAACTCAAAAGGTTACTACAGGCTGCTTTGTAACGAGTAAATGCACTCTCAAATAAAGTTCAAATAAATGCAAGTTCAAAAACTTGTTATTTTATACTCTACTAAGAATAAAGTCGTTAATTTGACAGAAAAGATAATATATGAAGTTAAAAAAGAAAACAATCAAAGTTATAATGAAAAGTAATTTACACAAAGCTAATAATAAGGAAAAAAAGGAAAGATTTAAACAAGTAATTCCACAAAAACAAGATAAGCAGAAGAATATAAAAGGCAAAAAGCATAAAAACAGTATATGGGTGTTAAGTAATTCAAACGAAGATAAAAATAAATTGAAATGTACAAAAACAATGATGAAATGATGAAATGATGGTAAAAAGGTGAAGCCAGGCCACATAAGAGAATCAAAATAGAACATGAAAGAATTATTAAAAATTGAAATATAGCAATTAAAGAAAAAAAAAAGAAAAATGACACAGGGTGGAAATTGGAATCTTAACGATTAGTACGCCTTGAGTGGACGGTCATCAAACTTTCAGCTTGTGAAAGACCAGGAAGCTCCTGAGTAGAAAGTGATGTTCTGCTACCAGTGTATTCACCGCTTCTGATCATATTAACTCTCATTTGTTCTAATGGAGACAAATGATCATTTTGAGCTGCTTTCTTTGACTTAGAAATGGTCATCCTTCTTCTAATGGAGCCAATTGGGTGCTTGAAAACATCTTTCACAGTTGGTTTTCTTTCGATAGTTTGAGGTATAGCAGTAGTATTAACAGCCTCATTTTCTTTGAGGCCAGTTAAATGAGGAGCCGGGAATCGTTCAGAATCATTTCCAGCAGGCGATAACTCATCAGTTTTGCTAAGTGGAATATCATTAAGCTGCGTAGAATTTACGACTCCTTCATTAGCTAAATTTTTATTGACCCTCTCTTTAGACTCTGGATCATTACCAAAGATAGAGCCATTCTTATTGTAATCAGATGAGGAAGTATCGATACTGGTTGGATCAGTAGTAGTAGCAACACCAGTAGCGTTCAAATTGTCGGATAGCACTCTGTATTTAGCAACATCGTTAGCATCAGTCGGATCATAACCAGCCGAGTATTTATCAAAATCGCCCATTGCAACTCGTTCTCTGATGATGTCCACATCTTTCGGCTTGTATAATCTTCTGACAGTATCAAAAGTAAATCTAGGTAAAATATTGAATAACACGCCAACAAAGAATACACACCAGAAGGTCAAATTACCATAAACTTGAGCTGCTGCTTTGTAATACTCACCAGAGTAAGTAGATGCAGACCAAATACCAATCCAGAAGAAAACCACTAAGATGGAAAATGCGTAAATAATGCCACTCAACCAATCCCATCTCTTTTGTTGCAATAATACATAAACGTTACATGAAACAGCAGCAACAGTTGCTACCATCGTACCCATCCAAAATCTGTGGTTCAAAGTTAAACCATTACTGTGAACAAAACCACCTTTGAAGTATAGCAAGTATGGCAAGAAAAACGAAAGCACTGATTGATACAATCCATCAAGCATGTAGAAGACAAACTTATACTGAGACCATTCCAAACCAAGAATACCACTTCTGTACAATTCCGGAACTAACAACGAAACAGTATCACTAACGTCTTGATCCAACACTGCCAAGAAAATAATTGGCAAAGAGGTAAAGGCCAAATTGTAAAACATAATCAAGGTGAATTCAAACAAATAAGTACCATCGAAATCAACATAGATACCATACCAGAACAAAGTCACAGTGAAAACAACATTCTTGTAAAAAAAACATGGAATCATTTCTGCTAATCTCTTATAAGACCATCTACCATGAACCAATACTAGTCTTGTCAAGAATCTGAATTGACCTAAACCATAATCGGAAGACATGACTGCCTGTCTACCTTCTTCACCAGCAATACCAACACCAATGTTAGCAGCTTGAATCATAGCAACATCATTAGCTCCATCACCAATAGCTAATGTCATGACCTTCAAGTTATCCTTAACAGTTTTGACAACTTGAGCTTTTTGAGCAGGAGAAACACGGCAACACAAGACAGATTTACAGTTTTTACACAAAAGCAAAAATTTCTTTTGTAAGGCAATGTTGAGTTCGTCAAAAATAATCGTCAATGCGGCACCATCAACAACAATAGCATGAGTGCCTTCTGGTGTATCATGATTTTGTTGAGCTTGCGAGACAGCATCTTCAATATCATCATCGGTATGCAAGTTGATACTAAATTCTTCAGACAAAAATCTGCTTACTTTAGAATCAACCTTTTCATAATCAGTCAATTCCCTCATGTCAAAATAAGTGTTTGAGGAAACATTGTTATTATCGGAATTAACTTCATCACCATCATTTTGAGGAACATCATCATCAGTGCCAACCACTAACAACTTCATCTCTGAACCCAACAAGTTGCAAGAAAACCCAATATTGATAGCAGTTTCAACCTTGTCACCGGTCAAGACCCAAAGCTTGATACCTGCTTGACCCAAAAGAGCAATGGAATCTGGAACACCATCTTGTAATCTATCTTCAATAGCAGTAGAACCAATGAGAGTCAAATCTTGTTCAATTTCATTAGCAACTAATTCAATCTGTTCATCACGGTCATCATCAACCGAAGTGTTGGCCAAATGGTACCTTTCTGCCCATTCATAGTAGCTGTTTGAATCTAGCACTTTATAAGCAACACATAAAGTTCTCAACCCTTCTTTAGAGAACTGTTCCAAGTAAAGGGCGGTCTTTTGCAAAGTTTGTTCATCAGAGTTGGATTTTAATCTTTGAAAAATGATGTTATCGGCACCTTTGGATAAAAGCACAATAACTTTTTCATCGTCATTAGTATGTGCATATTCCGGTAATTCATTCTTAGAAACTTCAACAATAATACTCATTCTTTTTCTAGTGGAGTCAAATGGCAAAACATTTAAAACCTTATACTCTGATTCGATACCGTATTTGGATAAATACATATGATCTCTGGTTTTACCCTTGTATTCAATACCAACGTCTCTGGCAGCACCAACCAACGCGTTTTCATCGGGAGATTCTGCCTTAATAAGTTTCTTGTGTTCATTTTCTGGATCTTCTTCAATAACAGCAGTATGACAAAGACTTAATACTGTCATAAACCATTCATTCAAAGGCTTTTGAGGATCCTTAGGGTCAAGGACTGTTTTGATGTAATCAGCACTGATAAAAGTCAATTCATCAGGATTCAAATGGGAAATGTAATTAGAGTCCGTATGGTTGTTAAAAAATTCAGCATTATCTTCAATAAGTTTGATAATAAGGGCCTTATCATCGGCAACAACTTTATCCATTCTAATTTTTTCCTTAACAACGTCAACACCTAATCTTTTTTGCATACCCATTTTGGCTTCAGTGTAACATTGACCATAACTGTACATGCCCACTGAGCATTTTTTGAACTCCATGACATTCTGAGTCAAAGTACCAGTTTTATCACTAAAAATAAACTCCACTTGACCAACGTCATCAGAAATGTTCCACGATTTTGGTACGCAGGGGTAATCCAATCGTTCATAATACATTTTGACGTCAGAATAAATGAAAAATGCTTGCACTGTTTTAATAATTTCCACCGAAATATAAAGGGAAATAGGCACCAAAGCTTGGTACAAAATAACCGCCACAAAGAATGCCACTACACCAGAAACCGATGACTTATCAGTATATGGCTCAAACTCGTAATATAGTCTTGAAACATGTTTCTTGTTGTAAAAAACACCATTGACCACCCCGGCAACAAAGGCCAAAACAAACAAAAGAATGAAATTTATGTAAACCGATAAGTTTAATTCACGAGAAATTTTTGATCTTTTGGTAGGAGTGATGCCGGAATTCAACATGATCTTGGTTTCACTACCGGTATAAGCAACAACCCCAATGACCCATTTAGTGTTTCTCAAAGTCGAACCTCTAAACATGATATTGTTTATGTTCAAAGGTTCAATGTTTTCACCTTTTTCCGGATGAGCAAAGTCTGGATAGTGCATTGCACCTTTAAATGCATACAAGTTTGGGTTAGGGCTATCACATTCGATCCAAAACTTGAGTCTTTCCACATCATTACCGTATTTGAGACCAGCACCTGCTCTAACTGCGGTCTTTGATTTCAAATTAGTTTCACCATCTAAATTCTTGGTTTCAATGTAACAGTTTTGGTCTTCAAGAGACGAAGACAAGAGGATCATATCAGCAGGCACTTCTTCATTTTGTCTGACTCTAACAATGTCGCCGACATAAATATCCTTCCACGCTTTATTTCTAAACTTGACAGTACCAGACGGTGGCTTGAGAGGGTCGGTAGCGGTATCAGGAATTGGCTTGGAAACTTTGTTATTAGCGTTTAGCACCCTGGTAGTTTGTATGGAAAGACGATTGTTGGCGGTAAATCTGGTATTATTTGATTGTACAGTATTGAGAGTTTCTGTCTGGGATAGTTGAGAAGTAAGGTCATGTCCCGCACCTTCTCCATTGCTGCTCTTGTTTTTTTTATTTTTATTTTTCTTAAACATAGGTATGATATGTTCAAAGAGTAACTTATTGAAAAATCTAGAATTTGCCTTCTTGAATCTTCTCCACACCCCAACATGGTCAATGACAACATTTGGATTTTCCAAACCCGTAATCAAATGTATTCTGGAATTATTAAGCTCATTATCAGAAAGACTTCTTCTGGAGTCTTCAAAAGCGTCTCTAACGGCGGTAAGGAAGACAATAACAATCAATGGAACTGCGTTCAAAGCAGGAGACGACACCCCGAAAATTTGGAAGGCACCCAAAATGGCAACAAACAAAAAGTAGCCATTAGCGACGTTTTGGAATTGGAAAAACAAGTTTTTGGGGACGAAATTAATGGGCGTGTATTTAGTGGTTCTGATCTTGTTACGGGGGTACTTGTATCTTGGGAATGTTTTTCCGCCATCCTGGACAACCATGTCTTCGGGAAGGGGAGTCTGCACGAATATCCTTCTGGTGAGCTTTGCCAAGTTTTTCTTGATGAATAGTGGAGGACTGTCATTGAAATGTTTGTATTTGAAGTACTGGTATTTGTCCTTGTAGCTGACATTAGAATAATTCTTCAAGTCTAGATAATCATCATACGAAGGGTTCTCTATATTTGCAGTAAAGATGGGGACATTGAGAGCTTCTAGCTGGGGCGACTGGGACTGAGGCTTCTCGCTAGCCACCTGTGCCCCCAGCGAGCGGTCGGCAGTAGACAGAGACATAAAGGGAAGCTTTATTTATGCTAGGGAAAAAATACGGGAACTTGAATGCTTCCCAAACTAGTTGAGTGATACGTGTGTGTGTGTGTGTGTGTATAATGCAAAGCAAATGAAGTAGGATGATGTGGATGAGAATAAATGTGTCAGATGAATAGGGAAGCAAACAGTTTTATAATTGATGAATAGCAGCGTAGAAAAAGAAACAAAGCGAGAGAGAGAGAAATAAAAAAAAAAAAAAAAAATAGAGAGAAACCTAAAACAAGAAAAATAAAAAATAAAAAGCCAGCAAAAGAAAAGCAAAAGAGGGAAAAAAAAGACAATAGAGCTCCATCCTCACGGATAGCGGGAGCCGGAAGCTAAAACCTATCCAGTGCTGATTAATAGAATTTCACTGTATTTGGTCCATGAGACGGTGTTTGAGGTTGGAGCATACGAACGTCTTGGACTGTTGGAGTTGGCGCTAAGCTTAGCGGTTATTATTGACGCTGTTTTTCTACAAATTCTGTTACAATGTTTGATCACATCACAGCCAACTACAGCTATAATCCATAGTTGTATAGCAGCAACCGAAGCTGAACTTCAAAGATGCTATAGCGTATATATGCGCCGCTATCCCACACAGCGCCCGCAAGTGGCTTGGTGTGCGTAATGCTGATAATTACTCTAGTTACGTTGATGGCACTGATTATTCTGATTATTTTACAGTAAGTACAGCCGGCAGTCGACAATCCATCTGTTTAACACCCTCAGCACCGCGCACAATCTTTAATCGACAATTGCAATCTCCGGAAACAGCGCGCTCAGAAACTGTTTTTAGTGGCCGCTGCCGGCATCCGCAGCCCGCGGCACCGCAACGTCGCCCGCAATAGGAAGCATTTCCATCTGTGTGACTAGCACGTTCAGTTGCCGATTAATGCAGATTTATACTTTATAATGCATAATTCTGCTTCATCCAGCTTTATTAAATGCGGCAGTGCTTTCTCAAAATTAGAGACACCTCATAATTGCTAACAAACATTCTTCCCGAAATTACCTTATTGCTGAGTCACTAACTGCTGGTATCAGGTGACTTGAAAAAACAGGGCCTGTGATTTGCTCAGAGCCTCAGACTTTGTAGGCCGGGTGTCCCCCGGGCCCAAGATGCTGCCGTCTATCTCCCAAAACTTTTCTAAACTGACAACCGAATCTCAAGTTCTTGTTAAACAGCACCTCTGACACACTCTGTCTTGCTGCTTGTTGAACTAGTATATCCTATTACAACAAACAACTCACTTTGTTTAACAAAAACTCACCTGTCACAATGCAAAGATTCCCAACTCCTATCTTGAAGCCATACTGGCCATTCTTTGTTGGTGGTGCTGTCACCTACTACTTGATCAGCAAAGCTGCTTCTGCTTCCGCTGCTTCTGAAGAATTCATCAACGACCCAAGAAATCCAAGATTTGCTAGAGGTGAAAAGGTTGTTGAAATTAAACACTAAGCTTCTTCTGCTTGCTACTGTCATCCCTGAAAACATTCGCCAAATTTTATGACAATGCAAAAAGTTTGATACTCAAAAAAAAACATGAAAATGAGGTGAATGATTCATAAGTCAACAACGCTTCATGTGTTATCCCCTTAAGTAATAATGAAACATGTTTCTCAATTGAAGTTTATGCCGCAACTGGAAAGCTAAAGAAAAAAGTGAATGCATCATATGCTTACATTTGGTAATTTTTGCCTCTCAATATTCTACTCTTATGAATAAATGAATATTTTTTTATGCGCTAATTATTTATTTTTAACTTTTTATTAACTACAAACTTGTGTATCACTGAGTTGCAATGTACTATATGCTAAAGCGAGAAAGAAAGAAAAAAGATTGACTCAACAAAAATAGAGATAAAAGTACTATGCTAACATATCAACCAGCTCATCAGTCCTCAATCGCAGTGAGAATGGCATTTTCAAATGAAGCAATCAATTCTTCAGTTGGTTCAAGTCCAACACTGATTCTGATCAAATCTTCGTGGATCCCCCATTTTGCAACCTCTGGTAGCTCATTGTAATGCACTAACACGCTGTATGGACAAATCAAAGTAAAATTAGTGCCTAAACTTGGTCCCTTAGATAACAACACCGCGTTGTAGAATCGGTGAGCGTAGCGATGTTGCGAAAACAACACTGAAATCAATCCACCATAACCACCTTCTTTAGTCTTAATATTTTCGTAGTTAGCACGGGTCTCTGCCACTTTGGGATAATAAATTTTGGTGACGTATCCCTTAGCCTGATATTTTTCAAACAATTTTAACACTTGTTCTGCATTATAGTTTGTCTTGTTATTTCTGTTAACAAAATCTCTTGAATTCCTTTCCAAATAAAGACAATCCTCTTTCCAGAAATGATTCAAATACTTCACATCCAACCATCCTTTCATGGTACTGTAAAATTTAGACCCTTTATTGAGCACAACGCAGCCACCTAACACATTGGAATCACCCGAGAAAATCTTGGTCAATGATGAACATAGAACATCAGCATACTTATATGGTCTAATGTTAAGACAATTGCCAATAGTTTCATCCACTGCCACTGGGAACCCAAACTTATCAGCAATTTCTCTCAATTTTTTCAAATTTGGAGTCTTCAATAGTGGATTTGAAGGCACTTCAGTAATAACCCCGAGGATTTTTTCCCCTTTGCTCAAACTGCTTTCCAATCTATCCAATTCTTCATCAGAGCCATTACCTAAATGGATCAACCCAGGGCCAAACTTACTGGTAATTGACAATGTATCAACGTATGGAAACCCAAACACTACAGTCTTATGATTAGGTAAAGTTTCCAACCATATGTTGTGCACATTGTAAATACTAGACATCCCGCTTGGATACAAATACACATCATCTTCCTTACCAATTACCACATTTTTGTCGTCATCATTGTTACGTTGCACTTCGTTAATAATTCTTTTGCGGATAATCAAATTGGCATGATCTGCTTCAGCAAAATTCAAATTTCTGCCAAATTTTTCTTCAACGAACTGTTTGTCCTCTTCAGTTTCGCTCAAACTGTCTAATCCACTCAACTGTCTTTGTTTGAGCAATTTTTCAAACTTGAATTCATGAAGACAGTATTCTGCTAATCGAGAACTGATACCTTCACCAGAATGTTGCCAAAATTCCTTGCAGTACTTGAAATATTTTGTTGGGAAAAACACAAGCCCAAGGGTAAGTTGGATTCTATAATTCTTTTCCCCATCGTTTCTCGGTTCAATAGTGCTTAATCTGACAATTCTAATTTTTTTGAAATCTTTATCACCGTACTCCAATTTTTGAATCCGCTGGATCATGTATGATTTGCATCGCTGAGCAACGGTATAAGATGGATAAACAAAAAGGTTTTCAATACCTTTACGACCATATTCGTCAGTAAGATATGCAACGAGTTCTTGAATGGACTTATGGATGAAGAAGCGCGGATATCCTGTCTTCATCCTGCCAACAATATTTTGATCACCTTCTTCGTAGCCTACAATTGCTTCCCAGGTTGGCAAAGTGACAGACACCGCATGCTCCGTGTTATTAGGAATCGGTTCCCCAATGATCTGACTAGGTTGGTACATAATGTAATATCTTGATTGGAGAGAACACAAAAGAACTTGATCCTTGCAAATTGTGTATCTAAGGGAAATGGCAACTTATATATCTGCTTCGGAGGTCTTGTGAGCGCAGCAGTCAAAATCTGGTTCAAAGTAAAAAAGTTGAAAATCCGATTGAATTTAAACGTGAAGCTTGAGTCATCATCACTCGGCGTTAGTTTGATTAGTACTGCAGGCTGCATGTGATGCAGGCTGCCGAAAAAGCAGCGAAAGAAAAAATAAAAATAAAAATAAAAAAAATTAAAATATTGCAACCGACAGCTGTACTCTGTCGATGAGCATCAATCAGTTCAGCCTGTATGTATCTATTTCCTCAAGTGGCACCACAGGGAATTGACACTTCTACTTGTGATTGCAGGCTTTTCTGTTATTAATAATTACAGATACATCTTGCTGCATCTTTGTCTTTTTTTTTTTTCTTTTCCTCCACAATCAGTTTCACATATTTGTAATTAATTAGTGCCACAAAATATAAACACAAACAGGAAAATAGCTGAATTGCTGAGACTTCCATTTAATCAAAAAGTAAAAAAAAAAAAAAAAATAAAAAAAAGGCATAAGCATAAAAGCGCAATCATGGGTCTATACTCAATCATTTTCAAATCGAACAATGAGTTCAATCCGTTGACTTTCGAAAAAGACTTAAACGAAATTCTTCGCAAGATCAACATCACCGAAAAGCGGCTCATCTCATTCAAACGCAACGCCAAAACGTTCAGAACCGAGTTCATATTATGGCTGATAGTAACATACGCGGCCTACTTAGTTTATTTCGTGTACTATCAACAATATAGCTCTTTGAAAACCCCATATAGTCTATATTATCTGGTAGCTGCCCTTGTGTTGCCGGTATTGATATATCTCTCTAATCAGTTTTTGCTTCTCTACAATGACAAAATATTAAGATACTATTTGAAAAAAGTAAAATTTTACAAACAACAACATCAACAGAAGATTAAAGATCTCAAAACGAAAACAAACTTCAACAAGACTAGAAGTTTGTTGCAGAAATATAGTGTGCTGGATTTTGGTGCTGAAATCAATGAAAATGAGCTGCCCGGGAGAAATTCTCCTAGCAGAATTCCATTTGATAGTAACACTAGTCTCAATACTAGCAATGCTAATATAGATGATGTATGTTTTGACGAAAGTGATGACGAGCTAATAGGCAATAACTCCATAAATAGCAATAGCACAAACCATTTAAACAACAAAAATAATGAAGACGAATACGATGATGAACTTGAGTTGAAAAATATCGAAGAGAAGTACCAAGAACGTGAAAAACTTCGTTTAAAAAGACAACAAATCCGTACTGGTATCTACGTACCAGATTCTGAAAAAAAATCAATTTTGACCAAATTTTTTGATATTTTGGTTGGTGCTGATGAACTTTCTCCAAATAATCGCTATGCATTAGTTTGTATCAATTGTTTCACTCATAATGGACTTGCTCCTCCTAGATTTTTACCAAACAAGGTCAAATATAGATGTTTCAAATGCGGTACGTTGAATAATCCTGATGCAGGAAACATTTCGAACATTAGTATCCCGACAAATGGAAGCTTCACTGAACAGCAGCGACAACAGCAGCTAAAACTGCCTACTCCTTCTAATAATACTTTATTGAGCCCCAATAATGCGAAAAGAGGTCATAATAAAGCGGATAGAAGCGTAGATACTATTAGTCTGATTGGTGGTGATACAAGTATTAGTCCAGTGGGCTCCAATCAAAGTATTGAATCATCATTATGATTATACTACTTTTTTTTTATCTGTTATTTACTGCATTAATGTGCAATTGCATTTTACTTTCACTATGGGTATTTGATGTGTATGATACATGATATGCATTTGGTTTGTTGCTATTCCTTTTTTTTTTTTTTTGTTTTTAAATTAAATTCCTTTTTCCTTTCTATTGGTGTCTTACTTTTGTATTTTTTTTTTTTTTCCATTTATTTGTTTCTTAAGCAATGATTGTTCAGAAACTGCAGGCACATGTTAATGTAATCTTCTTGCCTTTCAGTTCTATTTTTGCTACTGAGATTTTTTTTTTTTTACTATGAAAACTTTTTTCAACTTCATTTACTAAACCTTTTCTGTAGGTTGGTAAATTAATGACATGATTTGCATTTAAATTGCGTTTACAGTTCTTAATTACCTTTTCATTCTCTGTATTTTTTTAGAACAAATGTAAGTCCGGTTATTTTTTTTACAGGAGTTTTTGGTCGACTGAAGACTCTAAGTGAACTCTTGGTGAACACGCAGTCTTGAGCAATCTCAATGACGGTTATTTTCTGTCTACAGTATAATATAGTATGTATATTATTTCGTTTTTTTAATCATTGAACTACGCTGATATCATAATTAAAGTATAACAATTCGGCATACGACTTGGTAAGAGGCAAGGCAATCAAAAAGACTTACTCATTTGCACACAATCACTTTGGAAATTCTAATATTTTGAAACTTCCAAACAATAGTTTACCATTAAGACTTATATTTTAATCTACCGTTTTGAGTTAAAGTCACAAAAAAATATGAACGTACAAACAATTATTAAGTAAATAGATAAAATCATAAACAAATTATCAAATTACGCATAGTCATAACAATGAACAACCGGCAGACCAAGACTTCGTTCCGCACAATGTTTGAAAAGCAGAGAAAATTCTCTAGCCAAATGCCAATTGCTCTTCCCCAAAGAAACCCCTACCACTCGTAGCAAGCCAGTAATGTTTTTCTTATTCTTTATTTGGGGTAAGAAATTGGCCTGTATTAAAGTGATGCGATGAAAGCTGAACGCATCGCTTGCAGGAATACTATGAAGCACCGTATTGGTTCTTGAAGAAAGTTCATTTCTTATCCTTCTGAGGAAAGAATACCCGTCTTCTGCTTCAGGAATAAAATTCGTGTTTGTTGGGAGTCTTTGCTCGTTTGCATTGGCTAAAATATTAGATTCCGGGCCCTCAACAGTAAAGCAATATGCCCATACTGCAAGAGTAGCAATATACATTGCATATGACCTTTCAACAATCGGATCATTTAAACATTCATATTTATAATTTTTCAATGCTGGCTTCAATTTATCATAATTGAAATTTTGTGGGGTTAGGAACATTTCAAACAAGTACAATAGGGCATGAAGCACAGTAAGTTTACCTGATGTGCTATTAGCCCAATTCTCAACTCGTGACTTCACTAATTCATAATCAGTACTTTTAGGTGGAACGTTCATTCTCCACGGAGCACCAGCAAAGATAACTAAATCGTAATGACTGATTCTCATTATAATTTGAGCAATGTGATATGCAGGGTATTTACATCTCGTATCGTTTTTCGCAAAATATGACTTCAAACTATTTTCGCCACTCGGCTCTGCTAAATTTTCTTCTTCACCGGGGCTGATAAGCACCGCAGATTTTGTGTCACAGCAGCCATAAACGCAATCGTGAGTTAAATAATCCAAGATGTAACTAAAGTATTCTTTCCAAGAGTCTTCTTTTCCCTTTTCCCAGCCCAAGGCAGATGTTTGTAAATCCCTTTGTTGAAGCTGGAAAATTATTGCCAACAATCCAGACATTAATATTCGCTTACCAAACACCCCTGTCCTCACAGGCTGACTCTTCAACAAACTTCTAAGTTCTTGTAAAAAAGGTCGTGGTTTCAAATCTGCTGATGGTAAATCAAAATTATAACCATTGGATTCCCATAGGTCATCATCGCAAGGCATTTGAACCTGTATCTGATGAGCATATAATATACCTAAATGGCCAAAAATGACAGAGTGAGTTGAGTCGATATAAAATGCCATCAAAGTTGTTCTTTTCAAAGATTCAAAGTCTATCCATTTATTCCAAAGTATTCTTCTTTTTTCTACTTCACTTTTTCCGGTAAAGTCTTCACTTTCATGAATCAAGTGTTCATCAGTGACATCTTCTTGTACGTCACCATGATTTGTTTTCATGGGATTGCCTCCTAAAGTTGGACTTCTGCGTAGTAATTGGATAATAGCACCATGATGAACATATGTTCTTTCGTGTAAATTCCTTGACGTAAAAAATTTTTCATAATACTCCAAGATTAAAAGACTTTGGATAACCCAAGTTTTTACCGGAACTTCAAAATCACCCAGCTCAAATAATCTCCATCTAAGCGGCACACAAATGGTATCCGCCAAATTTCTCGGATGAGTTACATATTCGTATTCGTTTCTTCCAGTTGAAGATACCAAACCAGCACCAAGCATTATCATTGAAAGTAGCAATAGTGCTGGAGCATCATTTGCTACAAATGATGGCCGATGCAAAAAGGGAAACTGGACGTGAAAAAGCTGCCAATAAATTTGCAAACATCTTTGGAATGCCGCAACATTAGCGTCCGGATTTTCAGCTAATGCAGGCACTGCCAAAACTAGCCTGGTTACTGTTTCGGTGCTGATTGCGTATTCTTGGTGATCATCATTATTGACAAGCTGAGGCATCATGGACTTAAAAATGTCATTGATATAAGTATTAGGTGATAAACCAAAAAAAAATGAATTGTCATTACCATAATTTAGCATATTTTGACCATCAAATGCATTGAAATTTACATCGTTCAAATTTGAAATCAAATTGGAGTCTATCCAGGAAGTTATATCTGAAGGAGAGTTGGGAATATTAGAAAAAGCTTTCAAATCAATCTGCTTGGGTATAGATTCATTGGAAGGAACTGGGCCGTCATTGTTGAATAGATCGAACAGGCTGTGTGAGTTAGATACCGCTATCCCTGATGGTTGAGCTTGATTTTGATTGGATAAATTAGCAGTCAATGGTACGGCTGCAATAGTAGAGTTGATATCAGGTGAAACTGAGTTGAAACTATTAGAGATATTTATTTGCTGTGCAGCAGCAGCGGCAGTAGCAGTAGCAGCAGTAGCAGATGATGATGATATCATTTGCGGGTTCATAATATTTCCAGACAGCACTGATATGACATTCGCTTGTTGCTGCTGTGAGAGTTCTTGATGTTGTGATTTTTGTTGTTGTTGTTGACGCTTACTTTGACTCTCTGGGTGCTTGGAGTGATACATGACTTTATTGTCAAACAAGCTACCGCTCCGCTTCAGTTCAAGCGTCAGGGAGCTATGCGATGTTGGTAAATGATTAACGTCAAAAGAGCCGTTATTAGTTTCAGAAATGTTTGTATTTGAAAGAAGAGGTTGTTGCTGTCGTTGCTGATTATGCCGCTGTTGCTGTTTCTCCCAGTTGTTTTGTTCACCTTCACTACTATCACTCGATTCCTCACTTTCTGACTCACTAGTCAATATTTCACCCGAATTCTTAGACCCGTCACTAGACTTTAAATTTATTACAGTCATCGAGGCGCCACTATTAAAGAGAGTTTTGTCATTTTCTTTTGGTAGTTTTTCACTACTAAGGTTAGAAACTGGTTTTGATGATGACAAATTAATCGAGGAGGATTGCGAATCTGCTAAAGGTTTTATGTTGTCTAGGTTGAGATTATTGAAAGTCAAAGTTCCCATTCCTTTAAAAAGCAAATTCTTTTTGGACTTGATTTCCAACTGCTTCAATTCTTCCTGTTTTTTCAATCTTGCTGCGTGTCTTCTCAAGTGCCTATCTTTCAAATCAGATCGCACAAACGTTTTATCACAGCCAATCCAACCACATTTGTAAATGACTGCTGGGTTATGATTTAGCTTGTGCCTTGATAAATGTTCAGCTCTAGTAAATGATTTGGTACACCCTTTATAATCACACGCAAAATGACCTATTGTTCTTTTCTTTCTTTTCTTTCTGGAGTCTTCGCCCATTTGTCTCTTTGATCTTCGATTAGATTCCAAAGGCGTTGTCACTGTTTGGGTAATGACATCATGTCGAGCACGCTCGAATTTAATATTATTGCTATTAGATGATGATCTTTGAGTAGGAGAAGAGGATCTGGGCTGCACATTTGCGCTCATTTCTTGCTGTTATCAATTAGTTAATTATTTTATTCTCTGTGATACAAAAGAATGTGGCGCGCGCTAAGATAATGATGAGTGAGTCACAAAGGTCCACAACAAGACGCTTGTTGACGTTTGTTACACCACAAAGACTGATGTAAAGAGCAAATGATTTGATTTCAGAAGCGCTATAATAGATTTGAGCGAATTGGATGAAACTGAAATGATTGTGGTGTGAGACTTATTCTATTACTATAGTACAAAACCCTCTCTGTAAAATAAACTGTGATGCCCGAGGATATACGCTGGGAAGTTTGCAGCAATAAAAAGCACTAAACGAACGAAAAAAATATAAAAAAATAAATAAAATGGAATAGAATTATAATCCGTGACTTGTTTTGCTATCTGCTCGGGGAAAGTGATGGATATTTGAGCTGGTCAACAGATAGTATGAAACACAGGGTTCGGAGTGGTCAGAGTCTGGCAATTCTCCATATTTGTATTTTTTTTATTTTTTTTTATTTTTTTATTTTTTTATTTTTTTTTTGATTTTTTAACTCTTTCGGGAGCGAAAAACTGCCTGCCTGCGTTCGATGACCGCTTGCAACGGTTCTGTCAACCCAAAAGACTATTCACAACAGACAACTATTTACTGGCAGCGCAGTGTACTTCGGTATTATAAAAAAATAATAAAATAAACTGAAAATAAAAAAAAAAAAAAAAAAAAAAAAAAAAAAAACCTTGAAAGCTAAGAATTATTTTGTTATGCATTCATGACTGCTACCGGGCCTGTAGTCTAAATCTGGTATATATGTTATACTTGATTGTCATACAATAGTTTCTAGACATAAAGGACCGTTTACATTCTGTTACACGGCCTGCAAAAACTATTATTTAGCGTTTTTTAAATGGGCTAAAAACTTCCCACCCATAGCACACATCAAAAAAAAAAAAATTAATCTATAGTAGAAAAAAAAAGGTAATTGTGTATCTGTCTTCTAGGTCGCAATATTCTACAAATTCATCAATTGATTTTGAATAAAAATAAACACTGAAATGGTACAGAAATACATATAATACGAACAACCAGAGCAAAATAAAACATAAAAATAAAAGAGTTTTAACCATATCAACTATCAAATTCTTAATTACCATTCCCATCTCCTCCTCCCCCAATGTTACCACCTCCACTGCCACCAATATTACCTCCAGCGCCACCATTACCACCACCGCCTAAATTTCCAAAATTCATACCCATACCATTTAGAGCCCCTAATGAGCCCATATTGCTCATGTTCAATTGCGTACTCAACAAATCCAACTGATGTGCATTCAATGCGCCAACTCCACCAATCATGTTCAAATTATTGCTTATTCTTCGAGCATTATTATTGTTACTATTACTAACACCATTGCCTGCACTGCTACTATTGCTGTTATTGCCGCCACTATTGATATTACTGTTGTTGTTGGTGTTATTGCCTGCAAAATTGAAGTTGAGGCTATCATTAGCACCAATACTCGGACTGTTGGTAATACTTGCATTAATATTGGCATTGCCGGCACTATCACCAGCACTACTCCCACCATTATTACTATTATTGTTATTATTATTATTGTTGATGTTATTGTTATTATTATTATTGTTATTATTATTATTGTTGTTGTTGTTATTGTTATTATTATTATTGTTGCTGTTGTTGTTGTTGTTGTTGTTGTTGTTGCTGCTGCTGTTATTATTATTATTATTATTATTATTATTATTATTATTATTATTATTATTATTATTATTATTAGCAGCAGCAGCTAACTTTCTGGCTTGTATCATTTTTAGAGTTTGCAATTGTTGTGGAGTCATGTTCATGGTTCTATTAAAATTGATATTTCCGAAATTATTCATAAGCATGGCGTTCATGCTGTTATTATTAATGTTTCCGTTTACAGCCCCACCATTATTATTGTTGCTAGTACTGTTAGCATTTATAGCATTCAACACCTGCTGTTGTTGTCGTTGTTGATTCATAAAATTTTGCATGTTAGGATTTTTCATCAAATTGTTCATGTTGTTCATATTTCCAATGTTAGCCATGTTTCCCATGTTTCCCATGTTTCCCATATTTCCAATATTTCCAATATTTCCCATGTTTCCCATGTTTCCCATGTTTCCCATGTTTCCCATGTTTCCCATGTTACTCATGTTTCCCATGTTACTCATGTTTCCCATGTTTCCCGAGGCTGCCATCATTTGCAAATAATTAGCCATGTTATTATTGTTGTTATTAATGGTGTTATTATTGTTATTGCCGGGATTATTTCCAGTACTATTCTTCATAGCTTCCAAAAGGCTCAAATTATTAAAATTCAAATTAACACCAGCACCGCCGGGGCCACCACCAGCACCAGCGCTGCTCATGTTTTGGAAGTTTCTCAACTTGTTAAGCATAGCATTCTTATTCATCATGCTAGCATTCAAATTCCCACTCAAATTGTTAGCGTTGAGATTATTTAGGTTAACATTATTGAACCCTCCTACAGCATCCAACTGACTAGCATCGTTAAGCGGCTTATTACTGTTATTGTTCAAATGATTGATTAGCTGGATTTGCTGATTCATAACGGCTGGATTGCTATGCGGCAGTTGCGCTGATCCATTATTAATATTATTATTATTATTATTATTATTATTGTTGTTGTTGTTGTTGTTGTTGTTGTTATTATTATTATTATTATTTCCCATTACACCGAAATCTTGGAAATTGAGCATGCTGTTAGCAGGGCTATTAGCTTGGCTGTTCATAACGTTAGCATGAGAAATGTTGGGACTAAACGCAGAAAATGCGGTTTCACTAGCATTTGGAGTACCTATGCGAGATTGTTGAATTGTTGGTGAGGCAGTGTTAATAACCGGTGATCCAGCACCAGATAGTTGCGCCTGTTGTTGTGTTTGTGCTTGCTGCGGCTGCTGTGGTTGCTGAGACTGCTGCGGCTGTTGTTGCAATTGAGTCTGCCTCGTTGCTTCTTCTCTTTTCTTTTTTGATTGATATTGTCTTTTACGTGGCTGTGCTTTGGTTATATTTGGTGAACTAGCGGCACTATTTTGCAGAAATTTCGTCACAGAAGCGCTTCCTGGCAGATTTTTATTGTTGTTGTTGTTACTATTATTGTTGTTATTACCATTAATACTATTATTATACTGTCCTGGAAGAGTCTTTCCAGAAACAGATTTTCTTTGTTGTACGCTATTAGTACCGCCAGTTTTTTTAGAATTCTTGACAGTAGACTGATTTGGCTGAGGCAGTACTGTACCGGCTTGCTGCAACTGTGGTAAAGTTTTAGCATGTTGCTGTGCTGGGCCAAAATTACCAGATACTGAAGATGATCTAGCTGAAATATTAGAATTTCCGGTATTAGTATTACCTGCTTTTGCTGCGGCTACAGCAACATTAGCCGCTTGGTTCATATTGAGGCTGTTGCCCATCATTTGCTGTAATTGATTGCCTCGAGCATTAGGATTTTGAATCTTAGCAGATATAATTTGCAGCTTATTGCGTCCTAATCTTTTTCTGAACTGTTCCACGAACCGTAGTCTAGAGAATTTGTTCATGTTGTTATTATTGGTGGTGCTGTTAGACTCTTTCCCAGATAAAAATAACATATACTCTTCATATTCGCTGCCGTGGGTACTGTTGAGGTTATCATGCAAGTCAACTTTGGTTACCTCGCCCAAATCATCATCATTTCTATGCAAATGTTTAACGGTCAAGTCACCGTTATCATCTTTTTGAATTCTTGGATAGTCTGAGTCTGGCCTCAAGTAACTTGGGCCTTCAAATGGATTCAATGGGATGGTTAGTTCTAGTTTTGGCTTGATAATGGGGAGAAATTTGGCTTCCATGTCTAATAACAAATCATCGAGTTTTGTAAGGGGTAATCTGTCAGAAATGTATAGCAAGTCATGATAAAGTGAAAGAGGTGTAGGCTTGAGCACTGCTTTGTAAGACTTCGGTGTGAGCTTAGGCAATTCGGGCTCACTAATAGTGGCATCCGTAGTACCATCTTCCTTCTTGACTGCCCCATCTTTTTTATTGTGCTCATTCTTGTTGGATTCAATCAAAGCCTCCCTTTGACCTACTTGGCGATGGTCAAGTATTTTAACAATAACACAACCTTCGTACAACTTTATGCCGCCATCATACAAAATTTCAATCATTTCTGGGGGAATTTCCTCTCTGGCAACATGCATTAAAAAATCTTTAACCGAAGGATCGTCCTTGTCAATGACCCCTTCCTGACTACCAAAGCGGTAATGGTTCTGGTAAATGTTAAATTCGATAGAAGGCGGAAACTTCTGATACTTTTTGAGCAATTCGTTAGTATCTGAAGTGAAATTCAACATGCTAAGCAATGCCTTACGGGCCTCGGTGCTGTGAAGCATCCTGTAACGCGAGATGACATTGACAAGCTCATACTGCCAGGGCTGGTACTCGCCCCTGTGGGCATGATGGGGCTTGATGTGCAGGCCACCGGAGGAAGCAGCAGAGCCGCCCATGTTTGGCTGGTTCATGGTGTAGTATAGCAGTGATAGTGATACGCAAGTTTGACGGCCTGTGCTGATGGAAGAGACGTCCTGACAAATAGAACCGCGGCTGCTGCTTCAATGTCTCTATTTGGATTTCAATCTAAATCATCAATCGCTCAATCCACTCTTCGTCGCGTTGCTAGCACGTCGTCGGAGACTGAATTTCATATCACGTGCGTGATCATATGATTCTCTCCTAAACCCATACACCATAGTTCTACGTAAAATAATCCGAACACCGTATACATAACAATTCTGAGTACCAACTGGACGGGATTAACGCTCACCAGTTTGGTGCTGCCTATTACTATTCCAGAACGGAACACACATATACCGTAAAGTTTTATTCAGCTTGAAGACAGCACGAAAGGACTGTAGAAACAGTATGCGAAGACAACTGGCGTAGGGTGGCCCAAGAGCAGTGTTTAGCGGTTTTTTCTTTTTTCTTTTTCCTTTTTCTGGCAACGAGCTGGGGGCCTGTCTGCCCAAATATCACTTTTGGTCGTATCTGAAACTAGCGGAAGCGGCTAGACATATTTCCAAGGAACAATCCCCGAAATCGGTCCGCGCGTAAATATATATAGCAAACTAACTCTCCTCCGGGTTGGTTGGCTGTTCTCGTATCGTCACATCGGTGCATCTAAGGACTCAGTATCAATGGCAAAGAAAAACATTAGCTTCAGAGATCAGATCGACGGGTTTCCCTTTGGTCAAGTCTTTCTTGTTGGTACGTATTCTCGGCTCTCTGGCCATTATTACCAGTATTGCTTGCAAGCGTCATGAGCATTATATCCCCAGTGCAGTTTACTAACATTTACAATCAACAGGCCTTGTGAGGCTAGCGGAGCCCATTGCCTTCACCTCGCTCTTCCCCTACATCTATTTCATGGTTAAAGACTTCCACATTGCTAAGCACGAAAATGAAATCTCCAAATACGCAGGCTATCTCGCCACCTGCTTTGCCTTTGCACAAGTATGTTTTGGCATGCAATGGGCAAAAGCTGCTGATAGATACGGCCGCAAGCGGATAATGCTATGTGGTTTAACGGGGACTGCGGCTTCAATGCTCCTTCTCGGGTTTTCGTCGAACTATTACATGGCACTTCTTGCCAGAACGCTCATGGGCTGTATCAATGGTAATGTTGCTATTGTGAGAACCGTGCTTGGGGAGATTGCGGTTGAGAGAAAGCACCAAGCGTTGAGTGTGGTGATGATGCCTTTGTCCTGGGCTATTGGGTCGGTTATTGGTCCATTGATTGGCGGTTATCTTACTTACGGTGGTAAAGACAAACCTAATGGCGAAAACGCAGGCGATGGGTCCTGGCTCGATAGGTTGTACAGCGCCTACCCGTATGCATTTGTCAATATCATCATCAGCGGCTTCTTGCTAACCAGTTGTGCGTTAACCTTTTTCTTCCTTGAGGAAACCCATTTTCAGCGCAAATACCAGTATGACGTGGGGTTAGACTTGGGTGACAGATTTCTCAAAAAAATTAAAGTGTACGATGAAAACAAGCAAAGGTATTGGAAGTTAGGCAGTACGGTAACTGACCATGATGAAGAAGCAGCAGTGGAGTTGCTAACTGATCTGGATGGTACTCCCGAGCCATCGCCGTCACAAAATCCCCCAGCGCAGCCAAATCCGCAAGACCAGGCATCGCCATCAAAGCAAGAAAGCATTCCATGGAAAACAATCCTCAACCCAAACCTCATCAACATCCTCATAATAACGTTTTTCCAAGGTCTCCAAGAAATTGTATTTCGCGAGTTCTTACCCATCTTTCTCTCGTCAAACCTTCTTCTAGACAGCAACGGGGACCTCGCTTCCAAATTCCCGTTCCATATAGTTGGTGGATTAGGATTCAGCTCTAAGCAAACAGGGGCGTTGTTTTCGGTTTCCGGTCTTCTAGGTGTATTCGTTGTTATGGTCATATTCCCTTATGTTGACCGGACTTATAGCACTAAACCTATTCTTAGGCTTTTTCTAGCGGTTATGCCTATTTGCAATTTGTGCGTGCCATTTGTCATTTTTTTGGTACCTACCGGCAACAGCAACAACTTCCAAAGTTACATCTGGGTCAACTTGGCCCTCTACGCAATAGAACTACTTCGCAACACCAGCAGTTCTAACGTGAAACCACAATTAATGCTAATCGTGCACCGTGGTGCTCCTACAAAGTTCAAAGCAGTGGTGAACAGCTTAGTGGTGACGGTGACCACTTCCAGTCGAGCAGTGGGTCCCCTTATTTGGGGGTATGTTTACGCTTTTGCCCAAAAACGGGAAATTGGTTGGCTTTCTTGGTGGTTGTTGTGTTTGTTTGCGCTGGTTACCGTGGTACAGAGTTGGTTTGTGGAAGTTGAGGAAGAGGAAGACGAAGTCGAAGAATAACTGAATGGGAATGCTTAAATTTGCTCTTTTCTTTTATTTTGTTTTAGTTTATTGAGTTTTGGGATCGTGTGAGCTAAGCTCTAACATTTATAATTAGGACCGAAAAAATAAAGTAATTTACTTGGCGTTGTTGGTTTATACTGTAGATTCTGGTTCAGCAACTGTCTCGCTTACGCATTAACACAGTTGGTCTATGGTGGCCATTGCGTCGCCAGAAGCCTAGGCTATCTTTTGTCTACACAATGTAGAGAACAGTCTGGAGTACTATATAAAAAAAGAAAAGAAAGAAATAAAGACTTTACATGTGGCAGAATCCCCAAAACTGTGGCGCACTGGCCCAAGGGCGTATATCTCCGGTACCCACCCAGGCGAACTTGCACCAGAGCATGGCAGTAACTGTGGCACACTATTACTCATTCCTCGGAGCACCCTGCACCCGCAAGCGCTCCAGTGGCTTCGAAAAATTTTCATCTTCTGCTAGCATCGCGAGCCATCGTACTTGAATGTTATTAAAAGTGGAGTAGCAGACCAGCTGGTCACCAGTAATCAACTTTTCTGTTCTGTTTTCTATAATTTACTGAGTGCAGGCACAGTCCATTGGTCTATCAATTTATCCAGTCTTTTGCGTGCGGCAGAAAAAGAAAAACCACACAGAAGGTCTTAGAAAAACAAAATCTCCAAACTGACACTTTTTGGCCTTTTCTACTTCCACTTGTTTACGGCTGACTCTCGCCACATCACATCACTCCGATACCAACGACGTCTATCGAACCAATCATGGCAAGAGCTAAGCTCTCCTTTAGAGAACAGATCTCCGGATTCCCCTTTGGCCAGATCCTCGTCATTTGTTGTGCAAGACTCTCCGAACCCATTGCCTTTAGTTCGCTTTTCCCATACGTTTACTTTCTCACTAGAGACTTCCACATTGCCAAAACCGAAGCAGACATCTCCAAATATGCCGGTTACTTGTCCTCGGTTTTTGCTTTCTCCCAAGTCATTTCTTCCATTCAGTGGTCCAAATTCTCTCAGCGTAATGGCAGAAAGCTTACCATCATGATTGGTCTTGCTGGATCCATGCTTTCTATGCTCATGCTTGGCTTCTCTACAAACTACTACATGGCCTTGGCGGCTAGATCGCTTATGGGGCTTCTTAATGGTAACTTGCCCGTGCTTAGAACTGTTATTGGTGAGATTGCGGTGGAGCGCAGACATCAAGCTTTGGCATTCAGCACTTTCCCCTTATTGTGGAACTTGGGTTGTATCTTTGGTCCATTAATCGGTGGCTCATTGGTGCATCCAAGACAAGGCGATGACTACTACAGAGACCGATCCATCCCTCAAGAGAGTGATTTATTTTTGCCAACATTGGTTAACAATAGTCTTACTAAAAGAATGCTCGGTGACGATTTTCAAGTAAAATCTACAGATTTCTTAACAAGAATTTTCCCTAGTTTGGAGCGCTTGAATGAAAGTTACCCATATGCTTTAGCAAACATCGTTGTGGCCATTTTGTTGGCTATAAGTATTGTGATTTTATTCCTTTTTATGGAGGAAACACATTGGAATTTAAAGTACAGATACGATTTTGGTTTGGACGTAGGCGATAAAATTATGGTCGCTATTGGCGTACGTGACAAAGGTGCTAAAAGACCTTGGCAATTGGCCCAAGAAAACCAATTTGTTCAACACCATTTCCAAGAAGATCCTTTCGACTACAGTGACGATGAAGATGACGAAGAGGAAGAAGCGTCTGACGACTTAAATTCTGAAAATGTCAACCTTCTTTCTGAGACATCTAGCCTTGATAGCAACAATGATGAACAAGAAGCTTTTAGTCCGAGATCCTACGGCGCCATCAACAGCGGTAATCATAATAGTAATGCTCTCAGTCGTGTTAACTCGGGAAAAACTCAAAGATCACAACGTTCTCGCAGATCAGGTAGCTCTAAAAAATCAATACGCGATATTGGTCCATTTTCTAGAAGACAGTCCATTACTTTGGTGAAAACGTTATCCAGAAGCAACGAGATAAAACCATTATCGTCAGCGGCAGCTGCTAGCGCCGCTGCCTCTGCAGAAGCAGAAGAAAATGATGATACTAAGATCCCATGGAAAGCTCTTAGGGACCCAATGTGCTATGGTCCAATTTTGGCCAATATCATCCTCAACATTCATGCAGTCTGTTATGATCAATTTATCCCCGTTTTCCTTTCTAACGATGTCATCGTCAACAAAAATGGTGAGCTTGATTCCAAGTTTCCTTTTAAAATTAGTGGTGGGCTAGGTTATACTTCTGAACAGGTTGGACAGCTTTTGTCATTAACTGGCTTTCTCGGCATTATCATCATTATCTTCATTTACCCATACGTTGACAGAAACTACAAATCAACCACTGCATTCACTAACCTTCATTGGCTCTTGATCTTCGTTTATTTTGCGTATCCATTCTCCGTGTTTTCCCTCCCGGAAAACTTCCATACTTATTTACCAGGCGATCAACGCAATCTTATATTCACTAATTGTGTGTTGTACGTACTAAGTTTCTGTAAAGTTTTGGCTACAGCAATGTTATACCCGTTAGTCACACTTTTAACACATATAGGTTCCCCGCCAAAACACCGCGCAATCATCAATTCGTTGGCCATCACTGCTGGCGCTGGCGCCAAATGTTTAGCCCCAATCATTTTTGGTAGTGTCATGTCATTTGGCATTAGTCATAAAATTGGTTGGTTGTTTTTTTGGTCATTGGGACTTGCAGCAATTGGTGGTTGGTTCCAAAGCTATCAAATTGTGGAAGATGCAGAAGATGAAATTCACGGCCGCCATGAAGATGATGTTGAAGGTCAAAGGTAGGTATTATTTTGAGCAGATAATTGATGATTATTATGGCGGCTGTTTTCTATTTACTACTTTTTGATACTGTCTTGTCCCTTAATTTCTATTTCAAGCATTTTTTGTCTACCGCTCATCATTGTTTTTTAACTTCAGATATTGTTACGGAGTCGGGCCATGCAAAATCCTTTGAGTGCCAAGTCTACTAAACCAACATGCATGCTTTGCAAGGTGCATTTAAAAAGATGGTCATGATATTATTCAACAATCAAAAACTGCTTAGTTTTGTCTATCAATAAATTTACGGTTCATAATAATATGTTCCCTTCTAGACTTCAAATTTAGTTTTAACAGTTTTGTTCTTGTTTTTTATAATTCGACAAATATAAGCACTGTATTTATCAGTTCTCTTTCTTTTTGGGCTTTTTCGTTCCACTGGCGATTTATTATGCTGTTACTTGCTCAACAAATAGTAAGCTCGTACTTTAATGTGGCTTAAAATTGCAAGCACAAAGCACATGCCAAAATTTAACAAAGTATGCATATGTTAGAGAGCTCTTTTATCGTAGAGTAGCTCGTAAATTTACAACATAGAGCAGTTGTTCCTTTTGTTATTTCTTAGCGAGTTTCGTAAACTTATCTAGCTTCTAAAACATAGGGTTCAACCTTAATGTGCCAGGCTCGTGATACAAACGTTTGTGCTTGGCATTCCTTGCATTCTGCGTGCTGGAAAAACTTTGCCATGTTTAATTTTGACATGATAGTACCTCAATCAACGTTTTCATGATCTACAGATTTCACATTATATGTAGTGGTTGAGCTGTCCACCGCTTTTGAAATTCTTATAATCTTTTATTTCTTTCAACGATACCGCTTATGGTTTAACGGTACACATGTCTATGTTGGCAAATAAGCAATACAATATACGACCTGCTATTTTATACATCCACAATTCTTTGTTTTTGTAATAAGTATAATTCAAATCAAATGTCAAGCAAGCGTGTATCAGACTCATTTCTTATACAAACTCGCCAAATGACTTTGACTTTGTTGATTTCCAGAGTGAAAGCAGTGATTAACTTATCTCTTTTGGTAAAAAGACTGCCCTTGATTCTATCATACAATGAAAACAACACAATACTCTTTAACTTCACAGCGTTATAAGATATACATTGAACTATATAATTTTTTTGAAACGCGTGTATGGGTTGGTAAAATGCCCTGCATAAATTGGCAATCTCAAACTCAAGCAAAATTCACCAAAAGAAAAAAGAAAAAAGTGTAATTACTGAAAAATTCCTTTACGGTCTCCTGTCGCTTACAGGAACAAATTTACCCAACAATTCTTAATTAGGATAACTGTAGTCAAATTTTTCAGACAGGTTGCTGCCGACGTTGGTTTACGCATGCAAAGAAAAAAAAAATAAAAAAAATATATATATATAATGCGTCTAAAGTTGCCAATATTTGGCTAAAAACGGTTACTGGACGCATAATATAATATTTAGCCGCATGTATGCAGCATGTTCGTTACCTATTATACAGAACTAGCTACATATGTATTTATGTAGAGAAGCGCATCTCCAAAATGGCGGATCGCAGCTGATCAAAGGCTGGTGTTTATCATGATTTTGCCTTTCTCATAGTCTTCATATTTGAATATTCGCTTATATTTGGTTCAGTTTTGTTGGAGACAAGCAGACTACGATGAAGGTATATATAGCTAATTAAGTCAAGAGCAATAAACTCAACATTTCCATAATTAGCAGTCAAGTAGTTGAACATTTTTCATGATTTTGATGCGATAAGTGAAACTGAAACTGAAAAAATTGTTCTCAAAGACTTGTTGATTTTCCCCCACAGAAAAACACTGAAATTTCAAGTTTGGAAACCCACTCAAATGGGTGTGTTTTTTCTTCAATTTTTCATGCGCCTAAAAAAGTAAGGTGCATGGTTCTTATTGCATCCGTGTTTTTGGCTTTTTTTTTTTCCTCCCAGTTTGCTTTTTGTGATTTTTTGGATATTTGGTTTTTTCGGACTTCGACAAATAAATTCAGTTGTGGATTTTTGAAATTATTTTCACTGGCGTAGCAATATAATAGCTGGAACTGAGTTCAGAAAAGTTATATTTTTTTGGTAGAAATTCAGCACAGTAAGTCGAAGTTGTGTATTACGACAATTGCTAAGACAATTGAAATCTATTGACTAACCGTGAAGAATGTGTGTGCCATACGGTGTAGCTAGATTCGGCCGAACTCTTTAGGCAACAATACCATCTACATAACCGACATAACCTAGACCTTTATCGTGGGAAGGCTATACTAAAAGCAAAAGTAAGCCGAGAATATATAAGTTGTTTTAACATTAATGTTGAAACATACTATACTAAACAAAAAAATTTATTCTTAGTGGAAATGCTTTTAATTCTAAAAATAAGCGAACTGCGGAAAACACAGAGTTCTTAAAAAGTAGAGATGGAAAATTTTATCTTTCGGAGAAAAGCGTCCATATTAGGCAACGCGCAGCCAGCTGCTGCTAGATGCATTACAAGCATTGATGTTGGTGATTTTTTAAGATGGAGGTGCGGTTATTATATTTCAATTAAAATATTTATTTGGACACTGTTCACAAATATACAAAAAATTAGGCAAATTCCCAAAAATGAAGTCAAGTTCTTTTAAAACACTTTACTATACTTTTAAGCACTGATTACTCGCTGTCGACAATCTCATATGTATAACATGACATAAGTCAAAACCTATGTTCTGGTTAGTTTCTCTTGCGACATGCAGTTTGCCTCAAAAATTCCAATCTGCAAAAGTTTTTAAAACTTTGAGTGGAATCAGTGGCTTGGCACCATACATTTTAGTTAGTTAGCCGGGCCATCTTTTGAATTGTCAGACTCATAAATTACCATTTGTTTTTTGACGTTAATTGACGATAGTCAAACAATGATGTTCCTGACTTTAATTGTCCCTATTTGGTTTTGCTCAATATATTGGTTTAAGAATGTCTTACTGATGTAACTTCAGATTGTAAACCTACTATAAAGCATCTTGAGGAGTTATCTTAATCACTTTGCAAGATATCACCCGTTATAAAAATCAGCGTTTACACGACACTTGAATGAAGCATTAGTACAAAATTTATTAAAAACATTAAACACGTCGAGTATTAGAAATTAAACATTATTAAATAAGCAAAACAGTGAACACAAAAAAAGGAAGAAAAAAGAGAAACAACATTATCCTAAACGTAACAAAAAATATTTGAAACCAGAAAGCAAGTTTCATGTAGCAGAGACCAACAAGCTAGTCAGTGCCTCTTAACTATTAAAAAGCTTAAGCTTTAATGGAGTTGGTTTCAGCTGGCTCAGCTGGTTCTGTTTGCTTGGTGCTAGAAGCAGCAACATCATCTTTTTCGTTAACGTTACTATCAACACTAGAAACTGAGTTAGCACTAACTCTTAATGGATCTGGCTTGTAGAATCTCAAGTCAATTCTTGTCACCAAATAAATAACAAGAACAAGCCATTCCAACAAACCATGAGCACAATACATAACCACTGGCTTGAAAATGTTAGTCTGGTTGTAAACAGATCTAGTAATGAACAAAGAAGCAAGTCTGAAACAAGAAGATATTAACAACAAAATAGTAGTCAAGACAATAATTAAAATACTAAAGTTATGTTTCAAATCTGGCGTTTGTTCTTCGTCAAGGGTCTTGATGTCTTCGACAGTGGTGTAGTGCTGAGTAGATGAAGCAATAACTCTTACAGCCTTCTTATGGTGGTCCGGTCTGTTGACAAAAGTATCTTTAGCAATTTTGGCAGCACCTTTTGGGACAAAATAAAAGGTACTAAAAGATTGAATCCACCATGGTTGGTAGATGGCAAAGTTTGGATCCTTTTGCTTTGGTGCATGAACAAAAGCAAGGCCAATCAAAATACTAGCAGCAACAGAGTAAATGACAATCAAAATACCAGCAGCCCTAGCAGCTTTCTTTGTCATTTCATAACGATGCTCACTAAGGAAATACAAGTATGGCACAACACCGGACACAATACCCATGATGATAGTTCCAGCAACCACAACATAGACAACATACATGAAGTATTGGAAAAGCTTGGACGAGCCAATCTTTGGATGTCTCCAAGTATAAATTCTTTGAGCCAAAATTAAATTAGAACCAGCTAATATAGCAGTACTGGTCAAGATCATCACAGTACTGGCCAAACCAATGTGAACTCTGGTAACATCGCCGGCCCAAGAAAGTCTGAGAGCATAGCCAACCCAATTCAAGAATCCATAAAGCACAAGTACCGCAGACAAGTAAAATCTGTGACCCCTACTCCAGTTCTTGATGAAAACAAAAAGATGAGCAGCGGTTAAAATCAAGTACACTGCTAAAAAGATCGCACTTGGAGCATAGTCCTTGTGGTCTGGATAACCGCCAAAAGTAGCAGGCAAAAGTTTTTGAACTGCTACCTGCATGTATGCTGGAATATTGCCATTGTACAACTTCTTTGATTGGTTCAACAAAGGAACCAAACCGGTACCAGTAGCAGCACCATTGGTTTGAGATTTGATCAAGGCAGCGATGGTAGCCAAGCCAGATTCAGTTTCTACCAAAGATTCCATTTTGTTATTGGTGACTTAATTGAAATTATAATTGTATGGAGGAAATAACACAGGAAAGCGAAAAAAAAAAAAAAAAAAAGAAAAAAAAAGAAAAAACTCAAACCCTATAGAAAAAAAAAAATTAAGGAAAGCAACTTTCTTTTATAAAGGTAAGCCAGCCTTTGCAGAAAATTATCACCAAAAGGAAGAGCTATTACCTTGATGATGTGCATTGCTGATGGCTAAGGAAAAAAAACCCTTAGTGAGCATAAATCAAGATTATAAGCTGCATATACCTGCATGAAAAGAACTGGTATTGTCTAACTGCACGAAGAGAAAATAGAAATTTTAGCATATCATCAGAGCATAGTAGGTGCATGACTTGGCAGCATTATACAGTAGTTGACAATTGTTGGGTAATTGAATAATAGCCAACGTCGTAAATGCTTTACGTAAAGAGGACTAAAGATCTTCATGGGTCCAGCAGAAAAATTTTCATTTTAGAGAAGAACAGGACAGATAATTCCTTTGGGCTTTGAAATAGGGGTGCTCTAGTAATTGGTATGAGAAAAGGTTAAGCGAGTGAAGTCATTCGCCTCGTTTAGGGTATACTTTGTTATTTTGCGTTTCGAAATTTAAATATTGCATGGCTGATTTTCCATATTTTAAAAGAAAAAACATTAACAAAAAAACAGAATAGTGAGGGGAGTTTGTGACATCTGATACCTTTTTTGATTATTTACAGCAACGCTAGCTGATAGGTTTGGTCAGCCTGCGACTAAGTGAAAGATATTTCGGCGTACTTAGCCTGATTGTGGCATGAGATGGGTCATACCTACCTTTCACCGTTAATTCCTATTGTAGGTACAACGTGAATGCCGTAAACCGTAAAGAGATATCTCTTCGCTGAATAACTTGTGAAAACCTTGTAAACTATAATTTCCATTGCCCACTCTTTATTCTTTTCGCTTTAGTTCCGCATTTTGTGGTACGTAGTGTTTTCCATTATATCGACTCTGGTTACTCGGTTCTTAATCTGATCACTGTATAAACCATATTTATGGTCCGTTATATTTTAAAATTAAATTATTATATAGTACGGACTCCTTCAATAGCTAGCGGGGATTTAGAAAACAAAAACGGGGACCCCTCATTTTAATGACCCAAAGCACAGTATATCGTACAATTGCTTCCCCTCCCCTGTAAACACAAAAACATAGTGCAAAAAGGAAAAACAACACAATCGCCACTTCTGCACTCGCTTCAACATGCCCGTAAAAACCGCCCTTTTGGTTCCTTAAAGTCGCATTATTTGACACCATGGTGTCAAACAAAAGCTCTCGGAAATTTCCTATGAATTTGCAGCATTAGCAGTATAAAAAGTAAAACAACAGAAAGTGATATTTGGCTGAAAATTTTGAAGAACAATGTATAAAGCAGTAAGTATAAAAAAGAACAGCGAAAAGCGTAAGCGAGGAAGAAGAAAATAGTAAAAAAAAATTTGTCCGCTCACTGAACTTCGCGTTTATAATTATAGTTTCCCTATATAGCTTTATCAATGTTATCGCAGTTCACAAGTCCTCCACATGAGAAAATTCAGGTTTCTCAAGCAGCCTTTCTTCACTAACATTATTTTCGGGTTTGGCTTCTGGAGCATCGCGGATATATTTAGGTAATTTGTCTGGTTTGTAAAACCTCAAATCAATCCTGAAAATCATATAGATAATGCACACCAATGTTTCTGCCGTCACTTTACAAGTCCAGAAAACCACTGGCCTGAAAATTGGGTGGTCTTCATAAACCGGTTTGTGAATGAAAGTGGCAGCACATCTTGTACAAGTTGAAATCAACAACAACAATGTAGTTGCCGTAACTACCCAAATACTATAGTTTTGATTCAAAATGGCAGGGCGGTCGTAAGTTGGTACTCTTTGAAGTTCCTCAACAACCTCATAATGATGCAAGGATGAAGCAATTGTCCTAATTGCTCTTTTGTGACGCCGGCTTTTATTCATAAATGCTTCTCTAGCTTGCTTGGCAGCACCTTTAGGTACATAGTAAAAAAATCCAAAGGACTCAATCCAGTATGGTTGAGCAACACATACATCTGGATTGCCATTAGGCTTTACCATAAAGGCTAGCAAAACGAATATTCCTGCAGTGAACGGGTAGAAACATGTAATGAATATGGCTGCTTCTTGTACCCTATGCACTTTTTTCAAAGTCGAATCGCTCATATAATAGAGATACGGAATGTTAAAAAAGATAAGGCTAAGGACAATATCGACAAAAATAGCAGAATATATGAATATAATATTGAATTTGAAAATACGCGATGTACAAAACTTGGGATGACGCCAAGTAAAAATCCGTTGTGCTAGAACCAAATTGATACCAGCAATCCAAACCATTGCTAAGTCAATTAATGTTCCACTAGCAAGACCATGTCTTATTTTTAAGTTATTGTTAGCCCATGTCCACCGCAAAGCCATGCCTATGATATTGAAAATGTAGTAAACAATAAGCAATATCGTCAACAAAAATTTATGTCCTCGCATTATATCTTTAACAAAAATATAACTGTTGCCAACTAATAGAATTAAAAATACAACAATGAAAATCACACATGGAGCAATGTCTTTAGATGGCGTAGGAGTACCGCCAAATGATGCTGGTTGTATGAGTGCTGTTGCTTCTAGTAGTTTTTCTGGGATATGTCCATCAAATTTTTTCTCGGTATCGGCAAGAAGCTTAACTATACCACTTCCTATTGCTGCACCATTAGTTTCCTTTTTGATCATCTGGGCTACCTCTTGGAAGTAAGCTGGATCAATATTAACCGCCATATTGTTTTAAATGTTTTGCAAAAAACAAAAGTGCTTGAAGTGAATGAGAAACCTTATCTTTCCCTTTTGGTATTGTTGAAAAAGCTGTCATCATATAGGGTGTGCTCAAACAACCGCAAAAATAATATAGCAAAAGGGCCCATTTATAAATATTATTTATTTATTTGAATTTAACTTAAGTTTGTTATAATTTAAATGGGACTATTTCTTATTCCCCCCCCCCCCCTCACAATGTTAACTCTCCACATTAATCTTCAGTGAATTTTTATAAAATTTATGTGATTACTAGTTGAGGGTCGCTTATTTCAATAATCTTATTTTAATTGCTTTGAAAAATATTACAGTAACAGTTTGTTTCAATAAAAGGTCACTTAAGCTGTTTCTAAAAAAGAAAAAAAAAAGGTTTAACCTCCACAATTCGCATTTTAGTGAGCTCAAAAACCCAGCACGAAATTGTTGGTGAATTTACTCAAAGGAATCCACCAGCAGCCCTCGAAGACGTATTTTTGTACATGGTACTTGGAGGACTCCTTTGAAACATAAGTGGGCCAAGCCGCTAAAACCCTGCATTATCTCTCTAAAAAGACCCTAAAGAAAAAGTTAATGGCACAAGACAGTAACTTAAGTTATTGAAATTAATAAGTTCAACAATTCTAGATGGGGAGAGATATTAAATGATGGTGGCAACCCTACAATTTTTCTGCTTGCTTCTTTGAATGCTTGGTGCGGTTGTTCCGAGTCTTAGTTACACCGTACAGCGCATCCGAATGGGACGTAGAGATATACATTTCTGGTAATAATAATATAAAAAAAACGAAAAACAGTTGCAATAATTTTTCTTTTTTAAGTATTTTCCAAAAAAAAAAAAAAAAAAAAAAAAAAAAAAAAAAGCGTTTTTGGAATAATTAATTACCATCGCCTATTTTTTTTCCTTGCTCGGCTGAGCCTGGTGTGCTATAAATTAAAACATAAGGAACTAGCTTTTGTGTTTCTGCACCCCGGAGTATTTTTAGAGGAGAACTTTTTACATCTTTACTAATTTGTTGTTTGCTAAATTTTCCCAACCAACCCAAACAAGGGACGGAAAGTGCGAAAGAGAACAAAAAAACCTGTGAAAACAAATGAAAAATGTAATTATGATTACCTCGAAGATGATGCAGCCTTAGGAAATAATCCATGTATCGATGTTGATGTCAACATGAACCTGTGAGTTTATGCTATTTATATTGCGTATCAGGAGCGCAACGATGTACGGCAGTAGCTACAAAAGATATTGTAAGAAGAGGACTCTTTTTAAAGTTAGAGTCGAATAACTGGAGATTTTCTACGAACGAAAATATCTACGTGGTGTATAAACTTATCTTTTATGGTATCTCAAAACTTGATTGTGTACAACGGGCAAACGGAACTAACAAGCTTTAAAACAGAAGAACACTTTTTAGTACGTGATTTTAAGCTTGACAACTTTTTCTATGTCTTTTTTTATTTTTGGAATCCAAAACGAGCATAGATGGTTGGACAAGAGTATGAAGCTTACTTTCCCCTCTCAGGTGTTTCCAATACGCCAAGTATGATTTTAAGTGCTGTATGAATCGACTAAGATATGATTGAGAACAAAAATAAATGAATAAAAAGAAACTTGTTAAAAAATATCTATAACCTACATCGTTAGCGAATTCCTGGTTTTAATGATTCATTGCGATTTAATCGACATTATGGCAAACAAAATATACTTCGGCGCTTAATCAGAGAAAAGCTGAACTCAAGGTTCAATTAAAGCACGAAAACATATTCAAATCAGCATAAAACTATTTCAAAAACCTAAAGTAATATATTGATCATGATCTTAAAGCTCTCAATCTTTCAGCTAATCTATCTTCTTTGGCTTCATCCACTTTTTGTTTCACTGGTTCCTCACTAATTTTGCTAGTATCTCCAAGGTTCTGTTTAAGCTCCAACCCTGCTTGATCCGCTACCTGGTTCATCAATGAGTCCACCTCTTCTTGAGGTGTATTCAATGCAGTAGCACTATTGGTAGCTGATTCATAGTAATTTGTAGTGGCGTCCAAGTCTTCAAACTGACTCTCAAATTTCTCCATAACTAATGAAATTTTTTCTAAATTCATGCTCTGTAATGCTTTATCCATGCCTTTGATAACATTCCCCATGTTGCCACTCACCTGACGCATCGTTACTGCCGTTTGCACTCTTGATGACACCGCATCAATTCGTGAGGATAACCTTAGTAAGTTGAGTTTTTCATGGCCTTTACGTACTGCATTTTGAGCATATATTTGTGCAATGTCGTTGTTTCCTTGCTGCATTGCCTTTTTAATTTTTGCCTTCTCTTTTTCTTCTTCTTTGCCAGCTTTTTGAGCCTGTCTGTTTAGCTGCTTAGCAGTAAACTGGATATAGTCAGTTAGAATAAATATGCATTGACAAATTTGATTTAGTTGTATGTATCAAAATGATATTTGGTAATGATAACAGCTGTTTTGCGATAATTTGTTACTTACTTTTAGCTGGAATAATGATTCTGTATCATATAATGAGTTAATAAAACTGAAACTGCAATCATTTAACCAAAATGAGAATGTTTTATCTTTGTTTCAATAAAATAGGCGATAGTTCACTTACTCTCTAGCCCCGACATTTCTGGTAATGTAATTTGTGATGATTGCACGTTCTTTATAGCTATGATACTGGATATGCTATCTTTCGTGTTCGGCAGCATCGCAAGAATTATAGCTTGAACTTTTTCTCCTTTTCTGGTTTCCCGATTACATACGTCAGAAAAGTACAAGATGCGGTGTGTGTGTGATTCGCGCGTTATTAAGCATATATATACGTAATATATTTTTGTTACATATAGCATGCAGCTGAAAAAAAAAATTAATGACTGCTGTCATGGAGGCATCTCAAAAGCTGATAACATTATCCTTACAAGAAATTTGATTAACAGTTTGAAAGGAGAAGATTCATTCAGTAGGATGGTATTGAAAGAAGAGCAGAGAGCGAAAATTATATAGCAATGAAGTAAAAAACAGATAATTAATAAGTTTCAATTGAAGAAAACAAGAGCCTGATAAGCGCCCACACGTATAATTAGGTTGTGTGGAACTATAAAAACTGTTCTTTGTGTAAGATTTTTTTGCTTTTTTTTCATTGAATAATTAAAACTGATTATTGAAGTCAATTCTTTCAAACAATGTCGTCAAAATAGTATGTGAAACTGAGTTAAATAAACAAATCATCAAGAAATACTTCTCTAGTCATATCTTTCTCTTCTCTTTAGTACGATTATAAAGGTCATCAAGAGCAAATTCAATGGAACAGCGAACCCACAATATTGGCAAAAGAGCCCAAACGCTTTTCTCCCCAAATTTAATTGTAGCACTAATACTTTTTTCCAAATTTTCCTCAGTGATATCATTCACAATCGAAGCAGATCTCCAACTGTCAAAAAAATCTTTTACATTGGGTACAATGGTGATTTCGCTGCTGCTGAGCTTAGGAGTCTTTTCATCCACAGTGAGCTTTTTTAAAAGCTGAAAAATCCTGTTTTTCCTGAAAATCCGAATATTCGCTAAAATATTGAATCTATATTGAATCTCTAAGTTGATAACTTTCTGCAAATTTTTGGAAAACTTTATGTAAGTGTATGATGGAGTAGCAATTAATGTAGTAATGTTACTTATTAAATTTGCAACTAAATTTATAAGAATAGTGAAAGGTAGTAGCCATATTTCAATAATGCTACTATAATATAATGTTTCACGCCAATTTTTACATTTTTTAGCAATAGCCGGCTTTGCTTCACGTTTGCTATTGTTGTTGCTGTTGTTGTTGTTGTTGTTTTTGTTGTTGCTGCTGCCTGATATTTTACTATTTTTCCCTTTAGTTGAGTTATTACTCTTTAGACTCTGCTGCGATTCATTGATAATAATTTGCCGTTCATTTCTTTTTTCTTTGGCCTCTTCTATGATTTTATCTAAGTCATTAAACGGTTTCACAAAATGTAGATCATGTCGGATATCATTCATAACCAATGGCTTGAAGTATAATCTTGCTAAACTGACAATAAAATGGTTTACATTAAACAATTCAGTAAGTCTTTCATACGGAGATTCGACGTCATTTCCAACTTCATGCGGCCCTAAAAATCGTGTTTTGATGTACTTGTTAGTATTTTTGTCTTTATTTTTATTCAACTCAAAATACTGCTCATCATCAGCAACATCATCAGAAAAGCTATGTTTTTGTTCTTCTTCGAAAGATTTTAACTCCTCATCATTAATTACTTCATTAAAATTGTTCCAGGGAACAATCTCATTCTTCAAATTTTTCACCAATAATTGAATATCGTCTCCTAAAATTTCAGTACCTATTGATGCATAAAGTGCGCTCCAAACCACCATGTTTGGAGAAGTTATGTAATTGACAATTGAGGGTAGTGATTTGTCGGTAGTATATATCACCAAATTCAAAATCTTGCTGCTTTTGCTGTAAAGCTCTTCAAATGTCTGATCTCCTAGTTTCCATTTGACGTATTTCAATAACAAATAAATTTCTGGTGTATAGCTTTTTCTGTAAAAATTTAACCATAAAGCAATTGACATTTCACTTGTCTTTTTAAATAATTCCGGCTCTTGTACTTTTCCAAAAGTTATTAACTCGTTATGGAAATTATTGAAAAAATCAAGAATATTTTTACCCCCGCTTGATTTTACGTAATCTTCGGAACATAATAAACAAACGACACAAGCAAATATTGAACCAAAATAACTACCACTAATAATTTTTGGGAGTAGGTTGTTCTGATAAAGAGTCTTTATTGCGCCCAAATGATACATTCCGAAAATTGAGCCTCCTTGTAGTACAAGAGCGGTACTACCAAAAGTTTGCTTTGCATTATGATAAAATCTCAATTTCAAGTCCACTAAATCATCACTATTGTTGTACAACTCGTTATTATACTGATTAATAAATTCTAAGCAGCTGAGTACTTCATTAATGTAGTCATGAATCAAGAATTTGGTACCCAAATAACTATTGTTAAAAAGATTCTTGTCAGATATACCGCCAAAATCTCGTATCAATCCACTGTTGAACAAAGATATAATTCTAGAAATATCTTGTTTCTCTCTAGCGTCTCTTAGCGAAGTGGTTCTGTGGTATATTAGCTTGTAATCATATTTTTTAGAAGTGCATCTTTTTCTCCACTCATTCTTACCCAAAAAGTTGTCAATCTTATTAGCTATCAACAACCATGCTTCAAAGGATTTGGCCTTCCTAAGTTCTGTTTTGAGATTTTTTAGCGCATAGTAATTGTTGTAGTTTGTGTAGCTTTTGATAATGATTGTTAGCGGCCAGAATATTATCAAGACTACTAACTTGATTGCCGAATGAAAAAAGTACATATCAACAAAACAATAGCAGAAATATCCAAGGAGTGAAATAGTGACCAGTTCAATGTTCAGACGCCATTAATCATCTTGTGAATATGGTGGTTTTGTCGGACCACGAGTGAAGAAACTGGACTAAACGCTTGTTTAAAATGCAAGGTATATCAGTTAAACGTACGGGGAAAAAGCGATGAGTACTGTCATGTGCAACGCCACATGCGTTTGCTGTATGTTTTGATATTTCTCCTTCTCCTGGGGCCTCTAAGCAGCAAATAGCAAAGCACGAGCTTCTAGTGCTGCTGACTACATTTTGGCGGTACAACATCAAAAGTGTGTAATTCATTTACAGAGGCTTGTTTTTGAATTAACCACTTTGTGTAGATAACAAGATTACTAGAGAAAATTACTGGTTTGAATTGTTTTGTAAAAGTAAGCAGTTTAAACCATTATATACACTGGGATGTTTGATAAATAAACGTAGAAATGAAGCAAAATAAAACTAAAACAAAAAGTACACAAGACACATTCAACAAACATTAACGATCTTCCGCCCATTCATTTTCTCTTTTAATGGCAGCTTCTTCTTCAGGCGTGAAGTCGTTGTGAATGTTGAAGACCTTTCTGATTTCTTCTGGAGATTTTCCTCTGATCATTTCAGCAACAACTTTACAACCAGCGTCCAACAATGGTCTAATATTCAAATAGTTAGCAGCCAATATGATTTCATATAACATTTCTTGGTCAACTTCCAAAAATGACTTATCCCATTCATCAACAGGGGTGGATTTTCTGATGTCTTCATCATCAACGTCTGGGAAACGGTCATCTTTGTGATGTTCAGCCCATTCTAATACCTTAGACATAACGGCAGCTCTGACATTAGGAGTAGGGATTTCCATTTCTTCATCGTCATCGTCATCACCAAGATCCTTAATCAAGTTCTTGATTAACACTGATTTCTCAGCAACTGCCAATTCAACTGGAAATCTTTGTTTGTCAGAAGTAATCAAAATGATTTTTTTAGTTGACATTATTAATAATCGTGTTGCTATTTTGGTATGAAAAAGATAGGTGGGACAATATGTTTATGTACTATTATTGCCACTCATGAGAAAATATCCAGCTCGGCTAAGTGATGTCTTTTGGAAGAGCTTCCTTTTGTTCTATACATATATATGGGAAAAAGTAGCGGCAAAACAAGGGAAAAACAAATATTGTGGCACAGGTCATCTTGAAATCACATGATTAAAAGCGTGACTCGATTTGTTACCAAATGCGACCTACTGCATTTTTTATTATAATCGCGGTGTGTTATAACGATGAAGATGATCGCGGTAGTAATGATTATTTTAGCGCCCCAAAAGACAGAAACTCATTTAATATAGTTCCAGTATTTGCTATGGAGGCTGGTGATCTTCTTCACTTGTCTTTGAATGAAGTTAACGACCCAGAAGTGGCGTCTGTTCCGATAGCAACCCTTGACATATCGGAGCCCAGTGGAGGTTACGAAGAAGGATCATTAGAGACAATAGAAGTAGAGTGTAATGACGATATGCCTTTGTGGAATAATAATAATGATAATGATACATATGGAGAAGAAGCACAATATCAACCGGTGCCTATGGAAATAGATAATGACATATATGATGGCAATATAGAGAAGA
Source organism: Saccharomycopsis fibuligera x Saccharomycopsis cf. fibuligera (assembly GCA_001936135.1). NCBI lineage: Eukaryota > Fungi > Ascomycota > Saccharomycetes > Ascoideales > Saccharomycopsidaceae > Saccharomycopsis > Saccharomycopsis fibuligera x Saccharomycopsis cf. fibuligera. The sequence continues at coordinate 2,443,239 of CP012817.1, read as the reverse complement.
GATCAACAAATCAACAGCAGTGCGAGCAGCATATCAACAATGACAATCTTAACACCAGTAGTTCTACTCTTGATAATTTCTTTACCAGCATCTCAAATGCTGGGCAGGCGGTCTTCTCTCCAACTCAGTTAGGAGCAGGTCTAGCAAAGCATACGTTATTGAAGAGATTGGAAAACTTGGAGACGCTTGTTGGTATTCAAGATCATGGGGAACTTGAAAACATTGATACCCCACATAAGAATGTTTTTTCAATTATGAACGATGATCCTACATATAAACGTCAAAACCACAGGTCAAACGAATATTTGGAACAACTGCACAGTTGTACTTCTAAAAACACTTCCTTGAGGCTGACAACCAACCCTAATGGTAATGAAACGCAAATGCTGTCAACAGATGAAACTAGCGATTATGAAAATATCCCGAACCAAAAAGGAAACAAAAGCAAACCTCCTCGAAAGCTCACTCAAGGCACAGATAGCGAAGGTGATATTGGTTCAGTAATTCAAGGTAGTGTACCACTTAGATATAGGAAAACTCTGAAAGAAAAATTGGTATTTGACACGATTAATAATACTACATGGGGCGATAAACCAATTCAACTACAAATGCACAATCATTACCACTATCACGACAATCGCAATACCCCATTTGCTTCCAATCAGGACAGCCACACAAACTATTTTAACTCAAGTTCCAATCCACAAGACAAAAATTATCAAGATAACCATGATGATCTTCCCTCGCCATGGTCAAGCGATAACTTACACAGAGCACCAGCACCATATCTCATATCCTCCTACTTACAATTATTTTTCAACGTGGCTACTATGGGAGCGGTATTATATATTGGGTTTTCAACGCTTCGATCCATTAGGTCTGATATAACGACAAAGCTACATGAAAAGTCAGCAGAGGTGATGATGGAAGCAGCAATATGTGCCAACAATTACCGGAAAAACAATTGTGATCCTGATAATATGGCCCCGGCATTAGAAAGACAATGTTTTGAGTGGGAAAAATGCATGAATAAAAGCCCATTAACAAACACATATTATGCTAGCGTTGGGGCCGAGGCATTGGGTATCATTGTAAATAGTTTAGTTGAGCCAATTGGTTTAAAAGCGTTTGTGGTATTTTTGGTGATTCTTTGCGTTTGGGTATTTGGATCCAATTTTGTGTTTGGATTCATTCGGGCAAAATCATACTATAGTCAGGATTTTCAAGGAAAGCAACTTGTGCTAAAGAAGGACCAATGAACATGTTTGAAAGCGTCAGTAGGAGGTTAAACGGTCTTAAAGTGTAGAACTTTTTTGTCGAGTTTTTTTATTATCGTGATTTTGTATTATAGCATATAGAGAACAATCATAAATGAAATAAGAAAAGATAAGGGAAGGAAAACAAATTTTAAGAAAAAGAATGTGACAGAAATAAACAGAAAACCGTTAAATCGTAGCTATTGCAAATAAATTAAAAAATATATTGAAACCTAACTTGTAGAGAGTGCGAGTGCAACAAAAGAAAATGCATCCTCAAGTAAGCCACTAAGTAGTCTATTATTCCTCATCTTCATCCTCTTCAGCATCTAAAATCTTTTGTGCTTTCAATGGTTTTACAACTTCATTATGATAATGCTTCTTTCTCATCTCTTCAAATTTTTTATGTTTGAGTTGTTCCGGAGTTAAGTTCTCTTCTTGTTCTTCCTGCTCCTTTGCTTCATTCTTTTCGGCTTCAAGTACCTTAGAATCTTCCTTTTCGCCTCTTTCTCTCTTGGCCTTAGCTACTTCATCAGCAGGAATGATCTTACTACCATGTAAGGACTCAAGCCCAGTATGAGCATGCCCGCCATTATCATCATCATCATTATCATCTTCTCCTTCACCAAGAGTGAAATCCGGTATCTCTTCTTCATTATCCAGCCTATAATAATCATTTTCTTCGTTTATCGGACCCTGATACGGAGTTTTTGGCTCGTCAATCTTAGTAAACGTCATCGATGCTTTCAATTTATCGTTTTCAGCCAAATTTTCCTTGTTGAATTGAACATTATCATCAGAAAGTTTCTTCTTTTTTGCAATTTGTTGTCTGATTTTATCTCCTTCAGTTTGTCCCTGCTTGAATAACTCGGCATTTTTTTTGGTGTTTTCCAATACTAATTTCCGATCATAACTGGATTGTAATGACGATGCATAGTCGTGGGTTTGTGCATTTCTCAAAATTCCCTTAGGTTGCAGGTCACTGTTATCATCTGACATTTTTAAACTTAAGGAAACTGGTCACTTCAATAATTAACTGATTTCGTGTGTGTATGTGAGAGCAAAAAGTGGCGAATGATTAATAAGATAACAGACTTTCAACAAGATTTTAACTCTGTTTGTAAAGTAAAAAAAAAGTAGAGCAATTTATTGCAACTGTAATGGAAATTTCCTTCCTCAAGCGACTATTTCAGCGTAAGAATACCAATAGCAGTTGACTTTCTTGTATTGTACTGTTTCAAAAGCCATCATCGCCATTGACCTTTCAGCGATCAATGGATTATTACATTTGTCTCAACGTTGCGCACGGGCTGCATAACCATAGATGGGCCGATTTCAATTTGACACAATCTGTCAGGCTTCGCAAGCATAATACATAAGATGCAAATGGGCGCAAGCTCCTTGCGATGATTCAAGATGATTGAGTGTTTGTCAAATACAAAAGGTTGAGATTTGCTAAGAAAACTTGGCATGTGGTAGTATTGTAATGATTTGATTGGTTGTTTATTTGTTTTATATTGACACTGCCCCAGTTTTTGCAATTTGGCAAGTTTGCAGATCCTTCTACCCAAACTTCATGCACTTTTGCAGACCCTATTGATCAAAAAGATACAAGATGCAAAGATACAAAAAAGCAACAACACAGAAGCTATAAAGCTGACGAATATTAGTACATGAAAGTCTTATTTCAAAAAAAAAAAAAAGTGCGCAAAAAATTGATAAAAAATAATTTAAAAATAAAAAAATATGACCAACTATATTAAAAAATGTGCAACTAGCTTAAGCACTGAAGTATTTAAGGGAAGAAGCAGCAACTTTTCCCTCACTAACCAAATCCTTAGCAACCTTAGCGAGTACTTCTTTAGCATTACCACCAGCAATGTTCTTTGCAACTTCACCCAAAGTCAAATCATCAAAAGATTCCACCAACAAACTAACATCAGATTCAATAGCATCAGCTTTATTGTCATCGCCGAAATAGTTAGCTTCTTTTGGAGCATTTCTAATAGATCTCTTGTTCTTCTTCTTAGCACTCTTGGCGGCTTCTTTGGCCTTCTTTTTGTTTTCTTTTTCGTTTTTAGCAAGAGCTTCAGCTTCTGCTTTAGCCTTGGCTTCAGCTTCAGCTTTTGCTTTAGCTTCTTCAGCAGCTTTTCTGGAACCAGCTTCTCTTTCCCACTTCTTTCTGGCTTTTTCTTCTTTTTCCTTTTGCTTGAATAATTTAATTCTTGGATCTTCACTAATGGCACGGTCAACCAATTTCAACAATCTTTTGTTGTCATCAGTCTTCTTCTTATCTCTAGCAGCCTTGTTTTTTCTTTCTATATAACGTTTATGGTCTCTGTTGGAAGAGTCATCTGGAACATCTTCATCAGCAAATTCAAAAGTTCTCCAAGAGTCAAACTTATACCAAAAGTTGTAAAAACTTTCAACTTCAGGCTTGGAAGTGTTCATGTCACCCAAAAGTGGCACTGGTTGCTTTTTGGAAAATCTAGCTTCAGATTCAAACACTGGACCCCAAGCTTCAAAGAAATCGTAGTCGGTCTTTGGCACCGGAGGAGCAACATTAGCGTTTTCATCAACGGAATCGTATCTTTTTCTTTGAATTGGGTCCATCAAAGTTTCGTAAGCTTTTTGAATAATCTTGAAGAACCCGTCTTGATCCAAGCCACCTTTTTCAGCCTTCTTATCAGGATGATGTTTCAATACTGCTGCTCTGTGAGCAGTTCTGATATCAGTAGTACTGGCTCTGTAACGATACTTGGATAAACCTAAAGCAGCATACAAATCAGCAGTCTTCCACTCTCTTGGATCATGACTCAACAATTCTGGGGATTGCTCTTCATCAAGGTCTAATCCATTTTCATCACTTTCATCAACAACTTTAGTATTTTTCTCGGCTTCCAACTTTTCATATTCAGACCAAGTGTGACCTCTAATGGTTCTGGCGGCATGAGCCAAGAAATAACGACCCACTGGTTCCACTGGACGACGAACTGGTTCAGAAAATTTACTGCTAACGCCTGTGGTGGCACCATTTGCTGGTGGCAAGGTAATTGAAGACATTGTTGTTGTTGTTTGTTGTTGTTGTTGTTGTTGTTATGATATTTGCTAGTTGTTATTATATCGAATCAATTATCGCAATACTTCAATTTTTTACTTTTTTGTTCATTATCGTTAAAAAAAATTTTATGCGATCCGCCAGAAAAAAGAGAAAAAAACTAAGTTGTAAGTTACCCGGACTTTTATCATCATAATATCCGGGTACCTATAAAGGGCCTGCAGTGATCGGATATGTCAACTACAAGATTGACAGTGTTTCAGCTCTACTGATCCATAGTTATAATTCCTAAGCTGCTAGTATACACAGAAAGCAACGCAAGAAGCAGCCATAATTTGTAAGGGCTGGCAATTTTGTAGCTAAAGCAAATTCTAGTAAAAAGTTTTTTTTGCCATGTTGTCGTGTTAGTATTCACCCGGGAATCCCAAAATCCTCATGGTAATGGTAAGCGTCAGCTGAGAAGCTTTTGTTGGTAAATCGCAATCATTGTGCATGGTAATAATCCTCAAAAAATCAATACGGGTAAAAAGGTTTGGCAAGTAACCATTATTGGTTTTGTTGTAACAAAAAGTGGTTCAAATGCAAGGGCTCGTTTCATTGCTATTGATGCTTCAAAATAATTTTTGACAACATAGCTCTGTATGTAGATGCCATCTATTCGTCAGACAAAATCTGGTGTGGGATCCGGCGTACAATACGCAATTTTATTTTTTTAAATGACGGAAGCCCTTAGTAGCTGTTTTGCCTATCTGGATATTGTGATAGTTTCCAGTCTAAATATCATTTACAAGGAATGATTTTAAATTAAGCATTATGTATGCAAAAGTAGTTTATATATAAAGAATTTCTTGGTTGGCCAATAATTTTACCTGAGAAAAGATTTTTTTGATAACGTATTATCTTTAGCTAAGAAACGTAGCGTAATATAGAGGTAGTTGCAGTAAACCAATACTACCAAAGCCTATTAATACTCCAACATTTTTTATAAAATTACAACTCCGTGAAAGTCAGCATTTTACCGGAAACATAGACTCCCAGTAGAAAACACTTTTTAGATCAGGTCTAATGTTAATTGAATCCTAGAAATAATCTCAGGAATATATGAATTTCCACAATATGGTTGTTGTTCCGATGTTGGGGACTTGCATATACGTAAAACACACGCAATCTACGGTAGGCGCATAAGCGATGGTAACTCAAAATCCTGGTAGGCGACAATCCTAGAAGAATACACGATGACCAGCAATACGATAGCATGCAAAAAAAAAAAAAAAAAAAAAAAAAAAAAAAAAAAAAATGTAGCGGTTCTTCCCGTGTAACTGACGTGAGGGTTAATTACGCCCTACTACTGCTGCTTTATATTAATATTATTGCTGACAACACTACAATGATTACGGATAAAGAAAACGGTTTTGAATAGGAGAATGAGGGACAGAATACACCTTGAGCCTGGAAAACATTTGAAATGCACACCAACTTTCGCTACTTGGTTCGAACATCCAATTAATTGTAAATCAGCTCTTCGTGAAAACGTAGTCACGGCTCATTCCTTCGGGCAAAAATATGGCACAGCATTGTGTACGTATAGAAGGATAACAATAGCTGTGCTGTGCTGTGTAGTGCTTCTAAGAATAGTAGCCCGTGAAGCCGAATATTTTCACTGAGTATCCTTATCGAATATTTTCACTAAGTATTTGAAAAGTACTGAGCAATGATCTTATTAATTGGGTAGTGCATCAGAAAGCGGCGAATCCCAAAAGACTGGCTTATCCGTGGAGGAGCCCTAGAGGATCTAGAGATGACAATGACATTCCCAACGACGGTAGTTCCAGCACCATGGCAGAGAACTGCGTTGACGGCACTCGCCTTGCCTCTGGTAGTGTTTATAAGGCGGGTGACCCCTGTACGGACGGCGGTGGAGCAGCGGTTATATAAACGGAGGGACATCGCTGTCTCCAGCGCAGCAAAGTCGATTCAGCTCAATTCTCTTGAGTCCATACACTTCATTCATACTCACAATCACACCGCTAGCTTGCTCTTCCGCCGCACTACGCATAATCACCAAGCTAAAAACCACTGTGTACATCATTTCTACTGCTCAGTCTCATTTAAAGTCCTTTGAAGATCATATTTCAGTGATTTTTGTTTTTATTGCACCATCGCATTTCAGTTATTACCACATCCTTCGTATATTTCCACCTACCAAAAAATAACACATGTCTGCTCAATTTAGACCACAAGCGGCGGCCGCTGCCTCGGGCCCTGGTTTTCAGCCTGCTTACAACACCTACCAACCCCAATACCAATTTGGAGGTGCTGCTGCCCAGAAACAATCTTCCCAAGCTCAAGATATCACCAAAACTTTGCAAGAAAACTTTGAACTTTACAGTAACAAGGTCGAAGACTTCGTCGACGCCTATTCCGGCCCAATTAAACCATACGTTCCTGCTATTGGTAGATTCTTGATGGTTGCCACTTTTTACGAAGACGCTATCAGAATCGTTTCTCAATGGAGTGATCAAGTCTTTTACTTGAACACTTATAGACACATTCCATATTTCATTGTTGTGTTGTTTTTGTTTATCAACGTTGTTGTTATGTCTATTGCGTCCACCATGTTGATTGGCAGAAAAAGACCAGATATTTCCACTGTTGTCTTGATTGGCGTGGTTGTTTCTCAAGGTTTATTTTATGGTTTGTTCACCGAAGGTAGCTTTTTGTTGAGAAGTTTTTCTGTTATTGGTGGCTTGTTGTTAGCCTTTTCTGATTCCATTGTCAAGGACAGAAGATCAATTGCTGGCTTGCCAATGGTTGATTCCAAGGACAACAAGAGATACTTTTTATTGGCAGGTAGAATCATGTTGGTTTTGCTTTTTATTGGGTTCACATTCTCTTCTTCTTGGACCTTCGGTAAATTTTTTATCATTTTGATTGGTTCTTTGGCTTGTGTTTCTATTGTTGTTGGCTTCAAGACCAAATTTTCTGCTGTTGTTTTAGGTGCTTTGTTGTCTGCTTACAACATTTCTGTCAACTATTTTTGGGCTTATGGCTACAAAGATCCACAAAGAGACTTTTTGAGATATGAGTTTTTCCAAACCTTATCTATTGTTGGTGGTTTGCTTTTGATTGTTAACACCGGTGCCGGTGAATTGTCAATTGACGAAAAGAAGAAGATTTACTAAGCAAAAAGTTTAGCGAACAAAATCAGTTCTAGACACAATCTAATCAATCAGAAAAAAAAAACAAAAACAATAGATTACTTGATCTATCAAAGTCAATCAGGTCAAAGCAAAGTAAAAAATGTATGAACTTCAACATATTCATGAAAAAAGGCATTCAACATCACATATTATTATTTTATCGTGGAGGTATCATGTCGCTGCCATTATTAACTCCAGATTGTACCGATTAGAAATTTAGCAGTGTAAAATTAACACTAACAATATTTGAAAGAGGGAATTGAACGATAGTTAACACGCCATCACTTTTCATGCAACCAGTATGTTGTAATTTTTTTAAGATTCATTATCTTTTCATTCTTTTATCAACATTACTATCTACAAAGCTATCATTTTGTTGCGGTGTTTAACTATTTAGTCAATATTAACATTCTAGCAGTCATTTTAGAACATTAGCATGCTCCCTATTCAGTTCTTTTTTGTTTCATTCTTATCTTTTTTTTTTTTTGTTTCATTTTTTTCCTTTTTTTTGTCTTTTTTTTGTCTTTTTTTTTTTTTTTTTACTTCAATAACTTTTTTTTATCATGTTTGTGTTTTATTATTTTGCATTGGATATAGAAAATAAAAGGGAGTCGAACGAACTCATTTGTCAGATTAAAGTAGTAATTGCCACTTTGTAACTAAGTCACGTGATACATAAACCAAATATCATTACTAGTACTAAGCGCACTCCACATGGTGATCGCCATTTTTACTTTGAAGACTAAAAGTAAAGGATGGTAAATAGAGAGGCAGCGACAGTGGAGAGGCATTGATAAACTTACAGAAAACATAAATCGACTCACATAATAAATTAATTTAAGCTTAGTATCACAAGTTTCACGACAATACAAATAACATGACTAAAGTGAAAAGAGAAATGGACGAAGTGAATGAAAATGAGCCATTAGCTAAACGGCAAAAGCCATCGTCTGGAAAAGCGTCATCATCATCATCATTATCAACGGTGAAAAAGGAAGACGCGCAGCAGTTGGGTCAGCTGGATCAGCAGAACGCTACTGCCACTGATTATGAAAACAATAATAATGTTACCAAGAAGGAAGAAAGAGAGACTAACAATAATACTGAAAATGAAAATGACGAAGACGATGAAAATAAAGAAAATAATGCCGATTATGACGAAGAAGATGAAGAAGAAAAAAAACGAACCATGACATTTACATTCAACGATGAAGAATACACATTCAAAGAACGACCATCAGTCATAGAGGAAAAAGAAGGCAAGATTGGGTTCCGAGTAGTGAATAATGATAACACTAGAGATAACATGATCATTCTAACTGGTTTGAAAAACATTTTCCAAAAACAGTTGCCAATGATGCCAAAGGAGTACATTTCCAGATTAGTCTACGACCGCACACATGTTTCAATCGCAGTAGTCAGACACCCAATGACCGTAGTGGGAGGTATTGCATATCGACCATTTGAGTCTCGAGGATTCGCAGAAATTGTATTTTGTGCAATCAGTTCCACTGAACAAGTGCGAGGTTATGGTGCTCATTTGATGAATCATTTGAAAGATTTTGTCCTAGCAACGACAAAAATTAAACATTTTTTGACGTATGCTGATAATTACGCAATTGGGTATTTTAAAAAGCAAGGCTTTAGCGAAGAAATTACATTACATCCCTCCGTATGGCGTGGATATATTAAGGATTACGAGGGAGCCACTTTGTTGCAATGTACAATGTTGCCTAAGATTCGATACTTGGATAGCTCAAAAATATTGCTTTTGCAGAAAATAAGCGTTACTAAGAAAATAAAAGCAATAAGCAAAAGCAATATAGTGAGACCGGGACTCAAGATATTTAAAGAGCATCCTAATGGGTTCAAAATTGATCCTTTCAAGATTCCAGGAATCAAGGAAAGTGGATGGACTCCCGAAATGGAAGAAATTGCCAGAAAGAAAGAAACTAGTCAACATTATCCAGTGATGAAGCAAATTTTGCTAGAGTTGCAAAATCATCCGTCTAGTTGGCCATTTAGAGTACCCGTGAGTAAAGCTGATGTGCCGGACTATTATGTCCAAATTAAAGAACCAATGGATCTTGAAACTATGCAGAATAAGATCGAAAATGACAAGTATGAGAAATTTGAAGACTTTGTTCATGATGTGAGGTTAATTTCTAATAATGCGAGAATCTATAATGATAAGAGTACCCCGTATTATAAGAATGCGAACAAGTTGGAGAAATTTTTTGTTTCTAAAGTGAAGGAGCTACAGGAGTATGCAAAATATGTTGAGTAAGTGAGGTGTGTATAATACTTAGTTATATAGTACAAAAGGATATTATATAATATTAATGACAATGACAATGGCAATGAATTTGATGAGGAACAGGAATATGTAATAAGTAATAACAGCTTTTGAAAATAATGAAAAGATATAAAAAACGTAAGACAAAAAATTTGAAAGGTAAAAATTTGAAAGACAAAAGTTCATTATGCAAAATAAAAACAAAGAAGATAAAGAAATTTAAAGAAGTGAAATAAAAGCAAGAAAAGCACGAAACAAGACCAAAGAGAAAAATTCTACCAAAGTTCAAAACAAACTTTTTTATTTTTCAATAACATCTCTTAACAGACTCACAATATCTAAAATTGCATCAGTTGCCGGAGAATCTTCATACAAATCCAAAAACGATACCCCTTCGTCACAGGCCTTACCAATTCTTGGATCCAAAGGAATTGCCCCTAAAAACTTTATACCGAACTCTTTAGCTAATGCTTCACCACCACCAGTAGTAGCTTTGAAAATCTTGGACTCGCCTTTACAATTTGGGCACACAAATCCGCTCATATTTTCAATCAATCCAAGAATCTTGATCCCGGCTTTCAAGCAAAAATTTATTTCCTTACGAACATCTAAAAGCGATACTTCTTGCGGCGTAGTAATCAAAATTGCCCCTGAGATGCCACCTTTGGTCTTGGATAGATAGTTGTTTATCGTTAAATGCTCATCAGAAGTGCCTGGTGGAGTGTCAATTACCAAATAATCTAAAGGACCCCATGCCACGTCTTTAAGGAAATTTTTTATTAATGAATTCTTCTTGTTTCCTCTCCATATAATTGCAGCATCTGATTCTGGAAGCATGAATTGAATAGAAATTAACCCTAAATTGTCATCCACATATACTGGTGACCAACCAGAATTAGACTGATGAATAATTTCGTTCTCTGCTCCAAGCATCCTAGGCAACGAAGGGCCACAAATATCTAAATCCATCACCCCAATTTCCAATTCTTCATATGATGCTAAAGCCCAACTGAGCATTGAAGTAAAGGTGGATTTACCCACACCGCCTTTACCCGAAAGCACCAATATTTTGTTCTGAACTTGCGAAAGATTATCTCTAATTATCGGTATGTCTGGATCAGGACCTTTTGGTAATGATTCACATATACTTTGGTTTGCGCAGCCGCTGCAAGCATCCGATTTGCCTGCATTTTCCGATTCTGGACCAGGACAATTTTCAGGCTCTTCTTCTTTTTTATAATCATTTAGTACTACCATTGTTAGCTTGTGTGTATGTGTGTGTATGTGTTGTTGTTGTTGTTGTTGTTGTTGTTGTTGTTGTTGTTGTTGTTGTTGCGGTTGTAAGTGATATATAATGATAAAAGTAATATGGGGTAGGAAAAGAAAACGCCTCCGAGAGAATTAGTAATGTCGCTACCAGGTAGAAAAATAAAAAACTCGAGATGCGGTTCTTGTGTTTAAACGCATAGCTATCACAGGAAAAAGAAACAAAAAAAAAAAAAAAAAAAAAAAAAAAAAAATTGTATGCAGCACAACGCATGTATCATGATACTCTAACTGGAAATTGCATTAGACAGTTATGCTGTCAAAACGATTGTTTAACAAGAACAGAACCCATCGGCATTGTTTGTTGTATCACAAAAACTATGAGCAATTTTTTGAAAAGATAGAACTTTCAAAAACCGAAGCTGTGATCATCTTTTTGAGAAACTCAGAAAAATTATGTATACTGAAATACATAGTATACCTGTAATTTTTAATACTGTACTCTTTGACTAGCACTGTTTATTGAAAAAGCTCTAACTAACTTCAAAATACTTAATTTCAAATGATACAATTCATCTTTGAGACAAAAAGAATACTAAGAAACTCAAAAAAAAAAAAAAAAAAAAAAAAAAAAAATCAAAGTAAAAAATGAAGACATCAAAGAAACATGCAGCAGCCGCGTTGACATGCAGCAGTCCTTATGATTCAAAAAAACCATTCAAAGGTTGAGCACACATTTTCAACTTCTTTAGCATTAATTCGGAAAGGCTCCCTGTTCTGTTTTTAAAGCTTGGCATAAATGTTTCTTAAAAGTATATAAAAAAAGTGTTTTGCAAAAAAAGTTTCTGCTACAATATGCAATTTTTAAAAAAATTGTATTCTTTAGTCGATACTTAATGTACAATGCTATTGAGTTCTATTATATTTCTGAAAGGAAACAAAATATGTCATCCTATATAGTTTCGAGTTTCGTTAGACTGATCAAAACCGCATCTTCAATTCTTGTTCCTGCTGGGATTTTCAACTCATGATTAAAAAACTCATTTATATCTTGTACTCCATTGACTGCTTCATCCACTTTGAATGATTTGTAAAAGTCACTTTTCTTGCCAATAGCAAGAAGCAAATTTACATTCTTTTCAGTAATAGCAGTCAACTCTGGTATTTTTCTCACCGCTTTCACCTCCCTATCTTCTTCCTCAGTTGCACTTTTCTTGAAATATTCCCCACTAGAAACGTACACAGTGCTGCTATATCCATCTGGGAATGCAGATTCTGTAAATAACGCACTAAACTGCTTAGCAATTCTAACATGGTACCCTACAGCAACTTTAGCCCCAATTTTGTCAGCATAATAAGCCTCGGCTGGAGTAACAATCTTACGTTCAATCACATTCACAGTGACTCTGACATTGACTGGTACTTTCTCCTTTGCTAATTCAAGTGGCTTATCAAGTCCAACATTGATATATTTCGTCATTGCTAATCTGTCCTTCTTTTTAGATTTTTTCACCTTAGTGCCTGGTGCATGTTTAGGCTTACTAGTCTTTTCCGCTATCGATAATCCTTCTCTAAATATACCGGCAGTTTCATTATTGTCAAGATAATTGGTCACCATGAATGGTAAGCTCAGCAAAGTTGGATATTTTTTGGCATACTTGAGACACTTTGAATCCTTAATAACTGATTTCACCAAGTATGGGGGAGTAACGAAATATTGTAACAATGTGGCTAAAGTTAATGATCTTTCATCATTGAGTTTCTTGGCACTAGTGGCACTATTGTTACGCGGCTGATGTTTGAGATGCTCTTGCTCTTGTAATTTTTGCTTCTTGTCATTATTATCATCAAAGTTAAACTTAACTTTATTACCTTCTTTCAACACTATTCCTTCTGATGCTTCATTAGTGTCACTTATTGGTTCTGAAGGTATGTCAAGTATCACAATTTCTGAAGCATTGTATATAGTAGCTGCTTTGGCAAGCTCATATGCAACCTGGGTAACTTGTTCAAGAGATTTAGCATTTCCTGAGGAAACTATCGTGCTTGGAACACACACGGTATAGTTATTATTTCTGGTTTTTTTATGTTTCTTCTTGAGTTCTTGGCTTTTAGCTTCTGAAGTAGACATGGTAGTGGTACTGGTGGTAGCTGACTGTCCTTTATTGAAAGCAGACCTTTCAGATTCCGCTTTACTTGAAGCCTTTCTTTTGTTTGACGTTGGAGCGCTCATTGCTATTTAACGTTTCTTGTGTCGATACAACTTTCTCGGTTTGATCATTCATTCATCATCTTGAAGCCCATTTAATACTTTCAAGATGCAGTTTGAAATAATAATAAAAAAAAAATTTCTGGCGATGTTCTGGACGGGTAAATGATGCGCTTTCTAAACGGCCTGTGATCAGATCACAACGCATAAAAACACTAGCTCAAGACAACCAATATCAAATGTAGCTAAATGATGCAATAGGGCACTTTCATGATAACATCAATTAAATTTTCTGTTCAAACATAATAATCATGGCTCACGAAGGAGGAAACTTTTGGTCCAGAATTAAGCAGAATACATCATCGCTTACTGCTAATATCAGTTCATTGTCAATCGGCAACGAGACTGATGGGAAAACCGAATACGACACGCTAGTTCATAAAGCATTAGTCAATTTCTATATGGAAAAAGCTGGAGGTAATGTACCTGATTGGTTAGTAGAGGATGATCCAACATTCAATGAATCAGCGGATAATTTTACTCATACTAATTTGCCAAACAATAAGAGATTTTATCCAGTGGGAATGAACAACAGTGCGGCCGCCGGCAGTGGTGAATTACAGCATGGTTATCACCCATCACCAGCGTCAGCATCATCACAACCACAACATAGCGGCTATGGAGGTAGATCAGCACAATCGGCAAGAACTCAAACCCCGGCGTCTGCATCATTGCATGATATGTACAGATCTAGTAGAACTTCAGCTAGTAGTGGTAGCACTGGTAATAGTGCTGCTTCTTCAGGCAGTATCCCAAACAATAGACTAGCAACGACAAACTCTATCAGAGATAGACTTAAGAATGGCCAAAGGGCTAACTACGGTACCACGTCATCTGCTACTGCTAGTAGGCTTCAATCTAGTTGGGCAAAAAGATAGATTTAGGGTGTTTTTTTTAATATAGTTGTTATTATCACTTAGGTATTATGGTTTTGATAATGTTTTTCATTCTTTTCGTTTTTTGTCTAGAGATACTTATTTATCAAGTTTTTATTTTTTTTTCTGCTTTTTTATATAGTTTTCCTAGTTCAGTTTCATTTAGTTTATTAATAATTTTCTTTTAGCGTATAATTATCTCAATTTATTATATTTGAAAACAATATGTAACATCTATATGCCCAATTTTTTGGAAAGCAAACCATAATGAGTTTGGTAGACCTCGCGTACTCTTTAAAAAAAAATTGGGTGCCATTATAGTTAGACCCATAATAAACCACTATGAAAGTAAATGCGTGACAAGATTGTGGCTTATTTATTCACTGGTTAAAAGTTATGCATGCACGAAAGTAGTAAAGTATTGTTCGGTCAATAATAGTGGTCATCTAAAATGAAACCCCATCTTTTTGAATAAAAGTTACTCAGAGGAATCTTTGTATATATGTTTTCTATTTATTTAGAAAATTTTCAAATTGGTTGAATTCGTTAGCCACAAAAGTGGTTCAAGCACCAACAGATCCCAATATCCATGCATTTGAAACGAAGAACTGTAAGTTGCTATATAGAAAAAATTTAGATTCTCAGTACCTTAATGGTTTTACCATACATTATGTTGTTTTTGAGAAAAAAGAATGTTATCTAAAATTTCCCAATACTTTAGGTGCTAGGAAGCATCTTTTTAAATATTTCATTTTGTTGCTCTTGAAGAAAAATGATAGCTAATTAATAACTATTTTATAGTTTGTCAAACAGAACAATTTATAACGGCAAAAAAAAAAAAAAACAAAAAAAAAAAGAAAAATAAAAATGTGACAGCCAACTTTATATATTTTCGTATAATAGAATAAAAGGCACAAAAAGTTCATATAGATATTATTTGACTTAACTTGGAAATGATATGACATTATTGTAAAGTCGAAAAAAATCTTATATCAAAACTACACATATTGAAAATAAACAAACAGCATGTAAATTGAGGAAAATTGCTTCAAAAATAATATATCATCGTTATGCCAAAAAGTTATTCTCTTTACACCTTTTACGAATTTTCATAGAGTGACAGTTAAAAAATGACGCCAAAACAAAACATGCAACGTTTCATGTTATAATTTTTCATTTGGACCCACTTCACAGGGATATGCATCTCGAGTAGGGGCAATAGGGATTTTGAAAATTAGCGAAAAAATACAAACATAGGAACCATACGAAAAAACAAGACTGAAAACAGAACAAAAATTTAGGTATTTTGAATTTGTTTGGTTGTAGAAGCAAATTCTGTTTTCTATCTTCACACTCAACTTATTGATCTCAGTAATAATTTATACTTTATTGAAGATTGATTTAACTAAAAATCATGATACAACAACAGCAACAAAAACAACAACCGCCACCATCGGCTGCAGCCGCCGCCCGTCACTCAGCAATACCACCACATCAACAACAACAATATTCAACGCAGCAGCAGACATCTGGTCGTCGTCAAATTAGACGCTCAGCGCGCCGGTATGGTTTTCTTCCACGGCTTGTGCTTTTCAATAATTTGGTGTTTTTCCTTTTATGGTTTTGCTGTTTGGTGCGATTACTTGTGCTTGCGCCACTAGTAGGAAGAAGATTTCTTCCTGGCGGGATTGCTGAGTATTTCCAATACTTGTATACTGCGTCACTTATATCACAATTCGCTTTATCTGCTTTCATATTCAAGTTCCCTAGAAGATTAACGTTATTGAAATTATCCAAAGCTGTTGCTGGATTATTTGTGACGTGGGCTGTGGTTTATCATTTTCCTAAAATCTCCAGACATACCTCATATGGATTTTACCTTTTTGCGGTGTCTGCTCAAGAGACGTTGAATTATTTTTACTATTTTTATCCAACTAACATGTTGAAATACTTTAAAAGAAGAAGCTTTCTTGTGTTGTATCCAGTGCAAAAAATTGCTGAAATTGCATTGATTTTGGTGTCGTTTAGATTCATTCAGCAAATGATTGATAATGATTATTATTATTTGTTTTCCTATCTCATGAAGGGTATTTTGGTGAGCTATATTCCTGCATCTATTTCGATATATGGCTTTTTGTGGAGAATCAGAACTACCCGAACCCTTGTGGTTTAGATTGTTTTTGAAAATTAATGTACATTGTGCTATATTTGGTATGATTTTATAGTGTACAATAACGATTAGTACCATTTAATCTACAGTAAGATTCTAATCAAACAAAACAGAGTCGATGCATTTTTGGATGTATATAATACAAGCGGTAGTTGGCAATGGAGTAGGAAATCTATAAGAAATCATGACAAAAATAAACAATAATAACCGTAAAAAGAACTGAAAAAATAAATTATAGTAAAACAACACACACTAGAAAAGACATAATCCGAGCAAAAAATGAAAAATTAGACACTTTGAACCACATCTCTTAATCGTCATAATCATTCTTTGGGGGAGGTGCTTGGTCTTGTCTCATGTATAAATCAATAGCTGTACTAAAAGCAGCAAAACCAGCACACCCAATAACTGCAGCTTGAGGACCAGCTTTGACAGCCAAACCACCACCAGTCAAACAACCAGCAGCCACACCATTATAAATATCATTTTTAGCTCTAAGACTCTCTATGGCACATTCAGTACCGGCATAAATTGCCCCAATGTAACCAAAATTTTTGGCACTAGAATACATTCTTTTCCCCATATCGGCAAACATAAGCTTCATTTGTCTTTTGAATGGTAAATCAGAAAACGGAACAGCGGTGCCCATTCCAGGAGCATCATATGACATACTTGCCATAAAGAGACCAAAGAACCCACCAAGAAAAAAACCAGAAACACCACTCATTACCGTTTTTCCAGGACATGACTTCATGAATTCCATGATTTGAGTAGCGGCATATTCACCCTGCTCGTCAGGAGTCATTTGAGCTAAAGGCTTTTTCAGAGGCACATTGCCGTATATCCCTAATCCGCCATTCATTATGATATGAAATTTGTGCTTTTTGGTGATGAGGGTATGCTAAATGGGATCCTTGCGATGGTTAATGTCACACCCGTATTCTGCAAAATAATGGCTTCTCGGATAACATTAAAAAATTTGAAAATAAAAAAGTATAGCACGTGACACATAGTGCATTTTGCTGTTTGTTTACGTAAATGTTGATAAACAAAAACATCTTAACGAAAGGAGAGGAAGTACCATTACAACATTAAGGCTATAACTAAGCATAAATCGTCAGTTACAATCATTATAAAACGACATGAATGAGTTCAGATCAGCGTCGTCACATAAATCACTATAGCGCGTCCTTAGATAGTGATGTCGAGAGGATCCGTAACGTTCGCCAGTCGCTTGCGAATATCATGAATAGACATAAACGAAGCATTGCACAGCAACAAAATCCCACCATTTCTTCTGGTACAAGCAGTGACAATAGCAACGGCAGCATTGGGGAGAAATTATCTGATTCGGCAGTGAACCACTTTCTGAATAGTATTAGTGATAATAACAATAACAGCGATATAGAGGAGCCGGGCTCTGCACCAAAGTTTTTCCCATCTGTGCCAAATAACGCGACTCAGAAGTCGCTGGTGATACCGCATGCCAACTCAAAATTAAAGAAAATTCTCGGGGAGCCGTTACCTTTGTATGTCAATAATGAGTATCAATTTAAGCAAAAACAGACCACAGTACCCATAAATATCAAAAAAGAATCTGAATTAACCACCATTGAAAGGCTACGAAAAAATAGAGAGAATTGTCGCGTACTACCCTGGAACAATTCAATATTCAAAAATGAACTAAGTGAAGATATCAATATCAATAATAACAATAATAAATTTAGTCCCAATGTCACCAATAACAGCAAAAACTACCACGTTTACTTGAACAAAGACAAATTTTGGTATAAGAATTTTAATAACGCGTTATCAGGGGTGTCCACAAAGGAAACCTTGACAGACGAGCTAAGGAACAGGATTATTAGAAAACCTGTTTCACTTCGGTACTCTTTGGCCACATCCAATGACAATAATGACAATAACTCAACAAAGCTCAAGACCAATACCAGGGACGAAATGCCCAGTCAGTCGAACGAAATCAGTGATACAATACACCAACACAACGGTGCTTTGAGTCAACGGCCCAGTTGGGGCTGGGCTCACCAAATGGAACAATTGAAGCAGCGACTGAAAGACTCATTTAACCAATTTTTGTCACTTTTGATACAATTCATTCATTTCATCCTTTTATTTTTGCGAAACTGGTATGCTCTAATGTTCTGTGGATTGGCAGCTTGGTTGTGCTACGTGGCGGTTGTGTTCTTGCAAGATGACGACACCGACACGGGGTACATTGACTACTACTTCTATTACTAGACACTTTGTAACTGTAAAACTGTACACTACTATAATATACACTGGCGTATGCCATAAAAAGTTATCAACAATACTGTTACCATTATCAATGTTGGCCTTAACTCTTTAGCATAAAAATTTGTCCTCGTATAGCTGTCTCATTTGGGAGTGAAAACCGCCAAAAATGGTAAACACGTGACACATACAGTTTTTTCTTTTTGTTGGATTAAAAAATTTTCATGTGGTGATGAATCTATACAATTAGCAGAAAAAATATTTTATAAGCTTCTGAATCCACATTTTTCCACATTCCTAACTATTTCTGAAAAAATTTCTTTACTTGTTTTGTATTTCCATCCCCACGTTTTACAACACACACACATATATATAACCTAAGTTTATCACAAAATGGCTACTAACTACAAAGTTGCTGACATCAGTTTGGCTGCCTTCGGCAGAAAAGACATTGAATTGTCCGAAAATGAAATGCCTGGCTTGATGGCTATTAGAAGAAAGTACGCCAAAGCTCAACCATTGGCCGGTGCTAGAATCGCTGGTTGTTTGCACATGACTGTTCAAACCGCTGTTTTGATTGAAACTTTGACTGCTTTGGGTGCTGAAGTCACTTGGTCGTCTTGTAACATCTACTCCACCCAAGATCACGCTGCCGCTGCTATTGCCGCTGCCGGTGTCCCAGTCTTTGCTTGGAAAGGTGAAACTGAAGAAGAATACTTGTGGTGTATTGAACAACAATTGTTTGCTTTCAAAGACAACAAAAAATTGAACTTGATTTTGGATGACGGTGGTGACTTGACCTCCCTTGTTCATGAAAAATATCCAGACATGTTGGATGACTGTTTTGGTCTTTCTGAAGAAACCACCACTGGTGTCCACCACTTGTACAAGATGTTGAAGGATGGTAAATTGAAGGTTCCAGCTATCAACGTCAATGACTCTGTTACTAAATCTAAGTTCGACAACTTGTATGGTTGCAGAGAATCTTTGATCGATGGTATTAAAAGAGCTACCGATGTAATGATTGCTGGTAAAACCGCTGTTGTTGCTGGTTTCGGTGATGTTGGTAAAGGTTGCGCTATGGCTTTGAGATCCATGGGTGCTAGAGTCATTGTCAGTGAAATTGATCCAATTAACGCTTTGCAAGCTGCTGTTTCTGGTTACCAAGTTGCCCCATTGGATGAAGTTGCCAAGATTGGTCAAATCTTTGTCACCACTACTGGTTGCAGAGACATTATCACTGGTAAGAACTTCTTGGATATGCCAGAAGATGCTATTGTTTGTAACATTGGTCACTTTGATATTGAAATTGATGTCCAATGGTTGACTACTAACGCCAAAGAACACGTTAACATCAAACCACAAGTTGACAGATACTTGTTGGAATCTGGCAGACACGTTATTCTTTTGGCTTCAGGTAGATTGGTTAACTTGGGTTGTGCCACCGGACACTCTTCTTTTGTCATGTCTTGTTCTTTCTCTAACCAAGTTTTGGCCCAAATTGCTCTTTTCAACGCTAACAATGAAGCCTTCAAGAAGGAATTTATTGAATTCCAAAAGACTGGTCCATTCGGTGTTGATGTTGCCACCTTGCCAAAGATTTTGGATGAAACTGTTGCCAAATTGCATTTGGACCACTTGGGTGCTAAATTGACTACTTTGACTCCAGTACAATCCGAATACTTGGGTGTTCCAGTTGAAGGTCCATTTAAGGCTGACATTTACAGATACTAAGCTTGCTTTGTAAAAATTAATGTAATATGTCGGTCGGTTGGTTTGATTTTTCTCCTTTCTTGCTCCTAATGTTTTCCCTTGTGTTGTTTTTTAGTGGTGTGTCTGGACTTGATATTTACTTCTTCGGGTTTCTTATTCTTATATGATATCCTACGTTAATTTATCCTATTTTTATATTTTTTTTATCTCATTTAAGTTTCATGACTTACGATGCATCAACTGCATATAAAACGTTTTGGCATTTGTTTTCTTGATTATTAATTAAAAAAAAAAAAAATATTGCTAATATCTTTATTCATGTTTATGGGGTCATCCTTTTTTCTTTTAACTCAAATTCTTATTATATTTTTGCTGTTTTAATTTGGTTTTATTGCTTCAATTGCTTTTGATTTTTATATAAACTATCAATATAAATTTCCTCAACGGATCAAAAAAAGTGCTTATGATTGTAGAGAAAAATGTTTACAAGAATCGGAAATGTTGAAACAACATACGGAAGAACAACAATGCATTAATGAAAAACAAAAACGAGAAAACATAAACAAGTATATAAATGTTAGGAAACAAAAAAAAAAAAAAAAAAGAAAAGGGATCGAGAAAAGTAGCTGATTCGAAACAAAAAACGATATCAAAAAACTCCTTATGAGGCTAAAATCAAACACAAATGAGAAAGAAATTATTAAAAAATCAAAGAAAAGAATAAAAAAAAGTAAAATGCCCTTCCGAAAACGATAAACCTATTTCTTTGCGAATATTCCAATGTCAAAATCGTCATCATAATCATCTTCATTGTCATCGTCGTCATCATCATCGTCAACATTATCGTTATTATGATTATTGTCGTTATCATTATTGAATTTACTAGCACCGCTATCATTACCACCACCATTGCCTTTGTAAATGCGGTTATTAATTCCAAATCTATTATGTGCATCGTCTTCATCTTCCTCCTCATCATCGTCATCATCAGCAAGTCCGACATTTTGCTTGAGATTTTTTTTTAAATCAGCATTTTTTTTTGATATTTGTTGAAAAGTAGGCATAGATTTGACTAATGATGATTGTTTCAGACCAACTGACTTGGGCTTTTCAAATGTCACAGGAAAACTTTCTTCATAAAGTTCGTTTGATACTTGACCCAGATCGACGCTATTATCGTCATTAGTATGATTGTTATTTTGATCGTCATCACTATCACCATCACTATCACCATCACTATTGCCGTCACTATTAGCATTAGCATCATTATCGTTATTATTTAAGTTTTGTGAATTACTTAGTTCTTTGAGTTTTTCTGGATTGCTTTTTAACAAATCTTGATCTTGAATTTCTTTTTCGGTACCAGCTAAAACAATACTATCTGGGTTTCTATAGTATATATCATCATTGGGTTTCTTACCGCCCAACACCACACTGTAATTATTTCTGGTCTCTGTTAGATTTTTGTTAATATAGTTGAGCCAATCTTGAGAACATGCGTAATCTAGAATTCTTGAATCAATGGTAATGAGATCATTTTCTGACGTGAATTTATTGATTTCTTCACTGACCAACGATACATGCCCCATATAACCAAATTCAATGCCAAAAGTTTGGTGGAAAATTTTGTTTTTCTTATAAGCTACTAAAACAATATCAATGAGTCTGGATCTAGTGAACAAATCAGCCACTAAAAAGCTATTGAAATTCACATTGATCTTGCAGTTCAAAAGTTGTTGAATCAAATCAAACACAACATTATGCCAAAAATTATTCCAGGGGTACTTAGTAAACATTTTTCTAATAACCAAGTCTAAAAGTCCTACATCATGTAGTCTAATTTTGAAAAAATCTCCCAAAGAAGGACCATCTCGTAAAATCTTGTCATTATCAGTGGACACAAAAGGGTGTTTGTTGTCAAATTTGAGACCCAAATTTTCATACTCAGCATCTTCTTCAGTAGCACCCGCGAATAGAAACTTTTTATTGAAACTGGAAGAATCATCATCATCATCATCATCATCGGATCCTACATTTGCAGACTCCTCGTGGAATGAAGGAGAATCCTTATTAGTCACAAATTTGTTTTGGTGAAGGTTCAAAGAAAACGTATTTGGTTTGTCAGCAGTATCTGGTTCTGAAACAGGTACTTTATTGTTGATACTGTTATCAATCTTTAAAGCAAGCTTACTTAACATACTTTCTTTTTTGGCCTTTCTTTCAGTTTCGGACAATTCCTTTTCTTCACTAGTATTTGCGTTCATCAGCGGGAGAGAATAACTAGAGGTAGATGTGGTCTTGTGTGTTTCTTCAGGTCCATCAATATTGAAATCACTTTCGCTACCGTTTTCATAGTGAAATCTTTCATATGATTCATCATCATCATCATCATCATCATTATTATTATCATTATCATCATCATCATCATCATCCTCTTCGTCATCATCATCGTCATCATCTTCGACTTCATCATTTTCAGCAATGAAGCTTTCAGTGTTAGTCAATTGTTTATCTAAAACAGGAAGTGTATAATTTGTAGTTTGTTCAAGTTTGATATCCTCTTCTGACTTGTCCAACAACGATAGTTTTTCATCAATAGCTTCATTTAAAAATTTGCGTTTCATTTCAATAAGATCATTTCTTTGATTTATTAACCATTCAGCGTTTCTATTATTATAAAGTTTGATATTAGAGCAGTGCAACAACTCTGCGACTAACTCTACCAATTTTAATTTGTCAAAACTTAACTTTTCAATATATCCAAAAGTTTGTTTGATGTACTGTTTGTTTTCGATAAATTTGGATGCCTCGTTAGATTGATCTGCTGCAATTTCATTTGGATCTGATTCAAAAAAATAGTAATCAACCGCTTTTTCGTCAAATATGTAACTATCGTCCAAATGGCCCAAATTTTCATTAAGCCGTTCATATATCCAAGGTAGGTTGAATGAGAATATCTTCAAAATATTGTTTAAATAAATTGGATCGTGATCACTTGGAGGATACGCATCAATGAGTTTATTGAATTCTTCTCTATTTTGCTCTTCCATATCAATTGAGAATTTAGAAGTCAGGGGTGATTTCATATTGGCATTTGCATTCGCATTTGCATTCACATTTGCATTCACATTTGCCTTCACATTTGCATTTGCATTTGCATTTGCATTTGCAGTTTCAGCTTGTCTTGCTACCGGACTCTGGTACTCGCTTAAAAATTTTTGATATTTGCTAAATTTTAACAAGTTGAAATCATCATAATCAGCATTATTTTTACGAATAAGCTCAATTAAAATGTCAACCAAAATAAATAGTGTTTTCCCACCTTGCTTTATCTTGTTGGCAATTTTCCAAATACTTTTATGGCTTACCAATTCTCTGGTTAAGCTATTAGGGCCAATAATTAAAGTGTCATCATTTTCCGTAGTAGATGTGTAAGTAGATAAACTAACCAAATTTTTGATCAAGTCTCCAGCAAATTCTCTGATGTAAAAAGGATACTTATTGTCTATCAAGTTTAATAAATGCTGAACGAAAGACTGCTCCATCAACGCTTCTATGATACCCGTAGGCCTGCTAACTTTATCCGTTATAATAAGCTTTATCAAAAACTCATTCAATAAAGAAATATCAATATTTCTTTTAACGAAAAGGTCAACCAAGTTGATGTTTAGCCTTATAAAATTCAAGTACTGGTCTGTCTTTTTAACCAATAAAGTTTCATTAATTTTAACAAAAAGCTGGACCAAAGGTACTATTTTATAAAGCGACGGTTTCTCTAAAATTGTCCACAACTTGGCTAGGTTGTCATTATTGGATATAAAAGTGTCCATAATTACGGGTATATCAGAAGCGTAAACTTCAGCAATGACATTGCATCTTCTTATCGTTTTTTCATCTTCTTTAGTGAACTTTGACTGATGATCTTGCAAAAGGTTTGGTTGATCGTGGCTAAGCTCGCTATATTTTTGTCTTTCTTTCAAGTCGTGTTCTTTTGCGTTTTCTGGCTTTGCTATCGAGTTGTTGCCGCCGCCATTCAGGACAGCTAAATTCTTTATACCCGAGTCCAAGGAATCTAAAATGACGTTAAACTCGTCATCTTTTGTTTTGTTTCGACTAAATTCTATATGGTCTTTGACCTTTGTTCTTATACTGTCCAGATTGTAATCATCTTCATCAAATTCAATTTCACTGTTTGTAATTAGCTCTTTTTCACGGTTCACCATCAAATTGTCATAATAGTAATCAAGTTCATCAAATTCATTGTAGTCATATTGCAGAATTGGCTCTTCTATATTATCTCCTTCATGATAATTTTTGTTTTTCTCTTCATATCGTCTCAAAAAGGCATCCTGTGAGTTTACCAATATATTCAACAACCTATTTACATGACCATCCCGAACAAAAAACTCAACCGTCTTGGACCTTATCCTCGTTACAGTTGAATATAGCTTCAACATGACATCGTCAGAGTCAATCAATTGGTAAAAAGACTCTTCATTATCCTCAATGGTTCCTTCGTCAGAAAGCTCCTCCTCATCGCTTGACTCGTTTCTATTCGCTGCATCTAAATCGCCGTCCGTGATGTATTGGTGGTTTAGCTCTTCTGGCTCATTGAGAAGACCCACAGTTTCTGAGTCTGTGCTACTCGCCACTTGCGCACTTCTTTCTAAACTTAGCAATCCGTTTGCTTCTGGATCCGCATTGCTTTCATGAAGTGAACTGTTTTGTGTGCGCGGCGACTCCCTGGTTTGTACAGAGGCACTTGATAAGGAAGCGTTTGCTGTTTCATAATCGTTACCGATATCGTCACCAAAGTTGTCAGACGTTTCTTGCTTATCATTTTCAGTGGTGTTTTTTGGGGTCTGTTCCTTTTTATCCGGCCATTGCTGTGTCTCCTTAACATCTTGCTTGAGTTTGCTAAGAGAAGTGCTGGAGTCAATTGATGATGGCGGCTTGAGCTGCGCAGTAGAGAAGGTGGGATTCGGGGCGTTCCCAGGAATTGACGTTTCTGTGGTGGCATCCGACGATAGATCAAGGTTGCCTATATTGTCGTCACCTTTCATGAGAAAAGGCCACATTGTGTGTGTATGTATGTGTGGGTGAGCTGTGTCTATGAAGGAGGAGAAATGCTGTGTCTGCTGAGCCAGAGCTGGAGTCAGACAGGCAGTGCGTGATTGTATATAAGTGGTGATGACGATGATGACATGCCGTTATTGTTGTGGTGATGCTGGATTCTCTGGCCTGGCCGCTGGCGGTGAGTGGATCGTTGCCAGCAAATGGGATTACCCGGAAAGAGGATCCGATGGCTTCCACAAAGTGGTGATGATCTGTTGTACTGCGATAGATAGCATTGCTGCGATAGTCTGGTACGGTGCTTTAGGGACGGGTATCCCCGGTAAACGCCGATGTTTCTAGATCCATTGCAGCTGTATGTATATCAAGGAATCAGACCCATTACGCTCGCAATACCAGGGACAGAACCATCCTATACCACACAATGTTCAGGCAATTGTCCCAAATACCCTCTATTGGAAGAGGCTCCTGCTTCTTCAAAAGAAGCATTTTCCTTAGCACAAGCAAAAACAATCAATATCCACCAACATACTTTTCAAACCCATCGCAGGTTTCCCCGGGGCCATTGAATCATCAAACCAATGGGAATAGCAGTCAGTTCCCACCACCGCAGATGCAAGCTCTTGGCTCTGGCTCTGGATCACCTCGCTTCTCAGTGTTCAAAGACATTGGCGTGGGCGTGGCCCTTGTGACATTAGTTTACTTTGCCGTCGATAACTACAATACCAGATTGACGTTGCAGCAAAAAGCATTTGAAAATGCAATGGAACAGCAAAAGGCAGTAGCCTTAGCGCAGTTGTCATTCAATAACGCTAGAAAGAAGAGAGAAATCCAAGTCTTGAATGAAAGAAAGAACTTCCAGAAGAGGGAAATGAAAATGGCATTGCATGTGGCGTTATTAAGAAAACAGCTCCAGGAAGCTGGACTACAGCCAGTGGACATCAATGAGGCAATAACTGAATTCGAGAAAAACGTCAAGATGGAGAACTCCTTGGCAAATGTGACGGGGGCTAGTTTGTGGATTGTTGATGATGCTGATATCAAACCATATGTGCCTAGTTCCCATGAATATGACAGAAAATGAGCCATACATTTCTCACTAGAACATGAATATGGACATGCTTTTTTATTTATGTATATCTACACCCAGCAGCATCGCTTCCAAATATTATTTTTTTCTGTTTCTTACATGCATATGGAACAAACAGAGAAACAAAAAGCAAAAAGCAAAAGGCATTTCTTTTCAATAAAAGTACCGGTCATGACTATAGCGTATATCACATTCCTAATTAGCGTAGAGTGTGATTATGTTCCCATTAATATTGTAAATGACGCGCTACAGCGGTTGCGTGCCCCGGCATGAACGGCCAATCCAGCGGGTAAGATTTTAAGCTCACCATCTGGAAAGGAAAAAAAATTTCAGTAGCAGCTGTAATAAAATTAAGTGGAGAGAGAGTGTGTGTGTCTGTGTCTGTGTGTGTGTATGTGTGTAAGTGAAAAGCAGCATTACATCAATCTTGCCAAATCAAACCCACATAAGCAAAGATGTTTGCATTATCCAAAATAGTTCCAGTCAGCATAAAGGGCTGTTTTCAGTTTTCAACGGCATCCGCCTTGTCAAGAGAATGGAAGACCATAGAAGCACGTAAAACTGCCAACGTTGAACTTCCAAAAGTTGGGGAATACATACCTAAGAACCTTCATATACCTTCTGAGAAACCAGAGTTCCCTGAATACAAATACGGCGAATCTAGAATCTTCAAGCAAAGTAACAAGGGTCTCTATGGTGGATCTTTCATTCAATTTGGTAACCAAATATCCGAAAAGTCCAAGATAAAAACCAGAAGAAGCTGGACTCCAAATGTGATAAAGAAGAAGTTGTGGAGTGAAGCATTGCAAAGAACTATCAATATCAAAGTCACTGCAAGAGTCTTGAGAACAATAACCAAAGAAGGAGGTATTGATAACTATCTTTCTAAGGACAAACCAGCAAGAATCAAGGAGTTGGGTCCAACTGGCTGGAAATTACGTTTCAGAGTGCTAATGAAAAAAGCTGATCAAGAAAACCCAAAAAACAATTACGTGGAACTTATTGAGAAAGAAAACGGGGAAAAGATTCCAGTTTACGCTAAAGTTGGCGATAAGAAGATCATTGTTGGTAAAAGAAGACTTTTGAGCGCCTTGTATGGTTTGCATTTGGAAAACAATACTGATTTGACATTCAAAGAATTTATGTTCCAATACAGAGATGAGCCAGTGGAAAAAATAGTGCAGTATTTGACAGACTTGCATTTTGATTTTGCTTCTGTTACCGTTTAATTCTTATAAATTACTTGTTCTATGTCATTGCATGTAAATATATATTATGATACATTGAAAGTGTTTGTATTTTTATACCGCTGTTACAAAAAAAACTTGTGTTAAACATAGGCTGCAAATTAGATTTAGAGAACCGATTTTTCAATTTGTAGTAATCAATCTTAACCAATAAGATACTACGTATATATAATAAGACCAAAAAGAAACATAGATTTTCTTCTAGCATGAAACAACATTTGCGTTACTTTTGTAAAATTAGATGAGAGATCCGTTTTGAAAAATGTAAAAATTTAAAAGAACAATTTACACCACAGTAAACCCACAAAAAATGATTTGGTTATGATTTCACATTGGTGATCCTCAGCAACACCATGCATGTCCTATTGATGATACGTTCTATCATTATTATGAACGAGTGTTCCAATATTGTTTACCCGGATGAAAAAGTATACACCGCCATTTTTTTTTTTTTTTTTTTTTGCAAAAACTATATAAAGAAGCTTAAACCTCTACTTCTTTCTAACCTCTTCTCTAATTTTTATACTTCTGTATACAATGTCTTTTACAACAAAGGCGCCCAGAGTCACGGTTCGAACCTCCTCTTCCCTGGTCGTAACATATCGTCTATGACGATTGTCGTGCTCGCGGCAGCCTGAGATTAACATGGGTAGAGATACTCGATTCTACGGCCTTTACGTCGTATCATAAAACTTACTTTTTTGGTATCGCGGCTCGAGTCATACATTTTATCAACAAGAAAATTGTTGATTGTATTGTGTACAAGCAGTAATCATTCATCATTATAGTGAAGGAATTAAAAGGATTTACATAATCCTCAAGTAGGCATGAAAAATGGAAAATTGTAGTTGTGAATGTTCAGTAATATGAATTATCTATTACTGTCGCACTAGTTGAGCGTCAAGTTTCTCCTTTTCTCGCTGTTGTACTTTGAACTTCAATAATCTAGGGATAGGACAACATGGTGTTCTTGCCTCTTCCCCTTTCTCGGAGTAGAATTTCAGACAGCAATTATATAACTCATCAATGATTTTTGTACACTTGGACTCATCATAGCCTGACGCTCTTAAGCAGTCTATAAATCGCAATTGCGTTAGTTTGACGAGCATGTGCTGAGCATTGAATGCTACACGAAGCTGAAATAAAAACATACTTTGGATGGCACAAGCCTGCGGCTTGCAAGGATCGGTCATTGCAATTGATCAAGTTGCAACTTGCAAAAGCTAGTCTTTCTATCCTCTTGTAATAGCTTAGTTCTTTATCAGTAAAGATGCTTTGCTACTACTATAGCTTATTCACACAGAGAATTATTGCTTTGAATGATGATGAGGGAGGCGGAAGAAGTGAGGGCTATTGATAATATCGTGACCCGCACCTGACATAGATCAGGGCCAAAAATCTTACAAGGTCACAATATCGGGGAATATATCAGCTGACCAAGAGCCGGCCTTTTTTCCCCGTTTCTTTTCTGCGGTGTCCTGTTCCGCAGGGCGGAAAAGATAGTAAACTACCACCCGATGTAGACAGGGTGACCCCATTGGAGCTCCACCGATTGCCAGTGTCTGGAGAATTCTCACTCACTCACTCACTCACTCGGTCTCTGCGCTCACTGACTGACTGACTGCAAAAATAAAACAAAATTTCTGCTTTCATATAGTTGTTACTAGCGACTTTGCACTGACTTGGTATAATATCGACAAGAATATATAAAATTTACAAAAATGGCCAGATCAGGTATGTGAAAGATGATGAGAATACAAGTTTATTGTGGAGAGTCTCTATTATTGCCGGATAGTGTCGTTCTGTCATATTGTCATATTAAAAGTCAAGATTTTCACTTCATTTGCAAAACTTGAGTAAGATTTCACCATTATACGAATATGACATTTCATAGCGTACAAGTGTTTGAAATCGACAGAGCATAAATTTACAAAGTATAATTATGTATAGTTTCAATGAATAGTGGAAGTTGAGCATAACCAAGCAAGAGTCTGATCATAGAACGGTTGTATTATATTAGAACAGTAAAAGACGAGTGAAAGTATTGCAGCAGCTTTAGGTAAAAAATTTTGCAAGCATTATCCGATTACTGCTAATTATCATAAATATTCAGCAAGACATAATTTACAAGAAAAGATTCAATACTATTTATTGACTTGAGAGCTTCAAAATAATGCACAATATCGAACTATGTATTCTACGAGAACTACACATAATCTACAGGTCAGCAAGATATTGAAATGACAAGATATTGAACATGTGAGATGAATAGAGACTCGATACGGGAAAAGTAATTGGTGAAAAGAAGTGTACTGAAAAAGATCAAACTAACAATGTATAGGTATTGCTGTCGGATTGAACAAGGGTCACGTTGTGACTCCAAAAGCTGTTGCTCCAAAAATCTCTTACAAGAAGGGTGTTTTGTCCAAGAGAACCTCCTTCGTTAGAGGTGTTGTTAGAGAAGTCAGTGGTTTGGCTCCATACGAAAGAAGATTGATTGAATTGTTGAGAAACTCTGGTGAAAAGAGAGCCAAGAAGTTAGCTAAGAAGAGATTGGGTACTTTGAAGAGAGCTAAGGCTAAGTTGGAAGAAGTTACTCAAATCATTGCTGAACAAAGAAGACAAGCTGCTCACCATTAAGCTCAATGTCTTGTGTTTTTGATAATTTTACTGTACCAAATTCTTACATACTTTTTCAATGAAAAACTACTTCTAATGTTTTCTTTTTAATGTTTTCTTAATGTTAATGTTTACGGTGTTGTAGGAAATGTTCTAACGCGTTTGTAAAATTTATTATTGTTGCGTAATCATAAATAGTCAATTAAATTATTTACAAAATCTTGAGCAAACTTCTCTTTTGCTTCCTGATCATCAATATTAGAAGCATTCTCTTTGGCAATTTTAATCTTGCGTATCAAATGCTCTAGTTCTGTGTGTTTATCGTCGATTTTTCCTAAATATTCTTTATCTTCAGTCTTCACCAACGGTTCTGCCAATTCTTTAAGTAGTTCTTCCTTTTCTTGATAATTCATACCGTTGTTTTTGTCCTTCACATTGCCCGGTACCACCTGTATATCATTCCATTCAAAGCAATCAATTATTTCCTTGATCTTTGGTAAACCTGATTTTTCCCCATATTGATTTGTTTGGGTATCATTTATAGTAGATGATTCCTTATAAACGTAAAAATCCAAATCATTGTCCCAGAATATTTCTTCAAGATGACTTGGATCTAACTTCGACTTGGATTCAGGTTGTTTTTGAATTGCAGCTACCGTAATAAAACCGTTCCAGATTTGTGTATCCAAGTACTCGTTGTAATCATTGAAATCATTATTATTATTATTACCTTCATCACCCTCAGCGTCTTGAGCATTGTCGTTTTGAGCTTCCTTGTCGATTAACCCTTGACTCTTACTTTCGACCCCCACTGTTATATTATCTCTCTGGTCTCTCTGTAACGTTTCTTTGGTTTTTACTAACCACTGAGCCACTTTTTCAATCTGCTCTATACTATAACTCGCACTGCTACTGATATCCAAACACAAAATTATCCCCGATATCACATCTCGTATCTCTTTATAATCGGAGCTATTGAATTCGGTGAACCAATCTTGCAAAAGCTCAAAGCTAGGTTTTGGCTCGTATTTATTTGCTACTGCATCTTTTCCATCTCCAGTATCATCATCATCATTGTTATGCGAATCCACAAATTCATCAATCCATATATCTATTGGCTTTGTATAGTATTTGGTTTTCAATGTCACTGGGTGAATCAACCCTGAATGCAGCTCTCCGAAAGCAATTTCTGGCACTGTGCCAAATAGTTTCTTAGTAAGCGTGAGCTTCCCCGATTTTGGAGGGCCTATAATCAAGACTTTATTCTTTTCAACCATGATGATAATGTACTGTTAACCATTTAGATATTATTCAAACAAGAGTGATCGTTCTGGTCTTTACCGTCTACTGGTCTACGCATTTGCATTAATTTCACGCATTGAAAGAAAATACAAACAGTCTTTGCTTCGGCTGTATGTACCCAGCACACGGATCATCAGAAAATTGATAATTTTCATCTTGCAAATTTCATTTCATGCTTGGTAGATTTCTATGCAATTATATTAATATATATTTGCTACAGCTATCAGACAACTTACAAAGTCCGAGCCTTGAGCAATTGCTGCTTGCTAGCGTTGGCATTGTTGTAGTAAAGCAGTAGCAATTTGCTATGTGGCGGATTTCAGTTGACATCAGGACGAAGCAACCGCCAGCTAATTTCCGCTTTCCAGGGTAACGGAGAGCAGTCATCATCACCGCAGAGCAGTCGCTCGGTTTGTTAGTGGTCTAAATGTTTTAAAACCATTAGCTTCCCCCAGCAATGTTGATTTAGAGTAGCAATTGGTTGGAAGAAAGGCATTGAACGATTTAAAACATATATTAATAAAAATTAAAAGCTATTTAATAAATACCCACCCACCATGGCTAAGCGTGGATACGGTAAAAGAATATTCCTAGTGTTTCTTTTCGCTATATTGTTCATTGGTTCTGCAGTGAACACAAAGCTGAGGTACGAAGCGTTCCAATATAATCCAAAAGTCGTTGCCTTCAAGGCAAAAGTCAATGGGCATCCCGTATTTCTTGAATTGAGAGATAATTATGAAGTTTGGAAAGAAAAACTCAACGAGAATGGCAATTACCATTATGTCAATGGTCAAGTTGTCAAGACATATGCAGCAATAAGCCCATATATCGAAATTGCCAATCACCACTTGGCACAATACCAAACAGTCTTACAAACTAAAGTTTATGAGCCGATTAACAGTAATGTGGTTGCTCCAGCTATAGAAAAGCTATTGGAAGCATTCAATGCTAATGTGAAGCCTCATATAGATGCAGGCAGCGCTATAGTTGCTAGCTACTACAACCAGTATCTTGCTCAACATGTTGATAAGGTAGCTGCAATTACTAATGACATTTATGTTAGAGCTTCACCACATATAGTAAAATACTCGGGGATTGTTGGCAATTATGTCAAACGATACACTTTGCTAGCCACCGACTGGCTCGTGGTATTTTTGAATGATTTTGCATTTCCTGCTATCCATAAGACATATATTGTTGTGTCTGAAAAACTTTACAGATGGAACATTCAGGGAAGAATTTTATACTACAGAAAAGTTGCTCCAAATGTCAAGAGAGGAATTCGTCATTTGAATCATGTTCTAATTCCTGAGTATTACCAAAAATTCCAGGACTTTTTGAGCGAAACTGCACTTCCAAAGACCCTCGAGATTTACTACTCAACAATTGAAATTTCTAAACTTTTGTGGGGCAGAGCGTTTAATGCATATATCGGGCCAGCCATAGAGTATTTTAATACCCATTTTGAACATTCTGCTTCATTCTTCAACGATAATCTATTACCGCAACTGATTAAGTTTTATAACGGAGTCATCAAGCCATCAGTTAGAAAAAGTATTTCTGTTACTCAATCATCAGCTAACATTGCCAAAAGACACTACATTGGTCCAGCAGCAGAATATCTTTTTTCCCATGTCAATTTTTTGTACCAACAACATTTGGAGCCTTTCTTGCTTAATGACAAAAATGAAAATGTTGTCACCAAATTTTTCAGCACCAAAGGCGTGATTTTTGTCAGTTTTGCCAATGCTTATAGTAAGTTACTCGAGTATTATTATGCATTTTTGACTGAAGATCCATTAGATGCTGAAATTGAGAGATTGTCTTCATTGTTGAACAAATATGCTACCTCTACGTTTTTCACTGGTTTAGGCACAGATAGTATTCTTGCTGCTGCTACGTCAATTGCTGCTTCTGAAGCTGTTGGTAGTGAAGCTACACCATATCCCAGTGCGCAACTAAAAGCAGAACCTATTAAGTATTTGAAACCAGAATCTTCATTGACCCCTATTCAAAAACAAGTTGATAGATGGCATGGTATTGTTAAGAATACTTGTGATGGTGTCATTGAAGATTTTAACAATGAGTTCTTGCAATTTGAAGAGGATTACGCCAAAAGGGCGTTCCAGCCATTATTAGAAGAAAACCTTAGAAGTTTTAACGATTTTATTAATGACGGGTACATCCAATTACAAAAATTCATTCGTGATATTGATACTGTCGATGTTTTTTTGAACAATGAGAACTTTATCATCAATGAGGAACCTTTTAAGGAAAATCCAAATTCTAAAGATTCGGAAGATAAATTAAAATTCTTTAGTCACGAATATCCTGACGGTGCTTCAGACTCTCAGGGGTTAAACTATACTGATTACTTGGAATTAGTTGACGAAATCTCATACATCAATGATTTGAATTTCAATAAGACTTTGCTAAAAAAGGCAGAAGATCCTTCTTTTGAAGACAGAGATTTTTACTTGAATTACGTCAAAGTGGGCAAGGATATTGAAGTTACTCATGGTGAAGTTCTTGCTCCTGAACCAGACTCCATCACTGAGGATCAGCTATTCACTCCAGGTGAGTACTTGTACAAGTCTAATTTGGTGCATAAACTCACTGTGAACAAGAATACTCGTAACGTGATTAACAAAATCTCCAGAAAAGTTGTAAGAGACAAGTTTACTGAAATTAGACAAGGTATTGACTTCAGAGCGAATAATTTGAAAAACATTATAGAAAACGGTTTTGCTGATGTTTTGGAAGAATTTAATAGTTTGAAGTTTAGAAACTTGGATATTTTTGAAAACTTCAGTGAGATTGTTTTGGACGAATGGGATAGCAAATTCATGGAGTACTTGGAAAGAGATCCAGTCAATTCACAAGATGGAGACGATGATAGTTTTTTATTTGACATAGATTCGGTTAAAGAACAAGGCGTTTTACAACTTGATTATGATGGTGATGATGAAAATGAAGGTAGCAATTTGGGAAGACGCAATGAAGAATCAAATCAAATCGAAAATTTCTATGAGTCAAAGAGAGATCTTTACAAAAGTGAGTTAGATAAAAAGAAGAAACAACAAGTCACAATCAACCACAAAAAGAATTGGCAAAATTTTAAGGAATTTTTCAAAATAAAAGAAACTTTGCTCAAGACCCGTGGAACTTTGAATTCTTTGGAGCCTGATTTGCAACCAATCCATGCAGTTGCGTCAGTTATTGATCAAACTATTGGTATTTTGATCAGTGAATCTCTGCAATATTTAGATATTTTGAGAGCTCAAGCAAACCTTGCTTTCCAATTTAGGGAAGAATATGAAAAGCAACAACGCATAAGAAGATTTTACAAGTATAATGGTTATCCAGTGCTCTCCGAAGAAGAAATTCAAACAGAAAAAGAAAAGCAAAGACTTGAACAAGAAGAAAAAGCCATATATGACGAAAAAGTAAGAAAATCTGAAGAAAAAAGACTATCCCAGATGACTGTCTTGTTGGATGGGAAGCCAGATGATGAAGGATACATTCAAGCTAAACTTGAACGACCAAAGGATCCAGAAGAAATAATCCCAGAACTAGAAAATGAGAACATTGAATATTACTATGATGATGATGGGTTTGTATATGATGGATATGAAGATTACGATCTCGTTACTTCAGTAGTCACAAATACAGTGACCGTTGGTAGTGGTGATTCAGCCGCTGCTACTGCTGCCAACATTGCTGTTACAGATGCTGTTAATGACATTGGTGCTAATGTTGATAATGAAAACGCCGCTAGCGCTACTTCTGCTACTCAACTAAGTGCCAATGTTAGTGAGCCAAGTGCTGAAGAAGCAGGTTCGAATATTGTCCGCGCTGCTGCTACGGAAACTGATGCTCCTGTTGAAGAAGAGCAAATCAAAGGATCAAATAAAGCTTCAGTCGATGTTACTGACCCTGCTGAAGATGAAATTCTAGCAAGCGGGATTCCTGCTGAAGTTTCGTCAGAATTTGTAACTGCTGAAAGCTTGGAAGTTGAACCTTCAACTTGAGTTTATCGAATTTTTTTTTCTGCTTTCATTTGTTCTTCATTTTTTATTTATGTCTTTTTCGTTTTGTTTTTTGTATAATGAAATCACTATGTTATGATTTTTCTATTTTTCTTTTTTTTTTTTTTTTTTTTTTTTTTTTTTTCGCCATTATTATTCACTTTATGTCGTGCTACTCTAATCTCTGTGCTTTCTGATGTTAAATTTTTTTTTATTTCTTTTTCTAAAAAAAAAAAAAGACAACATATGCACCGAGGATAAGCAGCAGTAATATTTCAAGTTACAACTGAGAAAAAAGTTGCTGTACTGTAAGTATAGTCTATCGCTGTAGTTTAAGGTATATGTTTCAAGCAGTCAAGCAGTCAAGCGAAAGATGAAAACAGTAAACTGGTAATCACAACATATCGTAAACGAAAAAAAAAAAAAAAAAAAAAAAAAAAAAAAAAAATTACGCCATGGTACTATCTATTTTTATTTCTCTAGACAGTTCTATAGTATACAAAGATTTTTTTGTGTAACGATAATGTTGACAACCCTTGAACTTTGCTGACAACATTAATGCTTTCTTTAAAACCTTATTTTGCATTGACTAAGATCTGTGGACATTTAAAAACTGTTACGATGCCCAGAAAACAAGCAAGACAGAAACTAACAGATTTGCAGTAGATTAGTAGCAGAGGGCAGCCTATTACATAAATTGTATACATCTTATACATTTTGTATCAAATAGTTTTCAGTGTTGTATTGGCCCAAGAATAAAAAATACACAGTTTTCAATCGTTGCAAATTAATCAATAAGCAATAAGCAGCGGTCTCATTGACATGCATGACAGAAAGCAGAAATTTTTCCACGAATTTTAGCTGGTTACAGTGATTATTACACTCTTCGTTCTCTCCCACTAATGTTTCGATTAAAACATCACCAGCTGGCTTACAAAAAAAAAAAAAAAAAAAAAAAAAAAAAAATTAAGTTTCGGTGTTTTGAAATTAGGTCTAGTAACTTAATATAGTAAGAAAAAAAAAGAAAGTCAGTTATCCAGAACCTCTGAGAGTTTGTGTTTATCTTATTTTCTGGGTTGGACGTATTAACTTTGTATCAAACTCCGAACACTTGGACACACAATAGCAAAGGCTCCTAGGCCGGGAGACATAATTGTCCACTAGATAGCAATGATAAACTCTTTTATGAACATAAGGGTAGTTTTTATACTGGATAATGCTGTACTAAACTCCAATCCTTTGCGACTTTCCCGTTTTTTAAGTATGTGAAATAGCTATGTGTTTTTCGAGTTCTTTACTTCTGGCATCTTCAAAAGATCTTTTTTCCATTATTTACAAGACGGCTTCTATAGCTGGCAATGGATAGTAGCACGGCATTGCTTAGTGAGGCTCAAAACAGCTGTGGGACCACTCCTAGGGTCTCCGGCGGTGGATGTGCCTGCAGCATATGTCATGTTCAGAGACGCATATCAATGCAAAACTGTCTATGAATAAACACACAGTGTAGTGTTGTGTTCTGCATGGTGTTGCCGAAGAACATAAGCAAGCACAGTACAGCTGTGGATTGTGGAGCGGCACGTGGAATTTCACACACTCTCCACTGAATTGTTCTCTTATCAACATGAACAGAGAAAACTGGCAGTGCTTGGTGAACAATTGAGGGTACACAATATAAGCGAATTACCGAAAAGCCCATTTAAAAAAGCGCTGTCGAGTTTGTCAAGATCTGTTGTTTTCAAGGTGTGGCTGACTGTCAGACGCATCTGGATCTCAAAACAAAATTTTTTAGTCACAGTTAAGATTTTCTTTTCCGGACATCAATAGAGTTGTATATATGAGCGACAGCATGAGTGGAACAATAATCGATTATCTTTTATATATATAAAGATGAGCTTTTCCCTTTTGTTCTTTGGTACTCGCTCTTTTCTGAATCATCTTTCGATTTATCCAAGTTCGCTTCGTCATTCCTATTCTTTAATTGCGTTACTTTAAGTATCAAATTATCAAATTCTTCTTGCTTAAAAAAAAATAATTTCTTTTATAATATATTCAAACAATGGAACCAACGTTATCTCAGGGCGTTGGCTACGGAATTATTCTCGGCTTGGGCGTCTTCTTCGCAATAGCGATGAATCTTGTTACTTATTTACAAAATAGATTTTCCAAGCACAAAACGACACAGGCAGATGAGTTCACTGCTGCCAGTAGAAATCTTCCCTTTGGTCTTATGGTCGTGTCAATTGTTTCCAGTTGGACCTGGTCTTTAACTTTGTTGCAATCCGCTACCGAAGCATATAACTTTGGGGTTAGTGGTGGCTACTGGTACGCCGTTGGTGGTATAATTCAATTGTCTATGTTCTCTATCATTGCGTCTAAAGTTAAAGCAAATGCTAATTTGGTAACAACATTCCCAGAAATGGGTTACTTTAGATTTGGGACCGCTGGCCACTTAGCCTTTTTATGGTGTGGATTTGTGTGCAATGCTATTGTGAGTTCATGTATCCTTTTGGGCGGTGGTGCAGTCACTAGTGCTATCACTGGTATGAACATGTATGCTTCCTTATTCTTGATTCCATTTGTTTGTGCTGTGTACGTTTATTTTGGTGGTTTGAGAGCTACTTTTATTTCTGATGCTTCTCACACTTTTATTCTCTTAATTTTTTTAATTGTTTTTGCCTTTTGTTTTTATGGAGGTGGCTCAGAAAAGATTGGTTCCCCAGGGAAAATGTGGGAGTTACTTACCGAATTAGGACATAAAGAACCTGTTGACGACAACTATCATGGATCATATTTGACCTTTAGATCTAAAAGTGGTGGTATCTTTTCATTTATATCAGTTATTACTGGTTTTGGTTTCGTGGCTCTTGATCAGGCTTATTGGTCTCGTGCTATTGCTTCAAACCCCCTTAAAACTTCTGCCGCTTACTTTACTGGGTCTTGTGCTTGGTTTGCTACTCCATTAGCCATGGGTTTGATTTTCGGTTTGGGCGCAAGAGCATGTACCTTATTTTCTGATTTCCCATCTTTAAGTGAGAGTGAAGTTAGTGCTGGCTTAGCCTCTGTTGCTGCTGCTTCCTATGTTTTGGGAACCGCAGGTTCCGTGATGATCTTGCTTATGGTTTTCTTATCAGTGACCTCATCATTTTCCGGTGAATTGATTGCCGCATCTACCTTGTTGTCTTACGACGTTTATAAGAAGTACTTTGACAAGAAAGCTTCACCAAAGAGAGTGTTGATTGCTTCTCAAATAAGTGTTTTCATCTGGGCTATTTTTGCCGGTGCTTTAGCTTCTGCTTTCCATGCAGCTGGTATTTCTATGGGCTGGTTATTCAACTTCCTTGGTTGTGCTACCGCTTCAGGTGTGTTCCCAGTGACATTGACATTTACTTGGAAAAAACTCAATAAATTTGGTGCAGTCAGTGGCTCTGTACTCGGAATGCTTTTGGCTGTTGCCGCCTGGTTGATTATGTGCAAAAGATACATGGGAGAAATTACCGTCGAGAATTTGTCTAATCAATGGGTCTCCTTCACCGGTAATGCTACCGCATTGTTCCTTGGGGGCATTTTCTCTATCACGTTCTCTTTGATCAAGCCAGACAATTTTGATTGGGATAAAACCAGAAACAGAACAATCTTGATCGATAATGGGTCTGATGCACCATACGGCAGTGCTTCTGCTGTTGCCCGTGGCGAAGTGACCGCTGGCGAAAACTCTGATTCTGTTGATAATTCAAGTGAAAAGAAAAAAGAAGAACTTAATAGCAATCTGATTAACGAGGAAGAAAGATCAGTGCAAGATGTTCCAGAAGAAGAAGATATTCCATTAGCCGAATTGGAACGTAAGTTTAAAAAATATGTCACACTATGTCTTCTTTTGGCATTCATTATATCTATCGTTATTCCAGTACCACAAGCTGCTGCCCCATATATTTACTCTAAGGGATTCTTCACGTTTGCCGTTGCGGCAATGATTATTTGGTTGTTTTGCACATTTTTCGTTTGTATTGTCTTACCACTTTGGGAAGCTAAAAAGCTCATATGGTCCATGCTTTTGGATCTCTTTGGTGCACACAAGGATATACCAGTTGAGTGATTAGGATTGGAATGCGGTTGCTTTTTGCTTAATTTTTTTTTTTTTTTTTTTTTTTTTTTTTTTTTGTCTACTTTTTCGCTTAGTCTTTTCTCTTCTATTTGATTTACTTTGGTTTTTGATCTTTGTTTAGCTTTTTACCATTATGATTTGCGAAATCATAAACTTCTATATATTCAGATGCGGGTTTATGCTTTTATCTTTCTTCATGCTCTTGCTCTCGGTGCTCTGCTTTATGCGGTTTCCATGTCTTTAATAAATAGCATAGACTTCCTGAGCTCCCTATAAACTAAATATTCTCTTTGGTACAATTGACGGAATGTTTTACTTTATTTTGATGTTAGGATGAAAAATGTTGTTTCGAAAGGTTACAACATTTAAACATGAAAAAGAAACAAAAAAAAAAAAAAAAAAAAAAAAAAAAAAAAAAATTAACGTGGGTAAGAAAAAACTTAACAAAATATAATCATTACGATCACTAATACCAAAACACATTGATAGTATCAGCTACAGAATTTGTGGCATGTGTGGATAATTTGATGATGAGTAAACCACGGCTTTTATGTTCTACAGGTATACGCTTCCGTGGTAGTTTCTGGCTAGCGGAGAATACATGGTACTGTAATGTACTGTAATATATATACAGGGCACAAATCTCAACTAATTCGAATAGTCAAGGGAGCAAAAAAAGATTGCAATACTGATGAAAACTCATTTTATCGGTAAATTTAACAAAATTTTGCGACTCAAGGTTGACGTAAGTTTGTGCAGCCATGGGTGCGGAGAATTATATAATATCCGATAATATTTGTGCCTGTATTTTGTTTTTTTTAACCTTAAACGGTAATTACTTTTTGTGAGCTTGCTTTGGGAAGCATA
This sequence comes from Saccharomycopsis fibuligera x Saccharomycopsis cf. fibuligera, assembly GCA_001936135.1. Classification (NCBI taxonomy): domain Eukaryota; kingdom Fungi; phylum Ascomycota; class Saccharomycetes; order Ascoideales; family Saccharomycopsidaceae; genus Saccharomycopsis; species Saccharomycopsis fibuligera x Saccharomycopsis cf. fibuligera. Next base: position 2,402,555 of record CP012817.1, on the reverse strand, counting down.
CACTAAAGTGATAGGCTATGCATACCCTTAAAACATGCATATCGCAGAAAGTGCATGAACGGGCGTATCTGCCGAAATTGTGCGACTGCAGCCAAAAACAATAAGGTACATGCTTCTCCACCATCGCTGCTGTGCGTGTAAGCCGTACTAAGAGTGCTTTAATATCCTTCTATTTTTATATTGTTTTTAACGCCAGTGTCAGATGATAATTTTTTTTTTTTTTCATTTTTGAAAGAAAGCATATCTTTGTGTTAACTTGGTAATTGTTCATAAACCTGGAGTGTCCCCGTAAACCTTCTGTAAATCTGTTGATATTAACAAATTTCATTGCCGAGCGGATACTAAGATCCTGTTCACAATTTCTCTAATTATAAGAAAGGATTATATGCTGCTAATCTTTTGAGAAAAGTTAAATGTCCGATAGTGCGTTGAAAGAAAGTAAGCTGATGCTGCAAAACTGCCGAAAGAGGTAATATAGAAACATGCTTTTGATTCATAATAATAGCCTAAAAAGCTTGGTGCATCTACTAGTTTTACAACTTGTCATAAAGCGATACACGAATGCGACAAAGGTATTTTGCACATTTGTCTCATCAAGCTCAAAGACCAATTAACATTGTGTTTTCATATCGCTTGAAACAAGGGCGCCTACAAGCAACTATGATAAAATCTTCACAAACAAGTATACAAAGGAAGAATAAGCGAGTACTCAGGAGAAAATCTCGTTTCATTGTTGTTTTGTAGAAAGTCTGTACCTCTTGATTCGGCCACTGAGACTAGAATCATATCCCTACTACTTGCCAAATATGTAGCCTACCTTTTAAACTTTGCTAATTAGGGGCATCGCCGAGCCGGCTGCTTTTGGCTGACAAGCTTGAGTAATCTAAACTGACCGCCAACATATTGACATTTATTGACCATGACTGCGGTCCGAGAAAACATTGGTATTTTGATTTACTGCGTGGCGCAATTTTAGTAACGATCTAGGGCCCGAATACGTCGAGTACAGGTATTCAGAGAAATTGCACCGCATACCAGCAAAATATAGAGGTAAGAAATGCCTACATCGAGAGCTTTATGACTATAGCCTTGGCTGAGGGTTATTGGGAATACTAGTTCTGTGCAGCACAAAAATTCGTATTTAAAAGCGCTACCGCTAGTTATAGCCAGCTAGCTAGCCCAAGAGAGCTGCAGGCTGGTGGAGATACCGTAATATAAGGGGGTGTTTAGGGTACCATCTTGCTTTTACAAGATACCAGGAGATACTATCAACTTTCATTCCTAATTTTAGCAAGTTGTCGAATCTATGATCCCAGATAGATGTGAATTCATACAGTATCTATTTTAAATATCAATAGAACTTTCGCAACAGTTTACCTTAACTTGTCTTATTATATGAGCAAATTTATCAATTTGTATTGCCATACGTCAAAGCCAGTACTTGCCATTACAAGGGCTCTCTGTCGTATGTCTGAAACATCGAAACATTAAACCATTGTAAAAACCGTTGCATAAGCCATAGGAAATCTTGCGTGTGGCTGCGACGGGATAAGTCCGGCTAAAAGCTTCAAAACCATGTACCTCCACCTGCAGACATCCTAAGCTTACAGTATTGTTTATTAGATTAAGCATATTTTTTCAAATTGATGTACTTATTCAGTAAAAAAAAAAAAAAAAAAAAAAAAAAAAAAAAAAAACAGTGCCACTCACCATAAATAAATATGCGGACATTTCAGCATTAGTTTGTTAGTTTTGGTTAGTTTTGAATCTTCTTGTTATGTCCTTTTTTTCTGTTTTCATCTCTATTTTATAAAATACCATATACATTGGTCGGGCCATCTTCTTGAACTTGATATCATCTACATACCCATAGAGAATACCCCAGCACTATGATACTCAACAATTTGTTAAGCTTGCTTTACATTTTCAGTACGCTATTGGGTGTGTCAATAGCTAGACCAGTGAGTTCGGACACAGACACAGACTCAGAAATACTCGCCCAGTTCAAACAGATTTCAGGTAATAGCTCCCAATACTCCAACGGCACTTCCTCGGCCATTTCAAGTTCACAAAATAACAGTAGCTCGTTGATTCCTAGTACGAATCTCACCAGCACGTCTCAAGCCCAAGAGTTTCTTACACAATTTTACCAAGCTTTTATGAACCCGGGAAATGCCAAAGAAGCCAAAAAGATCAACTCAACATTTTTCACTGAAGACTGTAAAGGTAGAGTCTCTCTTACTAGAGATTTTGTTGGTATTGAGTTGAACACCGAATATATTTTTGGATTGTTTTCAGACATCACTCCAGTGGATTTCAAAATGATCGGGGTTGGTAAGAGTTTCAAAATTGTCGATTTTATTTCCAATGGTAATAAGGCAGCCTCGTCCACTATCATTGATTTCTATGTGCAGAAAATCAACTTCACCATTCCAGTGCAAATCGATATGTGGCTTCTACTCGACACTAGCAGCGGATATCTTAGAATTGCCGAATACGATGCTGTTTTTAGAAACTTTGATAGAGCTTATGAAATCACCAACAAGGTGGCACAAAAGAAGTTGAAAGAAAGCTTCCCGTTGCTTCCAGTTACCGGAGAAGAAATTTTCAAAGATTTGGCCATTGAGTCAATTTGCAAAATTCATGATGAACACTGTACTGGTGACAACCAACAATACAAGAATTTTTCTGAATGTTTTGCATTTTTGAAAACTATTCCTATTGGCAAAGGATACTCCGGCGGCAGAAACACCATTTTTTGCAGAAATATTCACCAAGTTATGTTGCCATTCCGTCCAGCTGTTCACTGTCCTCATATTGGTCCTAGTGGCGGTGAAATGTGCCGTGATAGCGACACTGGTTACGACCAAATTGTCGACTCTTACACTTCTTATTTTACCACCTTATTCAATGAAGCCGATTGAATTTGTTGAGGTTTGATAGTTTTGGTAGTTTCTGTTTATTTCTTTTTTTTTTTTTCTGTTTTAACTATTGTTTTCGCTTTGATAATCTTTTTAAAAAATATTGTATGTTTTATCTGTTCTAAAACTCTTTTGACTTTCTGCTGACTCCTGTCATCTTTCGGTACGTCATTCAAGATGCGCTATCTTTTGCGTTCAATTCTATCTGCGCTATTATACTCATATTATCCCATACTTTTGTTTTGCTAGTTTTGCTCACCCATAAACTTTTCATAAAAAAGCTCTTTTAATTCAATGTCAGATTTGCTCTTTACTTGGGATACCGCATGTAGCGAGGCGTGGGCAAACACACGAGCCATCGAACCAAACTCAATCGGAACTCGGTTTGAAACGAAAGTTTTTCAAGATCAAGATCAAACGCTCCCGCAAAAATAAAAATAGAGATGAAAGCAAAGAAAGTTGCAAGATTCGATATGCCGGATATGTCAGTTCCCTGCAGCGCCGATCGCCAGGCAGTAATTACCGATGCTATGCTAGCTGTCTGCCAGAACTATTACGTCTTAGAGACTAGCAGGGATCATCATCCTACTATTTTGCAAGCCAGTTTTCCAAGTTGTATTCACTTAAGGTTCTTTGGATTTCACAGACATGGGTTACTGCAGCAGCTACTTTTTAGAACTTTAAAGTCTTTCGTAATCCTAACTGCTTATAGATTCAATTCAGGTTGAAATTCCAGTGCGGCAGATGTCTTTTGGTAAGAATTTCATCAGTCAAGATTCAGATCTCCGTTACCTAAATAGAGATGAGATGACAATGCATGACAGCAGAACATCGAGCCGGTATCCAAGGAGGCTATGAGTCCCCGTAATAAATCTTCAGTCAACGATTGTCTGAACAAACAGCGTTCTTCGCTGACAATAGAAGTTCTAAAGTGCACCACGACACGACATGTCATGTCAACACTATACCTAGTGCACTACAGTATGATTGATCAAACAGCAGCAATAGCTGTCGGCGGTATTTTGTCAATATGGTATAAAGTATACTTTTTGTAATACCACCTCTACTTATGTGCACTTCACACTTGGATTTGCTTTAATCAGGCTCTGCCAATAGCATATATTACTCACGTAGCAAATAGTATAAAATTATGTAATCACGATGGGTGTTGAGGTGTAGTTAAAAATCGTACCATACACCATTTCTTAGGGCTGGAAATTATTGCTTGCTATAAATGGCTGTCGTGCAAATTTTACCATTAGAATCATATATGAGCTATGAAGCCCATAAACGAAAACAGGATAACGTTGCCGATCATTTGCCTTACCAAATAGACTGCAGATTATCATTCTCTTGAGGATTCCAAAGTCGCAAATCATTGAGATGAGGAATATTCAGACTGGTGATTGAAAAGTATTCAGAAAAAATTGCACAGACAGCCCCAGTCAGAACACCAAAGAATCTTCAAGATTTTGAGTAAAACATCTAAGCACAACTCAAAAGTCTCAACAGTTCAGTATGCGGAATTTTCTAGCTGGCATTACGGATAAAGTTGTAAACGAAACTGCTAAACGGTAGTCCAACCACTATCAATGTCACCACAAGACCAATTATTGGCTCAATGTCAACAGGAAGTACGCCGAACCGAAGGTTCACGAGGTCTATACTCAAAAAGTTAGTATTTCGGCAACGTTATCTCAATTGACGAAGGAGAACAAAAAATACGTACGAAGATGAATTGGCACCTCCAAATCACTAAGCATGCGATCATTGCTATTGGAGTAAAATTGTGGAAAATACTTTATAAGCACAAACACTTCGAACAAATTTTCGCTGACATTCGTAGAAGCTTCGTCTTGGAAAAAATGTGGTTCGATGTCAATCAGAACCGGGTACTGCCACAAAGTTAGTAATAGTTTCAAGAAACAAGAAACGACGAAAGTTCTATGGAGAAATGACAAAAGTACCTAGAACAACATCCCAAATACGTACCGTAGCAGGCCATGATACTCTAACATTATAACTATCCCCAGGTTTGAAATCTTCAACTTTGACCCATCGTTCTTGATATTGTATTTGTTCTTTAGTCAATGATGGATTCGATGGATTTTTTTTCCGCTGATTTGAGAAAGAGTATTCCGGATTGTACAAATGACTAGCCAGCAAAATCAATTGTTTAGTGCTTCCTGGAGTTATTCTAGTTTCATTGTGGTACACTGTTGGCGGTTTGATCTCATACTTTTGTTGTATAGAGTCATGGGGTATCGTGAGAAGAAATGATTCTGTGTTTGCAAATATGGGTACTGTGAGGGCTAGTATTAATATTGCAAAGTAATGAGGCGACATTTTTCTGATGTTGCACAATGATCTCTCGCTGAGTAGGATGATGTTTGTGTTTGTGTGTGTGTGTGTGTTGTGTGTGTGTATTAACTGGAGCTGATGATCCATTGGCTACTCTTATAAGATACTGGCATTACTGGCTTTTATTCTGGGGTTTTCGTTTTTCGCATTATGAACACCGGGTGCATACACCCCAACTTTACTACGCAACAACAGTGGAAAACGTTTCACTATATTACAAATAAGTACACGACAAAAATACGTATATGCCATCTTGTGCATGGTGTTATGACTTTGTCTTCTTTGGTAAGTCCGCTGGCTTTGTTGGCCTTGGTGCTTCGACAAAATACGGGCTCATTAATGCTTCCTCACTGCTGCATCTCTTTGCTGGGTCCAACTGAGTCATGGCAATCATCAAATCCAAAGCAGTGTTAGAAGCAGCAATAAAACGGTTTTTTAACTCACTTCTAGTGGGTGGTGGATAAATTTTCAAACTATTATACAATGGCAACCTTGAGACATTGGGCCATATTTTCTCAGTGGGGGTACCGAGGGCCCTAAAGGTAATTTCCAATTGCTCCATATCGTTTGTCCCCGGTAAATATGGGGTTCTTAACATTAACTCGGCAAATATTATCCCCACTGACCATATATCTATTGCCCCAGTATAGTGCCTAGCTCCAAATAAAAGTTCAGGAGCACGATACCAGATTGTCACCACGTTGGCGGTCAAGTTTTCCGTTGGGTTGCCTAAGGATCTCGCTAAACCAAAATCAGCAATTTTGATTTCTCCCGTGGGCGAAATAAGCAAATTGTTTGGCTTCAAGTCTCGATGTAAAATGTAGTTTCTATGGCAATGATGTACGCCTCTGAGAATCATTAAAAGCCACGACTTGACATCTGCTTGTTGGAATAGGATATTTTTGTCCTTGATGAGCATTTCCAAATCATAAGGAAGAAATTCTAACACAAGATTAAGGTTGTCGTTGCTTAGGTAAATGTCCATAAGCTCAATTATGTTGGCGTGCCTTAGCTCTTGCAAATATTTTACTTCTCTTATAGCTGACATGTCGAGGCCATCTTTGAACATCCCAGTTTTGATTTCTTTGATGGCAATATCTTTTTTCGTTTTAACTTGCTTGCCTAGGTACACCACGGCATAAGTACCCTCACCAACTTTCTTGTCCTTGGTGTATTTCAAAGCAATGTCCAGCATATTATTTTTTGTACGTTTTTATGTTTTTATTTTGATTCACAGAGAGTTGGTGATTAGAAAAGTCTCAGTGTACTTATCAAGGCCATTACAGCAGTTAGTAGAAGACTTGCAATGATGAGCTTTAAAAAAAAAAAAATCGATGGCTCTTCACGTGCGGGAGATTTTCACTGCCAAATCACCACCAAATCACTACCCAAATTCGGTCAACTCCAAACACACTGCAGCTCCATCAAAGTCTCACTTGCAAGTGCTCTGGTGAAAAAGCTTAAAGTTTTGGAAGCTGACTGGAAGTTTATCATGACACTAAACAAAAATGTTTTCCAAGAGCTAGAGCAGCTGTTGAGCAAGCCCAAGGCAAAACCCTTCACAAAATCCGCAACTGCTCCTCCAATCAAACAGCAAAGTCAAGCAGCACAGGTGCTTGAAGAGCTATCATACTATGAACCTCATTACAAGAAAGGTTACAAAAGACCATTCTTCTTATCCCAGTATAAAAGTCAACGTCTTCAATTTGCTCCCAAGGAAGTTTTCTACTTGTCCGTCTTGATCATCTTGTCTATATGTATACGGCTATACAAATTAGATACTCCAAGCAAAATAATACTCCACGAACACCATTTCCTTAAGAGCACAAATAACTACTTAAGAAACCAATTTTTTATTGATTTGTATCCGCCATTAGCCAAGTTTTTCTTTGCTGCAGTGGCTTATTTCTTTGGTTATGATGGGAAATTTTATCCGCAGCAAATGAACCAAACCTATACTGCTAGTCAGTTCCCGTACGTGATACTACGCCTCATTACTGCACTGCAAGGGATTGCTTTGGTGGTATTTGTTTATGTTATTTTGAAAGTTACTGGATGCCGCCCCATGGTGTCATTTTGTGGGTCGTTGGTGTTACTATTTGATAGTGCAACCATAACAATCTCAAGAATCATCATGCCGGATGCGTACTTTCTTGCCGTGTTGGGGTTCATTACGTTGGTTTACTTTAAGCTTGCACAGTTGCAGTTATTTTCTAAGCAATGGTTCAAGGTTTATTACGTGCTTAGTTTGGCATTAGGAGCTATCATTTCTATTAAGTATAGCGGATTTTGCACTATTATGTGGATATTGTGTTTGCAGTTGAAAAAAGCATGGCTTATTGCTGGTGATTTGAGTTTGAGTTCCCCAAATTCCAAGGGTAATGGTCGGCTAGTTGGAAAATTTTTAGCAATCACTGCCATATTTGTAGTGTGTATTCCAGGTTTGATTTTCTTTGCTGTTAATGTGGTAAACTTGAGATTACTATCCAAGATCAACTCTATCTACGATGATCAAGGTTACTCATTGATGAGCTCAACGTTTCAAGCTAATTTACTTGGCAATGATCTCGGAGTGAGCAGAAAAAACCCAGGCACAAGTCGCATCCCATTAAATTTACTTTATGGGAGCAAAGTCACTATTCGCCATTATGATTCGCTTGGAGGATATTTGCATTCGCATAATAAGACATACCCAGGAGGATCCAAAGAGCAGCAAGTGACACTATACAATTTCAAGGACAAAAACAACGAATGGATAGTTGAGTACAAGGCCAAGAAGCCAGAGGAAGAACTTTTCAATAAGAGAAAATACGTTGCAGAAGGGGCATATATTAGGTTAAGACATGCGGTTACCGGCAAATATCTTCATGTTAATAATATTCGCGGCCCAGTTTCTGAACAAGAGTATGACTATGAAGTGAGTGCCAAAGGTGATTCAGATTACCTTGGTGAACGTTCAGATAATTGGCAAATTTTTTCCGTGCTAAGCTACACATACGACAGAATTGATAATGATCCGGGGGACAGTATTATTCATCCAGTGGGAACGGTATTCAGGCTATATAACCGTGATATCAAATGCCAATTGTTGTCGCACGATATCACTTTGCCAAGTTGGGGCAACAACCAGCAAGAGGTGATTTGTGTAAAAGAAGCTTCAAAGATCAGATCAGCATTTTACATTGAGATGAACAGCCATCCATTGCTTGATGAAAACCCAAAACAGCCTAAAGTGCAGTTCATAAAGTTGTCAATGTGGGGGAAGTTTATGGAGTACATGACTTCAACTTTGATGTTTTACAAAAACTACAAGATTTACACTGGTGCCCATCCAAACGAGCAGTTTGCTGACCAGTGGGTAATGCTGGACAACGCAGTGGCTGTTTATGAGTCAAAACCAGAAAGAGTGAGAATTACCTTTGCTACCAGTCAGATAATCCAGGCCATGGGCATTGGGCTAATTGCTTTGTTTTGCATCTTACACATTTTGGGAATCCTCAACAACTTGAAATGGTACGGTAAGCTTTTGTTCACTGATGTTGATCTCAATGCTACCAGTGGGTGTAGCGCTGGTGATGAAGATAAAGATGCTCAGCCTGCAATTGTCACCGCCAGTCCTCTTCTAAGCCCTGCAAAGGCCCGCCGCCGTCTTGCATATTTGAAGCACAACTCGGCAACTGCAGACTTTGTATTAGGGTGGGCCGCACACTACTTGCCAATATTGTTGCTCGTGGACAGACCATTGCTTGGGCACAACTACCTTCCAGCGTACTTCTTCTTCATATTGATGGTGGGCCAGTTGTTTGAGTTGTTGGTGTCGAGAAATAGTCTCATTGGTTACACGGTGGCATTGCTGGTTTGCGGCGCTATGGTATTGGAGCTTGTGCAGCGACATAACACCGTGTATGGCTTATAGTGCACCAAGCCATGCTACCGCCAGCTTCATGTTTATAGGTTTTACATACTGCAAGACTATGCTCATTTGTTACAGCATTTTAGTACTTGATGACGGTTACTCGCCATTATTATTATTATTATTATTATTATTATTGTAGATCAAGTGGCGGTGCAACGTGACGGTTATTCTAAAAAAAAAAAAAGAGAATTTCAACGGCGCACATAACCGTGGCAGCTTTACGCGTAGCCATTCAAAGGGATCTCAAACCGCTTTGGATCCATTCAAACCACCGTCAACCATCGCAGCTTTTATAGGAAGACTGTATTTGAACAGACTTTAAAGGGTCTTGCTTGTTTTCACTTTTTTTGCTAATATACAATATCGAGAATCAGAAAAGTACACTTACTCATATAGCACTAATTCTCCATGAGTTACAGATCTGCATCATCTCCAGAAAGAAGACCACCGGCAAATGAAGGGGTCCAGTATTACGAACACGATTATCCACAGCAGCAGCAGCAGCAGCAGCAACAACAACAACAACCATGGCCATCTCGTGGAAGAAGCGTGCCTGCGGTGATTGCCCCAGAAGCACTACAACTGCAAAATATGTATCAGATGAATGATGATCATCATTCAGGCATTCCGGTAGCTGGAGAAATTTTCGTTAATGATTATGATACCGAGACTCACTACAAAAATGAAAAAACCTCGCTCAACTACAATGCTGACCCTGGTGATAGCTATGGACATAGAAATTTCGGTAGCAGCGGCTATCGGAGCACAAACTTCACTGGATCGGCTAACACTCTAGAGATCAAGATACAAGACGATAGTGAACGCACACATCGCATCGCTGGAGATTCAAGTGGGAGCGGGCATATTTATGGAAACGGAAATGGAAAACTGGATGAAGGATTGAGTGGAGCTGAAAATATGAATGGAAATGGGGACAGCAATGCTAACGAAAACACACATTTGCAAGTAGCCAACGACGACGCTCCTGCACCGAAAAGAGAACGTTCGTTCCGCAATTTTTTCAAAAAGAGACCAAAATCATCATTTGGCCCATCTTCGTCAGCTGGAAACAGTATCAATAATGGCGGAACGGCTGTTGAACAACGACAAAGACAAGGGCAACCCTTACTTGGGGGTAAACGTACCTCCAGAATAAACACGGCTGGGTCTTCTGCTGGCAGCGATGTTAACCAAGACAATAGCAATAGCAGGAGTAACAGCAATTGCAATCTTCTGGAAGAGCTTGATGCAATGAGGCTCCTGCCCAACAACCACACTCCAAGCAGGTCACAATTACAAATACCGCTGGGCAACTCATCTCCACCGTTGAGTCCCGTGAGCCCCATCAGCAACTACAGCGGCAAGTCAGATGAGGAATCAGAGTCGATGCACTCTCTGGGAGTTGGAGTTGGAGTTGGCGGCAAGATCAGCAACAAGTGGCAGATTCATCGACATAATTTTGACAAGAGCGATGAGAATGATCCCAAACTGCTTGAATTTAACAAGTTTTTAACTGAGCATTATTACGACGCTTTCAATTATAACTGGCAAGAGATTGCAGAAATGTATACATTCGGCGGCCTTATTAGTCAGGTTTTCAGTCCAAAAAGATTGACGATGGCAGCGGCGGCGGGGCCAGCAGCCGCCGCAGCAGCAGCAGCAGCAGCAACAACAACAACAACAACAAACAACGCGGTGCTTGGCGATAGAGCACTACAAAACGTGCTAATGAATTGGCTCTTACTCGGAGGGGACACACAAGGTGGCGAGCAGTTCGCCTTGCTGGCCGATTTTGTGGAAAATATTGATCTATACGCAGTCAACGATTCCGGCGAGTTGAATTCGCTATTGAAGTTTTTTGCGCCCTTGGTGAAAGCGTTGGATGTGTTCAAGCAAGCGGTCGCCTACTTCAAAGAAAACACCGACGACAACGCTAAACTCAGAGAAAGAAACGCCAGCGTTGAAATATTGGAAAAGGTGGCGGATAAGAAAGGGTTGCCTATTCCGTTGGCACAGGCATTGTTGGCAAACTGGTTGATTCAGTTCAACGGCGATGATAGTAGCCGAAGCAGTGGCAGCGGCCATGGCCACGCTGACGGCCACGCTGGCGGCACCGGCCACGCTGACGGCAACGGCCACGGCCACGGCAACACGTTCAGCGATGAGCGAATCATGCAGTTGTTCCGCAAAAGCGCCCGCAACAGTCTTGTGATCAAGTACCTCTACGTCAAAGGCTACTTCACCGAGCTCGTGAACTACCTAGGCGAGCTCGAAAAACACGCCCCGCCGAGCGACCTCGCCAGCAGCTCAGTGCCGGCACTATCGCAACTCCAGGACGCTGCGATAACCAGTCAAGAGTTGCAAATGTTTGTGCAAAGCTTTTTGCTCAAGGACAATCAAACCTCGTTGGGGCTCTCGTTGTACGGGATAGCGAACGCGGTGCACTTGGCGAAGCAGTTCAACAAGGCGATCAATGTCTTTGAGTTATCGGCAAACTTGACTTTTGATTTGGACTGCTGTGCAATGGCGGCAGAGGGGTTGAGTGCCGGCTTTGGGTTTGGGCGCAAGCACGGGAGGGACAACAAGTTTCACCGCAAGAAACGTATTGCGAAAATCTACCGCATCATGAAGGAGCATGGCGGCACGGTGGATGTGGGGACATCGTGGGCGTTTAAGGATAAGTATGACTGAGAGCTGGTTTTTTGTTGCTGCTGCTGCTGCTGCTGCTGCTGCTGCTGCTGCTGCTGCTGCTGTTTTTTGGTTCTGTTCTGTTTTGCTTTAGAATACGCATTCTAGATTTTTATAAATTTGTGTTTGGCTTTCCTGTTTACCGGCTGCTGGACATGCCATTTTTCTGTTTCGTTGTTTGTTTTTTTCTGCAATACAAGTCTCTACGGTTGCCTGTGCTTTGGAGCGTGCCAGCTAGCGATTTGTTGCGTACGCCAGCGTTGTAGGGCCGTAAAAGCCATCGCCAGACGTGTTGGATTGAGCGTGCTGCGTCGCGTGTACCGCCGACGCGGAAAGCCAGCAGCCCACGGTAGCCGGGCACTGACTGGGCCGCGGGCGCCGCGGGCGCCGAGGGCGCCCGCGGCACGTGCTCGACTTACGGCGGAATGCTGTCTCGCGGTGGCAGCAGCGCTGGCGCCACAACCGCGGTACTGCTACAAACTCGACGAAGCCGGTGCATCTAGATTTCCTGTATTTGGGCGAGCAAAGTAGTCTGTGTCTGGAGAGCCAGACAAGCAGCAGCGAGCAGGGCAACCTAACCAAGTCAGCCGTGCAACAACTTGCGCACGTACTTCCCAATAGCCATGCTACTGGTCAAGCCGGGGCTGTCAATGTTCAACAAGTTGACAAAGCCGCTGAGCCCCGCGGCGCTCTCCTCCCTGATGACAAAGTCCTGGAACTGGGCGTCTGCGGCCTGGCGCTTGAGCTGGGGCCTGATGCCCGCGTACGAGGCGACCAACTGGTCTGCGGAGTGGACCGCCGGATAGTACTTGGATATCTGCTCGGCGGCGGCGGCAGCGTTTTTCGGGTTGGGCCTGTAGTCGAGGGCGTCGACGAGCTCGTGGTCGGGGCCAAACTTGATCAGCCCGTCGAGGGCAAGCGTCAAGTGGGTGCCTAGGCCGCGGAGCCCCGGCATCGGCGTCGGGTAGACGAGCCTGCGCACCGGGAGCCCGGCGGCGCTGCTGGCGCCGTCGGGACTCAAGGTGAAGTAGTTGCCCTTGGCGTACTGGTAGTGCAAGTGCTTGGACGCCGGGAGCACCATGTTGTGGACCCTGTCGGCGTGCAAGCCCGCGGAGTTGACGACGACCTCGGACGTGACGGCGACCTCCTCGCCGCTGATGGAGTCGCGGACGAGCAACTCGTAGTCGCCGGCGCCGCCACCGCCGGGCCTTGCGACTGCAACGACCTCCGAGTTCTCGGCGAGCTCGCTGTGCGGCTGCGCTTGGAACACGCCGGATAGATAGTCAATCAACGAGTGCGCGCTGAGGATGCCGCTGGTGGGGGAGCTGAGGATGGACCGGTTGGCGACGACGGCGGGCTCGATGTGCTTTGCCCTGTGCAACGGAACAAACTCCGTAGGCACCCCGGTCTCCCTGGAGCGGTGGTGTAGCTGCTCCAAGTACGCGTCGTCAGCGTCGTTTTGCGCCACCACCCACTTGCCGCACTTTTGCACTTGCACGCCGCCGCGGGCCGCGGCCTCCCCGTAGATGAGGTGCTTGCCCTCGACGCAGAGGCGCTGCTTGAGGCTGCCCACCGGGTAGTATATGCCGGCGTGGACGACCTCGCTGTTTCGCGACAGCGTCTCCTGGCCGGCCTTGGGGTTCTTCTCAACGACGAGCACCCGGTGCGACGGGTCGCGGGCGAGCTCGGCGGCAACGGCAAGACCAACGGCCCCACCGCCTACGACGGCGTGGGAGTAGTCCGCGCGGAGCGCAGCGGAGCTGGACAAGCAGCGGCGGGCAAGCGAGCGGCTCGCTAGCGAGCGCAAGCGGTGGGAAGCTGGGCTCTGGAGCATTGTTTTCTGTCTCTCTGTGTGTGTGTGTGTGTTTGTGTGTGTGCTGGCGCGCGGTTGTGGGTGACCTGATTGGTGGGTGCGAGCATCACCAGGCGTAGCAGCGCTCATCTACGAGATCAAGCTGCCAGACACGAAGGCTGCCAGGCACACTCGCCCCGTTACCCGGAGCAGAGAAACCAGCCGGCCACTCGGCACGTGCCACTGTGAGCAGTGCCGCTAACCACACGGCGCCCCCTCGCACCCCTCGCACCCCTTGCCGACGTCCCTTCCCCGTCGCCTCTCTCTCTCTCGGTGACACAAGCGCAAAGTGCGTCGTTCTTCTCATCCGCGCGCACGCACGTGACCGCGCTCCCGCGCCCGAGGCGTCTCCTGAAATTCGCTCTTGCTCGATTGCTGCGCGTGTCCGTCCGCATATACACGACTGCCAGAGCACCGCCATTGCACACATACACCGGAGCCCACGTCGTGTGTCGACCAGCACGCTCAGTGCTCTGAGCACTGCGCCTTTGCTCTGCGCACTCCGCTGGCGGCTGGGCGCACGCCGCAGCGCTGCCGAGCAGCACGCGCTGCCGCCGCCCTTCCGTGCTTGCTAGACGCGCCCAGCTCTCATCTCGCTGTCGCTGTCGCTGTCGCTGTCGCTCTCGCCCACGCTCGCCGGAGTGTCGTAGTGCGCTCTGCCACAAATTCGCTGCAGCCGCCGGCCGCCAGCCGCCAGCTGCCAGCTGCCAGCCGCCCGGCCCTTGTTCTTTTGCCTTCCTTCTTCTCCATTCCAACCTCCATCAACAGAATCACCACCCGCCGGTTACACCACCACTCGCGCACATATCGAATTGCTACGTAGTCCAGCTGCCGTCCGTCCACAACTAGCTCTCTCGCGCGCTCTGCGATTCTCTCCTGCAGTCCAGCCCAGAGGTACAAGCCCAGTCCAGTCCAGTCCAGTACAGTCCAGTACGGTCCATTCCAGCCAAGTACAGTCCATTCCAGCTCCAGCCCCAGCCCCAGCCCCAGCCCACTGGCACTTCCCACGCTTGCTGCTTGTTTTTTCCAGCTCAGGATATTTCAGTTTTCGGATCTCGGTTCCCCTGTTTCCTGTTCCTCTTCCTTTCTGCTTTCTTTTTTTATCTTTTTTATTTTTCCTGCCCACGTACCGTCTTTCCACTTTTTCCACAACCACGTCCATTGAACACCGCATTCGACCCAAAAAACACACGCCAGCGTCCTTTCATCTCCTGTCCCCATTGCCCTTCTGCCGCTGTGGCAACATCAAGCAACAATGGAAATCCCCAGCAACAGCAACAGCAACAGCAACAACAACAACAACAACAGCAGCAGCAGCAGCAGCAACAACAACAACAACAACAACCACCATAGCAAAACAAACTACTTTAGAAAAAGAGCCAACACTGTTGCTTCCCCTGGCAGCGCCGCCTCCCCCTCCTCTTCCAGAGCTCCCGCTACTCCCAGAATGTTGAAGAACGCCTCTTCCAGAGTCTCGGTCGATGACGCTGCTCAACCCCAACAGTCACACAGCCAGCAGCAACTGCAAAAGCCGTATCCAGTGGACATCGGGTCCCCGCCAGTCCCGCAAACCGACCAGTTCGCCAGCCTTGCATACTACCCTTCGCCGCCGCAACAATACGCCTCCCCAACTCCGCTTGCCCAGCACCAGCACCAGCAGCACCAGCAGCACCAGCAGCACCAGCAGAGCGCTACAAGAAATCGCCAAGTTCCCAAGTTGGAGCCCTTGGATACTCAGCTTCCTGGCCAGCAGGCCATGGACAGCGTCATCCCGCAACCGTTCAGTCCAGAGCAAACTGCCGCCGCCGCCGTTGCCGCTGCCACAAATAGGCGCCAGCCCAGCCAGAGCGCCGCCGGTGCCAGTGCCGCTGTCAATCCCAAGGCAAACTCTCCAACTGCCCACCACCAAAGCCCAGAGTCTTTGTCTCGCCGCCACAGCGTTCAGCAGCAGCAGCAGCAGCAGCAGCAGCAGCAGCAGCAGCAACAACAGGCCCCGCAGCAAAATGAGCAACCGCCGCAGTTCCACCGCAGAGCAATCGGTGATTGGGACTTCATCAAAACCATTGGCGCTGGCTCCATGGGCAAAGTCAAGGTCGCTAAGCACCGTCGCACCGAAGAGGTCTGCGCAGTGAAGATCGTTCCTAGAGCAGCAAAGCTCTATCAAAGAAGCCATGCCCGCGATCCGCCACCAGCCGACAATACCGAATACCAGAAAAGGGTCAAGGAGTTTGAAAAGGAAGTTGCCAGAGACAAGAGAACAATCAGAGAAGCCGCTTTGGGCAAACTCCTTTACCACCCGTTCATTTGCAGATTGTACGAAATGGTCCCAATGACAAACCACTACTATATGTTGTTTGAATACGTCTCCGGCGGTCAGATGTTGGACTATATTGTTTCCCACGGTTGTTTGAAGGAGCGCCACGCAAGAAAGTTTACCAGAGGCATTGCCTCTGCCTTGGATTATTGCCACAGAAACAATGTTGTTCACCGTGATTTGAAGATTGAAAACATCATGATTAGCAAGTCGGGCGATATCAAAATCATTGATTTTGGCCTAAGCAACCTTTACGACAGTCGCAAGTTGTTGAAAACTTTTTGCGGCTCTTTGTATTTTGCTGCTCCGGAGCTCCTCTCTGCTGATCCGTATATTGGTCCCGAGGTCGACGTCTGGTCTTTCGGGGTGGTTCTATATGTGTTGGTATGCGGTAAAGTGCCTTTCGACGATCAGTCGGTTAGCGTTTTGCACGAAAAGATTAAGAAAGGTAACGTTGAGTACCCAAGCAATTTATCCCAAGAGTGCGTCGATTTGTTATCGAGGATGCTTGTGGTGAACACAAAGAAAAGAGCCACCCTCAAAGAAATCATTAGCCATCCATGGATGAACAAAAACTATGATTCCAAAGCTCAATCCTACGTTCCGTTCCGTGTTCCGTTGGAATTACCCTTGGACGGAAACGTCTTGAAAGAAATTGAAAAATTGGAACTAGGTAATGTGGAGTATACCAGCAGGGAATTGACAAAGATACTCCAAACTCAAGAATATGCCGCATGTGTTCTCAAATGGTACGAGAAAAATACAAAATACACTAACAGCGGCGTACCTAGATCGTTGCAAGATTATGATGATCCACATTTTCCTGATCCTACTAATGGATTCCATCCTTTAATCAGTATCTATTACTTGGTTGACGAAATGAAAAAGAGACAAGAGGCTAAGGAGCAAGCTCACCAAGACCAAGTTACCTCTCCATTCCAAGAAAGATATCTTCAACAGCAGCAGCAACAAGCTCAAAGACAAGCTCAAATTCAGGCCCAATCGGATTCTCATGCTCAAGTCCAAGCTCAAGCCCAAGCCCAAGCCCAAGCTCAAGCCCAAGCTCAAGCCCAAGCTCAGGCTCAAGCCCAGGCCCAAGCTCATGCACAGGCCCAAGCTCAAGCTCAAGCTCATGCCCAAGCCGAAGCTCAAGCTCAAGCTCAAGCTCAGGCCCAAGCTCAGCTTCAAGCACAGGCCCATGCACGGGCCCAAGCTGATGCTCAAGCACAAGCCTATAATCAAGCCAGGGCAGAGTCACAGTTGCAATCCCAACAGACCAGTCTTGTTGCCGATCAAAATCGTATCACTGAGCATTCTGATAGAGGACATTCCCAATTGCCAGGCCTTTCGGAGGAATCTTCCGCTCTGCCAAAACCACAGCCACAACAGCAACAGCAGCAGCAATCAGAGCAGGTTGCACCTGAAGTTTCACAAGAACAACAGCCAACTAATTTTGAAGAAGTCTTGTCCTTCCCAGAGGCTGCTCATACTTCTAGAGGTGGTAACGTTACTCTTAGTATTGACAAGCCTGATAACGGCAACGTTTCACAGTACCATAATGTTATTCCATCACAGCAATTATCTCCAAAGCGATCAAAATCTGTTAGTATTGGTGCAGGTAATTTATTCAATCATAACGAGGCAAATGATGCAAAAAACACTGGTATAAATGGGTTGTTTAGAAGACTAAGTGGCCACCGTCGCTCAACTAGTAAGTCTGGTCAACAGCATCAACCACAACATCATCCTCAACAGCATCATCCAAGTTATATTCCAGACAGTAATGCCCCGCCTGTTCCTGCTTTGCCGAACATCATTGACTATAGTTATGATAATGCGGCTAATAATGTTCATACCACTACTACGACTACTCCTTCTCCTAATGGTCCGGCCATCGCCACTGCTGCTGCTGGTGGCAGTGGCAGCGGCACTGAAAATGAACCACGTATTCGCAAGAGTGGTTCATTAAGGTTCACTAGAAACAATAGCGGGGTTGACGAGACTACCGAATTGCCGAGACGAGGTCAAAGAAAACCTAGAGGTGGCCATAGTAGAGCTGTCAGTGCATCTGCTGCTACATATGCCAAAAATAATGTTTTCAATGAAAGTAATCCAAGCACAGCTGGCAACAGCCAACAAAGTTTCAATAATGCTGCCAATGAAAGCTCTGGCAAAAACACCAGCGGTAATAACTTAACAGTGGCAGACTCTTCAGCTACAACATTGAAGAATAACAATAGTAGCAACCAAAAGAAAGGTGCGTCTACAGTCAGAGCTAAAACTGTGGGACATGGTAGATCTAAATCTATTGGCTATAAGAAAAACACTTACCAGGATGCTGTTCCTCCATTGCCGCAAATCAGTAATGATATGTACGAAAACGTCCCAGAAGATGAATATGAAGAAAGACCATTGTCTGAAGCTGCCATTATTGAAAAGGCTAAAAGGGCAGAGCCTGGTACCATGCCATCAATTGAATTCCCAAAGACATTGTACATCAAAGGTTTCTTCAGTGTACAAACTACTTCTACCAAGCCGCCACCAGTCATCAGACAAAATGTCATTACGTGTTTGGAAAGATTTGGTATTGACTTTTTGGAAGTTAAAGGTGGTTTTGTTTGTACATTTAACTTGAGCAAGAGAGATTCGAATTTGGCAGTTTCATCGAACAATGCATCAACTACTAATAGCAACCAAACATCAGCAACTCCACAACAAGAAGGCAGTATCACCAATAAAGTTTCAACTTCAAACTTTTCGCATAACTCTTCTCACTCTGATAGTAAAGACGCAGTATCTTCAATTAGTGCCAACAGCAAGGGTCATAGACGTAAATTCAGTATTGGTTTCAAAAAGCAACCACCAACTCCTAAGATTCCAAGTACTCCAGTATTGTTTTCGCCAAGTTCACCAAATCCAAATCATACGTTTGATGCAGAATCTAGTGCATCATTAGAATCATTGAGTGGTATCGGTGCAAGTGATTGGATATTGTCGTCGAGAATCAACCAGGGTAAAAAAGGAGGTGCTGCTCAAAGAAATCCAATCAGGTTTGAAATTCATATTGTCAAGATTCCATTGCTTAGTTTATATGGTGTGCAGTTAAAGAAATTGAGTGGTAATGCGTGGGCCTACAAGACGTTGGCTGATAGCATTTTGTCTGAGTTGAATTTGTGATATAATGAAAATGGATAATTTTATTATTTATCGGGTTTTGGTATTGAAAGTTTTTTGTCACTACCTTTTTTTATTAATAGTTCTTTTTTTTTTTTTTCTTTTTTTTCATCCGTGATTTTCTTTTTTGACATATCTACCTTCAATTATTTTTTCTTCTTATTTTTATTAGTCTTTAAACATACGGTTCATGTTTTTTCTCCTGTGTGATTTATATAATAGATCTTGTGGTTTTTACTCCCTGTATTTTTGTTTTATCATTATCATTCTGATAAATTCATGCTTTCTTATCCTTATGTACTTTGTTTGAAGTTCAATCTTTTTTTTTTTTTTTTTTTTTTCATTTATGCATTGGGTTAATAAAATTTACAAAACTTATTTATGAAGATATGACATTTTTGGGTGTATTTTGTAGGTGCACAGTATTTGAGTTGGTTTGGTTTAGCTGAATTTTTCATGAAAATGAGAACAATGAATAAATTAACCTTCGCGTAAATAGTCGTATCTCTTGAAGCAAATATCGAGAACAAATCAAGCAGCTAATTATGAGTTGGTATCGGTGTAATAAACCACACAGCGCTGACGTCAAGGGTTTAATGAAGCAGTCACGTGCAAGTGCATGTGACGTAGGTTGAAGTGGCGGCTCGGTCCGTCAAAGAGCGAATTCGATGTTGCCAAATATGCTGGAAAATTAAAACTGCAGTACAAGTCCAGTGGAAGTGAAAGCGAAAGTGATTGGATTGAACCGAGTGACAGGGCAAAAAGTAAAAAAAGGCAACGCAAACTGTTTACACCAGAAACTACAAAACTTTATTGTACAAACTAATCTTTGTATACTGCATACACACACAGTAAAAGAATTCACTTGACGATTGTTTGAATTTTGATTACAGATTTCATATTTTGTCTTACTGGTTTTCAGCAGAAGTTCATACGTCAAAAAAACAACTCCAGATCTTGTCATATCATATCATATAAACGAAACTGCACCTACTATTCCGTGATATATAATCCAATCCAATACACTTAAATCATAACAACAACAACAACAACAACAACAACAACAACAACAATGGCTGAAAAATTCCCTCCAATAGAAAACTTGGACATAAATGACACAGACGTCCAACAAGGTCAAGATGATGGAGATTTCTTGGCTAGAGAAAAAGCTGCCCTTGGTGACGAGTTTACCACTGAAGATGACCAAAAAATCTTGAGTGAGGCTAATGGTGATGACGATGATGATGAGATCAGCCAATTTCAATCACAATTTCCTGACGTTAGCAAGAACGGGACCTCTGATTCTCATGGTGATGATAGCCATGTGCCTGATTTTAGCACCACTGGCAATGTTAATGTTGAGGGAGATGCAGAAGAGGAAGACTACGAAAGCAATGTTTTCAAAAATGGTGGAGAAAAGAAAGAGTCTGCCTCCGTGAAAGAATGGAAAGAGAAAAGAGACAAAGCTATTGCCGAGAAGGACAAAATTAGCCAACAAAAACACGAAGAGATCAAGAAGGAAGCCAAAGAATTAATTGATCAATTTTACGACAGCTATAACGCCAAGACTGAACTGAATGTGAACCTGGTCAAAGAAGAAGAAGCTAGCTTTATTGAAAAGAGAGATGCTTTTTTTAAAAACGATTCGTCGGTCTGGGAGAGAGCTATCAAATTGATTGATTTGAAGAAAAGTAGTGCTGCTGCTGATGTTAATGGAAGAGATAAGACTAGATTTAAAGAATTATTGTTGTCATTGAAGGGAAAAACTGATGTTCCTGGTGCTGCTGGCTATTGAGTTTATTTCTTGAAAAAAGAGAATCTACTCATTCATCATTAATTCATTGGTTATACTGTATCTTATTTTTTTTTTTATTACATGGTCTTATTATTTTTCTTTTTATTGTAGTCAAAAGAAAGAAAAAAATAATAATAGTAATACTGATGATCTCAAATATGCTTTATTGATGCTCTGGTTTGGTTCTTGGTTGCTCGGCTATCAACGTTGTACTTTTTTTTCAGTTAAAAAGGAGTATCAATTGTTGCCATTTGACATCGAAGTATACTGTCGTTGTGCGTAATTTAATATCATATCTCTTGTATCTAGCTAGTTTACTATGAACTGCTGTTTACGGCTAATTAATTAGCGAGTTTTTATAATTTTAAAGTATGAAATATAAAGTTTTGTAGGTTTTAAACCCTAGTCACGCCATTGTAGCTTGAATCAAAGTCTCATTACCCACTTCCATTGTGGTTCCAGTTTATACGACTCATTTATGGCCTGTCCTCTAGTGATGATAGTACAACTATGGTAATAATTACATAAGCTTGTGGGCAACTGTGATTATCACAGTTAGAATCGTAAGTGAAAATACTGCACACATCCGTATATTTCTGCTCACAAAAACGTTAAAAGCTGACGTTTGGGGTCCACATACTGTAGCGGCAGGCCTATGATTGCCATCAAAAAAATGCTCGCCTACAAGATTTTTATTATTTGAGTCTATATATAAGAGAGATCTGAACTTAAATTTGAGAGGAGTACGCCATGAGCTCATCTCTACACCGGCAGTGCCTGTTACGTGATCACTAGATGACTAGTTCACTACTCGCGACTTCACTAACCCGCTAAATGAGAATTAGAATCAAAATCATTTTCTTGATTGAAATAACTGTAGAAACTTGCCGCCACATCTGATACAGAGATAAAACAATTTACAATCAAAGCAAAAATGGCTAATTTGAATGCATTTAAGTTAAAAGTTGAACTCAATTTTAAATGCAGATTTAAGTTTAGAGAAACATGTAACATTGTATTCCTAATTATAGTACCGGAGACATAAAAAGATAAAAAAGGAGGAAGCGAAAATATCACTTTAAAATGGAAAGTGAAAGCAAGTTGAAGTGAACAATAATAAAAGTGGAAAAGAATTATAATAGTAAAAGACATTAAAAAAAGAGATTAGAAGACATCAACAACGACTTGGCTAAATCACTAGAATTTCAACCTAATTGAGGCGCCGTTTAGTTTACTATCGTAATCATAATTTCTATAATTTGTTTTAGTTGACGCTGATACCCATAAATTTTATGGTTTAGGAACATGCAAGCTCTTAGAAATGAATCCGCTGCCATGGATCAAAAACAACAATGAAATTGGATGAAACTCATAGAAAGTGTTAGAGAACAACAATCCACCAGGCAAACCTAATTTTGTCTCGTACCAATTTTTGTAAACCAAAAAGGCCATTGTCCCAACAAGAGCCAAACTAGTTGGCACTGGTAAGCCTTCGAAATATTTAGATTTACCTCCTTTATCTTTTGGAATATTGTTAACGGTGACATTAAACCTAGCCAATCTAGTCAATCCACAAAGCACAAAAAAACTTAAAAACAAGACATCGATAGTGGTTTGAAGACCCAAGCTGAAGGCAATTGAAGCTGGAGCAACGACAAAACTAATTAAATCTGCCAATGAGTCCAATTCTTGACCCATCAATGAAGATCTGTTTCTCAATCTTGCAACTCTACCGTCAAAGAAATCAAAAAAAAGACCCAATAAGATAAAAAAATGGGCTCTTTGGACATAGTGTGACTTTTCGGTTAACGTGAATCTTAGACATGATACTATTGAGTAAAAGCCAGAAAACCCATTAAGACAAGTGATGAAGTCGGCCATGTGAAGACTTCTAATCATGTTGAAGTGCCTGGTGTCATTTATGAATCCAATGTAGTCGCTTTCGTTCGGCGGAGGTAATGGTGTTTGGCTAGATATAGAGAATAATGAAGAGCTTCTTTTGAGTAACGTTGGTTTGTTTTCGTCATTGCTTCCAACTGAAGCACCAGTGCTGCCACTGGCTTCATCAATTTCAATTGCTGATGAGATGGCAGAATCTTCATTAGACGGGTTGAAAGCTGACATTGTGTGAATTATTGTGTGGTTTTGTGATGGTTAATAAAGAGATAGTCTTATATAATTTAACTCTGTACTTTAAATATGAATTGAAGTAGGTAATAATATATTTATAATGATTCAAAATAGTGGCAAAGAAACTCAGAGCAAACGCAAGAGTGGAATTGGCAACCTGAAGTGACTTTATATCTCTAGACAATGCCAATTTCGAATTTCAACGGCAAAAGAAAAAAGCAGGACGCCCCTCTTTTAGGAACCGAAAAGCAAACAGCAACACTTGGGTGCAAAAATATTTTTTTTTCTTTCATTCTCATTTCCCCAGCAAAAACGCAGAAAACTGCACCGCGCACATGTGACACTCGCTTTCGGCATTCCAACATCAATGCAAACACAACATCGGCGCACTCAGGCGAATAGGCATATCTACAAATGATTGACAATGCTACGGTATAGCTACTACCGGAAAACGACTACAGCTCTGTAACCGAAAATTATGTCTATTAATGCTATTGTATAAACCACGCACAGCAACCCAACAACTATCAATCAACCAATCAATTTTCATCGTCACTGCTCACCTTCTCCTTTTTGTGCTTCTTCTCTTTCTTGTCCTTTTTGTCTTTCTTTTCCTTTTTCTCTTTTTTCTCTTTTTTCTCTTTTTTATCCTTCTTTTCTTTCTTTTCTTTCTTTTCTTTCTTTTCTTTCTTTTCTTTCTTTTCTTTCTTTGGCTTCTCTTCGGCATCCTCATCATCTTCTCTCTTACGCTTCTTTAGCTGACTTTCGTATTTTTCTTCCTCTGGAGCAACAAAGTCCTTTTGTTTTTCCAAGTCCTTCTCCATACGTTTTTCTTCTTGTTTGGCGCGTTTCTCGTCCAACTTCTTTTGCTCTTTTTCCTTCTTACCCAAAAAGTACTCACCACTTTCAATTTGCAAATCAATCTTTCTTGGGGTTTGTGCAGGTGGGAATGGAGTGTAGACCTTATCCTTCTTTTTGTCAGCATTCTTTTGCTTAGGCTTCTTACGAGCAACGTTTCTCTTTTTGAAATTAGGCAAGAAGCGGCTCCAGTCTTCTTCTGCCAATTCTGGCTTTTTGGCTAATTCCCTTTTAATCATCAATTCTTTGATATGGTATATTGGATGAATGTTTTTCATACAGTCTTCTACAACTCTTCTAACATCTTTCAACCCTTTGTACGGGCCCATGGCACTGACAGTGTTACCTTGCACTAATATATAGCATTCAGTTAATAGTTCTAATGCTTTCAAAGTGTTACCTTGAGGACCCACCAATCTTTGTCTTCTCTTCACAAACCTTTCCTTGTTGGACACATTGTTACCGATTTTTATCACATCACAGGCAATTTCGTCTTCGAATATTCTGACTGCTTGAGGGAAAGGCACTGATCTTGCAAGCAACTTGATCATGTCTCTGGCCTTGAAGATGATGAATGGATCGTAGGTCTTAAGAGTGGTTTTCACAGTCATGGAACCTTCCACCAAATCCAAAACGCATGCCAAACGGTGTTTTTCTATGACTCTTGTTACTTCGGGCCAGACTTGTCTGAGATATTCTTCTCTGTATTTGGGGAACAAAGTCATAAAGGAGGACTCTTCAGTGAATGGCTGACCGGAGGCATTGTCTTCCTCTTTGAATTCCTCAATCTTCCACTTGTCAATGTCGGGAGTATCCCACGGCTTATCTTTATTGTGTGTACTTGGCATTATTGATGTGTGTTATGCTTTGCTGTGCGATACTGTATGCTGTGATGGAGTAGACAGTCTTAGCCACTCCAGTTATCAAGATCATTCATCATCGCTTCGTTTTCTCTATTTGCACTAAGAAAATTTTTTAAAGCGCAGATTTCCAGTCTTTTCCAGCCTCATCGCAGGTCACCCGGCGCGCAACCGCATCATCGCATAGTGCTTCATGGTTGCCCAACATGTGCAGCCGACGAGCTGTCAACAGCACACACCTAAAAGAAGAAAGATATTTCTATATTTCAACAAAGTTAGTCTCTATAGCACCCTTAGCACGAAAGCAGGCTTCACAGTATTGTCGTGCTCAGTCTGGTAAATACATTCTTACGATTGTGATGCCATAGACAATAACAAGTTTGGAGTTCTCTGAATGGCCTATTAAGGTGTAAAAGTGAAAAATGAAAATGAAAAGAGCTCGATAAGGGCAGTAGCTTTAGCCAAGATTTGAAACATATAAGCTACGGAAACAAAAAATACAAGCTGGCAGTATTTAGTTAGAGCCTAACAGTGGTCTCTGAAAATATTATCTTGAAGTGCGATAGAATCATGGCGATAACTTGTTTTGGTGGATATATCTCTGAATGGGCCAGCTGGTGCTAACAAACCTGCGATACCCTTACCTAGTAATAAAAGAGCTGTTATATGTGAAACCTGTCACTCAATAGCTACTGCATTGCACACTAAAACCTGGCCTTTTCTTACATTATCATCGACATTGTTATATATGTTGCCAAAAACCAATGCAACTGCGGCTTTGCTGGAAACTTGAATCTCCGGATCCAGCGGCAAAGCCCTCGAGGCAACAAGCACATTGGTGCTGCAACTCACCAGTTGCTCTGTGGCATAGATAAACCAGCACATTCATAAATGGTACCGCCTCAGATTAATGTTTGCTAATCCAAACGGTTCAAATAAGGGTCTGAGCTGACACAAGTCCATATAATCTCCAGCACTTAGACCGTCGTCTAGCATTGGCCGGTTGTGATTGGCGGAGACCTACAGGATGGGGGTTACCCTGTCGTTTTAGGCGATTGCCACTGCGCTGTTCACTTTTGATTGCCAGCCGAAATCTTCAAAACAGAGTTAACTGACACAGCAAATAGGGGCAACACCACATGAACAACTGTCCCCTTTTCACTAACACTCTCACATTCACGCTCTATACTCTATCATCTCCACCACATATCATTGACCATGTCGTATAATGATATTCCTATAGAGTTTACCGAGCTCACCAATCTAATTGAGAGCTACGGCATCTCTCCTAGCAATATTGACTTCAAGTCAACCACCTTGTCCGACTCCTACATATCCATCAAGGAAGAAAAATCTGTCGCCATTATCCCATTGGACGCCAACAACAATGCCCAATCTTTGATCAGAAAAAACATGAATGCTGATAATATTATCATGCATCCTGAAAGGCTTGTAATTGCCCTTAGATCTGGCCCTACTATGCAAGTCTTCGACTTGGGTTCCAAACAGAGACTAGGCAACTATAGTTTTCCAAACCCAAGTGAAGTCATTGTTTACTGGAAATGGTTAAATGCTGAAAACATTGCTATTGTCACCAACACCAATTTGTACAACTGGAATATTTCTTCTGCAAATTCTGTGCCTTCTTTGATCACTAGTAAAAACCCAGTCTTAAACAACTGCCAGATCATTAACGTCACCGCTAACAAAGACTTATCTTGGTTTGCGGTCAATGGTATTTTCCAAGATAATGGTAAAATTGCCGGTAAGATTCAGTTATTTTCCAAACAAAGAAACATTTCTCAAATAATCGATGGTCATGTTTCCAATTTTGCCCAATTCAAATTGCCAGGTGCCGTATCACCTTCCAATATTTTTATAATTGGTAACAGAGCTCCTGCAACCGGTGCCGGAAACATGCATATTATTGAAATTGACCACAATCCTTCTAATCCAGTATATGCAAAGAAAAACATTGACATCTTCTTCCCTGCTGATGCCTCGAGCGATTTCCCAATTTCTTGCCAAGTTACTGAAAAATATGGCATAATTTACATTTTGACCAAATATGGTTTTATTCACTTGTTTGATTTGGAAACTGGTTTGAACTTGTTTGTTAATAGAATTAGTGCTGACCCGTTATTCACTGCTTCTTCTCATTCTAACAATGGTATTTTGACAATCAACAAGAAGGGTCAAGTTTTGGCGGTGGACATCAACAAAACCACTATTATTCCATATATTTTGACCAAGTTGTCTAATGTTCAATTAGCATTGTCTTTAGCAAGTAGGGGTAACTTGCCTGGCGCAGAAAACCTTTTCTCTCAACAATTTGAATCTTTGTTGAATGCCGGTGATTATATTAATGCTGCCAAAGTTGCCGCTTCTTCTTCTCAGTTAAGAACCCCACAAACCATCGATCGTTTGAAGAATATTCAAGCTGCTCCTGGTCAAATATCGCCAATTTTGCAATATTTTTCTATCTTGTTGGATAGCGATAAATTAAACAAGTACGAATCTATTGAATTGGGTAAGCCAGTCTTGCAACAAAATAAACAACAATTGTTTGAAAACTGGTTGAACCAAAACAAAATTACTTACTCTGAAGAATTGGGTGACGTTGTTAAACCATATGATGCTAAACTTGCTTTGAAAATATACTTGGGTATTGGTAAAGATGAATTAGGTCCAAACCCAACCGGCAGCTCTTTTGGTAACGCATCTGCTGCTACCCCATCTCCAAGCATTAACAACAAGATCATTTTATGTTTGGCGGAATTGAATCAATTTGACAAAATCTTGCCATTCTGTGCTAGAGTTGGTTACAGTCCAAACTATTTAATTTTGATTCAGATGATTTTGAGGTCAAACCCAGACAAAGCGGTTGAATTTGCTAACCAATTGATCAACAGTCCAGATGCTGCTAAGGACCTTGATTTGGAAAAAGTTTCCGACGTCTTTTTCAGCTCTAACCATATTCAACAAGGTACTGCGTTCTTGCTCGAAGGCTTGAAAAATGACCAACCAAGTGAGGGTCACTTGCAAACCAGATTGTTAGAGATTAATTTGTTGCATGCCCCACAAGTTGCTGAAGCTATCTTGTCCAACAACATGTTTCATCACTACGACAAGCCAACTGTTGCTAGATTGTGTGAAAAATCAGGTCTTTATCAAAAGGCATTAGAAAACTACATTGATTTGAAAGATATTAAACGTAACATTGTGCACACCGAGGCTTTGCCAGTTGACTGGTTAATCACCTATTTCGGTCAATTAAACATTGAACAAAGTTTGGAATGTTTGAAAGAACTATTGAAAAACAACTTGCAGCAAAACTTGCAAATTGTTATCCAAGTTGCTACTAAATATTCCGAATTGATTGGTAGTGCTACTTTGATCAAATTATTTGAAGAATTCAAATGTACTGAAGGTTTGTACTACTACTTGTCTTCCATTGTCAATATCACTCAAGATGAACACGTTGTCTTCAAATACATTCAAGCTGCTGCTAGATTACAACAGTACAAGGAAATTGAGAGAGTTGTGAGAGACAATAGTCATTACAATGGTGAGAAGGTTAAAAATTTCTTAAAGGAAGCTAAATTGCCAGATCAATTGCCGTTGATTATTGTTTGTGACAAGTATAATTTTGTTCATGATTTGATTTTGTACCTTTACAAGAACCAATTCTTCAAATTCATCGAAGTTTACGTTCAACAAGTCAACCCATCAAGAACTCCTGAAGTTGTTGCTGGTTTATTGGATGTTGATTGTGATGAAAACATTATCAAGAATTTGTTATCTACCGTCATTGGCCAAGTTCCTTTGGATAAGTTAGTTGAACAAGTTGAATCTAGAAATAGATTAAAGTTGCTTTTGCCATTCTTAGAAACCACCTTGAATCAAGGTTCTCAAGATCCTGTCTTATTCAACACTTTGGCCAAGATTTACATTGATTCCAACAATAATCCAGAAAAATTCTTAAAGGAAAATGACACTTACAACACTTTGGAAGTTGGTAAATATTGTGAAAAGAGAGATCCATACTTGGCTTATATTGCATACTCCAAGGGTCAAAATGACGATGAATTAATCAACATTACCAATGAAAACTCCATGTTTAAATACCAAGCAAGATACTTGTTGAAAAGATCTGATTTGTCTCTTTACTCTAAGGTCTTGAGTGAAGAAAACATGTACAGAAGAGAATTGATTGATCAAATTGTTGGTACTGCTATTCCAGAGCTTAGTGACCCAGAACCAATTTCTCTTGCTGTTAAGGCCTTTATGGATAACAACTTGCCAGTTGAATTGATTGAATTATTGGAAAAAATCATTTTGGAACCAGATGCAGCTTTCGCTGAAAACCCATCATTGCAAGGATTGTTAATTTTGACTGCCATTAAGGCTGAACCTTCTAAAGTATCCAACTATGTTGAAAAATTGGATAAATTTGATCCTCACGAAATTGCTCCATTGTGTATTGAAAACCAGTTGAATGAAGAAGCTTTTGAAATCTACAACAAGTTTGAATTGGAACAAGATGCTCTCAGAGTTCTTGTTGAAGATATCATGTCTTTGGATAGAGGTGAAGAGTATGCTGAAAAACTCGATAAACCAGAATTGTGGTTCCAGTTGGGTACCGCACAATTAAACGGTTTGAGAATTAACGAAGCTATTGAATCATACATCAAATCTGGTGACCCATCCAATTTCGAAAGTGTTATTGATATTGCTGAACACGCTGGAAAATTTGAAGAATTAGTGCCATACTTGAAAATGGCTAGATTGACTTTAAGAGAACCAAAAATTGATGGGGAGTTGATTTTGGCATATGCTGAATTGGATAGATTGCATGACATTCAATTGTTCTTAAATGATTCTAATGTTGCTGATTTAGAAGAAGTTGGTGACAAATTGTACGATTACAAGAACTACAAAGCGGCTAAATTATTGTATGAAAGTATTTCCAAATACTCCAAGTTGGCTAGCACTTTGGTATATTTGAACGATTATCAAGCTGCTGTTGAATGTGCTAGAAAAGCATCCAACATTAAAGTTTGGAAACAAGTTAATAATGCTTGTATTGAAAACAAGGAATTCAGATTGGCTCAGATTTGTGGCTTGAATTTGATTATTGATGCCGATGAATTGGATGAATTGGTTTACAAGTACGAATCTGCCGGTTACTTTGATGAACTTATTTCATTGTTTGAATCTGGTTTGGGTTTGGAAAGAGCACACATGGGAATGTTCACTGTATTGGCAATCTTATACAGTAAATATGTCCCATCCAAGGTTATGGAACATTTAAAACTTTTCTGGTCTAGATTGAACATTCCAAAAGTTTTGAAAGCAGTTGAAGAAGCTCATTTGTGGAAAGAATTAATTTTCCTTTACAGTCACTATGATGAGTGGGACAATGCAGTGCTTACCATGATTGACAAGTCTGCTGATGCATTTGATCACAACAATTTCAAAGAAATTGTGGTTAAAGTTTCTAATTTGGAAATCTACTACAAAGCAGTGAACTTTTATGTGAATGAACATCCGAACTTGATTACTGATTTGTTGACAGTATTAACCCCAAGAATCGATATTGCTAGAGTGGTTAGAATTTTCCAAAAGTCTGACAACTTGCCAATGATTAAGCCATTCTTGATTAGTGTATTGGATAAAAATAACACTGTTGTAAACAACGCATACCATGACTTGTTGATTGAAGAACAAGATTACAAGTCATTGCAAGCCGCCATTGATGCTCATGATAGATTTGATTCTATTGACTTAGCCAGCAGATTGGAAAATCATGATTTGATTTTCTTTAGAAGAATTTCTGCATTCCTTTACCGTAAAAACAAGAAATTCAATAAGGCTCTTTCTATCCTCAAAACTGATAAGTTATGGTCAGACATGATCGAAACTGTTGTTATTTCCGATAGCGTTAAAATTGCACATGAACTTTTACAATATTTTGTGGAAATTGGTAACCGCGAGTGTTTTGTTGCTCTTTTATTCAGCGCTTATCACTTGATTGAATACGATTATGTGTTAGAATTAGCTTGGTTACACAATTTAAGCGATTTTATCAAACCATATGAAATTTCCATCAAGAAGGAACAAAGTGACAGAGTTAATGAATTATACAAAGACTTGAAAGAAAGACGAGAAAGAGAAAAAGGTGACGAAACTTCGACTGGCGCTGCTCCACAATTATTGCTTACTAATGGTGGAATTCAACCACAACAGCCATCTTTAACTGGTGGTTTGGGATACCAATCAACAGGTGCTGGTTTTGGTAATGGGTTCTAAGCTTGAGTTAAAAGCAGCATAGTGGTTGAATGATGCTATAAAATGAAATGAATCTAGCTAGACCGTGTGTATTTATCTTCTATTATTATTATTATTATTAGTATTAGTATTATGAATTTTTTAGAAAAAGAACAAAAAAAAAGTACTTACTATTTATGCCTATTTATCTATTTATTTATTTATTTATTTTTTTTCTTTAATTTGATTTGATTTTAACATTTGATTTGTGTTCGCTTGAACTTGAGCTTGAGTTTGAGTTTAAGTTTGTGTTTTTGCTTTTTAATACTTTGTTTTTTATTTTTATATCTTTTATACCTTTCGTTAGCATGAGTCCACGCAACGAAAGCTGCGTCGATATGAATGAATTAAAATGTAGCAAAATTTTGTTGTTCCGCAGTATAATAGAGAACTTACGATCTGTTTACGTAAGGAAGTAGGTATTATTGCTGATTTGTATGCAAAGTTTATTTTTATGTGTGTCTACTCACGAGATTGTAGAGTAATAATAGTATATCTTTTAGAAAATTGTAATTATGCATATTATTTAGTTGGGAGAAACGGTAAAAAAAATTGGCAGTCAGCTCAGGTCGGATGATTAAAATATTATTGTTATAACGCAATAGTATTTGAATTTGAAGGCTGACCAGGCCCGGCGAGTCGCATATGTTAATTTTTTTTTTTTTTTTTTTTTTTTTTCTCAAATAATAAATCAAGAAAATGACGAGAAACTCATAGCACTATACCTTATCTGTTTCGTTTTCTTGTTCCTTCGCGGGCTCCTTCAATGTCTCTCCAAGTTTGTAGAATCGACGGTCAAAATAAACTAATCCCCCGGTTTTTTTTTCCAAATTAGCATGATGATATTCACTATGACTTAAAATATCACGTACTTCAGCAACCCAAATTTCATGATCATCTACTTTGAATACTTTTTCTTTAGCACAGATAAAAATTCTTTCAGCTCTTTCCAACAATGGGATTTCAGTTTCAGTCTCAGAGTCTGACTTTTGGCAAGTATTGAGAAGCTGACGGCGCATTGCAGTGTGATTTTCGAGACTGCTGGAATAATACGGTATTACTGGCTCTTCAGGCTGCTGAGCAGAAATTTTGTCTTGCCCTTGTCGTTTGCTACTGCAATTATTGATGGCAGGGTTCTTAGCGTAGATCTGAGAAGTAAAGAGGTATTCATGTGGCAGCAAGTCAAGGAACGGTTGAGTAGCTAAAAAATTCACTGCTGATGGTGATTGCAACTGTGACGGCGACTTTAATTGGGATTGTGATTGGGCCTGTGAAGAAGTTTGTTGTTTTGACGTTGAAAGCGTATCTTTAGATTTCAGTATCCATCTAACTCCTCTGCTAAAATTTCTAGCTAGTCTAACAGAGTTCTCATTTGGTGGAAGCAAATGTATCGCAAACCATTCATGTTGATGTAATTTGGTACTGGTGGAGGAAGGTACTTGTAAATTGAATTGTATTAGAGTACGCGGTGTGACAGAAAGTGACACAACCGATGATAACGTAAGGCCATGGAGTTCAGATACAGGGATGTCGTTTTTGATGTTTTCGTCATTGGTGCTAGTATTGGCATCGGCGTTAACTTTAGTATCGCCAGTAAGTAGATTTTTGCGCCTGCTGACGGCGGAGGTCAATATCATGGCCTGACTGCCTACCCGTGACATGCTTTCTTTGTATGTATTGATATGAAAATCTAACGGGCTTCCATTATTGTTGCTGCTGCTACTTCTGTTAGCGTTGGTACTGTCCAATTGATGATGATGCTGGTGCTGCTGATGCTGCTGGTGCTGCTGGTGCTGCTGGTGCAGAGCTAATTTGGCTGCAGTGCTATAGCTCCTCACGGGGACTCTGCGTATTATTATAGCGGCTAGCGAGGGACTAAAGTAGGATATCATTGAGTTTAATAAGGACAAAATGAATGGGAGTCAAACAGCGGCAAGCACTTGAGAATTGAGTAGTCAATTGTCACTTGTCTGCTGTATTAGTATCCACTACTGCATCTCGTCGTTCGGTTTCTCAAAACTTGTTGATGGCTTATTGAGAATTTCGCCAATGCGTTACGAGCGCGCGCTGCTGCTCTGTCACCGCAGCCAACGCCTTGACTGTGTTTAGTCAAGGGTCCTACGAGAAAAGATAGGCATCATATCGAAATTAATGGACAAACGAACCATGTTATCAAACATTTTGCTAGATACCTGTACTTTAGCTATTCCAAATAGTGCCAAGCAACTATCAAAGTGCTATAGTAAAGTAGCCTTCTATAAAGCTCATTGGGGTTATACTCCAACTTATAGACTTCACTGTCCTTTCAATACAATACGCATATCTGACAACAAGTAAACAGCACTAGCTAAAACTTTTATTTCGTTTAGCTCCCAGGTTGTCAATGTCTACAGAAAGCAATGCATATATAGCACTGTGTGAAAAAAGCTTGTATAACATGCTTCAAAAGCACTTCGGTATCATCCATTTTGGTGATCAATCTCTTCTTGAGATCTATTTAAAAAAAGAGCAAAAAATGATGCAAGTTTATAATTATATTATATATGTTAACACCCCTCACTCACTCCAAGGTTACTATCTTCCGCCTTCTTTAAAAGCGTTATAGTATTCCAACATATCTTCCGTGATACCTCTTTTCACACCTGCCAATGCTTGTTCGAAATGTCTTTTTTCCACTTTATCAGTTTCCTGATTTTCCATAATAGCAGCTATACCTGCCTCCTGACACACTAAAACTACCTCAGCTCCCGAAAATCCTTCTAGTCTTTTGGCAACCTCCTCTAAATACTGTTTTTCCAATTGGAAAGCTTTGGTTTTCATTTCTAAAATTTTGAGACGGCCCAAAAAGTCTGGTGGACCCACGTAAATATGTCTGTCCAATCTTCCTGGTCTAAGTAATGCCGCATCAATAGATCCTGGCTTATTGGTGGCTCCCACAATAATTACCCCATTAAGTTCTTCAACACCGTCGATTTCGTTCAACAAAGTGGTCAACACATGACCAGAAGCTGAAGTACTGCTGGCACCGCCATCATCCATACGATCCGGCGACAAGGCATCAATTTCATCAAAAAATATAATACTTGGTGAAGCTGCTCTAGCCTTACGAAAGATTTCTCTAATTGATCTTTCCGATTCACCCACATACTTGTTGAAAATTTCTGGACCTTTCACTGCCAAAAAATTCAATCCCGACTCTGTGGCTAAGGCTTTTGCCGTTAACGTTTTCGAACAACCTGGTGGACCGTACAAAAGAACCCCTTTTGGAGCATTCACTCCCAATGCTTTGAAAGTACCAGCAGCTTCTAATGGCAACTGAACCATTTCTTTTAACTTCTGTTTTAATTCATCTTGGCCACCAATGTCGTTCCAGTAAACTTTTGGCATTTCCAAGAAAATTTCTCTCATTGCACTAGGACGAATTTCGTTCAATGCAGTTTCCACATCAGCCATAGTTACTTTATACCCGCCTCTTTGAATAGTGACCATCACTGCTTCTCTGCAAAGCGCTACCAAATCAGCGCCAACATAACCATGAGTCTTACTAGCAATCAGCATAATATCGGCTTTTTGGAAGTCATTAGTACCATTTTGCTGCCTTTGTCTTTTAAATAATCTTGTTAAAATGTCCAATCTTGCATTGACATCAGGAATGCCAATCTCGATCTCTTTGTCAAATCTTCCTGGTCTTCTTAGTGACACATCAATATTGTTTGGTCGGTTAGTGGCCCCAACGATCATCACTCGGCATGAATCCTCCATGTTATCCATCAATGTCAACAATGTAGCAATGATTCTGTTATCGTTAGCGTCCTGTTCATCAGCACTATCGCCTGATGCGGTACCCCTATTAGGCAACAACGAATCAATTTCGTCTATAATGATCATTGATGGCTGGTAAAGACGTGCTTCATTGAAAATCTCCTTAAGTTTCAGTTCAGCATCGCCCAAGTATTTGGAGATGATAGATGGCCCATTAATGCGGACCATATGAACGCTGTTGAAAAACTCGTTTTGTAAGTTATTTAAAATCATAGTTTTCCCAGTACCTGATGGACCATAAAGTAATATTCCTCGTGATGGTTTGACATGGAAGTAACGGAACACTTTAGGGTTATTGAGAGGAATACGAACAAGGGATTTAATAAGAGAAAGTTCATGTTTAAGGCCGCCTACGGAGTTGAATTTCGGAAGTTGTGGCAAATTGCTATATTTATGAGATGGAATAGCGGCGAATTTCTGTTTTCCAGTGATTATTGTGTAGTCGAGTTTGGTATTTGATCTATCAATGATCCGAGCTGGTGACACAAGTCTCTGATTATTTTTGACACTTATGTCTTCAGCTGCTTCTTCAGCTTCATCAATTAATTCCTCTTCTTCCTCCTCATCCTCTTCATCATCATCAATGTCATCCTTAGCAATAATAACATTATCTGTTACGGACAATCTCAGAATATCAGGTAATTCCTCATCTTTGGTTTTAGCAAACATGTCAGCATAGCAGTACTTGCCATTTTCACCTTGTGGTTCATAGTCAACTTCCACCACTTTGACATCTACGTTGCCAACAACCTCATTGGAATCATTTACCAAATCAATATTTGGCAATTCTAAACCCGGCATAACCACCCCTACATCGTTTAAAAATTTGGCAACTTTCACTTTGAACTTTTCGCTCAATTCTTCAATACGTGTCACTGCTGTACTTTCTTCTTTAACTTTCTTGTTTGGTCTGATTGCCAACAACGCCCTTTTGGCATAACTCACTTGATATTTCACTTTCTCTACCAGTAATTTATCACCCAAGTAAAAACCTCCTAAACGGCGCAAACTGCGAGATAATTGTGCCACATTAAGGACACCGGATCCTTCAGCAACAGCAGCTATACCGAGTACGCCACTTGTAGATTCCTCAAAACGAGAAACATATACAATGTCACCAGAATTAATTTGTATCAATTTGAGAACATCCTCGCTGAAATAGATTTTGGTTGCGTGCTTAGAACCCTTCAGAGATGGGGTTGGGCGGGCAATGAAAAATTTTGGAGGTTTGGGGGCTTTAACTGGTGCCGCTGAGCCTGCTGAAGTGGCACCGGCGGAACTTTTCTTTGATGATGACAGCGTCTTCGGAGCCATTTTCTGTGTGATTAAGATCAGATATTTTGCTAGTATTTGAGTCGTTTTTTGTTGATTCTGCAACGATGTTATTTTCTTTTTCTTTAATAAAAAAAAAAAAAAAAAAAAAAAAAAATATTTTTCAGTTTTGGTTCCGTTTGGCTGCATGTGCCTGCATAGCAACGGGAATTCGAAAGTTGAAATCAAAAAATTCAAAAGTTGAAAAGTCTGTTAACCGCGATAATGGCTTCGATGACGATGGCGATAATTACAAACGCAGACGGTGAGAAATAGACACTTTCAGTAACAAACGTATTCAATTATGACGAGCCTTTCTTACAGAATAAATAGCAGTGCTTTTAGCAGTATGCTTAGGCTTCACAGCGAGCTCATACAGTCCATATTCAACCATGCTACCTGCAGTCATTGCCAAAGACAAAGCCAACTACAACAACAACAAAAACGACAACAACAACGGAGCATTGGATACTACCACTTTTTAACTTCTGATCCAGAGAGTGCAGCAACAATAAACTTCAACAATAGTCATAGCAGTGATAACAGTGTGCCGCAAACTGCAAATAAAGATGGAGTATCGCAGCATAACCATAATAACATTGTGCTTGGCAGGAAAAGTCTTCCAGCAAAAATTCAAAGCTGGATCAAAATCTCAGAACAGGACAAATTATTACGCAAGCCTAAAAATTACATGTTAAGAGACCCACTTCTGAGAATCAACGAGCGAAGAAAGCAGCGTATTCAGCGGCGATTAAAAGAACATAACATTGATCTTGCCAATGATACTGCTGACAAAGAAGAGGCGAAAAAAGCAGCGATAATAGCATCACAAATTCCGCAATCTAACTTTGAAAGACGATGCAGAGAATATTCAAACAAGTTGAAGCGATTCATGGGTGATGATTTCGCTTTCCAGGACGATACACTCCTATTTAAAGCGATTTATGCAATAAGGTCCTTTGACTTCCCATTGAGGCAACAATATACCACCACTACAGCTGGAAAAGCTATGGACAATAAGAATGAAAATAATAATAACAATAATAACAACGATAAAAATGATAATAATAAAAATGACAGAGTTGATCTTGACAGCGCAAAGTTAGTATCTTTGGGCCAGTCGTTTTATAATTTGACCATATCTCAATTTTTACTAGACTCTCAATCTCAAAGATCCACCACAAGAGTATATCAGTTTGGTAAACCTGAATTTCATAAACTCAAAGACTTGGCTCTTATCAATGGATTTGATTTTGACAAGTTGAGTGAGAATTATCACTATCTTGGTTCCAACAATCATGGGCTTACAATAAAATTCATCCATAAAAACAACTTAAATTTTCGTTTCAATAGAGTTTTGCTCCCGATAAAGGAATCACTGATTTATCGCCGTTTGTATTATCAAACCAACCACCAAAAGGTGAAAAATGCGTTAATTCTTGGATATGTGGTTAATCATAAAGGTTTAAAATTTAGAAAAATGAAAAAAGTGATTTCAAAATTTAGGTATCAGAAAAAGCAAATTAAACAACTAGAACTTGTTGAAAGGAAAAAAAATTTGAAATTTTTCCGTATGTTGATTGGCTTGGTTAATGTGAATTTTGGAGCAGAAAGAGCAAAAAAATTTATTCATGAAAAAATACTAAGAGGCAAAGATGGATTGCTAGCGCTTTCTGCTTCTAGAGGGCTGTAAAGCCTTTTTTTTTTTTTTCTTTTTTTTTTTTTTTTTGTTTCTATAATCTTTACATAGATAACCCTAATCGTTTAGGTAAGTCATGTTTAACTCTTTTTGACTGTCGCTGTCGTTTGTTGGAAAATATAGTGGCCGGAAACCGTTTCATATAAAAATAATTAAATGCATATTTTGATACGACTAGCAAGTAAATTTGATCAATTTGAAAAAGAAAGAACAGCAAAATATGCTTTGAATGCATAGCAGAGCCAACCTTGTTTGGACTCAAAAACATTTCAGATATTTATATGTACAACATCGAAAGCCAAAATTGAATAACTGACAAAGTCTGCTTTGGAGCCACAGGCAAGGTACAATTATAATCTGTTGTGAATAGAGAATTAAGCGCTTTTGAAATTTTGCAAATGAGCAATTAACTTACTAACTCATAGGAGCTTAGTGTGACTAAATAAAACGTTTTATAACCCCAAATTTTTTGGAGCATTTATCCTTTTGCACGTAAACCTTACTGAATCCAACACCCTTATAAATAATCTTTTTTGAATCGGCTTGAGCTATCAGCAACCAACCCCAAAAGAATATCATTCTTTTTGGTATCTCTATGGGTAATTCTTGCACAGTGTATATACACTTTTCCGTTGAGTCAAGCTTGTCTTCTATGAAGGATATCCTGAATAAATGCAATGATTTTGTTGAAAGCAATGAAACTATTGTTTTTACTGGTTATGTCAATATTTATACCACAAAATAGAAGTTGGTATGTTACTTGGTCAAACACTACCATAAACTCGGGGACCTAGACCTAAGCCTATTAAGGACTTTAACAGGTCAACGCATGGCTCAACAAGGCGGTGCGTATAAACCGTGAAACTCTCATTAAAGTTTTTATTGTGACTGAGGTAGCCTTTTTACTGAACTACAGAAATCTCGAAACCTGAATCCTGGAGAGCTATAGCCGCTTTTAAAGTTTTACAATTATTAAATTATACAAACGTATGTATTGTGGTTGTTATTTAAATGCAGTAACTGTCATCTAAACTATGCTGAAAGACAAACACTTACTAAAGGCTGTACTAAGACTCAGTAACACAAGCACAATATAGTGATGGTATTATAATACTTGGTAGGTTGTTTCTTCGCTGCAATGAAAATATTTGCCAAAATTTTGAAGTAGAAGTCTACTGCTAAAGATGCAAAGGCCGAGTTTTTTGTTGAAAAAGCTGATGACCTGGTAAAATTAAGCCCTGACTTTAAAAATGTTGAGGAACTATCAGAGTTAAAATCTATTATTGAAACTTTTGGAGATTTCACAGATTCCCAACTTCAGAAGTTTGCCTTAGAAAAAAGTCTTTTATGTGTTGGTGTTCGTGTGCATTAGAAGCACAATTTGTTGAATACAAAGATTCGAATATATTTGAGTGATTAAATCTCTTTCAGTTCCTAAATTAGTTTTTTCTAAAATACTGCCTAACTATTCTCTTTATTCTTCAATAGGAAACTTTTTCAGTTCTTTATTACACGTGGTTTTACAAGATTCACTTCAGTTAATTCAACACAAATATCTTCCACCTTAATCTAGATTTTGTATCCTTCAGCTATTCATGCAAACGCGATGAGTTGTTTTTTTTTAAAATGTTATTCAAAGGGTTTATTGAACCACTTTATAACAGTTCGCTTGACAAATTGCTGTTTTTGGACCAAAAATGCCAATTTATGGGATTTATCAGGTTGCTCTACTTTACAAATGAGATTAAAGGTATCGAAAACAACACCGCATATATTTAATGCCCAAACTAAAATGAGATATTAGTCCCAAGATTGAAACATTGGAAGCCTTGCAAGCAGGTTAAATGTTTATTAAAATTCCAGAAAATATGTTATTTTGAAAGAGGTTAAACTAAAACAAAATGTTGCTCAAAAAAAAAAAAAAAAAAAAAAAAAAAAAAAAAGAGCTAGCAGTGATTAAAGTCAAATTTCTGACTTTTTTAGTAAAATGTATATAATATCTTGGTATTTAATATTCTATCTAAAACTTGTTTTATATATTAAATCACTAATATACGTACCCATTGACCTTTACTATTTTCCAATTAATGTTACATCAGGAGGTTAATGTACATGTGCGGTAATTTCCCACTCATATGCTTAACTTATGTTTTTTTTTTTTTTATCATATGATATCTATAATGCCCTTTAGCTACAAAAAGTTAATAGTTATAACACATTGTATTTTTTGTAACCATCGCTGTCCAAAGTGCGGAGTGCTATCGCGATATCTTCTTGGATATCAGCAATTAAAGCCTCTTTTGTAGTATAATCTAATTCTGGTCTGATATAACCCAACACATTGAACTCGATAGCTGCACCATAGAAGTTTTTATCAAATTTGTGCATAATGTGAACTTCTGCTGCTTTTTCCTTGTTTTGATAGAATGGGTTCCATCCAATTGACATAACGTGGGGAAACACCGTACTAAGCTCTTTTTCACTAAGTTTATGGCCATAACTAAATTCCACAGCCCGCTGTTGTTGGCTATCAGGAGTAACAAGCAGCTTCGTCTCAGTTGTCTTATGATTCAAGTTAGGGGAAACACGGCAGAAGCCAAAGTAAACGCCTACTGGCAATTCATGGAATTCTGGTGAAAGTGATTCCATGGGGATATTGGCTGTGGGAATTCCAAGATCCAGTGAGCCTCGGCCAAAACCAGAGACAATGTGGCTGGAGGCGATTAAAGGGAAAGGCGGCTGCGGCTCGGCTGGAATATTTACTTGTGGTCTAGTCATGGTTGTGGATTGGTGGCGTGTTCGTTGATGTTTGAAGAGTGTTTAGTATTTAGTGATTGGTGATAACAATAATTCAAGATTATGATAAATCACCCTCACAGTCACGTGAAACAGGTGGATCATCACTGCTTCGTCGCAGTTTCAGTTTCCTGGATCAGTTTCACTGCTCTTTACCAAGTACTCATTAGTTATCAGCAATTGCAATTGATAACCTCTCAATCACAGTTTTGTATAAATCATTATCAACGATAAGTAATCAGCTAATTTTTTATTGCAGTCTTTAGTCCCCTTTTAATTACCAAAATGTCTGCAGAATCATACAACCGCAATGGCGAAGCAGCATTGCTCGATCAAAACTATTCCCAGGCCCTTGAGCAATTCAACCACGCCCTCAACATTGATGACAGCCCAAAATACTTTGCTAACAGAGCAAGAGCCCTCATTGGTCTTGGGCAGCTCGATCAAGCCAACAAAGACATTCAGCATGCCTTGCAAACATCAAATTCACAATCAGCTCATGCTCATGCTGCTGTTGGTGAACTTAACGTCAAGCAACAAGATTATCAAGCCGCCACCATTGCTTTTGAGAAAGCATCACAACTTAACGAATCAAACAGTCATGAAAATGACAGAAATCTTGAAAATTCCTTAAATCGTAATTTGGAACATTTGCTGACTTTGCTAGGTGGATCAGTGGCTCAAGATCGCTCTTTGGGAGATCAAGAAAGAGGACTCAGCAGTACAATTTTAAGTTCTGTGTTGAATAATGGTGGCTCTACGAGTAATAAATTTAGCTTGTTAAGTAAACTATTCTTGAAAAATAGCGGTTCAAGCACTGGCGGTGCGGGATCTCAAAGTATAGGAAGTTTAGGCCCATTGGTGGCTCTAGTGGCCGCTGGAATGGCAGGTAAGAGTTCAGGTGGTGGTAGTTCCGGTGGTAGTTCCGGTGGCCTATCTTCTTTACTTTCGTCATTTGGTGGTAGCAGTTCACATGGGTCTGGCGGCTCTTCTGGTGGGTTTGGTAACATCAGTGATTTGATCAACGGATTCACCGGCGCCATGAACCAAGGTGGCAGTGGTGGAGGACAAAGCTATGGTAGCAATAGCGCTAGTGGATATTCTCATGGTAGTAACAATAATCACAGTGGTGGATATTCTTCCGGTGGATCTTCTGGAGGCCTTGGAAATCTTGCTGGTATGGCACAAAGTTTCTTAGGAGGTCAAAGTGGCAGAAGAAGCGACAGCTCTTCTCAACAAGCTCATGGCAATAACGGTTATGGTAACGGTAATGACAATAGCAGTGGTTCTAGCTTCTCACAATATGCATCAATGGCTCAAGGATTCTTGTCAAATCAAAGCAATCAGAACCAAAATCATGGTAATAATAATCAAGGATATAGTCAACATCAAAACCAAGGACAAGGAGGAAATAATTTTTCGCAATTTGCATCCATGGCTCAAGAGTTTTTAAACAAAAAAAATTGACGCTACGTAGTTTACTTTTTTTTGGATAATATTGGCGAACTTATTTACTTGCCTATCTGCTTACCCTTTTTTTATGTCATCATTTTTATAATAGTTATTTATTTAACCTAATGCACTTTTAGTTCTATTTTCGAGCACTTACATTCAAAAAAATTCAAGTAAAAACTATCATAAAGTTCTTCAAAATATGCGTAGCGCTCATGAGCTGTAAAGTAGTGGTAAAGCATAGCAAATATCTTCACAGATTTTACCATACACGCGTCTCCCTTCTAGAATATAAATTTTCTTGCGACCACAATTCCAAAAAGCAAACAAGTAAAACAAAACCAAATTAACTAAGAATTCATCTGAAATACTCATCTGGGGTCAAGAACCTAATACCCACATTTTTAGCAAATTCCCGATCGCTATTACTAAAATCTCCTTTTCTTCCCGCTGCATCCCCAACATAAAAACTATTAGCAATATCCACCGTACCTCTCACTTTCCCAGAAAATTTGTCCAATTCAGCAATTAAATTCTCCCACATCCCGATATTCGGTTTGCGATTCCTTACGAATGGATTTTCCAAAGATTCGGTATCTTGGTAACGTGGGTCATTTTTAAGCTTGGCCGGTAACTTGGGAGCAGCGTAGACAAACACATCATTGGAAATTCCATTGTTGTGCAATGCAGCCAAAATTGCATTAATTTTGGCTTGAAAATTATTAAATGATTTGGATACTTTTTGCTGATTTTTGGCACTTGATGAGTTCGCCTCAGGAGCCACAATAGATCCCTGGTTGGTGAATATTACAATAGTGGTGTTCTGTGATTGTACTTCACTTTTTGACAATTTATCATTGTCGCTGTTACTGTTATTGTCGCTATTTTTATTGATTGTATCGCTATTTTCAACCTCAATTCTGGCAATGTCAGATTTGAGCTTTTCTATAACTTTTTCATTAAACCATTTCCAATCGCTGCTCCCCATAGGGAACTTGCGGCCTGACTTGGTGGTGATTAGTGTGCCATCAAGATCAAAACATGCAACAACTGGTTTTTTTTCAACATCACC
This sequence comes from Saccharomycopsis fibuligera x Saccharomycopsis cf. fibuligera, assembly GCA_001936135.1. Taxonomy (NCBI): domain Eukaryota; kingdom Fungi; phylum Ascomycota; class Saccharomycetes; order Ascoideales; family Saccharomycopsidaceae; genus Saccharomycopsis; species Saccharomycopsis fibuligera x Saccharomycopsis cf. fibuligera. The sequence goes on along the minus strand of CP012817.1, from coordinate 2,359,204 downwards.
GGTATTGATATTACCTTGGGGGTCATATTCAGTGGCAGTTTCAATGATAGTTTCGTCATCTCCAGTTCTCTCACTAGTTGTGGGAGTATTTTCTATTTTCCTATTAGATTGGCTAGCAGAGTAAAATAGTGCTTTTGGATTTTTAGGGACAACGGAAATCAAGTACGGTTTTATTGTCCAATTATAATTGTCAATGTTGAATTTACTATTTCCATCTAGCGATACTGGCAAAGCAGACTTTTGTTGTTGTTTTTGTTGTTGTTTTTGTTGTTGTTGCAGTATAGCATTGGCAATCTTATCCTGTTTGTCTTTTCTTTTACTGCTGTTATGTGAAGAGGCAGCAGCATTTACTTTGGCTTTGGTAATCTTGCTAGTTTGAGCGTCAAGGATCTTGACAATGTCCTGCTTGGTCATTGTTGTTTATTTATTATGCTGTCAAAAATTAAACCTTAGTTATAAAATAGTCACAAATACCTTCAATAGTAAGTTCATTCTGTAGCAACCGATGTTGGGCATTGTGCAGCGCATTGTGAGATAGGACTGCCAAAGTATTGGAAATAAGGTTACCCGCCTTTTCACGCCCTATCTTGAAAAATGAAAAAATTCTTGATCGAAATATCAATCAACCTTTCAAAGAATAGCGTTACAAATCAGAGCGAACACTTAGCATAAGGGCAGACATTATCATTTAACAAACATATTCACAATAATAACAATATACCGCACAACATGTCCCTCGTTCATCTTGCTAACGCCTGTACGCACTTGAGAAATTGTTCCATGGCCAATATCAGCCTTACCAAGATCCCACTTACTAGACTTCATCTCAATCTTTCATTACATCTCTACAAGCAAGGTTTTGTGTCGTCGATTCAAAAAGGCTCCGATGTTGCCCCAGATAATGCACAAAATCCAGTGGAAGTGACACCAGACAATATTGCCACGAGAAACTTGTGGTTAAGTTTGAAGTATCGTAACAATAAACCTGTATTGAACCATTTACAGTTGATTTCTAAGCCAAATTTAAAAATCGAACTTACTGCTACTGAAGTGAAAGCTCTTGCTGCGGGACTTTATGTTAGAAAAATTAAGCCTATTCAGCCTGCAGAAACCATTTTAATAAAGCTTGAGAATAAACAGGTGGTGGATTTGCAAGAAGCTGCTGCTAAGAATTTAAGCGGTATGGCTCTTTGCAGATTTGGGTGAGCAGTGGTAGTTGCTATTAATGGAAGTAATGTTAGTTTGATTTGGAAATGGTTCGTTAGAAGAACAAGTTTGGAGTGTTTAAGAGTTAAAATTTGTGGACATTTGCAAATGAGTAGCTGGTGGATAGATTACAAATGAATAGGTTTTGAGCCCCATGATGTTACAGAAAGATACTGCTGCAAAGGCAGCTTGTCGATACAGATAGACATCACCAGACTTAATTAGCAATAAGTGGTGGGCTTTTCTTATAATGATAACACTTTTTTATCTTGTATATATATTATGGCATGTATATGTTATGCAGCATTATACGTATACACTTGTTTTTGCTTTTCTACTCAAATGTAATCTATTTTTTTTTTTTTTCAGAATTCTTCCTGTAGAAGCATTCGTAAAATTTCTACAACACAGACAATATAATAATACATCATGGCATAGTCAATATTGAATTTTTACTTGATACATAAACATTAAGCCTCCACTGTACACTTTTCAACCCTCATATCTCAACAATAGGCCCGGAACCAATAGAGCGCCATCCTCTCATGTCCAAACTCCAATCCTTCCATTTCTCCAACTCCTTTTTGATTTCATCAAATGAATAGTTCTGGTTTGTTTGAGCTTGCTGGTACTGTTGTTGGTAATATGGCAGTTGTTGCTGATACTGTTGTATTTGTTGATTTTGTTGTTCTACCGCGTTCAGCGAACTGTGAGAATAACTTGAGTACAAAGGATTATAAGACCCGAAAAACGAGCCCCTTTTTGTCTGTTGTGGCTGTTGTGGCTGTTGTTGTTGCTGAAATCTTGGTTGACTGTGGAAAGACAGCTGATGGTGAGGATAAGGTGATGCTGCTGGAGACAACGACACTTCAGATTCCTCACCGTCATCTTCATCATCATCATCACCTGTTTGCAATTTACTTGAAGGAGTATAATCTGGTTTATATTTGTTATGATTAAGTTTAAGTTGCTTGACGGTTTCTTTCAATGTTTCTAATTCATCCAACAAATCCATTTTTTCGAATTTTAAATTTGAATTTTCCTTTTTGGCCTTTTGAAGTTGCTCAGTTGTGGTTTTAAGCTGAGACGTCAATTCGGCAATCTTAGCGTCTTTGTCAGACTCACTAAGGCTTGATTCCGCAATACCTGTGACAATTTCTGCAGCTGCAGCATCTGCGGAATCTGTTGCTAATGTTGGGGCTACCATTGGTTCAAGAGCCTTTTTACGTGGAGGAGACTGTGGTGGCTTCGATTCATCAAGTTTACTGAAAAAATCGTCTTCTTCGGTCTTTTTGTCATCAGAACCGAACAAGTCATCAAAGGAGTCTTTCTTTTCTGTAGTCAATGCAGTTGGTTCAAGTTTTTCTTCTTTTGATTTATATTTTCTTCTTTCCTCTTCTTTCTTTTCCTCTTCTTTCTTTTCCTCTTCTTTCTTTTCCTCTTCTTTCTTTTCCTCTTCTTTCTTATCCTCTTCTTTCTTATCCTCTTCTTTCTTCTCCTTAGATTCACTTTCTTCTGATTTATCATCGCTCAATTTCTTATTAGATTCTGCTTCTTCATCAGCTTCATCTTCAGCTTCCTTTTGTTCCTTTGTTTTATCATCATCATTATCATCAGCCACTTTGGCCCCTTCTTCTTTCTCCTTTGACTTTTCATCGTTCAAGTCTACTTTAGAGGTTTCTTCCGCATCAGGAGTATCTTCTTTATCCTTTTCCCTTTCTGACTCTGGTTCTTCGGTTGCATCTTTATTCTCTGCATCTTTATCCTTCTTCTTCTTACCACTCTTCTTCTTCTTTTGTTGCTTCTTTAATTTTTCAAACTAAAAAGGACAGGTTAGTACTCTTAATCCTTAGTAAAAGCAGAGGAAAATGGCAATGGCAATGGCAAAGTAAAACTCAATGTAGTTGCATAGTTTGAGCTACAGTAGAGGTTTATAGCATAGGTCATAATGATATTGCTATATTATTTATGAGCAACCGCGCTGCAAACCCGGTCCAGTTAAATCCGGCTACTCACCTTCTTTCTAGCAGCTTCCAATTTCTCCTCCTTGGATAACTCTTCTGGCGTTTTAATACTTTCCGTGTCGGCCATGATTAATACTTTCTATAATGATAGCAACTTTGATCTTGATTTGTGTTTTCTACTTATTCAAAGGTTCATCAAAGACCTGTACTGACAATATCAATAAGTGAATCTTCATCGTTATCGCTGTTTGTCGGTTGTCAGCCTTGTTGGTAAGGGCTCATAACGTATACTCAATATAAAACGCAATGCGCCGCTCGATTTTTTCGCTCGGGGCAAACAATACTACCGATTATAATCGCTTTGATCAGTTCAACTGACATACGCCCCTACCTTTCTGTCAAATCTCAAATCATTTTAGAGCAAATAAAATTTTTTAAGAAATACTCCTTAATTGCTGAAATTCACCACACATTTTTGATAAAGGTTTTTGGTGTTATTATTTATATTTTTTTATCAAGATCCTTATCAATATCAATATCAATAATAACTTCAATTAGATCAAAATGTCTAGAGGAAACCAAAGAGACAAAGCCAGAGAAAAAAATTTAAAGAAACAACAGCAACAAAAGAAAAAACAAAGTGGAGATCCAAAAAAAAGATTGGAACAAGATGCACAGAGGCTAAGAGAAAAACAAGCTGCTGGTATGTATACAATATTTATCACTGACTTGATTTGAGATGATTTGACGTGATTCTGCTCTATTTTAGTATAAACCGAACGCACTTTTTCATCTTGGTTGGAATCTGTTTTGAGATAACATTGATCAACTCAATTGAAGTCGAGTTATGTCAAACCGGGTTCTGCATGGCTAAACATGGCAAAGTTTGTATCAATACCAAGACTTAGTATTATTATCATAATATATTATTTTATCTATTTTTGCCAATTCCGGTCGTGTCTTGGGATAATATATATCCCAAGTAGTATTTTAATTAAGCTCAAAGCAAAAATCACAAGTACATGATACTAACTGGCTAAACTTTAGCTGATGCCAAAAGGGCCGCGCAGGCTCAACAGGCTCAAAAAGTTTGAGAAGACTTTAAGGTCTAAAAAGCTCTGTTATTCTTTGAGCTAAATGTTGGTTCAAATTTTTTGTTGGTTATTGACTGCTAACTTAGCGAACCTGGAAAAACTGCTGGTTTGTCAAACCTGTTAACGAGGGCTCAACAAGTGTATGTCGAATATCACTAATATTAACCAACATGGTCACTGTATTTATTTATGTTGTGTTTTACTTTTTATTCTCATTCTTTATTTTTATTACTTTCACTATATATACTGCAAGTAAGCTACTAGCTATTATGATTGAACGATTTATTATTATTATTATTATTATTATTCTTACTAGTAGCAGTGCTAGTACATTTACTGTCTTTATTAGAAAAAGTTTTGGTTTAACGTAATTATAGGCCAGCTATAAGTTTATCTTCGTAGTGTAGATTATTGTATAATTTCTTATTTTTTGTCAAATATTTCCTTGTGTTGCTTGTGTGTAAATGGTTCTCCATTTCTTTCAAAGCTTTGTGTAGGTGCTGCGGATTCATTGTTGTCTTCTAATCAACCTCAATATTTTCACAAAGCGTTTTAAAACTCTTGTTAAAAAACAAAACAGTGCACTGGAAAAACAAAGTAGTAACTATGGAGTAGTCAAAATACTGATTTGCTACTTCTTGCCAGTCCCAGAGAACCCTGCGAATCCCATTTGTTTCATAATCTCATCATTACCATCCTTATCTCCCAAGCCTCCATCAGCTTCCTTCCTCCTCTGCTCTTGGTCCAATTTCTTTTGCTTCTTTTCCTTTTTTTTTTGCTTTTTCCTTATCGTTTCCTGCTCTTCAAATCTCTGCCTTTCTTCTATTCTTCTCTTCAAATTGAAAACCTCCAAATCATTTTCCTGTTCTTTTTCTCTTAACTTTTGTTCATAAACCGCTTGTAGCTTTTTTTTCACGTCTTCCACTGTAATATTATTATTAAGATGCGATGTCTTGTATTCCGAATTTTCCAAATGCCGCGTGGAGTTAATATGGTTTAAGAAACTTAAATTGTCCTTGAAGGTCAAGTTACAAGTCTCACAGTAAAACCCCGAGCTTTTGCCCCGATGCACCGACACAGAACTGGATTGGTTTACAATTTGTACTTTGTTCAAATTTGCTTCAAAATTAACATTGACTTTACGCTTTGTAATGTCTATTTTTTCATCTTTGCTGTTGTTATTATTGTTGTCATTGTTGTTGTTGTAATTATTATAATTGTTGAATCGTTTGTCCCTTGCTAGTTTAGCGTACGCATCTCTATTCCATGTTTTGCGCCCATAGGAATTCACAGACGTCAAAGATTCCTCTTCACTCATTTTTGCATAGCTTATCAGCAAATTAAATTATCCCTATTGGTATGAAAGTGAATATTGAAATAGCGAGCGTTAATGTTAAGTTTAACCTGTACAAGTCAACAATAACAACATCCCATCTCATCAACTCATCGTCGTGCTCCGCCGTAACTTTGGTTTTGCCGGTATATGAAAAGAAAAAAAATCGATCCAATTGATCACGTGCGTATAGAAAGCAGAAATTTTTTTTTCATTCTCACAAATTTTCCAAAGCGAAAATGGCAAAAGAGAAAAAAAAAAGTGAACAGAGGAAAGGGTCAAAGAGAAGTTGTTGTCGATTAGTCTCCAAAAACATACTGGTCACTACAGTGTAAATCATAACATCAATAACAACCAGCCAAGATGAGACCTATTATGTTGTATGTACTGGAAAAAGCCTCATCCGTGAGAAAGATATCATTATCAAGAGCCACAAGCACGAACTACTTTAGAGGTATATTTCTGAGTTGATTTTGTTGGGGTGTTTGGCTCCTGATATCTTATCAGCTTATTTGGAACACAGCTATTGCTGGAATATATTGGTTCTTTGTATTGGCAAAAATCTGGAAGAAACATTTTACTAACAATGATTTTAGAGTTGGGCACGAAAGAGCCTTGACACAAGTAAGTTTACTTTCATTTTATCTTTAAATGTGATATATTCAGTTTTTATTTGATCATTGAATAACCGCCAAATAATTTTGCGACGAATGATAGAAGCATGAATAAAACAATATAGAGAAAAATATTTTAAATGATAGATTAAAATAGCAGGTATATTCAGAGTGTCTAGTTTCAATCATTTTCATAAAAGGTTTACTTACTAACAATTTCAATAGGTCAAATTCAATAGAGAAGGTGACTTGATTTTCTCAGTTTCTAAAGATAGCGTTGCCTCTGTTTGGTATTCTTTCAACGGTGAAAGATTGGGAACTCTTGAAGGTCACAAAGGTACCATTTGGTCCATTGACGTGTCACAAGATTCTAAATTGGCTCTTACTGGGTCTGCTGATTTCAGTGCCAAATTGTGGAATGTTGAAACTGGTGAATGCCTTTACACATGGGTGCAAAAGAGTCCTGTTAGAAGAGTTGAATTCAATCCATTAAAAGACGAGATTGTTCTTTGTACCGATAAAGTTATGGGTCAACCTGGTAACATACTTACTTACAAACTCAATAGAGAAAACTTGAGAGAACAATCTGATGAACCAGTTTTGGATATACCTACTAAAGAAGGTTACGAAAAAGTCATGATTGTTGGTTACTCCTACTTGAGCAAATACATTATTGCTGCTCATAATGATGGTGTGATTTCCAAGTATGATGCAGTTTCCGGTAAATTTATTCAATCTGAAAAAGTTCACGAAAAGCAAATCACTGATATACAATTTGCTCCAGATAGAACTTATTTCATAACGTCATCCAAGGACAAAACTGCTAAAATTATGGATGTTGACAACTTGAAAATTTTGAAACATTACGGTACTGATGCTCCAGTGAACTCGGCTACTATTACACCAGTTAAAGATTTTGTTATATTGGGAGGTGGTCAAGAAGCAAGAGATGTTACCACTACTAGTGCCCAGCAAGGTAAATTTGAAGCTAGATTCTATCATAAAATTTTCCAAGATGAAATTGGTAGAGTTGCTGGTCATTTCGGTCCATTGAATTACATTGCTATTCATCCAAAGGGTACTGCCTATGCCTCTGGTGGTGAAGATGGTTTTGTTAGATTGCACCATTTCGACAAGTCTTACTTTGACTTCAAGTATGATGTTGAAGTTACTGCTAATTCAACCATTGCTTAAATATGTGTTGCGCATTTGTTGTATTTTTAGGTAGCTTTTTTCTTTCCATCTGTCCTCCTCTTTTCTTTTTCTTTTATCATCGTCATTTTTATTATTACTTCATGTTTATTTTTTCTCTCTTTGGATTAACATTATAAACGTTTTTTGTTTTGACTGTACCGGGAAAGGTTATAGCTTAGGGCTTTTTTGGTTTTATAACCACTGTTTCATGTAGCAATTCTGTGTATTTCAGTTTATTGTATTCTTACATTAACATAGAGTAAACAAGATAAAATTAAAAGTAAGCGCATATTGTATATATATGAATAAGTTCACGCTTTGTATATGTCAGAAAGTTTACAGTTTTTACTTCAAATATATATTTACATGAAGAGCGACGAGTACTAATCCAACCAATACTGCTCCTTAATTTGCAATCTGCTTAATCTCCTCAGCACTAGAAACTCTAGCCACTTTCTTGACCGTATCGTAATAATCCACCACATCACTAATTTCCCTTGACGAGCTTTCCTCGTTGCCGGCTCCCACCACCGAAATCAACTTCTTCACAGTAACGACTTTTTCTTCAAATTTGATTGCTTCATTAATGGAGTCAGGGAACCCAACAACCACAAATACATGCTTTTGATTACCAATAACATTATTTTCGCCATTGCTATTACCATTATTACTACTGTAACTGTCAGTATCTGGGGCCTGTTGCTTAAGGATTTGCATTATGGCATTACCAACAATAGCAGTCTTGGTTCCCACTGGCACACTTCTGCCAAATCTTTCACATTCTTGCAATAACGGACCATATCTGGATTTGATATCGTTTTTTTCCAACTCAGTTAACTTTTCCGCGTCAATGATATGGAAGTGTTGTCTGTCTTTTTCATTGACACTGAAGTTAGTGTTATTTATGTTTTTGGAAGGCACCAAGTATACACTGACATTCTTTGCGGTGTAATTCGTTGCAGTCTTGGTACTGTTACCGATAAGAGCTGCTGCTGCTGCTGCCACTTTATCATTGTCTATTTGCACTTCTTGTTCTTCAATATCGTCAGGAATCATTTTAGTTTTTCTTCTCAAGCCATCTTGCAACTTGTTGAATTCCTCTTCGCTGAAGCTATTCTTGTCTTTATTCTTTTCCATTCTCTTAGCTGCTTCAGAAAGAGCAACGTAACTGAAAAGCCCAATGAAGATTAAGTAATGAAATTTGATGCCGCCTTCTTTGTCAGCGCTAGCTTTACTGCTACTGAGGTTATTTTTGTTATTATTTTTTGGGGCATAGGTGGTGGTGGAGAACAGTTGATGTTGTTGTTGATGGTGGGATGGACGAAGCTTAAGTTTAGAAGATGATAATCTTGTGGCTAAGTTTATAGTACGGCCGCTGGTGTTGGTGCAAAAGGATCTAAAAGTGTTTGAGAAAAGCACACTTGGTCTTAATGACTTAGCCAAATGTGGTGAAAACATCTTGTTTATTGCTTTTGCCTTGCTGTTTTCAGTTTTTAGAAACGATTTGAGGTACAAAAGGGTCTATGATATCAATGTCTGTCTACTTGGTTTTTGGTATTTTGAAAGACTATTTTTCATTTTTTTTTCCAGATTTTCAACGTTCCATTTTCGGACATCTGCAGAGTATATCGGGGGTGTGATGCTCCAAAAAAAATTCAACATGCCCGGGTTTTGATCTGTCCAGTACTACTCAGTAGGACTTAAAGCCCTGTAATATACATGCAACTAAACTTTTGACTAGCAATACGAGAGAATGAACTATCAAAATTTGCTTTGGTCTTCCCTTTGAATTGTATATGTTGTTACTGATTCGCAACATATAGCAGCAATACAAAAAATAACACATCCGCGGAATATGGCGCACTTCCAAAAAAGTCTACTAAATGTCTCTGTGGCGAACAAAATAAATGAAAAGAATCCGTTAGCGGCTAAGATCTATTACAATTGCATCTACAGTCAGGGCAAGTGATCACTTCGACCAGTCCAACGAGAGAAAGACAACCAATAGAAGGCTAAATTCTACAGATTTTGAGGGCATACAAATTAACTGGTAGACTATATGTAGCTCATATGAAGTTCTGATAAACTGAATGCAATAGCACATAAAATCACATGCAAAAGTCTTTTGGGGGCTTTTGTGCCACTAATTTGTGTGCTGCAAGCGTAAATGACACAAAAAGGATGTTGTTCAATCCACCCATTCACCATAGCCATGGTGGTGTGCGGGCGTTTGGGCTTAACTCACATGATTAATGGTTTTCCGAGTTGCAATCAAGCTGCAATGAGCCAATAACATTTCTCTTTAAGGAAGTGGTGTGCGCGGCTGGCAATAATTAAGGCTCTGAAATGAGGGGGGGAAGCTGGGAAGAAAAGAAACGACGAAAAGAAAAAGAAAAAATAAAAAAAAAAAAAAAAAAAAAGAATAAAGATAAAGGTAAAACGCGAACCAAGGGCAACTCCTTTGGCTGTGACATGTATTAAATGCACAAATGAAGTTTAATTCCTCGAAGGGCTGAACACTGATTGTTGTTATTTTTTTGACACTCGTGGATGCATTGTGGGGCTTCAGCTTGTTGTATACTTTGTCCAAAGTATGGCTGCTTGATACAGCGGCTGCTTGACACAGCAATAATAAAAGTGAGAATTTGTTAATGGGTACAGTTTTTATTGTCTGTAGTTGATTTTGCTTCTGGCATCACTTCTACTCCTTTACGGCATCATCTATAGCGATAATCAGAAAGCAAAAAATAAAGTCTTCAGACCTTAAAAAAAGAAAAAGAAAAATTTAAACACACATGTGCAGCAGTCTCTACTTCAACAGGCGTCAATCGCTATAGTGATACGACTTTATATAAGTGACCCAAGTATTAAAACTTTATACTGAAGCATCGAAGGCAGTTTCTGTATTGCCTATCGTAGCCAGTAATTGATATCGATATATCAACAATTTCTACATTGTCATGTTAGTAGCTAGTCGGTACTTTTAGCAGCAATTGAAAAGTCCTAATGTGTGTAAGTCCAAGCAGATCATGTTTTGAGCCTAACCGTATAACTACAGTAGCATACACACAACTGCACGTTAAATTTTGGCGGTAAAGGGGGAAGATACATGAACTTTTCTTTTTGATTTACTATCTTGAAACATGGAACACACAACTAGTGAACATAAGCTATAGTTTCAGAGAACTGCTTTATGTGTGTAGTGCGTATTTATCTTAACTCTATAGTTATTGCTTGGAGGTTTATCAAAGAGGCGCATTTGTGGAAAGAGGGGTGTTTTACAACTTGGGCATAATTTTGACTTTGCAACCAATCAGTCAGATCGCGGTGTAAGAGAAAATTAATCAGGCAGTGGATCACCGAGCGCATGCACCAAAAAGTAGACGTAATCGCGATTACGGAAAGCCTGTTGTGATGCACCAAAGTGGTTAACAAATTGAGTAACTCACTAATTGGTGGCACATGATTGCCCACTTAGCACTGATTAAAGGTAATGAAGATAAAACAAAGTACGACGCCAGTGACAAGGTGCTGACTGTGTAGATGTCCCATAACTCTAGACTTGAGGATGGAACGTAGTACTTTGTTACATCCATGTTACAAGACGAAAATCCAAAAGCCATTTTCAACTTCTTCCAAAAGAAATTCAAAGAAACCGCCATGAATCAATCATCGGCCTGTAGTCACACCGCTAGCTCAAAGCCGAGTAACGGTTAACGCAAGTGTATGGAGACTTTACTTTGAATTGAAACAAACATTCCACAGAACAATATATCCGTTGAGTTCCCAGAACAGGAAAAAAAAAGGATAAATAAGTGAACAGATCCATATTGATGTGTATCACACCCGTAAGGATACTGTAAAGTTTTACCACGAGCCAGCCATAGGAACATTTTTCACTTGCTACTTTCTCTCCTGGTCTTGGCGTAAAAGCTTGTTCAGCACTCATGGGTGGATTCATGTAGACGAGACAGTACAAAATATTACCCAAAAGAAACCAAGCCATGTCTTCGGTCGAGGAATCAATAGAAAAAAAGCGCACTAGTGAGAAACTTTAGCTAGTTATTTTGACGAACAGTAAATAGCTAGCGTAGTTTGCAGCACTAGCGGCGTGTTACAGAAACTAGGGATGATAACCTATGAACGTGGCTTTCGATGGCACCCAGAGCCCGTCTTCACTGCACTATCGATTGACCTTAGTACACTATAACCACAGATTTGATACAATGTGCCAGTACTGGAGCGCAGCACTAGTCGGGTGTAGCAGATTGTCCGATAACAAAGGTGCGGTTAGGGCAGCTTGTGCGCTGGTGGGGTGCTTGTTTGGCTACAGTGTGGACTGCGAATATTGCAGCTTTTCGGAACTTATACGCTAGACTGTAGAAAAGCAAAAAGGAGTAAAAGAATTGGAAAAAGTGAAATGTGAACTTTAATGTGTAAAGATGAACATATCTTGGGCTTTGCTAGTGTGCTTACTGCGTTTCTTGGAGCGCTAGCAATGCGCGCTGTTTTGTAGGAGCCATGTTACGAATGCTTTTATTTTATACAAACTTGGTGAGTAGGCACATCATGGCTTTTCTCAACGGAGCCCATTTGATTTTTTTTTTTTTTTTTTTTTTTTTTTTTTTGTCGTGATACTACATTCATTTGACTTCACTTTTGCATTTACGGTTGGTGGATTGGCGTTCGATCTGTCGCTACGCGTAGACAGCCAGCAACAACGAGAATGTACAGCAGTTGCCGGAACACTCAAGATACGGCATAAACAGCACCGCTGCGGTATTAAAGATTGGCAGTGTGGATGTTGAGCCCAATGTTGCAAACTTTGGTGTCTAAGATCTTCAATTCGATCTAAATAGGACCCATGTGCCATGGCTATATTTGTACCGAACTGTACTGTACTGTACTGTACTGTACTGTACTGTACCATACCGTACCGCACCGCACCGCACCGCGTGCCGTTTGATCAGCTGCGACTACAGGAGATTGTGTGACTTATGAATGTCCAAAAGTCAGAGAAATTTGTGGCCAAATGGATGCGATAAGCAGAACGAATGTTTGAAGCTGGCACATTGCTAACAGCTTTTCAGTAGCGGTGGTAGAATCGTGCCGGCGCTTTAGCTGAAAAAAAGCCCAAATGTCGACAGTATCATCGCAGTGCGGCAGCGGTACTGCTCGTCAATCATGGTCTTTTATAATTGCACCATGGATGGTGAACGGCGGTGTGATTATGCTCAGTGACGCAAGCTATTTTTCCATTTATGACCTGCGTAAGTTAAAAATACTATTTGGTTAAGTGGGACACGGATATCACCCGGCCTGCACGCCAATGCTAACACCAGCGTCGGCGTACGTCGACGACAGCCTCAGCAACATGGAAGAGGGCCACCCTGGATGTTGCCCAGTGCCTGCTGGGACAGGGCTTATGGTGGAAGCTTGAGGCAAGAGGGGCAGTGTCTCTGCAGCAGCAAAGACAACAATGGCCGTCCCACGAACGGCCTAGGCTCCATGGAGCATGCACATGTGCGGGTGTCACAGCGGTGCGAGCACACGAGGGCTAGGCCTTAGCACTAACTACTGTTACACAATGTCCTACTGTTGCACAACGTCCTATCATATCATGATATTGATAGAATTCAGGCACCGGCCGGCAATTTGAAAGCTATGCGAATTTCTTTTTGTCCTACGATGCGTTACCGTGTGTTGTGCGCCATAATATGGCGTATATATGCGGCAATAGCAATATACGGTGCCTGTCCTGGCTGGCCTTCAAGCCTCTGAGTTCCTGAGCTTTCACCAATACTGTATCTTGAGATGCTGGCATCTTCGACGAAGAGCACCTTTCCTTGTGTGGTCAACGAAAAAAGCTCATCCTTGGGCCAAAGCGAAGAAGAGCCCGGCGGTTGGAGTTGCTGAATAGATCTAGTAGCTATTGTTTACGCCGTAGTGAAATTTTTGAAAAATTTTAGACAGTCTTGCTCTTGTCTATCTATCACCACGGTACCGTGAATGTTATCATGGCACGTCCAGGCTGCGTGCCTTGACTGCAGTTCACTGCGAAATAGCACATAACTCCAGGACTTCAACCACCAGTATCTCAGCTAAAGCGCTCAATTTTGAACTTGCTGATCGAGGCAAATCAAAGCTGCGAGCGTTGTATATGCTAGAATTACTTTTGACTGGCAGCAGCAGGTTTCTGCGCGCACCGTGCTGTTCCAGCGATCTATTTTAGTCTACTGTTCCGCTGCTGCAACGCCGACGTGGGTTGTTATTGGCTGAGAAAAATAGTCTTGGCCCTCTCCGTTCTCCTCGATGGGATTCTTGTATTACTTTGTTACTTTGTTGCTTTGTTACTTTGTTACTTTGTTACTTTATTACTTTGTCACTTTATTACTTTGCAATTAATTAAGGGCATATAACCCTGTGCAGCGTTTTAAATTGCTCACAACATTCGAAGGCCTCGGGTTCTTCAAGAGCCCTTCTCTATGTATAGAGTATCTTGACGAACTGTTAATGTTTGCGTGGGCCTACACCGCACTGCACTACGCTCTAATGCCGTTGCGCTATGCTCTTGCGCTGTGCTCTTGCGCTATGCTCTTGCGCGGCCAGTTGGTCAGAATGTCTAGGACAAAAAAGCCGTGTACTGGAAAAATAGCAAAAGCATGAATACTACTGCGCTTTGATGTGATGCTGACAGATAGTTGGATACTCATTTCTCAGTACTGCAATAGTCTAAGGTTATAACCAAATTTCTTTGTTTAAACTTTTCAGCTGCCTCAGAGAAAAGCGTAATTCAGTTCTGCTTATTGACGATTTACAGATCAATTGTTCAAGCCATCTTCCCCCCTTTTTTAAAAAAAAAATTGCTTTTTTTGTATTCTCTGCTTATGAAAAATCCTGAGGAAAATAAGTTTTCCGATTTCAGTGTATCTAAATTTTCCAAGCCGATGTCCATTTTACATGAAGTTTATGTTTTCAAGATCTTTGAGTTCGTGTTGTTGCTATGCTAACAATCCGTGTCCCGCTCAGTACCTTTGCAGCTCTCATCCCAGTCCGAAGGTCCCCCTTCGCATTCATGTTCGCCCTCTCAGAGCTCGACAGAAACAATTACACCGGCTAAGCAACAATAACAATACTCAACAGCAGGCATGTAACCTTATATACACAACATATAATGGCAGTAAATAGAGCAGACACGCTTTGCCACTGTTGAGCTTAAAAGCCTGGCTATGTATAAACTATTTTAAGCATTAATACTCGTGCTCCGGCCCTGTTACTAAGAAAAGAAACCAAAGTGGCCCAGCGGGCATGTGGTATACCGGTTATAACCACAAATGAAAATCTTATTAGGTGTGGCAGTTCAATAACCTCTCTGTTTTTCATAAGTTTTATAAACTTAGCTACAGCGGACCGCGTCCCATGGGCGCGCCTCCTTTTTACTCCTACTATTTAAATCTTAATGCTGGTGGGTCGATTTGGATTAAATGATTGATTGATTTGATGCAGTCCATATGGTTGATTCTTCGCAGGTCGCGATTCCTGATCCCTTCAGGCTTGCAACTTTATGCTACGCCTAGCAGCACAATGCAGCCTGAGCAAATGTATTTAGCGATAGTACTGGGCAAGATGCTAGCGGGCCCTGTGGTTACAGAACCTTTTAAGAAGCACCTCATGATATCGGGGTGCAACCTGCATCTGCAGCATTCAGCAGCTAGCTGCGCTGACAGTGTGGCCTATGAGCCCGTGGCCCGCTCTTTTTTCTTTTTGACTGGCCAGATATAAGTCGCCCTTGACGACATTTGAACCAAAACTGAAACGCCGCGTACATCTTAATGCGTCGACAACACAATGGTCCTATCATATGCGGGACTCTGCAGGCGGAGCGCTCTTAAAATACTTGTTAACTTTTCTTTGATTCTTTTTCCAATAACTGTCCTAAGAGATTAGATAAACCTGAGAATTATAAATATTCTGTTAATTCCTTTGCTTCACCTGGATTGTGGATCCTTTGATCTGTTCTTCTTCTCTCTTCTGCTTCCCCCTCTCTGCTGATCTCCCTTTTCTTCTATCTTCTCTTCTATTCATTGAATCATATTTTTTTCACTTCTCTTCACCACTTACTTGTTACACTATCTCTTTTCTTGTTTATTCTTGTTTTCTTTATTATTACCGATTTCATTTTGTTTTAGTTCTTTTAATTTCACTTCTTTTCTACCACGTCTTTATCCCTTGAAAGAACTTCACATCAATTTCAACTCTCTGCCTGTTTTTATCTTCTTTTATTTCTTACACCTCTATTCGATTAGTTCAATTTCAATTACTTCATTTCTGTCCTTGCGAAAATTACAACTGCGAAAAAAA
Source organism: Saccharomycopsis fibuligera x Saccharomycopsis cf. fibuligera (assembly GCA_001936135.1). Taxonomy (NCBI): domain Eukaryota; kingdom Fungi; phylum Ascomycota; class Saccharomycetes; order Ascoideales; family Saccharomycopsidaceae; genus Saccharomycopsis; species Saccharomycopsis fibuligera x Saccharomycopsis cf. fibuligera. The sequence goes on along the minus strand of CP012817.1, from coordinate 2,343,438 downwards.
TGAGCGACTTACCACAAATTACATCTACCTTGCCTCCAAGAAAAAGAGCAAAGACTCAAGAGGAAAAAGAACAAAGACGTATTGAACGTATTCTCAGAAACAGAAGAGCTGCGCATGCCTCAAGAGAAAAGAAAAGAAAGCATGTCGAATTTTTAGAGAGTTCTGTCCACAAGTTGGAAAACAACCTCAAATCCTACAAAGCAAAGGAGGCCAAATTACTACAATTGAGTGAGAAATTGTTAGACAAAATTAAAGAATTGGGCGGTGAACCCGCAGGGATTGACACTTCTGTGTTAGACGAAGAGCCAATTCCTGAGCTTGAATTTGTCCAATCAATGTTGGAATCAAGCAAAGCTGCCTCTGAATCCAGAGGATCGACACCAATGTGTGACTCCTCCAACGTAAATTTCGATGACACCGTTGATGACTTTATCATTGACGGCGTTTCAGCTGAAGAAGCAGACGCTACTGTTGCTAAAAAGACTAAGAAATCAAAAAGCGCCAGTATTTCATCAGCTTCATCATCATCGGCTGATGCAAATGACAAAGCCACTGGCGGCTATACCGACATCCACAACACAAAAGCTGCAAACACGATTAATGTCGATGGCGATGCGGTTTTTAACAACGGCGCCTCCGCCTCCGCCTCCGCCTCCGCATCAATGGACGGTGCGTCCGCTTCCGCCCCAACTTCCGTCTTGATTTCTGGATCAATGACCGATACCGCTAAAGTTTCTAAAAAAAGAACTGGTCCCAAATCTAAGGGTGCAAGTTCCAAAAAGCAAAAAACAGTCAAAAGTGAAGAGATTGAAGCTCCAATTCCAAGCTCCCCTCTTTCGACTCCTTTGATCAAGCACGAGTATATCTCTCCGTTCAAATCATCTGAATCAAACTCGTTGCAACAATCTCCAGGGTACTTGAGTAGTACTTTGGACATCACTTCTAACGATTATATGAGTTCCAACTCTTCCACTTTAAGTGATGAGTCCAGAGGCTCTCCAGTAAGTACCACAGGATCTAGTCCTGACGTCAGTGACAATATGAGTGTTGATGAATATTTGTCAAATTTGACAAACCCATTATTCTTACCTTCTGACTATGACAATAATTCTACTGTTAAGTCAGAATTCCCAAACTATTTCACAATCAGTAACAGCGATAATGATAAAGCTGCTGTTCAAAACAATAATGTGTTTCTCAGTGAACCATTCAGCGAAGACCATAGTCAAAACAATAGTAGCAGGTTGCATAACCCAGCAGAGGTTTTTTACAATTTTGATTTTTAATCCTTTCTTCATTTGCTGATGGCTAGCATCTGGTATGCTTGTCTATTAAGCCGGTGTATTATTACTTTATAATTTTATTTTTATGTCAAAATACTGTTTTGTTTTCAGTCGTTCTTATTTGGTTATGTATTGGCCCGCAGCGCCAGCTATTATGTTTGACATGGATGACTTTGTTCTGTTTGAGTAAACTAATTCTCTAGCAGGTTTGTTTTGATTTGATATGAATGGTTCATCTAAGTGTTATTTTCAATTTTATGAAACCATATGCGGCAGCAGCAGCAGCAGCAACAACAACAACAACTTTTTTAACTTTTGAAAAAATTTGGCGGTATAATATTTATTAATGGGTTGATCTTTTTTGAAACAAAAACCACCCACACGATACTCATATAATTACAACAAATTTTTTCCTTTCTCCTTGACGCCAAAAAAATCTGTTTTATTATACTTTTTGATAATGGTTATGATACAACTTTTCTTTTGATACATCTTCACTTCAATTTATCGCGAAATCAATGTGGCGCGCTAATACCATATTTTGGCTGCGACTGGGTTTCTTTGCTGATATTTTGACACGGCCTTTTTTCTCTGTCAAGGAACTTAAATGAAAGGAATTCTTTTTGTTGCATGACAGGGTGTTGATATTTCAATTGATCAATATTCATCAATACAATTGTGCGTCATTGTCAACAGCTCTATTTTTCTAATGTTTTATTTCATTGTCTGTTTATTTGGGAGGGATCTGAATTATTTGTCTTGTTTTTTTGTTTTTTTTTTTTTTGCTTTTTTATGCATTTTTTCCTTTCTTGTCATGATACTTTCACATATATTATTATTATTACCGTTGTCTTTTTACACGTTACTATATTGCTCCTTATTGTTAAAATATGTTAGAATGCTACTTTTTCCTGTTCTATTCCAATAGCTATTTTTCATCATCTAAAGGTATTTTATATTTATTTCTTTTGTACATATAAAGAAAATTTTACAAATTCATTAGAGATTTTTTTTTATCGAACTGATTATTTGTTACTCGTCATTATTACTGTCATTACTATCATTATTACACACTTGCTTTTCGTCATTACGTTATATTTTGTCTTGTGACAAAGATTTTTCTTGCAGCGTAAATATAAAATCAAATTATGGATGATTTCCATTAACAGCTAATCTTGAGTGTCGAAAATCACTTTATTCGCAGTCTTTTGATATTCAATTGTAGATATCGAAACGTCGAACATCACTTACATCACGTTGTCAAGGCATAGATTGCAGACCAATTTTTGAGGTACTAACCGCCGCAGCTCTTTATTCTTCTCAAGTTTTCTTTCAATAAAGATACCAACACTTTCATGAGTATATGTGTAGATGCAAATATGATGAGGCAGTCGCGCGCATTATGATTGTTTTGGAAACAATCATATTTACAGCTAATAATAGTCTAGACGCTGGAACAGCATAGATTAAAAATTTCAAAAATTCTCCATATCGGCAGTCGATAGCTGTTAAACCGAAATTTGGCGACATCGGGCGTCCACAACAAAAATCGAAAGGCAACCGGGAACTTTAGATTCTCAGCATGCATGATTAAATTTGTGAAATGATGGTATAGCGGAAGGGGAAAGTTTGTGAGCAGGTTAATTATAGATGAAAAGCAGATTAGTTAGAATCAACAAGCATTATGTTTTCAATATGTATTTCTTCTCTCATTTCTAACAGCTGATTTTATTTCCTAGTGCTCGTATATATTGCGGAAAGGTCTTACCTGCCAATAACTAAAAAATCATTACGATGGTTTTATAAATATCACAGCAGTCAAGGAAAAAAACGGATTTTTTAATTGATTACATTTTACGATACAGCTTTGATTTAAAAAAAAACTCTTGTTTCCATGCCAAAATTATAAAAAAATTTCTAGCTGTTTCTTGCTTATCAAAAATTAGGGTAGGACAAAACTGTATTGTAGTAGATCGTCTCATACTTCTGGAACTACACATAGGTTCCATTTATCTCGAATGAGAGACAAGGCGAACAGAAATTTACTTAATAATAATGAACCTTTGAAACAATTTTAGGTTAGTAAAAGACATCATGCAAAAACGTTGTCTGAAACTTAAACTTCAAAAAAACCTTTTAGGTGCAAAATACACTGGTCAATTAGAAAAACACCCAGGATTGATAATAGAACAGTGTTCTTTTATTGTTGCAATAATACCTATCGCTACTATTAGTACAATAACTTTTAGTTCGAACTTACAAGAAGAGTTAGACCCATCTGTGAAACACTTTTTTTTTCAACATAATATTTTTTCAAATTCAATATCTAAGAGGTACAGAGATCCTTTTTAAAAAGCCGGTGCAACAGACTCTTTTTCAGAACTACAAAGCACTATTTTTTGCCTATTGGGAGAAAACATACAAGAAAGGATGCAAGCATAGTTCATTATCTTTTTTTCAGTTTTTTGATAGTCTGGTTTCACTTTGAATTGTCAGAGATGCAAAAATTATTAATACCTATAATATCCGTGTTTAATATTTACAGACACTCCATTTCATTGAGCGTAGTTATACTACTAGACCACAGTTAACCAGCTAGCTTTACCAAAGACCCCTTTTAAAATTCTTAGCGCAAAAATCTAGCGCGTGGCCAAACTGGAAATCTCGTCCGTCCTCAACTTAAATAGCTTGCTTTGAAAGACTAGTAAAATAAGTTGTAGATATATATTGAACTGGGTATTACAGATGATCTTGGACGATACGAGGCTTAACGCAAATATATAATCCATTTTCAAAATTCTTGAAAGGTATTTTTAGATTCCTTCATGTTGTATTTTTCATTTTTTTTTTTTATTTTTCACCTCTAAATCAGGAAGGAATTAAAAACATAGAATGTCCTACGTTGCCAAATGAGAGCAATATACGAAGCCCTCATTGTGATATTTTGAACAAATTAACCGCGCACCGGATGGGTAAAAACAGAAGGAGAATTGTACACGATTTAGCAAATTGCCGACTGACACAATTTTGTAGTCCGCGATGTCTCATCTTCATTTCGCTGAAACTTTACAAAAAAGATCTTCAAAGGATTCTCTGTACTGCAGAATCGTGGAATGCAGCGAAAGAGAAAATATAGTGTAAAAAAAAAGATAAAAAAATTATAAATTATGAAGAGGCGGGCCTAAAAGCACAATTTTAGACCTCCGCGTTCGACAATCTTTCAAAGCGTTTCAATTTGAATGTCTGCACCAAATCAATTATTGTCTTCGGGTATTTTTGTGATTTGCGGAACATTTGATCCCAATTCTGTGTCATTTGAGACGGGTTGAAAGATTTTTGATTAGTCCATTATAGGATTGGGTAATTAAATGTCTCAGTTGAATACCATATGGGATATCAGATGCTAGTCCATGATTTCGAGTACGTACCGCACCAAAACTGGCAGTGAACTAACTTGAAAACGTTAATTTACATCCGTTTTTGGATCTCTACAAGAGTTAATTTTTCAGAATTTTTTTGATACTCGGTATCTACAAGCCGTCAACGCATTCTAAAAGCCCATTCAACAAGTCCAACAAACGTTGCTGTTCCGCTGCTTGGGTTCGTAGCATTTATAAATAGTAATAGCGCTTTTACTAATGACGATTGTGCTATTTATAACTCTACAAAAACAAAACAAACAGCGATAAATGCTAAAAGCACTACAGAACAACCTCAAGCAGCGTCTTAGATCACGCAGCTTGACGCGCTTTGAAACGCAATTTGTGCGTATTTTTGTGAAAAATATGCTGCACGCCGTGCACACAATCGCATGCTCCGATGCATCTTCCTCTGAGGGCCCAACAGCAGATATGTCAAGAAACATGGATGGTATCTTAGCGATCTGGACATGTTTTGGTGAGATAGAGATAGCAAGAAAGTTAACTAAAATATGTTGTAGCATATAAGGGGTTCCTAGGGCATGCAAAAGGCGACGCGTAGCTCCCGCGAAAAGTTTGGCGTTGAGAGGAACTAACGAGAGCTTAGGCGGACGCACTCACGCATAAAAATATCGTAAAGCGTCTCTATGCACCAATAAGTAAGCCAGTACCCACTTTGGGCAGGAAGGTGCATTTTGTTTCCCAATTTGGAAGAGTTGGGAGTTATTCTTTGTTTGGCTGATTTTTTCCTAAGAGGCCCTCGATTTCATTTCCTGCTGCTGCTGCTGCTACTGCTGCCGTTGTTCTTTCTTTCTCTTTCTTTCCTGTTGTTACTTGCCTCAAGACAAAAGACAGCTTCACGACACACAGACTCACTTATCCATCATCTTCACCTTCTTTACAACAGTGAAACCGTGGGCTGATATTCTGAAGCAAAGTAGAATAGGGCTACTGGCAATTAGAAAAAAGTTTTTTCCAGGAATAGACAAAGTCAAGATCGCTTGGAAGTGGAAAAAAAGCAAAGCAACAAAACTTTATTGCAGCGTTGTTGTCTTTCGAAAGAGATCCCCTAATTCGGCCAAGGAAAGAATAAAAAGATTTTGCACAACAAGAACAAAAGTAGAAGGTACAATTATTTTCATTCAATTCACATCTGATATCATAGTTCACTGCGATTGATTACAGACTCGCTATTATATTGTCCACGCTTGCATCGATAAAATTTTTGCGAGCTTCCTGAAATTAAGGATATTTTGCCAAACCACGGATAGCAAACTTAATCTTTGTTCTACCCAGTTTAAACTAATCCCTATAGCAAAGGCAGATTCTAGGAATTCAATTTTGATGTCTCTTCAGTAGTAAAAAAAAAAAAATCTTTTAAGTGTATACTTCAATAACCCCTATTCGTCCATTCGTTATTACATTGATGCAGCATTGACAGAAACCAAATATTTTTTTTTTTCAGTAATTTGTCTTGCTCATTGAAACTTATACATTCGTTTACAACAACCACAAACAGTCGCTCACTTAACGCTTATTATTTTTCACAATTTTTACTATTCTAATCAAAATCTGAATTAATATTTAATCGCTAATCTCATCTTTATTATCTACAAGCCATACCAATCAGAATTGTCTCGATAATTTATGCCTATGTCTTCATTCGAGTCTCCTAGAAAAGGGGTCAAAGTTCCACTAACGGAAATAGATACTAAAAGGCCGTCATTTTCCCAGCTGGATGATGGTTTTGGAAGTACCAACAGGACCACCCCAATAAAAGAAAAATTCAAGTCCATTATTTCTAAAGCTTCGCATAGAAGTAGCACAGCTTCCTTTGGGTCTTCCAACTCTAAGAGAAAAAGTTTCGAAGTGCTAACTTCCAGAGATGGTGCGAATACCAACACAGGTACGAGCACTACTTCCAACAGGCCATCACATTTAACTATACAGACTGGAGCTAGCCCAGACAGCGAAAAGAAACGCGAGTCTGCTTCCACATATTCGGAAACAAGCACTGAGTTCAACAATACTTCGCCGTTGCCTCCAGGGTCCATTATGGATGTTGATGACGATTACGAATACTACAGATATTATTACAATTACCACCAACAGCAGCACCAAGGTGCCACTTCGCATATTATTGAAAATTTGGATAGCAGTGAATCTTCTGAAGATAAACAGGACCCAAAAAATAGTAGTATCAAAAAAGAAGCTGATGAAGCGGCTACCGCGGCCGGTGTACCATTATCAGCTGTTGAATTTAGAAAAAGAAACATCGCTGAAGAGCCAATATCTGAAGAAACCACAAAATCCAGTATTAAATTGAGTCCATTAAACAAGACCACCAGCAACGAGAACAACAACCATAATGAAAAATTGGACATTTTAAGTATATCTACTGGTGACAGCAACAAGCGAAAGCTCAGTGATGAAGAAAATGACGCATTGGGAGACATTGCGCGAGCTAAGGTTGGTGCTAATGCTGCTCACGCCAATTCTAAAAGAATGTCCATTCCAGCTTCTACTAATACCCTTGATACTCATAATACTGCGGATAGTTTCCATTCAGCGGCAAGTAGCATCTCAGAATTTCAACACGAAGACGCAACTCTACAACAGCAACAGCAACAGCAACAGCAACAGCAACAGCAACAGCAACAGCAACAGCAACAGCATCAACCTACTCTCAATATCAATACCACTAATAACAATAGCAATAACTTGTTAGTTCCAGAGGGAAAGAACAACGATAAGAGAGTAAGCAATGATCCGAGATTTTCAACAAACAGCAAAAATACTCTACGTAACATTTACGCTTCATATCTTGACGAATATGATGGAAGTGACCGTCGTGCTTCTAGTACATATGGCAGCAACCGTACCAGTACTCTTGGACCATCCTCGAATAGAAACACCGCTACTCCTAGCGTGTTGGATGCAATGGCCGGAGATCTCAGTGCTCATCCTTTGCCAGATATTAACAAGTATAGCAAATTCGCTTCCAATAGCACAATTTCCTTGAAAGGTGGTGATAGAAATAGCAGAAATCTCAATCAAAGCAGTGAAAATTTTGGGATGCTGCCACAACAGCAGCAAATGAAGTCTCAAGTGTCCTTGATGGTTGATGATTCGCATGTTGCTTACACTTCTGGAGTGGCACCTTTGCATTCTTCTAATTCTCTTGCTCATTCAAGATCTAAGAGTGCTTCGAGTGCTTTGTCGGGCTCTTCCCATAACAATAACAGTGAAGGTAATCTTGCTAATATCAATAATAAAAGAAGTTCAAAAGTATCAGAAAACCTCATTGAGGGGAATACCTCATCAAATAGGTTGTCCCAAGGTTTCTATTTTGAGAGTGAGGAGCCCATTGCAGGTTCTAGTAACCAACAACAACAAGAGCAGCAGCAGCAACAACAGCAAAGTAACTCAAAAAGATCCTCAGGAATGTTTGGGTTTGGAAAACTTCCAACATTGTCATCGCCATTCAGTGGACCACCAAGAAACTTCAATAGGGATACAATTACCACCACCAGTTCATCCAATTATGGTTCATCAACGAATTATAGATCATCGTATCAGACAAGTTTTGCCAATACTAATGTCACCACACCAACAGACACGAACTTCCGCACTTCCAAGCAGCTGATACCGGCTCATTTACAACAACAACAACAACAACAACAACAGCAACAACAACCAGGTTTGTCACCATCAACGAGATTCAATAGCAGAGACTACTCTGCTGGAGGGTTGCGGTTGGCTGGCGTTGACAATGAGTCCAAATATGACAATTATGATCGTAGGTTGCAAGAATTGCAGACCAATCTTAATGAAGAAGTATCAGAAAGGTTCGGTGATGAGGATGAAGATGAAGATGATATAGATGAAGAAGATGAAGCTGAGCATCGTCTTAGAAGTGACCGCCATTCAACAGATATAACGGAAGGCAATAACAACGTTAATGATAATGACGATTCATCAATTTTTGTGCCACCATACTTGAACAATACTGCTCATACTCAAAGTAGTAGTTTTTCATCTTTACGGAAAAATGGTCAAGAAAGTTTCAAATCTAGTAAAAGTAACCACAATTTGAATGCCGCTACTTTTGCTGCTGCCGCTGCTGCCGCTGCTGCCGCTGGAGCAGGAGAATCTGCAACTATTCAAGCAAACCATCACTCTGCAACAGTGTCAAATTCTCTGGCAAATGATGCTACTATTGGTAATACTTCTTCAGGAGGGGTGCCTAACTTATTACACGATGATAAAAAGTTGTTTATTCGTCCAGTGCCTTACGGTACTGCTGGGCAAAAGTTTGATCGTCCAGTAAGCAGTGGTAGTAATGAACCAACGACAGTTAGATCAACCACCAATAGCGCATACCCACACCCAAGCACCAATTTGAGCAGCAATAGTAATAGTAATACTAATAGCAACATTATCAATAGTACTCTCATCACTCCAGTGAATCATGGCAATGCACACCATAGCAAGGCATATGGCATTTCACCAACGACTCCATTCTCGCCGCTTTCTATACAAAACGATCGTTACATCAAGTCTGTTAATGATGAGTCCTTAGCTCATCATCATCCTCAACAACAGTCGCAACATGATAAAGCTAAAAGAAGCTCTAGTGTTGCTAGTGCAAACTATGGCCAAGGCGGCAACAAGTACAAACATGGTTCTAAAAACAGGCTTAGGCCATTCCATTTGCGGTCAAGTAGCAGTGCCGCTGCTGCTAATGTACCATCAAGCTTCAATAACCATAGCGGTTCTTTAACCACCTCTCCTAATGTTGCCGATGGTGACGGTGGAGACATTGAGAAATTTGCTGATGCATTTGGCCAACCTGCTCTTGCCGCAGCTGCTGCTCAAAGCAAAGGCAAAAACAAAGGTTACGGTTACGGCTACGATAATAATAATCATCATGATGGGTTCAAGATTTGTTCAGATAATACTGCAGTACTTTTATTGATCATTGGGTTATTTGTGCCCCCATTGTATTTGGTGATGTGTTTTGGATTTTTGGATCCATCTTGCGGTTATATCTCCAGAAAGTATAAATTGACGGCGGCAGGGTTGTCGATTTTAGTGACTATATTGAGTATTGTGGGGATCTGTGTTGGTTTTGGTGTTGGTTTGGCGTGACAAATGTAATTTGATCAGTAATTGCTTTTTTGTCGTTGCACACATTGCTTTACCAGTTGTGATTTTGTTTTCTCTTGGCTTACCTATTGTTATTAGGTGATTGTGTATCATTCGTTACAGCCCTCTGAGTTTTTTTTGGTGTTTTGTTTTGCTTTTCTTACTTGCTGTTTTTCTTTGTTTTTGTTTACTATTTAGTCGAAAACACCATTACTTTCGTTGTTTCTTGACGGTTATGATTCCCTATTGTTTCTTCAATATTTTTTTGTCTCTTTTTTCTTTACTCTTCATTCTACTTGCTGATTCCATTGATTCTTCTGGAAGTGTTGGTTGCTATTCTTTCACAACCTTCCTTCCCGCTTTCTTCCCCTTTTGTTTTCTTGACCTCAACTCCCCCTTTATTTGCCTTTCCTCATCAACGTTCTTTCCACATTTGTATTCATGTCACTTTTTATTCCCTCTAGCCGATTTTGTTGTCGTGATGTTTTCAACTTTGGTGCTTGCTTTTCTTCACCTATATTAGATTTTTGTTACCTTGTTATACCTTTTTTATCTTTTTCTTTTTTCTTTTTTCTTTTTTTTTTTAATATTTTTTTTTTTCGATATCGCTTTTATCTAACCCGTTTCTCTTTTTGCCGTTTTACTTCATAAACGTTTCTTGTTTTACACTATTAAGCCTTGCTACAAGGCATAGTAAAGTGAAAATTACTGCGGTGAGCAGTGACTACTATTTGAAGAGCCCTTGAGTAAAATGCTTAATTGTTTTATAGTATGGTTCCAATGCAGACTGATCCTTATGTAATAAGACAGCTAATTGTGTCACAATACGAGGCAGCTGGAGCTTAAGGCTGGGGCGGCAGTGCTATATACTCAAGGCTGTCTATGTCCCACTTAGGCCAGCTTCATGAGCTTGTAGTTCATTGATTTCTGATGGTCGTCCATGTATATAATATGTCCTATATGGAACAATGTGCACGTGACTGAACTCATCGCCATCGCCGGAGGCAGTGATTACCAGTGTAACGTCATTCCAGGACAGCGATAACGATAGAGGCAGTGGCGACAATGGATGGGGTCTACTAAATATATTTTGATTCCTCCTCTATCATCTTTAGCACTGTTTCTGTATAGATTCTGTGCTACGCTGATCTGGTATATCGCATCATATAGATAGCCAAGCACTGCGGTAACTCTGTCTTGCGTGCGGTACTTGTGCCTGTGCCCCTGTGCTCGTTTTTCCTGTTAACAATCTTGTCTCTTGCTCCAGTTTCTCTTCGGCTCTTCTTCTCTTCTCTGCTCCTCTTCTCTACCAGCCGCCTTTCTCCACCTCCGTCAATTTGCTCGACTAGATATATTTGTGAGACTGTAACAGATATCCAGGAACTCACATAAACCGACTACCACTTAATCAATTCTACAGCACCCAGGTCACTACTGTTCGTGCATTAGAAGTCTGTCTCCTATTTTGACTCATTCCTGTCTTCCTCTGCCAGTACTTGGCTTGTGCTTCTAGATTAAGCCATCTGTTCTGCTAGCTACTATCCCATCTTTGTTAAGGCAAACAGAAAGGAATCGCATAAGCGGACGCAATCCAATCAAATAGTTTTCAGATCGATCAGACGAGCTTTATTTCTCTGCTCTTTTTTGCTTCCGCCATCTGTCAAAGCTCTTGCATCCCTTGACATTCTTGAGACCGCTGTCATCCAGAAAAACAAAAAATTAAAAAAAAAATAAAAAATAAGAAACCAGCAAACGCAATCACAATCATTGAACCACTGGACGCCCACGCGACCCAATTACTACTCTTTTGACTGTTTGCATAAAAGCTATTTGTTTCCGTTTCTTGCAAATATCATCATCATTTCATCAAGTAACATCAACCATGGGTAACGTTCCCGGTAAAGAGGAAAGATACAGCGGCGACGATGCCTCTTCCGCTAGAAGAAGAGGCAACAGCATCAACTCCATCGCAGTAAGAGAGATCCTCAACCCATCCAATGGCTACAGGAAAAGAAAGTCTGCTAAAGAAAAAGAGGCCAATAGAGAGCAAATTATCAAAGATCTAATTGTCAACCATGAAGAAAATGTGGACGGCGGGTTTTTAGCTCCCTACGGCGTTTACAATTCTAACTTTGACTATGCCACCGATATTGTTCGTAAATTGATTTTTGACCGCAAGCTCTCTCCATTTTACCTTCCATTACAGGATTTTGATGAAAGCTGGACTGACGGTGAGCTTCTTGTGCAGTTGGATAACATTCCGTTACACTCTCCAATATCAAGCGAGATCGAAGAAACGACCATTTTGGATCCCAACTCAAAGCATTATCACAAACACCTTCAAGCAAGGCTTTTTGAGAAGCAGCTTTTGGAAAAACGTATTGCGTGGCAAAACGAAGCACAGAATAGGTATCAAAGGGAAAAAAAACTCGCTTATGTTAATGGCTTCAGAAAAGAAAATATCCCATCCAAAGAGTTCTTGCTAAGATTATACCGTAACGCTAAAGAATGTCCAATTTGCTTCTTGTACTACCCTGATAACTTTAACTACACTCGCTGTTGTGTGCAACCAATATGTTCTGAGTGCTTTGTGCAGATCAAAAGACTGGATCCTCATCCGCCCCACGATGAGCATGGCAATGCTCAAAATGAAAACTTGGACTCCACCGCACCAAAAGATTTGATCAGTGAACCTACTAAGTGTCCCTTTTGTGCAATGTCGAATTTTGGGGTCACTTACTCGCCTCCAGCAGATATCAAAACCGGTTTTGGTGGTATAAGCGCTTACGACTACAAAGATAATAAAGATAATAAAGTGCTGCAAAATAGTGATATCAATAGTGATAATGATGAGTCCGCTATTGCGGAAACTACTGAAACTTTGGAAGTACCAAAGAAACCAATACAGCGTCGTCATCTGTTACCGCCAGAACATGAAAATGTTATCACGACTGATTTCATACGGCCAGATTGGGAGCGTAAGTTGAACTCTGCACGGATGAAGCTTGCTCGCCGTAGCGCCGCGGCAACCGCTATTCATGCATCGTCATTGCTCATGAATGAAACCGGTACTGGACAAACGCGCAGTTCAAGAACTGATTCAAATGCAGACTTGGAACAAAAAATGATTGAAGAAGCGTTGAGACTTTCGCTATTGGAGGAAGAAGAAAGACAATCAAGAAAAAACGAAGAAAGAAATGGTAGGCGTTGAGAAGAATTGGAAGAAATAAAAGAAAAAGGAGACTAAAGGGTCATTTATGCCAGAATATGATGAATTTGTATAAAAAGATTTTTATTTTAGATCAGGATGACATCATACTAAAGTAGTGTTTTCATGAGACGGGCATGGTAAAATATGACCTACGCTAGAAACCGTACTATCATTAACAAATCAATAACTGCAAAGCAGTGCTATAGACCTTGTCAAAATCAAGGTGATAAATGGTGACAGGTAGTGCTGTAAACCAGGAAGTTAAATTATCCCCTATTTTTCAGATATACAGTGATGCGGTTTCTAAGTAACCTTTACATTCTGTTACGATTAGTATTTGGCATGTGGAACCATTTTTCTTCTTCTTGTTTCTTTTTGTTTGATTCCTCATTGATACAAACCGAAGCGTTTGTTTTAAGTTTTGTTAGTTATAAAAAAAGTTACCTTTTTTGTTTTATTCTTAACGCTCATTTACGATACTCATATCTTTCTCTATGTCTCTTTTAACCACTATCTCTTTATGACCACATTAGCTGTGCTTGCCCTCTACTTCTCATTCTCGTTTTCCTATGGATTTTGTACGAGATAAATTGACTACTTTATGAATTTTACATTACTTTGTTTCTAACATTCGGCTTCGTCACTTTTTGCTTCTTCACATTCTTCACCCTTTTTATATTTCTTTTTACTATGTTTTCCTTTGTTATATTTTTGTGTTCCTTGCGATTTTGCAAAAGCCTTTTTATGCCATTGAATGACAGTTTGTTTTGCAGATCTATCTGGATTCACCTCCTTCCTGTTATTGTCATATATCTTTTTTGACTTCTTCAGTCTATCGAATTATATGTATCTTAGCCATTTATCTATCTGCTTTTTTTCCTAATTCTTCAAGTAAATTCTTCTGACTTTATGCACCCAGATTTTGAGTCGCAATACACATACAGTATATTGCATTCTACTGTTCCAACAGAAAACTTCCATTATGCACTGTAATTCAATATTGACATATGTTTTGCTCAGAGTTGGTTCTTGCTAGATTATGCCCAGCAAGAAATATTCTCTATCGAGAGCTCAAATGATAATAATTGTCGCAAGCTAGATAATTTTGTAACAAATTTTGGCTAAGTGACAGAAACATTATAGGTTATAGTTAAAGTCACAGTTATAGCTACAATTATAGACATCGATGTCTGAACATGCGCCAGATGTTTGCCTGCCTTTTCTTGGCAATACCCTAAGAAACACCTATAATACAAAACAAAAGTTAGTCATTTGTTCAAGCTTAAAATTATCAGGTCATGGCCGAATTTATTATTTTCTTTGAACAGTGATTGAGAGCCATTAATATTATTGCAAGTCCATCCAAATGATTGCAAAGCAGGGCCAAATATCAGTGGTGGTATTTCCGCTGCACTGGATTACACACTATTTCGCATCAATGCAGTGCAATTGGATGTATGTATATGTATCTAAATGCATATATCATATTAATAATAGTCGCTGTAAATGCGGAAAGTGTTCTAGATGAAAGTCACTTTAAAGCCCTTGTTATAGTCACATGACTTTTCTTACCGTCTTCCAGGGCTAAAAGTGCAGAAAACCTTCAACCACTTTGACCAAAATTTCAAAAAAACGAAAAAAATAGTGGGGGAAAGTAAAAAAAAAAAATTAGAGGACCGCCCTTTTTCCCCTAATACCAGAACAGAAAAAGTAATTCAATAATAACTGATCTGAGAATAGTCTGTTATTTTACTTAAAAGTGATTATATCTAGTTCAGTTCACAAGGAACCAACCAAAAACACACAACCATTATTCAAAGTATATAATAACAATGTCTGTTCAAGTTGAATCTGCTTTGTCTTACGCTGCTTTGATCTTAGCTGACAGCGAGATTGAAATCTCTTCTGACAAATTGAGCGTTTTGCTCGCTAAGGCCAACATTCCTGTTGACAAAATTTGGTCTGACATTTATGCTAAAGCTCTTGAGGGTCAAGATGTTAAAGATCTTTTGACCAAGATCAGCTTGGGTGCTGCTCCAGCTGGCGGTGCTGCTGCTGGCGGTGCTGCTGCTGCTGCTGGTGGTGACGATGCTGCTGCCGAAGAAGAAAAGAAGGAAGAAGAAGCAGAAGAATCCGATGACGACATGGGTTTCGGCTTGTTCGACTAAGCAAGTTTTGTTTCTAATTTAGGTGATATTAAAAATTGCAAAATAACGACAATGGGGTTTTTGTTTTATTACTAGTGTTATTAATTTTTATTTAAAATTGATGATGAATTTATAAGTTAGTTAATGAATCAAAATTTCTTGTTAAAACTCAAAAGAATTGAGAAAAACAATTAAAAATTGAAATGTAATAAGTGACGTGCTACAGCGGATATGCTCGTATTGTGTGATTTAGCATTGTTCTATTAAAGGTTGCCATATGAAAACACTATGCAAAGTCGAATGAGTATTATCTTATATCATCAGTAGAAAATAAAAACCAAAAGTTGCATATTATGACTCTGACTTCTAGTTAAAAAATGTCTGCTTTTTCTAATAAACCTATTGAGATAGAATAGCAAATGATTTTCCACAAGTAGTGCTCATTTTTGTTTCCTTGTGTTAAACAGACCTTTGCGTGCATGCTTACACCAATTAGGCTTAACTTTTACGAATGTAAAGTAAGTCGATGTTGCTTGAATATTTTTTTTTTGGTTTTTGTTATAAATTTTCAACATGCGACCTCCGTATAGTGAAAATCAAAACAAGAAGAACAAGAACCAGCATTACCACTACAGTCACAATCGCATTGAATCATTATTGATGATACCAACAAAGATCCATTTTGGTACAACATCGCTTAGTATTGCGCATATTTGAATGACGTCTATACAACATCATGCTACTTTGCACTCCGTGATACAAGGGGATAATATTGCTCAAAGTGCCATTTATATTTAAATATCATTTATTGTATGCCTGTCACATGAGTTAAAATAAACTAATTTGATATATCTACAAGATTAATATCTCCACTCTTTAAATTCCACAGGTGTGCGCACAATAAGATACGACTTTACGAATGTGAGTTATAGTAGTCCAATTTAATGCATTTCGCAAAACTCAAGGACAGCAAAAAGAAAATACAAAATGTAACAAAAAAACATGTAAATTAACAGTTTGCTATTATTGTAAAAGAGAAAATGGCATCAATATATATATATAGATGTTTTCTGATGAGAATAAAATAAAAAACACAGCAATATACACCCAAAATTTTTCCCGATAAAGATAATTTAACGGTAAGATTTTTGGAATCTTGCACGAGCACCCTTACCACCGAATTTCTTTGGTTCCATTCTTCTGGAGTCAGCAATCAACAAGGTTCTGTCGTAAGCAGTGAAGGCTTTCTTCAATTCATTCTTAGATTGTTCATCAACGTATTTTTGATGGTAAGCAACCAAACCTTTAGCAATAGCTTGTCTAATGGCGTAAACTTGGGAAACGTGACCACCACCAGTGACTCTGACTCTGATGTCAACGTTAGCAAACTTGTCCAAACCAACAACGAGTAATGGTTCGTAAACCTTGAAACGCAAGATTTCTGGTTCAACAAGGGTTATTGGAGAACCATTGACTTTAATGAGACCTTTACCGGCTTTGACGTGAGCAACGGCAGTAGCACTTTTTTTTTTACCAAAAGTCTAGAAAAGGTTAGTATTAATGAAAAATTAAAAAGCAGTGGCTGAAGATATTACGGTAGTTTCGTGTTTGAGAAAAGAACTATAATGCTAGGGAATGATGTTTTGAATAGATCATGAGACTTTGTGGGAAAATGCTCAAAATAGCTGCACTAATGCTCAAAATATGTATCCTTTGATATTTTGTTTGACAATCTTCACGCTTTGGCGGATAACGTATCTGCTCATCATTGAGCTTTCTATGAGCTTTTAAAGACTGTGTAAAACTCTCTGCTGTTGAGAACACTGCAACCCTGAATCACTGGATTCATTAAATTACCGCTACTTTATTACGAAGTAGCTATTTTCTTTCTCCTTGGTTCTTCACCCATTGATTCAACTTCAGGGTTTTAATCTTGATTCTAAACAGTGTGGTTCTATCTTCCTTTGTATGCTCTTTCTTTCTCATGTTTTTGATTACGTGAAAATTTTGATCTTGTTCGTTGATTTGAAATTTATCTTGTTCATTGTTTGAAGTTTGATATACGCTCAAAACTTGTTGAGCAACTATATTGGCCTATAATCCACAGGTTGAGCGATATTACATTGTCTTTTCATCTCTTCAATTTTAAGCGTGACCACAAAACATAATAATATGCTTGCATAGTTCATATCTTCATCATTCCCATATTTTCAAACTTTTTTCCATTCTCATTTCAATATTGTTTGCATGTATATCATTCCTCCAATAACAAATAACGACACTACCGAATAGCAATAACGTTACATACTTGAACACTAGGAGTAGACATGGCTGTTGATTATTTTGGTTTTCCACCGTAGTTAAAGCGAATCCTTAGAAACTTCAAACTTTTTTTTAATTTTCAATATAATAAAAATTGTATATTTTTTTCTCTCTGTCGCCCACAGGAGCTCTCCTGCCAGTGGGTGGGACTAGCTGGCTGGCGGGCGCTCACAGTAGCACACTGTCGCTGGACGCCGGACCCACTCACTGCGAGAGGCGGCTGGCAGGCAGAGTGAGAGAGAAAAAAACTGAGCAAATGCGGTCACCCGGACTACTAAAGGCAACCGAAGAAAGCTTGCTTTTCACTGTCACTAAAGAAATTTTCATACTATGCTTTTAGCCCTCATTTATATCACATGGTTATCACATATGACTAGCGTCTGGTAAATGCTAAGTGCACTTCTTGCCTCATATGAGACAATTGATTAAGTATGGTATACCCTTACATGACTGTATAATTTGTATGGGAACCAATTCAGCCTATAATAGAGTCAGAAAAAAAAACTGAACCGTAGACAATTCAAAAATTCTTGAGTTTTTCAAGGAATAGAAAAAAACTCAAAACGCAATGAGCAACTGTTTGTCTGGACTCTAATACTATTTTCAAGGTTGAAAGTTTAGCTAATAGCTGTAGCCAGCGGACCCAAAGGGGTCAATAAAAAAGAACGTCGTCTGTGCACAGAATGTTTCGTGGTGAAAGACATTATTGTTTAACAGGTTTACGGGTTGATGCTTATACAGTAGTGTGTATAGAACAGCATGTAGTTGCTGAGCCCTGTAGAGCTTATTCATACTTTAAACCAAGCAAGTACTTCTGGTGCACTTGTCCAAGTTTGGTTCAAATGCTAGAATCGCACAAAATTATATATCTGTATTAATGAATTTTAAGTGGTGCCAATGTACTGTATGCTGCTTTTATTAAAAAAAGGGATTTGATGTAAACTCTTTTATTTTTATATTTTTATACTTGTTTTGATATATTTATTTTCAGGATGAAAGAATGTGTAAGAATGTAAAACTGAAAAAAAAAAAAATAAAAAATAAAAAAACCTCCAAGCAAAGAAGTAAAAGTAAACCAGATGTAAAAAAAAAAGAAAAAAAAAACTAGACTTGAATGAATAATAAAAGAAAAAAAAAAAAAGATAACATAAAATAGAAAAAGCATGATAATAATAACGAAAACTATGAATGACAATGACTATCAATGATATAAAGCAGCAAAGCAAATAAAGTAGAAGATAAGGGACAAAAAGTGTACAAAAATATTAGTAAAATATAAGAAAAAACCACATGACAATCGCGGAAATGATGAGTGTTTATGGGACAATGATGGAGAGGATGGGGAAAGAATGACAAGGTAAAAAAAGCATTAATGATTAGAAAATGAAACGAATTGAAAAAATTGAAAAGCTATTAGAAACGAAGAAACCAAAAGGAGAAATAATTAGTGAGCTAATTGACTTGCAGATAATAATGGCTAGGGATTTTATGAAAAAAAAAAGGCTCTTTTGGAATATGAAAAGCAATCAGGTTTAATTTCTTGTCTAAAGACGCTTGCATGTTCACTGCAGGAACATGTATAGCGAAATCAATCAGTCATCCAATTCCAAGTTCTTTACTGCTTCAGTGTAATGAGTACCAAACACTGACCAGTGGAAATTAGCTAAAACTGACAATCTACCAGCCAATGAAGAGATTTCTTCAGCTAATTGACCGTTATTAATGGCGTTATTTTTAGCAAAGCTAGAAGACGTTGGAGTCACTGGAACAGCACCACTCCCAGAAATTGGAGTACTTGGTCCACTGCTATTAGCATTAGCCAAAGCAGATGTTGGGGAACTAGCTGATAAACTGTTACCAGTTACAGCTTTTGGAATTTGCGTAGACTGGATTGAAGCGCCGCTATTTTTGCTGTTGCTGTTATCAAGCAAAAACATCACTTGAGTAATCAACTGGTTAAAGATACGCTCTTCCATTAGACCGTAAACATCGCTTCTTGGTTGTGTTTGTTTCAAGAGCCATGAATGAGCAAAATTGACGATAGACTCTGGTGGGGTAGCAAGATTGTTGCTCAGCGAGGAAGCAGACAAGTCCATTGTAGCTCTTTTAGCTAACTGTACAGCGATAGATGGAATGTTTCTTGTCCATTTGACATTACCATTTTCATCAGTTATCACGGCAAGAATTTCTCTCTTAACATCATTAAGACATCCTTTGGTTAATAATCTGGATTTCTTGACAGCATCTTTGTTGTAAGTAGCCACAAGCTGCTTATACAAGTAAAGACAAATTTGCAAACAAACTAACTGTCTAACGTCAGCTCGAAGCAAAATCAATCTCAGATGGTCAAATGACAAAGATGAGGGAAATTCAGAAACCATTTCACGACAAGATAAAAGTTTGACAATAGCATTGATAGAGATGTTTCTCAAGCAATTTGGAGTATTAATAAAATCTTCTTGGGCAATAGTACCCATTTCCTTATCAAAGTGTGTTTGAACCGAACCGCAAAACCACAATAAAGAATCTTTGATGGACATGTTACGTCTGGCAATCATTTGAGTAAAATAATCTCTTTCAAAATCCACAGCGGTTTCGACTAATGCTGGTCTCAAGACTCTGATTTGGTGATTGGCCACATCGAGTTTCATTGCTTCCAAAATACTAAAAATCATTCTTAACCCTTCAATCAATTTTTTGATCGAACATTCTTTATCAGCTTCAACAAACTTTTCCGTCATCTCATCGACCCAAGCATCTCTCATTGGAGCACAGTGCGACTTAAAAACATTGGCCAACCACTTTGCCAATGAAACAAAATCAACCACCCCTTTTCTGAGTTGTTGTACTAAAAGGTCTACGTCCATCACATCATACACTGCAGCTCTATCTTTAGATGGCAACAAGGTGATGAGGATATCTCTCAAAGTACTAAAAAGTCTAGGCAACTTGGAATACTTCAAATGGAACTTGCTCAAGCTAGTTACAAGAGAAGAGCCAGTTGTGGAGACATTGTTGTTGACGTTGCCATTGAGTTTGCTTGATAGCTGCATGCATTCTTTGCATTCTTCTTCGACTTCGGCCCAATATTTATCTACCACTTGCTTCTTTCTTCTACCTCTTTCGCCATCCAAATTTGGACGGAACTGTAGTTGTGGGTCAAATAAAATATCATGTCTAAGTTGCGGATTCTTTAATATTTCTGTCAAATCGATTTCTCTCAAACTTTGGGTATTGACTGGTGGTAGTTGTGCCACACTGGTATCAGTACCGTTGAAGCTGAGATTGTTGTGAGAACGATAGTGACGATGAGAACGTTTTAAAGAAGAGGAACTGCTACTGCTGGTGCTACTGCTATTGTTGATGGTAGCTGTGCTAGAAGTTGCAGTGATAGCAGTAGTGGTACGAAGTTGACCTCCGGTTTTAGTTTGTCTTTGCATTCGGCTAGCGACAGTATTAGCAGCAGCTTGGTAAACTCTCATTTCCAAAGCAGCTGCAGCTGACGGCTGGGATCTCGAGCGACGATGATGAGTAAAAGGTAAGTTTGGTAATGATTTGGAACGACCGCGTCTGCCGTGGCAGGTTAAGCCGTTAAATCTTAAGGATGAGTCCCTCACAAAATTTCTAGTGCTCTGTTTGGTGATTTTGCCGTGAGTGTGATTTGCGATTGGTGCAGCGGTGGTGATAGTGGCGGTGGCGGTAGTAGCAGCGGTAGTATTTGTTATAGTTTTGGCATTAACGGTAATATCATGAGCTTTGGAAGAGACTGTGATACTGGAGGGAGTAGCCACAGTTGTGCTACTACTGTTACTGCTTTCTTTGAGAGCCAAGTTTTTGTCTTGATCAGCGGCGCAAGATTCTTGTTTATGACTTGATACTTCATTTTGCGAAGGAGTAGAAGATGATGAAGCAGAAGCTGGGTCGTTTGGAGAAGCAGCAGTTGATGCTGGGGGCGAAGGGACAGTTGGCACGTCTAATCTAGCTCTTTTATTCAGGTCTGAATTTGACTGGCAGGTTCTTTTACTTGAATCGAAAAACACCGGTCTGAACTGATCTTCAGACATCATCTGGTCCTGGTTGTCATTATTCTTATTTATCTGTGAGTTCATCATGGGTACGGTGATATTGTAGTAATGTTGTTTTGCTGTTGTCGTTAATTTCGAAAATATTGCAATCAGAGCTCCTTAAAATCTTTGGTTATCGATCGGAATGGGGACAAGTCAACAATGAAATTAATGCTTCTGCTTTTGACTAGCTTTTTCTAACAAAAAATCAAAGATAGCAGAAATGAGGTTGTGAGTTTTGAATATAATGAGATACTATCAAACAAAGGTTACTGTGTTGGTAGTAATGTTTGTATGTGCTGCTTAGGATGTTGATGTGGGAAGAGTCCTAAATTAGGGGCGAATGTGAAGTGATATATGTGTTTGTTTGTTTTTCTTTCTTTTTTTTTCTTTTTCGCTTTTGCAGTCTTTTCTTTTTCTAGTTTCTTTTGCGGATACTATTTCTGCTCTTTTTCTGCTGACTATAGTGCTGAGGATAAACTCTCCTGGTGAAGGAAGCGCTTGTATTTTGAGTGAACAGTATCGTTTGAATTAGCAATCACCTTGAGGGAGGGAGTGGGAATAGAGAAAAAGAGAAGTGCACTTGGGCGGAATGCAAATGGGGATCAGTAGTAGCGGGTGAGTCAGGAATTCCGGCTAAATATAACTGAAATGTGCGACGGCAAAGGGAAAAAATATCCAATGTGTGGGTCTAAAATAGACAATGTGGAGCAAACGCTGGGTGCAATGAAGGGAACGAGAACGCTTACTTAATGGGAACTGAGAAAAAAATATTATGATATATGTTATGATAGTGGACTTGAGCCAAAGCGAACAGGAACAAATCTCAGGAGGGCAGAAGGAGAAGGAAACTGGCATAAAAAAAAAAGTAAGCAGACGAGACCTGTTGTTATATTTCACCAGATCTTAAACGATCCCACTCGTCTTCTCTCTGCTTTTTTTTTTTTTTGTTTCTTTTTCTTTTTCTCTTCTTCTCTCAGAAAAAGTTTCTCTATTGGCGCACTGCAAAAAAGAAATGTGTCGGCCCGCAGCCGAAAAAGAAACGGAGGAAGCCAAAAGGTGATGTGTGCTCCTGCAGCTACATGCCCATAACCGCAGGCTTCAGTGAGACAAAACAGACTCCGGCGTCTGGATGCAGCTAAGTTGGGATTGTGGTCATGTGCGCACGGCGCTCAGTCACGTGAGATAATAGTTAGCTATGCTACCGTCAATAGCGCTTAGCGCGGCCAGATAATTACAGCTACTGGTGTCGCGAGCAATGGCTGCTGCTATTATGGCCGGCATCGACACCCCACAGGCTTTCGGGACGCACGAGGTGCGCAACAATACCGACAAAGGTAGGCATTTGCCTGAGGATCTGATTTATTTACGACCATTTTCCAAAGGTTTTTTTTCCGCACCAGAAATAAGCTTTTCTGTCGCTTTGTTGAAGGAGGAGGGTTGATGCTGGGTGCAGCAAAAGGGCAAATACAGTTTCGGTTGAAGAGGATTTCGCTGTTTTTCCCTTCGGAAAATCTACGTCCCAGTGCAGCAGCACTACCGGCGCTGTTGCTTAGTCAGGGGGCTCCGCTGGAGCTGCTATTGGTCAGCAGCAGCTTGAACAGCAGCAGCAGCAGCAGCAGCAGCAGCAGGGATCCCCCGGGGAGGTCACCTCACTTTTCTCACCAGCCTCATGTACATGTAGCCTTGCGGCGATACTAGAAAACTTGATTGTCTGGTCTGGCGGTGGCGGATCGTATACGTATACATTTCACATGCTTCTCAGGGTTTTACCTTTCTTTTTGTGTTTGTGCACACCCTAGTAGGCTGCCGGGCGCTGCCAGGTAAAGCTTCGTCGGCAGAAGATCCAAAATGCGACGGTGACAGCACATACCCAGTTCTGAAATGATCAATCAGACTATTAAGCCTATCGATCAGACTACTCGAGTACTCGTTCTCTCGGAGTGCCATTGTGATCCCTACAAATGGGGCTACTGGGCACCCACATTTTCCCTCTGTTGCGGCTCTCTCGAGTGCGCTTAATTGCGGCATAGCAGCGTCTGCCCCGCTAGCGCCCCAGCTAACTAGCCAACTGCCCCACTAAGACTTCTATTTAATTATTTGCTATAGCAACGCTGCAAGACCTAGCTGCCATCCATCCTTAATATTGGGCTTGTGTCACTTACGGGATCGTCGCAATACTGTCAGCGTTATCGACTCTGCCTGCCTCCGAGTTGCGACTTCTGTACACCGTCCCGTGAGCAGGCGCTGGGGACTCGTTTACTCGTCCACTATACTTTCTAGCTTTTATTGTACACCGTAGATTAGACTTTCCGCTAGCATCAAGGAAGTTTTTCATCGGGCAGTTCCAGTTTCCTGATAGCGTTACTTTTCCTACCCTCAACGGGGAATCCTATCGAGGCTCCCCCACCCGCAGTGCACACAGCTGTATACACAACTCCCGCTGTTCTCATGCTGCAGCATTCACGCACTGTCCCAAGGTTTGCACGGCCGTTTATTACCAAACTCAACTTTGCTTTTTTAGTCTGAAGAACTTTCTTTTGGCATTCGCGAAACAATGCCAAAAGACATGGACAAACACATTGCAAGGACACGTAGACTACGGGAACAGTTGCAAAAAAGAAGAAAAAAAAAGCAAAGAGATCCACATCCCAACACTTGATCGGTCGTCGTTTCTTTTTGTGGCCCGCTTCCATTCCCATTTTTATTCCGGTTCCCATTCCCATTCCGCCCCTTTGGCAACTACCAAAGGGACGTTTTGTTGCTTGTTCTGGTCACAAAGCATAGACATGGCCATCTCGGTCCCAATCCAGAGCACCGCAAACGAATGGTTTTTCGTAGTTACGTTGCAATTGCAACAGTGGACTACCGCTGGTGTTTGCTTGATTGCTGGCCCTCCGTTTTGCTATTTGCCACCGTTCATCATCGTCGGGGATGCGCGCCAAAGTATTCGAGAGGAACTGCGCTGAGCGAAATTGAGTGCTCGGATAAGATCAAAAGCAGGCACAACGTCATTGAAATGAGTTCCCGGCCAGGCTTTCTGGGGTTCTTGACGGTGTTCCTGGCAGCATGTAGGTTCTATGTATATGGTGCGTACCATCACGGTTTTCGTTTCCCACTTTACATTTAACGTTTCGCATTTTGACCTTTTGCGGCAGCACAAGTCACAATCGTTTGTAGGACCGCATCTATAGTATGCTTCGGGAAATGGTTGCCGAAAATGCGTCCCACATCCTCATCGTCGTTTCAATTCTGCGGTGAAAAAGATGACCGTGATAAGGCTATGGAAATACGCTCAGCGTCATTATGTCTTACGGTTTGTTGGAAAGGCAATTAGCACAGCAACCTAATGCTGCTCATCTTAGACTTTTGACATCAAGAAGTCTGCGGCTATTCCAGCGAATAAATTAATGAGCGGTGTTCTTACTAACTGATTGAAAATAACGCACCACAAAGTGGCTGTGATAAGTGCCACACAGGAGTCAATCAGACGACAGTTGGACATTTGTGCTTCTTATTGCCAAACAATAAAGCAAACTTTCAAAGAACTACAATTGTCAATCACTCAATTCACTAATTATCTGTCCGATCTGCAAGATTACGGTATACTGTACAAAGCAATCTCAAAAACACAACTGCTTTATTTGTCCAAGTCCGTTAACTCATAAACATGTTTACATCATATCCATACTGATTTTGTAGACCTTCATGACTTCATGACATGTCTACTTGTCATCGGCAAGTCGATGTATGGTAAACGAAACAGGCTTTCATACTGCAGGGAAACTTTGCTTTGTATTTTTCTTTTTTCCTTCCTCTTCTTTTTCCTTCCATTTTTGCAACTTTGCTAAATGCGCACATAATGTGGTGCGCAAACTTTGCCAATTTTGCCGACTTTGCCTCTTCCTTTATCATTCTCTCGCCACCACTCGGGCAAAGACTTAAGTTGTGCCGACGTCCGGATCCACGATTTTGGTTTTGCTTACTTGCTTGCTTGTTTGTTTGTTTGTTTGTTTGTTTGTTTGTTTGTTTCTTTGTTTGTTTGGTTATTTGGTTATCTGTTTATGTGTATATGACGTACGAGTATATTCGTGATGCTTATTGACTACTTTTTTATGACAGCGTCCCATATAATGCAAAAGAACACACCGTTTGCATTCTAACGATCACTAACTTTTTTTCTTTGCATACGGTATATCGTCAACACCGGTATTCCCAAGCAACTTTTGAACTTGAACTCATTATGCACACACATTCATAATGTTTTGCGCTGTATCTATTTTGTTCACTGTCTGGTCTCTTTGTCTATGGATGTAATAAAACCAGACATTGTTGCTAACAGTAAATCCTTGCCAAACACCTAAAAGCTGAAAACAAATTCAAATACCTGGAAATTCACCAGCCAACTGAACAGCGAATATAAAGAACGCTTAGTGTTGCCCGCGGCCAGCAGAATTGTTCTGACAGGTAATAACTGGAAAAATTTTTATACCCTATCAAGAGTACCTTCTTTGAGTATTTCTGTCAACACTTTGTTAGCGGTGCGCTTGACGTATTTAAGTTTTACGGAAATTTTACCAAAGTAAAATAGATTTGAGCCAAATATTTAGGCAAAACAAGAGAAACAAGCAATCTCTAGGAGCTACTGAGTTTTGGAAAAATAAAACTAATTTTGGAAAATTGCACATTGCATTCGTTAATAAGTTACAGTACCTAAGTAGAAGCATTCAAAAAAAAAAGTTCTTTACTTTTCTTGTCATAGCAAGCTTGACAAATTGTTTTTTTTTTATCATAATAGCAAAACACTTTGAATTATTAAAAATGCTTTGCTTTTTAGTGTCCACATGTTATTTTTTTATCTTGATTATTTAGTGAGATTCCCATGTCAACAATGTTGAATTTCTGCATGAACGAGATATAAAAGTTTCAGGTGATACAAGCAGATAGTAACGTAATCTTGCAGAAAGAGATTCAAATTCATGTGCTCACAATCTTTTTCTCTACAGTCCGGTTGTAAAAGGAATAATATCTTTTTTTTTTTTTTTTTTTTTTTTTTTTTTAAAAAAAAAAATAAAAACAAAAACAAAACCAACAACAACAAGAAGCTGTAAACAATAGCGAAGGTTCAGAATTTAGCATTGCTCCCAAGATTTTCGGGAATAGAGGGATTGATCTGTTGTTTGGTACTATATACATAGGTACAGCTTTCAATAATAATTGGTTGATGGTAGTGTTTTGAAGCTGTGGCCCTAGTCGGCTCAAGCTTTTATCCAACTGTGTGATTTGTTCATCAACAAGAGCTGCTGGGCCTACGTATGTAGTGAATTTTTTCATACGGTCTTTATTACAGACAGCCTCGATTTCCAGCCATTAACGGCTCTTTGAACTAAAAGAATAACTACTCCATTTGGAACCCGGTTACTAGGGGGAGACAGAATATGAAAAAGAGACAACGCAGCACTGTGCCGAATACATTTTTTTCTTCAAACGGTTACGAGTGGCTTTGGTGGATGCACGCGGCCCTGCAGTTATCTATCAAGCCATGTTTTGTGACGGTATTTAAGGGCCCATCAGCAGCTTTGGTGAGTATTGTCTTGTACTACCGACCATTGTCACTAAATATACGTGCCTTTCATTGGGAGGAAAAGCCATTGAACAACTGAAGAGAAACAAAACTGGATCTGTGTCTCAGCACGCGTAATATTGCATTCTCTGTTGCAGCTTGCGCATTAATATTGGTTCGCGATTTCACAGCGATATCATAAGATGAATGTAAGGGACAACAAGCGAGGGTATGTTTCTAAATATAAATGGTAGTGCATCTGCCGGTGGCGTATCTGATGGTGGCTAGATAAAGTGTGCTCGCTTCTAGACTTTGGAAATCAAAAATGAAAAGACTTAGTTAATAACAGCCGCAACCTATAGTTGCGTAAAAAGCATACCCCCAATACTTTCTACAAATTACTTATTCGTCTTGTTTTTTAAAGTGTTTAAATTTAAAACCAGTACGTTCTGTTATTGAGCCGAGTTCGAAAATATCAAATAGTTAAACTAAAGATAATCTTGCATGTGATGCCCAGACAAAACCAAATTCATTACAGATTTATTCTCTGTATAGTAGAGTTTTCTTGCCATTTTGTATTCAAAAAAGCTCTGTCGATGGCCTTAAACCAGTGGCATTCCCAAGATAATAACGTAGCAATTAAATTTATATTATAAACAAATCACCGCTGTTTTTTACCACAAAAATGGAAACCTGCACCTGGACGCAACTTTAAAACATCCTTTTGTGAAATCGACGCAATAGGCGGTGCGGTGCGTATCGCTGCACCGTACAGGAAGCTCAGTAATTAGCACTGCCATTTTCGTTGCGAACCAATGATTGTATTCGAGATAGCTCTGGATGATGTGTATTTAAGAAACACTGGCTGTTATAATATGCTACATGCATTTTATATTTCTACTCCCATATTTTAAATTATGCCATTACTTCATCAAGAGGGTGGTAAATGTTAGCAGCCTGGAAAAAAAAGAAAAAGGAATTTGCCAGTATAATATTGAATGCTCTATCGTCCCGCAATGATGGCCAATAAAATTGTCATTTTGTCTTTCCATAAAGAGAATAACTTTTTTATAAAAGACGCTGTGACCAATGGTAAACATTAACTTGCTTCATGTAATTCATCATAATACTTTTGTGGCAGCAGTTCAAAACGTTCAGGCTGGTCCGTTGTGCACTACGTATAGGGAGTTGCCCCTCGCGACACTGTGGTTGGGCCATACAAAAAAAACCATGTGATTACTGCCTGCCGACCATACATCTAGATGCGTTAAAAGAGCACAGCCGCAGTCCTAAAAAAAGAAAAAGAGCGCTTCAAATTGAGTTTGTAGCAGCAGAAGGCTGTATATGCGTCAAAGAATCTGCATATTGTACAGCGATCTGCCATGTTTGAGACGCGCAAAACACGCTGGCTGCAGATTGCAAAATAAGCTCAACGGCAGCTAACAGGTAAAAAAAAAAATTTTTGTCCAT
This sequence comes from Saccharomycopsis fibuligera x Saccharomycopsis cf. fibuligera, assembly GCA_001936135.1. Taxonomy (NCBI): domain Eukaryota; kingdom Fungi; phylum Ascomycota; class Saccharomycetes; order Ascoideales; family Saccharomycopsidaceae; genus Saccharomycopsis; species Saccharomycopsis fibuligera x Saccharomycopsis cf. fibuligera. Next base: position 2,314,811 of record CP012817.1, on the reverse strand, counting down.
AGTTATGGAAACCCGGCAGGAGCGCACACCGCTGTTGTTTTTAGCTGGCATTTTTTCTTCCAACTAATATTTTTTAGGGAATAGCGCGCTGATGATGAAACAATGCCAGGCGTTTTAGCATAGTTTTAGCTATTGTAAGAGATTTGGTCTTGAAAAGCGTTCAGTGTTGCCGTAAAAAGAAATGATAGAATATGGCTTTTCCATCTGAGGACGTTGCTGGCAATATGGGAATAGGTACGTAGCCAAAAAGCAGCTGAAGGAGTATGCACCTGTAGTTGAGGGAGGGAGGTGTATGACCTCTTCAAAAGGAGACAACCGATTGCACATTATCATTGTCAGTCAAATGAATCGTTTCAAAATTGAAGGGATAGCCGAAAAAGAAAAGAGCATAGTGTCAATTGTAAGGCACTTATCATGGATGTAATTAACGTAAGATGGGAAGAGCTAATCATCAGCGGCATGATAACCAAGAGGATGACGATTCAAAAATAATAACTGTGGTGAGCCCGTAATAACTTTACAAAGCCAATAGGCAATAATACAGAATAATAATAATATTAGTTCATCTAGTTGAACCTAGTTTCATGCTTAAAACTCATCGCGATTACTATCGCCACACTTTGGGCGTCTTTACAGATAAACTTTAAGAAAAACAGGAAAGCTTTTTCTTTTGCCAATTGCCATACGATAGATTGGTCTATTAAAGCTCTAATTGATTGTTTCTAAACCGTGGCCAATTTTTACAGTATTACCAATAACTAACCGCAAGGAAACTGTAAAAAAGAAAAGATTGAAAATAAGAAGATCAGAAGAGAAACTGAGACACGAAAGTCAAGGCGCAACAATAGCGACCAGAGGATCTGAGGCCAGTTTTGGGTCAGTACTTACAGCGGCAGCCGCCTGCTTGCATAATTTTCGTTTTGTTTTGTTTTTGCCTCTTCCCACCCAACTGGCTACCCAGTATTATAAATAGGGTGCGTGTCCCTTACTAGGATTTTTTTTTGCACAGGCTTTTACTTTATTTTTCTGTTTGGTTTTCTCTTGTTTTCTCCTTCCTCCTGGTTCACGTACTTGTTCGTTTTACTTTCTAGTTGGCGTATACATTTTAACTATATATATCATTACACAAATAACAAGAATAATGTCCACTTTCACATTTGAATGGTATGCAAGCTCTGTTGTATTCAATCCGTGGATTAAAGCTTCTTCTGGTCAATTCCTTTAGTTTCCTTTTTTTAATTTGTTACATATTTACTAACAAATCTATAGGCCAGCTGGTCCAAAAGAAGTTACCGTCACTGGTACTTTCGATGACTGGAAAAAAAGTTTACCATTGGTAAAACAGGCCGATGGTTCTTTCTCCTTGACAGTTCCAATCAAAGAGCCACTCGAAAAGAACTTTTTCAAATATGTTGTCGATGGCGAATGGGCAATCTCTGAAAAACATTCCAAAGATACTGACGAAAAAGGTAACATCAACAATATTTTCACCAAAGATGAACTATTTACCGATGCTGTAGGCGAAACCGCCATTCCAGAAGCTGCAGGTTTGACTGTTAAGAATGTTGAACCAGAAACTTCTGCACCAGCTGCCGCTACTGAAGAAAAAGAAGCCGCTCCAAAAGAGGAAGAAGTTTCTAAAGTTGAAGAAACACCAGCTGCCACTGCTACTGAAGAAGAAAAAGAAGCTTCAAAGGAAGACAGTAAAGATGCCACTGAAACCGCCGAGGTTGCTGCTGCTGCTGGTACCGCTGCTGCTGCTGCTGCTGGCGCTACCGTTGCCGCCAGTTCTAAAGAAGAAGCTGAAGAGGCTAAACCAAAAAGCACTGATTCTAAGAAAGAATTGACCAAAGAAGAAAAAGAAAAAGCTAAGAAAGAAGCTAAAGAGAAAGTTGAAGCTGCCAAAAAGGAAAAAAAATTAGCTGCGGAAAAGGCCAAGAAGGAAGCTAAGGAAAAAGCTAAGAAGGAAAAGGAAGAAAAGGAAAAAGCAAAAGCCGAGAAGAAAGCAGCTGCTGAAAAAGCAAAGAAAGAAGCTAAAGAAAAGGCTGAAAAGGCTAAGAAGGAAGCTAAAGAAAAAGCTGAAAAAGCTAAGAAGGAAGCTAAAGAAAAAGCTGAACAAGTTAAAAAGGAGGCTAAAGAAAAAGCTGAAAAGGCTAAAGCTGAGAAATTAGCTAAGGAAAAAGCTGACAAAGAAAAGGCCGAAAAAGAAAAAGCTGATAAGGAAAAGACTGCTGCTGCTACTGCGGCTGTTGCTACTACTGCTGCTGAAGAATCTACCGAAACTCCAAAAGAAGCTGTTGAAACTGAAGCTACCAAATCTCCAGTTGAAGAATCTGCCAAAGACTCTACCCCTAAGGAAGAGTCTAAACCAAAGGAAATTAAACAAAGATCCAACAAGTTAGCATCTGTTAGAAGAAGAATTTCTGTGTTTGGTACTAAGGACTTGAAAAAAGAAGCTTCTAAGGAAGAGACTGCTACTCCAGCTACTACTAAGTCTGAAGCTAAGCCAGAGGAAAAAGAACAAGCAGCAGCTGCTTCTTCTGCTACTGAAGAACCAAAGGAGGAGACTCCAAAGGAAGAAGAAGCCGTCACCGCTGCTCCAGTTGCCACCGAAGAACCAGCCAAGAAGGAAGAAGCTGCCCCTGTCGCCGCTAAAACTGAAGTTGACGCCGAGGCTTCGAAAGAAGAAGCCGTTGCTGCTACTTCCGAGGAACCAGCTAAAAAAGAAGAAGGTACTAACGAAGAGTCAGCCAAGAAAGAAGAAGCCTCACCAGTTAAGAAAGACGCCAAATCCTCTGATGCTAAAGAAGAAATCCTCAAAAGATTTGCTACAGTGAAGAAGAGAGTGTCTGTTTTTGGTGCTTCTCATATTCCAAAAGATTTCTTGAAGAAAGAAAAGGCTAAGGAAGCTAAGGAGAAAAAGGAAGCTGAAGATGAATCTAAGGAAGTTAAGAAAGTTGAAGATACTGTCGCTGACAAAGAACCAGAAACTGCTGTTGCTGATGTTAAGGAAGAAACCACTGAAGCTGCTGCTCCGGTTGCTGCTGTTGCCGAAACCACTGAATCCAAAGAAGAAGCTACTGAAGCTCCAGTGACTTTAGATCCAAAAGAAGAAGGTGAAGCTGCAACTGAAGAAGCTGCTGCTGCCAAAGAACCCGTGAAAGAAGAAGTTACTTCAGCTCCAGCTTCTAAGGCTGATGCTACTGAAGCTTCAAAAGAAGAGCCAGCAGCTGAAGAAATCAAGGACGCTAAAGTTGCACCAGTTGAGGAAACCAAAATCGGAGCTGTTGCCGAGGAAACCAAAGAAAAAATTGATGAAAAAGTATCTAAGAAAGAAAAAAGAAAGAGCATTGTTTTGACCAAATTAAAGAGCATTTTCTAAGCTTTTCAATTTTGGATTGAAGAATAATTAACATGGCAGATGCTTTCCCTTATCTATGATACCAATTTCAATCAATTGGGCATTGTCGCTGCTATTAATGTTTTTCAATATTACTTTTAATAATCCGAGGGTGATTTCTTTCTTTTGTTTTCTTGTTTTTTTGCTGCTTGATTATATTAATTTACAAGTCATTAATTTGGTTTTATCATTTGATAATGAGTTTTAATATTTTAATTGTTTTTTCTTCTTCTCTTCTTTTTCTAATTTGTTTTCCTGTTCTTTTATTGCTTTTTGTGTTAATTCTTTGACTTTTTTGTATTGTTATAGCTTAAGTTTCTAGTTTTTTTCTACATAGTCTAATATAACTAATAACTAATATATTTTGAAACTAAATGTATGTACATCAAAAAGATGGTTGTTAAAATGGAGTCTATCTTGAATGTTAAGGTGAAAATGAACTTGATGTTACCGTTGTGGGTGGGTCGTTGACCAAATGAATGTTTTTGTTGTCACATGAGTGAAGCGGCCAGATAACCTGCTGCACGCAGTGTGCGCATTAATATATAAGAAATACGTATCGACAAATACTATTACCCTATATATACATAAGCGCAATATGAGGGTAATATAATCAGCGACCAACATGCCTAAATAAGAAAAGTAAACTGCTGTAATCAACTACAAGTGCTAGATGGTGTAGATAGATAACAAATGACATAGGTGACATAATACCTGCTGAATATATAAGTGTTCAATATCATCAGCTGAGGTAACCAAGCAAAAATCTCTGTTGTATCAAAGGTAATCAAGAGAAACTTCAAATTTGTTATCAGTCAATACAATTACAATATAGCACAAAAAAAAAAAAATGAAACCTGTTGCATCTGTATGTATGAACAAAAAGAAGTTAATGTGGATATCAAATGCGTCCATAAGAGAAAATAGATCCAGAATACGAAAATCTATATAACGCTGGTCCAATCCTTTCCGAAGATGAGAATACGAAGTTATCATACCAGGAAAAACTAGTTTTAATAACAATAACTAATTATTGGTATCGTTGCCGTTTTGAGAGACGTATAGCCATGAACAAGTCATCTAACTACAAATTTGCTCCACTGCATAAAGGTAAATCCACAATTGCAGAATTATTTCTATTGAAAAATGTATTTGAAAATCAAGAAACAAGCACAATTATATTTTGACATTTTACTAACAGTTTGATATTCATAGCCAGCTAAAGCATACTTTTGCACCGTTGTATCAGCATTTGGCGTTGTTATACTAGGAGTGTTGGGTGCTTTGTTCAACAGAGGTCATGAAGCATTGATGGGATCCATTAACGCTCCTGAAGATGGTGTTGCGTAAGTATATCGTTATCTGAGATTTGAAATTTTGGCTGCTCTACGTTTATTATTCTCCAGTCCAAGATTTTTGATTTTTAAGTGTCTAAAATCCAACCAATAATTTTGGGTAATGTCGATGCAGTTAGTTTAACAAATAGGGCAATCACTAACATAATACCTTCCAAAGTGTTTCACATACCTTGTGGGGTGCTGCTTTCGTGTACTTGTTATTTTTAATATTTTGTGGTTGTCAAATAATGGTAATTAAAAACAACTCTCGTATCCAGCTATAGGAAAGTACAATATTAAAAACCCTTATAACTTCAAAGGCTCAATTTTTCGGAAAAAGGATACTCTTTGAAGTTAACTATTAGAGCTGTTAGTCACACTTGCATATTATCATAAAGCAGTAACTTGAACATCGAGCTCTTATCACGAATGAAAATATTTAGGAAAACAAATTAGTGCGTTGTTCTACTCTATGAAGCGTTTTCTTTTTCTTTGCAATCTGTGCAGATAATATGATCTTTAATCTTATGAAAATCTGCTTCCACTAATAAGTTCGCTTTCAGCTCCATCTTTTTTTAATTTTTTTGTGCTTCCTTCAATACAAGTGCGTATTTTTTCGTGTTCCAAGTGTTATCATTACTAAAAGACAATACTGTATAAGGGGATTCTATCTCTATAGGATATGTATATCACTTCAATAACTATATTATTCATCTTTCATGATCCTTCATTTGACGTTCATTTGGCCATATATTCTGCATAGCTTGCCGGAGCAATGCTTAGATACTTAGATGCTTCAGTGCATTTGCGTCAAGTCCCTGGCATGTAGTTTTTTTTTCCTGAACTACTGCAGAAACCGAGTCGTCTTTATTTTACTATCAAATGCTTCGGGTATGACTTGGTGCCTCTATCATGATGAACCCAAGTAGTGTAACTGTCACTCTTTTCTTCTGTTTTCAGTATGTGCAAACAGTGCTAGTAGTGTGAATAGTGCGTATATTAGGCATCTGTTTTACATACTGGCTACATTGGAAACGCACACTTTGTCACTCATGTTGAAAGTGCTACGTATGCGATGTATGGATGTGTGTAGATATTCAAGGTGATAAGAATACACTTTTCTATGAAATTAGACATCAAAGTCATTTGTGTAAAAAAAAAAAAAAAAAAAGAATCGTGCTTCTGAATTGTGCTTTCGACTCGGTTTGCAGGAAATCAAGTGTCAAGTAATAACCAGCTGCATATCAAGGCAGATAAGGTGTAATAAAACTATGCAGTAATATGAATTAGCAAAGCTTAAGATTGTCAGCTACGAGGTTTAAGTATTCTTCGTTGCATTAATTATTATTGGCACGAAATTGTACATTTGTAATATGCTATCCTGGTAAAGCCGGACAACCTGAGAAACAAAGAGATGAGGAAAAACAGAAAATCAAAATAATAGTGGAAAATAGAAAAAGATAGGGGATAAAAAAACATGTAACCGTTTTACTTATTTACTTGTAAACTCGCTTTAGAAAATAAAAAAAAAAGCAATAATAGAAAGTAATGACAAGTAAATAAATAAATAAATAATAATAATAATAATAGTAATAATAATAATAATAATAGTAATAATAATAATAATAATAATAATAATAATAATAATTAAGAGAATAATAAAACTCAAAACTAACATGACTAATGAGACGCACAAAAAGGTTAAAAAAAACTAATGATGATGATGATGAATGAAATCATTGGACTAAAGGCAAATAGATAAACTAAGAGCAAGCAAAAAAAAAAAAAAAAAAAAAACAATGAAATGAACTAAAAGAATACATGTAAAGAATAATTGATTAGCGACTAGTTTAATTCAGTCCTTTTTTGGATCAAAATCAGCTAAAACTTTACCATTGATATTATCATTAGCTTGACCATTAATCTCATTGTTTTGAGGATCATTTCTCGCCACTGGCTGACCATCCTTATTAATATTTGGATCTTGGTTGAGATTGTTAGCTTCATTAGGTTTATTAATTGCTCCTGGAGCCTTTTGAGGGAGTCCTTCATCAACACCACTCCAATCAACAATGATTTTACGATGGCCAGTCATATCTGTATTCTTCATAATATTCACCTTATCTTCTTTCCAAGCATCTTGAACATCTTCATAACCTTCATTCCATATTTTATTGTAAATTTCTCTTAGTTTTTCTTCTTCCTTTTGTTTTGCTTCTTCTTGAGCCATCCATTCCATATGTTTCAAATCATCACTCGAAGGTTCGTAAATATGCCAAATGACATAATGAGGCAACCCGTAAACATTGAACCCCATTCTTTTAGACAATTTACCAAATGCTTCGGTTTCAGCATGCTTCTCAAATGAAAATGCTGGGAAATGAGAACCAGCACGGAAAACACGGGCTCTTGACAAAATCGACACACCACCAATACCATCCAACGGCATTTCGACTTCTTCATCACCATAAGGGTCTCTCAAGTATGCCAAGTGAGGTCTCCAAGTAGAATATTCCACATAACCTTCAACGATTACAGCATCTTCGTCTAAGGTATTTGCTAATTGCAAGCCACCGTCAGATTCTTGCCACGAGTTCAAGTCATACGGTTGTTGATTACCTAACCAATCTGGAAGTGGACGCCAAACATTTGGCACAATAATGTCCTTGTCATGATGCATTAAATCTTCTAAAACCTCACCAGGTACGGTTTCCACATCAGCATCTCTCCAATACACCCAGGAATGATACGGTTTCAAAGCCACTGTCCACAACCAATTACGAGCCTTGGCCATTAGCTTTCTTCTTGGACCCTGAGCTGCAAAGCCATGACGATCACTAAAACCCTGACCAATAGATTGGCCAAAGTCTTTTTCAAAAATTTCGATATCGCCAAAACGCATGGAAGGATCAGGGTCATTTTGGATTTCATTCAAATGCGTCTTTAAATCACCCATGGTGTTATCCGAGGAATCAGAAACCAAAAAGGCCAAATCAATCAAATTATGAGGATAAGTCAAGTTTTTCATGTGAGTGAAAAACATTGGCAAATGTGCCGAGGCGTCCCTGAGTGGAACACAAAATAAGACACGCTCATCATGTTGCCAGCCGTCTTTCAAGCCGGGGGCGTCAGCCAAATCATAGTATTCGGTATTTTCAACTTTATCAAAATTAGGATAGTACAAGGAGCTGAAAAGGAACAACTTGATAAGAACCAAAAGTAATGACACGACACCTATTAACGAAAGCTTGGCTTTCAAATTTTTGAAAAGGGATGATTTTGACCGAGATTCCGGTGATAGACTGTTCATAATAGATGATAATTAAGTATATGTGAGTGTGCTTTTGTTTTTGTTGTCTTGCGTCGAAGGCGCTTAATTTTTGTAAAATGTAGACAATTGAAATTGAGTCGATTTGGGCGAATGAGAACTGAAAAATAGAAAATGCTAGTGGGAGTTAGAGTACGACAATATCATTCACAACAACAAAAAGTCGACGCTGCTGATAACTCTAGGTGAACAAGAAAACGAGAACGAAAGAAACGAGCGAGGAAGAAAACCGGTGCAAGACAAATGGACAAAAATAAACTATAGCACAATAGATGATCAGCAACAGAAAAGAAACGGGGTGGTTTTGAAAGAGTAATTTCCAAAATTAGAAGCTTGATATTCTGGCTCGTTAGATTTGGATATTAAAGGGGAAGCCCTGTACGCTGCAAACACTTGGAGCTGAAGGAAAAGAGACAAAAACTGATAAGCCTGCTGCTAGCTCCAGTTGATGACGAAGCTGATTTATGAGCGGTAAAAAACAAACAAACAAACAAACACGGTGGTGTGTATTTGACCAAAAGGAAGGAAAAAGGACACGAGCGGGTTTACCTAGCAGTAGCTCAAACAAACCTATGCGGTACTTGTGATTCTGTTCTGGCTGATGGAAGGAGGGGTGGAGGTGGGAGTTTATAGCTAATGTAGGAAATGTCTAAGAAATGTTGTATATGAACACGAATAAGCCATTTGATTTAGTTTGCCAGACGAAGGAAGGAAAAACTGAAAGATTGTGAGAGAAAAAAAAAGCCAGATCATGCTCTATGCGGGTAACTTTCTCGGCTCCCTCGCAGTGTATCGCGAGTGAACTCTGAGAAGCACGATGGTAATAATAGAACGAAAATATGAAAGATGAAATGGTCATGTGCACCTCACGCGGGACGGCAATCTTCTGCAGAGTAAAGTTGAGTTATGCAACGATGCCCCCTTTCATACATCAGCCGGTGAGAGACAACCCGTGTCCAGGCCCCTGCTTGAAGTGCAGCCAGCGGCTTGCCATCAACTATCATCGGTTTCTTAGAATAGAACGAGTGTGCTAGCGGTGAAGGTCTTCTTTTTCTTTTTCTCAGTGATTTTGCGCAAGACATTTTACACTGCCGCTGCAAAATAAGAAAAGCGCTCGCACCACGACAGCCTGTAAGCTCTGAGGCTGTCAGTTGTTTTGCTTGCAAAGTTGCGTGCTGAGCAGCACCGACTGCCGCCGCGGGTAGGCCCGGTAGTGGGTGTGCACACCCCTCTTCACAGACCGGAGTTCGACCAACTAATCGAGATTGAGTCCCTGCAGGTCGGCCCCAACATACATACGTACGTACGTACGTTTGGCGTCGGGAGCCCGAGTATATATAAACTGCCAACCTCAACCTCGTTCGCTAGTGCCGAAAGCCAACTCGCTAGCGCACGTGGCCCTATCAGTGAAGCTGGGACCCTCGGGTGGTGCAGGCTTGGCGGCTCAGAGAGTGGAGAGGACTTTTTTCTTATATCTGGTTACTCAACGGCGCGTCTGGAGTTTTGGCGCAAGGACTGAACATCGAACTTCAGAAGAATCAGGGGGTCGACCAGCGTTGTTGCCAGCCTCCGTCAAACAGGTTAGCAGAGCGCAACAGCAGTGCAGAACCAGAGCTGACACTCTTCCTCTGCCTCAGCGGCCAACATTGGTGTCGCCTGCTGGCGGTTCCGGCTGTTCAGGCCCGTCCTGCCGCTATTGTGGTGCCGACCTTAGGAAGGTAGGCTAAACGTGAAATCATAGCACCAAGTACGGGTGCGACTACCAACTCGTGCACCAGACGCTGCGCCGGATTGCCGCGCAACTGCTATTTCAGCAGCTACAAGGCGGGTTTCCTTGATACCCGAAGGCCTCGTCAAGACTGCGCGCCAAAAACAGCCAGAACAAGAAATACACAGACATTGGACCGTCGTTCGTTGGCAGCTCCAGTGATGTATCACTTGTTGCTGGGCAAAGTCACGAGCGAGCCGCTGCAGGATACTGCCGCTGCATGCGAGCGGAACACAAAGCACGGAAGGAAACAGAAGAAAAGTTTTCTGATGCGATTTGCCGTCGATTCAAATCGGCAACTTCGAATTTCAAACTTTAAGCTACAAACAATCTGACAAGCGGCCAGGCGCGCCCAAGCGCGCCCAAGCGCGGCCTCGCGCACTCTGGCGCACGCTGGCGCGGCCTGGCGCAGCCGTAGCTCGTAGCCGCAGCGACAGCAGCGGCCGCAGTAGGGTTTGCCTCGATCGGTCGATCGATTCGATCCAGCTATTGTTGTCTGGATTCTTTCTATGCTCGCGGCTGTTGAAAAGTCAATCGACTTGAAGGATCTGTCGGGACACGCACACACGGTTTGCTGTGAAGTTTCCTGTTTATGCCGGGCCAAATCGCAGCCAGCGGGGGCAAGTTAAGGTTGGCTCCGGCCATTTCTTGTTTCAACGTGGTATGCGGGCGCTCCGGTATCTTGGTAAACGAGCCCTGTATATACAGCGTTGTGGCATGGTGCAATATCGGAAGTCGTACAAGATGCCTTTGTATGTACAGCAGCTGGGGACATACAAGACCAGTGTGCGGTGTGGTGTGTATTTATAGATAAGTGTGGCATGGCTGGTGATACTATCCAGTGTTCGGTACAGCTGTCATTGGCGATCGCTGCGGTATTCAGTGCCCAATGTGGCAGAAGAACGTAGTAGAAGGCTCTGGTTGCGGTAGGAGAGCTCACCAGGGTACTACCGATGGGCTAATCAGCCACCGCGGCGAAAAAAAAAAAAAAAAAAAAAAAAAAAAAAAAAAAAGAAAAAAAAGAACAAAAAACAATAACAATAGAAACATCAACAGCGATATTTATAACGCAAACATAAACAACACCTACCGTCAACAACAAATCACTTACTGTGTTTTACGTTCTGGAAAAGACAATAACCACGCCGACAGCTGTTGCAACACCTAAATTTCAGCCAACCATTACTACGTTTATAGTTACAGTTACGCTTTTACAGTTGCAGCTATCAATCTGCCGAATTCTGTCGTTGGAGTTGCCTAACTTGTCTGTTTGGGTTGCCTGGGCTAAAAGCTTTTCTCTGCTGTTGTATCAGCATTTCTTCTCTTTCTTCCCTTTTTTCTTTCTTTCTTTTTTTTTTTTTTTTATTTTTATTTTTATTTTTTTTTTTTTTTTTTGTCTCTCTTCCCTCTTTTGTTGCGCTAGTGTTTAAGAAAAATTAGCCCCCTTTTACTCTACTGCTCTCACCACCGACTGAAAGAAAGAAAGAAAGACTAATAGACTAATTGATTAGCAGACCAACAGACTGCTAATAATAGCGTAGCTGCTCTTCGTTTCCTCACCATCCAATCTATCCAAACAGCAACTCTCCTTCTTTCTCCTCCTCTCCCCCGTAACCGTCCTCTTGCCAAAGCACCAGCGTACAGACAATACCCCCTCGATAGTTTGCCGGTTAGCCGTTCCTTCAGTGCCGTCGGTTGTTTTGTTTTCCTCTGTTTTCTGTTTTCCATTTTCCATCTCTGCCAAGCGGACCTGAGCCAACTACAAGAACACAGCACAACAACACGCCGTCAATCCTTCGGATAAACACTCACTCGCTCCAGAACGAACGCTAAAAAAGACACCTTCGCCTTCGAAGCAGAAAACACAGTATAGAAGACACAGGAGACTAAGATAAACATCCAAGCGTTTGCCTGCCTCTCGTTCTCTCGTGCTGTTCCACCTTGTTCTACTTTCTTTTTTTTCTCTGTCTCGCAGGTTTTCATCCGTCATCATTGAGACCACCACCACCAATCGCTTCCCTAACATCATCACCCTCATCCCTTCTTTGCTCGCGTCCACCGCTTCAGAGACACAGTCAGCATGAACTCCCCTATAGTACCCTTCAGGAGCTCGTCTTTCTCCGTCGTTTACATTACCTTGACGGTCTTGCTTCTTGCCAGATCCGTTATTGCTGCGTCCGTCTCAGAATGCTCCTCCCAAAACACCGGAAGTGGTAAACACTCAAGCTCTGAGTACATGAGCAACGGTCTCTGCTCTGATAAATGTGCAGGGTACGCTTATGCCATTGTTTCGGGAAAGGACTGTTACTGTTCAAACTATGCCCCTTCATCCACTGCAGATGAGGACAATTGTGACACCAGTTGTCCTGGCTATCCATATGAAAAATGTGCTGGCAATGGATACTACGGCTACATTCAAATCGGCCAGCCAAGTGGTACCAGTTCTTCTGAATCGTCTGCTTCCACATCCAGTTCGTCGTCAGAGTCCTCAACATCATCATCGACAGAGCCTTCGACTTCAAGCAGTGCCACCACTAGCCCCACCACTAGCCCATCATCCAGTTCTGAGCAAGAATCCACAATGATTGTTACCAAGACATCCACTAGGGAAGCTTCGGGCAACAGCAAGGGCCTGACTTTGACTTCGGTGATCATTGTCACCAAATCTGATTCTTCCGAACAAGAAAGAACTGTCCGCACGACATCGACAGTTTCTGGCGGATCCTCTGTCATAGTCGTCACTAGTGTGTTAACCAGTTCGTTTTCCACTTCAGTGATCAGTAAAACTTCGTCAGACGATTCGTCATCATCATCATCTTCTTCTTCTTCCTCCTCCTCTTCTTCATCGTCTTCTTCTTTAGCTTCGTTAGCTTCTGCTTCGCCATCTCTGGTGGCTGCTGCTGCTAGTGCTACTTCTTATACTGGTACATCAACCACCCCAGTGGCCAAACTGTCCAAATCATTCTGGGATTCTCCCGGAAAAGTGGGCGGTACTTTTGCCTCAGTGGGGATAATCATACTAGTGCTTATTGCCCTTTTGATGTTTGGTTACATTCGCCGCAGATATAACCAGAACAGCCAGCTAGTTTCAGCAGCAAATCAAAGCGGTGGTTTCGCAGTAGCAGGAAACATTGATTCGACCAATGGGTCTACATTGATGAACTCGCCAATAGCAGAGAAAAATTCTCATAGGTTTATTAATGATGGTGACACGATTATTCCAATACCGTTTGGAGGTGACGTAGATCAACGTCTTGATCCAGGTCAAATGTTTTATAATAACTTGGGAGTCGATGCAGAAAGCAAAAAAAGTATCAGTGATGAGTATGATTATTCTCGGAAATTTTTGAGAGTGGCTAATCCTGACGTCGGGTTGAGAAGTTTTGTATCAAAAAATAGTGTTAGAGATTCACTGATAAGAGATGAAAAGGAGTAAGAAAGAGAAAAACTGATTTATTAATGGCGTGTTTTTTTCTCTACCTTGTTCATTTTCAGCTTTTGTTTCTGATTCTTTATCATTGAAAATTTTTTATTGTTTTCGCTCTTTTGGCTGGGCTCTACGCAAAAATTATTTTGTCGTCATCATACTCATAGAAATTCGCATGTTTTTTATCAATTCCTTGTTACTCAATCACCGTTACTCACTAAATTTTTTTCTTTATTGTTGTTTTGTTGCTTTTTTTTTTTTTTTTTTTTTTTTTTTTTTTCAAAACAAGAAAATACGACACTATATCGCTTTCTAATTTGCTATCTGCCACCACTAATTCAATTTTTGGAAAAGCTTCTTTTCTTCAATATTTTTTTTTTTTTTTCTTTTGGCTCTGGTTATTTTGATCATTTTCATCAGCTACAGAGAAATCACACACGCTCGCGGAAGACAGGTATTGTTCGAAAAGGAAAATGGGCTATAATTTTTGGGAAAATCGCTAATAGAATCTAGGCATAGTTTGTTAAACATCAGAGCACAAAGACTCAACTCGTTCAGCTTAACTTGTGTATTTTACTTACTCTCCTTAATATCACTTCGAGATACGAACTTTTTTTTTGGCACTGGCAGAGACTTAAAGTTTATTTTGCTGCATCTTCATTCCTTAAAATGCCTTTTTCTTTTTCATTCTTTACAACATGCATCCATATCCAGTCACTCATTCGTTACAAAACACCTTTCTATTCTTGTCATTGTCTTACTATCATTTTTCCCACTAACACGACTGCCATCATCGTTACAATTTTTTTTTTTGTTTTTGCTCCATGGTCTCACTGGCGCTTGTTCTCGTGCGCAGCCAACTATAATTACAATCATTGATGCTTTCCTTAATCCCAATTATACCTACTTTCTTTTTTTTGCCATTTTTGCAGCCGGTAAGTGAGCTGTGCAGCGTGAAGTGCAGAGTGACGAGTGCTTTTTTGTCCCATTTTATTAAGCTTCGGATGCAAAATTAACCGTGTTCTAATATTTCGGATGTTTCCTTTTCCCTTTCGTTTAGTGAGCAATACCGGTGCTTACGAACGCTTCATACAGAGAATATGAGAGCAGCACTAGTGCAACAGCAACGACAGTAGCGGTGATGTATGCATTTATCTTTGCTAGCTGCTATGATTTTTCTTATCTTTATACTTTTTTGTTTGTATCGCTTTTCTTACTTTTTGTTTTTTTGTCTTTGTTATCAATTTTCTCTCTTCTTTTTTTGTTGTTCTGTTCTTTCATGCTATTTTATTCTATTAAATACCTTTTTTCTTGGGCTATTATTTTCTTCTTTCGTTATAATCGCTTCTTGGCTGGCTTTTTTCTAATTAATTTTTCTGTTCGATACAAAATGATGCTACACCCGATTCATCATATCTGCCAAGATTTGTTTATTCTATCTTTCTCTACGATACCATACAATGTCACGCTATGGGCGCTACTGTTTACTTATTTACCTGTTTGCTCAGTTGCCTAATCACCCAGTTACTTAGAAACGTTACAAAGTTGTCATTTACTCTATAAGACTTTCTTAATTTCCTTTTCTTTTAGTTTACTTTTAATTTAGTCCTTGGTTTGATCCGTTCTCAGGTTGTTTTTATGCAGTCAAAATACGAAATGTCAATGACGTTGATAATAATTATAATTATAACAGAAGTAAAGGTTGAAGTAGTGCAACGCAGTTGTGAATTCCTGTTTTGTCGATTAGCGTGTGACGATTCAAGGACCAAAAGCTCTGAAAAATGCAGATGGCTGCATATCTTTGATTCTCGTAATGCTTCGACTCAAGCCTGTCATATTACTACTTATAAGCACCACAAGCCATCGACGGCTTTTGTATTACGTATCATAATGCTTGTATTTTATATGCGTGTTGGAGTCAAGAAGTGAAACAGAAAAGGCATTGCATAACAGGCGACAAAATCGTATTATAAAAAGAAAGAAACAAACAAACGAGAAGTAAAGCAGCAAGAGCTAATCGTGAACCAAGGCGAAAAAGAAAATAAAGTAAAAGACATGCGACACAAGCAGGATGAACACCGACAGGATAGAACAGGACAGAATTGGATAGTATAGAACACGGTGCAGTGCGACCTTGTGCTTGGCCGATTGAAAACGCTATAGTGCGTCGATACAGCAAGATCAATAGGAAATATCGTTCAGTATTATAAAATGTCTGGGGAAAAAAAAAAGCACTCGTTCATTATTGTAAAGCTGCGTAAATTTTGCATTTAGATGGAAGGTTAAAGCTAGGCTGCACTAATCTGTAGTACAGCAACCATTTAAAACAAAAGCGCACCGCTTTTCAATCAAGCCTTGAATGTTTCTTTTTCCTTGTCGTTTTTCTTGTCAGGCTAACGACCTTAAGCATAAACGCCAACGGAGTTGGATAAGAATATCACACCGACGCTAGAGTTCGAATGAGGTTAGTAAGGATACGCCTATTACATATGGAGAAAATGCAAAACACAGGAAAGAAGCAAAAAAAAAAACAAAAAAAAAAAAACAATAAGCGCATTGGCAAACATACCCAAAAGCGGAGCTGGCAATAAGACTGTAAATCACATATTGAATAGTCGTAAGCACCGATTGGGCACTTTTGCCATTAGCAGAAGACTTCTTTGGAAGCAAAAAGTTCAAAAAGATGAAAATCGTAGCGACAGTTAACGTCAAGAATGCAAAGAACTGATGGCTAGATAGTGGGATTGCTGGAGAGTATGGCTCACCGGCGGCAAACTCGTCAACGGCGATCTTATAACTGGACATTTCTGTGTGACTTCCTGAATATGTGAAGTGAGCTAAGTGGCTTGTATTGACTCTGCTTGTATATGCTGGCACTCTGCGCTGGAGCGTATGGCTTTGTCAACATCATCATCAACATGTACCGTCAATATTGACACTCTGTGCTGAGATGGGCAGTGTCCGAGCCCTATGCGTTACCCGAAGGTTGCACACAAGAACTGAGCCGGGTGGTGGCACGGGTGGCAGCACGTGCGGGACGGCGCAAGGGTAGCCCCCACCGGAAACCTAGCGACTTTGGACTGCGGCATGGTATGTGGCCGGGTATCCATGCTAACGCATGTGACTGTACTGAGGCAGAACAATAATGCGTCACCAACAAGAACATGCGGGGTGAAAGAGGGTGAAAGAGGGTGACTTTTGGCGGGGCCAGCAGCACCACTACAACTGGCAACTGCATAGACTGACTACAATCGAGCATCGGCAGGGTGTCCCG
This sequence comes from Saccharomycopsis fibuligera x Saccharomycopsis cf. fibuligera, assembly GCA_001936135.1. NCBI lineage: Eukaryota > Fungi > Ascomycota > Saccharomycetes > Ascoideales > Saccharomycopsidaceae > Saccharomycopsis > Saccharomycopsis fibuligera x Saccharomycopsis cf. fibuligera. The sequence goes on along the minus strand of CP012817.1, from coordinate 2,298,277 downwards.
CCAAATGGAGACAAAATCGCGGCTAAACAGTTTGCAACTTTTGGGTTCGGTTTGTTGCCCGCGGGCATCTGTCAAAAAGGTTTACACCGGCGGACGGGGTTCCAGACACTGCCGCCAGCCGTCGTGGAGCGTTGGAGACCCACGACACTGGATGGACCCCTTTTGCATTACAACATGTAAGCGAATGAGCACGTATGTTGTATACCAACGGACGTACACGTTCGCCTGCTCCTTGGGAACCGCTCGTGGACGCCCACATGGGCGTCCACCCCCATACTTGAATGCCCAGCTTGAGGAAGTGGCGGTGGTGCGATGTGAAACCTTTTTTTGCGCTGCTGAGTTGCAAAGGAAGGCAAAGCGGTTCTTGGCGCTCTCGCCGCACAGCGTTAACAAGTTTTGTAGGGTTGGCGGCCGCCCCCTCTCCCAGAGTATATAAACTAGGCCTCTGCCCCGTCCCCGTGCTGTGCAGACCAGTACCCCAACTGCACCAGCTTTTCATGCCATAGCATAGAATACCACATCACAGAACAGTACTATATTATATCGCGATATTATAGTATACCCGTCCTACTCAACACTATTGCTTTACAACAGCTATTGAACTGTCTAGTGCACCCTTTGTTTCTACGCTATTGTCTCTTCCCCCAATCTTCCTTTTTCTTTTTCTTTTTCTTTTTTTTCGCTCACGTTTTTCCCGTCCGCGCCCACTCGTGCCAAAAGAGAAAAGAGAAGAGAAAAATAAAAAACAAAAAATAAAAAAGATAAAAAAAAGTCAGCAGCGTCTTTAGAAACCTCCTGCCCAGCATGGATATCAAGTCAGAGTTTGCTTCCTACGCCTTGCCAGCTATGCGCGCGTCTGACTTTATGTCGTCTAATGATCCAGCCAACATTATCCCAAGATCAGACTACTACAACGAGTCCAGCAATATCAACCACAGTAACGACAGCAACAGCATCACCACCGCCGGCGCCGCTGCCACTACCACCAACAACAACAACAGCAACCTAACTACTCCGCCAATGCCCAACAACTCCAACCATCAAAATACAGTCGCCAACGCTGCTTATTCTTCCAAGTCAAGCGTCGACTCTTCTTATTCCTCTTCGGTGTCTCCGAAGTCAGTTTCATCCTCAGTATCGTCTGCTGGTTCTCACGACTCTTCTCCCAAATTGCTAGCTCACCAACAACAGCAACAACATCAACACTACCACCAGCAGCATCCGCAAACTCAGACATACCAGCAGGCGCAACAACAGCAGCAGCATCAGAGTTCTCAATACTCGTCTGGCCAGCTTTACAATAACACGGCTACTCACTCCGGCAGTACCAACAGCAGCAAACCAACGAACAGTGGCGTCCCAACATTTTTGACCCCTGATGTTAATACTGCCAGTGCTTTACCTGCCTCTAGCGCTTCAACCCAGATTCCTTCGTTGATGTCGATTTTGGACAACCATAATAAGCCAAACTTGTCTGCCGGTGCTGCTGACAGCAAGTCTTTGCCTTTCAACAACAGTAGCAACAGTAATGCATACAATCATCAATCTAGAAAATTAGCCATGCCTTTTGACCTTCAACAAAAGACCACATTGCCTCCAGTTAATGCGTTGCCTTCTATTTCTCAATCTATCCGTGAGCAAAACACTTTGGCTGCTCAAGCTGTACCAGGCGTCGCCGCTGCTGGTGCTGCTCAGTTTAACGCTGCAACCAGAAGACCAGTGCGCAAAAGTAGTAAGGAGGATGAGCAAAAGGGTCCGTTAGCTTGCAAGTGGGAAAACTGTACTAACATGTTTGAAACCGCTGAATTGCTATACACTCATTTGTGCGATCAGCATGTTGGTAGAAAGTGCAACAGAAATTTGAACTTGACTTGTCATTGGGATAATTGCAAAGTTCAAACCGTGAAAAGAGATCATATTACTTCTCATTTGAGGGTGCATGTTCCATTAAAGCCATTTGGTTGTCAAAGTTGCGGAAAAAAATTCAAGAGACCTCAAGATTTGAAGAAACATATGAAGACTCATGCTGATGATGGTTCTGTTTATGCTTCAGGAATCAGCAGTGCATATTATGGAAACTCTGCCTTGAGCAATATGGGGTTGATGAATGGCAATGGCCTTGAATTCAACTCATTTGACAATTACTTGTTTACTGGATCAATGAGAAACAATTTGTACCCAGGCCAAGCAGTGCCACAGCAGCAACATCAACAGCAACAAGTTCATGCTGCACCATTACAACAACAACAGGATTATAATAGCCAGCAATTCTATCCAAATGACAATAGCTACTACGGTCATTCTAACAGTAATGGGTTTAGCAGCAATGATTTATACTCATATTCTCCATACTCTGGTGAAAATAGAAAAAGAAGACAAACTGGTGATTTGATTAATGGATTTTACGATGATATTAAGAGATCTAAGGTATCGTCCAACTACAACCCAGATATTGCTTCGAAGTTGAACCATTTGGATAATAGTTTGAGAGGTAGTAACTCTGGATTCGGTAACAGTAATAGTGATTACACCTTGCCGCCGTTGTACAATGGTACTGGTAGTGCTAGCAACAACAACAGCAACAACAGTAACGTCTCCAATGGTGGTGGTATGAGAGGCATTAATACTACTACTCTCAAGTCTACCGATTTACTTGAAGCGGATAAATTTTTCAAGCAATTGTCCTCGTCGATTGATCAGCAAATCGCTTACAAGAATACAGATCAGCAACAGTCACATCAACCGCAACATCAAGCTGTCGTCCAGCAACAGCAACAGCAACAGCCGCAGTATCCAAGTTCCTTGTCCTTTGGTGGCGGTTACAGTTCAAGTGGCGCTAACACCCACGGTAATGCTAGTGCTAGTAGTGGTCTTGGTAATGGTGTAAATGGTTCATTATATCCATCATTGTCAACTGGTACTAATGTGCTTCAATATCCACAAGTTTCTGCGAGATTTACATTTGACAATGTTAGAGGCTGCAACGTTGGAGTCAATCAAAAGAGCAGCAAAGAAGATGCAAAGAAAATGTCTGTCGACAAAGCTGATGAAGATGATGTTTCGGATTTGTTCAATAAATTGAAACTTAGTGGCAGTGACTCTAAAGATGAAGATGACAGAGATACTTTGCAAAGACACAAAGAGCTTGTGGAAGCTATCCGTGGCTGGATTAACAGGTCATTGCAGGACGGTGCTGGTACCGTACAAACTCAAGCTAACGTTGATAGTGAATCAAAACCAAAACCGCAGAGATTGTATCCAACTATTTCTGCTCATTAAGGTATAGTCCAGGTGCTATATTGCTTTTTTTTATTATTATTATTATCATTATTATCATTATTATTATTGTAATTTTTTTGGTTTTGGCTTATTCTAATGGTTCTTTGCTTTCTTATATTTTGTGAAAGCTTACTTTGTATAACATTTTCATCTTGTTTTGTTTTCTTTTTGGTTGACTTGGTTCCTGTTTTTTTATTAACGTTTGTTTCTTTGCGACCCGTTCAGTGTTTCTTATATATTATAACTTTTTTCTTGTTATTATATTATGTTTTTAATCTAGTATATGGGTTGCGTCAACTAGGGTCTATGCAAATTGGTTTGCAGTAGAACTGTTTTTTTTGTGTTTTTTATTTATAGTGGAATTGATTACGTATTGTGATAATGGACAAATGGCTTCTCTCTAAACTCGTACACTGTCTAATAATTTTAGTAAATATATAATTTTCCGTTCGTAGTTTGACTCGCATTTACAATTTTCGAACGTTAGGGTGTATGACTATCAGCAGCGCTGCTTCACGGTAATTGTGGTGGGATCATAGAAGCTCGTCTGACGTACATCGCCAACTACCAAACTTGAAATTAAAAAAAAATAAAAAAGGAATTCCACTATACAGTTTCTTTAATTAAATTCACCAGGCCCTTTGCCAGACTCCCTTGGCACTGCCCCTACCACTTTGGGGTTGCTCTTCCGCTTTGTCACCCCTAGGATTGTTTGACGCGACCGTGTAGCTGGGGTAGACAATTCACAAAACTACAAAGCTATAAACCGCAAACAGAAAGCAGCGGGCTAGAAGGATACCTGATATCGGATATTTAGCATTGCGAGACTTTGCGTGTGTATATGTGTACAATTAGCTCATTTCTCAGTGATATCGTATATATTCCTACGTTTTTTAGCCAAGCAATTTCCCCGGGATGAAGTAAGTAGTATGGCGAAGCTCTATGGTGTCTAAACAAATTAAGAAGCAAGTAAGTGAGTTTCCTTTTTGGGAATATGTCATATTTGATAATACAACTTTTTTCAATTATGTGCAATTACGTGCGATAAGTATCGAAACTAATTGATTAGCCGGGTCGCAATGCTTCGAGTTTTCCGGTAAATGATTGTCTGTATGTCTAATTGCTCAAACCATCTTTTTGTGACTTGCAGACTGTTAGAGGGTTTGATTTTTCGATAGCGATTGCTGTCCGCGGAAGGGCGATGTTCACGGCGATGGCCTACGGCCTTTGCCTTTTGTCTTTGATCCTATGCCATCACCATGCTACTTTGGCACACTATGAAGTAAAATTTATTGATGGGTGACCGGTCAGCGTTTTCACTGTGTGTACACATGGTTGGGGAGCCTCGGAAACTAGGTAAGGCAGATAAGAATTCGCAATGGTGACATGGCAAACGGCAATTAACACTGCTAACGGCAATTGTTCCTGACTGTAAACATCATAGCTGTCACAGAGTTCATCCATAGTACTTCGTGGAGTCGAGTTGGCGATGCTGTGGTAGTGTGCTGCTGCTTTGGAATGCATGTTCATGCTGAGCACTGCGATGGAGGGGCGATGGCTGATTTGAATTGACCTGAATTGACTGCAACTGGCTGCCGTTGACTGCAATTGAGGTAAGTGCTTGGGTGATTAATTGCGGAGCTAACTCAGTTTAGAGGCAGTGCGGAATAAGCGATGCGGAGTTAGCTCTGACGGCTCGCAAATATAGTCAATAGTAATCTGCAGTGCAGTGCACTTTTGCCTACCGTTAACCGAAGTTGCCTGACCAGAACAGCGGATCTCCTCGCAAAGCGCCCGCAAGGCGCCCGCAGAGCGCTCGGGATCCCGCACGGCAGTCATGCGACCTTGCGGAGTTATATGATGCAACAGTACGCCAAATGCGTGTGCACATGACATGGTCACTTTGTTTATTTTTTTTTTTTTTTTTTTTTTTTGTTTGCCGCCTGCCGCCTGCTGCCTGCCGACTCTTGCATGTATTTGCAGAAACCGTCGTTTCTTTTTTGCTTTTGTATTGTGTTTTCTGCTCCTCTTGTCGCTCCCGTACTGGCTGTCTGGCTGTCTGGCTGACTGCCTGACTGATTGCAGAATCTTGTTTTCTCTCTCTTTTTTTTTTTTTTTTTTTATTTTTTTCTCTTTCTTTTGCTGTTGCTGCTTGTGTTTATATATACTGCCCTGCCCCGTAGTCCGCTCTGTCCTTTTTTTTTTTCTGTTTCTGTTTCTTATCCTTATCTTTCATCTTTAATCTTTTATATTTTAATCCTTCTTATTTGTCCCTTTGACGCACTTTCGAACCTTTTTTTCTGTATTCCCCTTACTTCTTTTTGTGCTTTTGCTCCCTCATTATTCAATTTCCGTACCAAAAAGAAATTAATCCCTAGCAATAATCTGAAGCATCAACAGGGATTATTCAACGGTGTCAATTAATCAAACAAGCATCAATTTACGTTTACTGCCTCCAAGTATACAGAAAACGGTACCATAGTTTCCATCATCTGGTCCCTACGTACTGTACCACTATATTGTCGTCATTCAACGCAATTCGATACAACACAGTTCAACAAAAGAATAAATAATCAGCACATTTTGCCATTAGATTCGGTGTTTTGTGCCACTTTTTTTTGAAAACTTGTTCCTTTTCTGACTGTCCTTCAATACCAGTTCCACACATCTATTGTTAATCATTCGATTGGTCACGACTATTCGCTTACAAGCGCCAGTATCGTACCACACCACACACTATTGACTGCACTTTACTTATAACTCCACGGTTTCTGTCGTGCACACCAGCAAGAACAACAAAAGCAGCCAAACATCAGTAGCGATATCAATACCAATATCAATAACAATGTCCACTGTCACTAGTAAATCTCACAATACTTTGTCTCCAATCACTTCTTCCCCAAAATCAAGAAGAAGATCGTCTTCCATCATTTCCCACGTTGAGCCAGAAAGTGATGAAGAAATCAATGATCAAAATTCTCTTCCAAACTTAAACGCCACTTGGGTCCACTCTAAGGGCGCTTGGTTGATTCACATCATTGTCATTGCCGTTTTGAAGGCTTTCTTCAACTCATTTCCGGGCTCTAACGCTGAATTGTCTTGGACTTTAACTAACGCCGCCTACATTATCGCTACCTACATCATGTTCCACCAAGTTAAAGGTACTCCATTTGAGTGCAACGCCGGCGCTTACGACAACTTGACAATGTGGGAACAGATAGATAATGGTGACCAATACACTCCAACCAAAAAATTCTTGTTCTTGGTGCCGATCTTTTTATTCTTGGCTTCTACACATTATTCAAAATATGATTTGAATTATTTCATTTTGAATGGTGCTTTGTGTTTGATTGGCTGTGTGCCAAAAATGGCCTTTACTCACAGATTGAGAATTTCAATTCCATTCTTGACTAAAGCCACTATTTAAGTCTTGTGGGAAGTTTCACAGTCACTCTTTAACTTTTTCTTTTTAATATTTTACTATTTTACTTGCATCAATTAACAAAAAATATTGGAAAACGTAACCAAAAAAATAACATTTTTATTCTTCACTCTTCAATCTGAATTAGTCAATTTTTATTGTGTATTAACTCTGTCTTTTTGTTACTTGAATTCTTATTTTTATTTTCTTTTTTGCCATTGGTATGGGTATGCTGATTCTCGTCAAATATCTTTTTTTCTCTCGTTTTCCTGCAGTTGTGATGGGTTGTCTTTATTTATTTCTCTCATAAATTGATTTTCGTCTTACATTACTATTTGAATTTGCCGTTTTAATGAACATTAACAATCACATTTCTATATATATTATTACACCCTTTTTTTCTTTCATATATATTCTTCATAATGAGGTGTTATCATTTTTGACTGAATTTGCATTTTTTACTTTGAATCAACCGTTGGTTTTTACTTCTATTTGGTTTTCTTGATTTCCATATGTTTTTTATTATTACTTTCTCTCTCGGAATTAGCGTATATGCCTGCCCAATAGATCAATTGAATACTTATTTGTATATAATTTGGAATTGCTGTAGAAGTGCATACCATTTCAGTACCACTTTAAGTGATGATGTTCGTCATCCTGTAATAGCGTGGTACGCTGAGAATGCAATTGATACCAACTGAATTTTTTATTACTGTTCTGGAGCTTTCTAAAGTGCTACTGAGTATCAAATGACTTGACCAACAGTTGCTCCGCCGCAGTAGTATACTATAAGCTTACTGACTGACAGTGCCTACATGACATGCAGTTATATCGCTGACATTACTCCTCTCGTATAAAGTGAAAAAAAAAAAAAATTAATTTGTTTGTATGTATAGTCCGTGTAGGTAAGGGGGAAACGAGCACATTGGCTCATATACGACAGGCGTCCTTGGCAATCTTTATTTCTAAAACTTATTTTTCAGAGACAGTTTCTGATTTGAAAATTTCTTACAAGTAAGAACCCTACAAATTTACGGAATCACTACCGGTTAGTAAAAAGATAGATAGATGGTCAGGAAAAACACACTGTATTGTTGAAAGCTAGAGTATTTGGGTAACTTACGAGGGTGGGCGGATCGTGGGCAGTATTGATGCTCCCCACTCTGGATAATTTCGAAGCTCGTCATGCTACTTACCTATAATGAGCCATTCCAATTTGAAATCGGTGGCAAACTAATCACCTTTTTAATTACTGTTCTTGGGGGAGTTGTTTCGTTAGTTGAAATCAATATTAATATTAATATTAAATTAGGGTGAACTTCAAGGTATCAGACCCTCAATGTTTTTTTTTTTTTTTTTTTTGCCCCAAATTAGAGTAAATAAAGTTGGACTGAAAGAAATTTTAGTTTATTTGCCAAATTAAGTGTCAGTTTTGAATTATACAGCCATTACTTTACTATAAGCAGTGACTGACGGTTTAAACATCAGCCAGATTGAAGTTCAGCCAACATGCGCTAGCCCATTATGTATATTTTGGGCTCGAGTGCTGGAGAGAGTTGCACAATTGCCGCTATTGTCAGAGTATACCGACTGAGCAGGCATACGATCGGTGTCAAACTATAACTATATAGCAATGCGAGTAAAGTAAGTGAGTAAATAACATTGCGGGTGGGGCTGTGAAGGTGGATGGCTGAAAGCTAAAGTAGCTTCCTATATGATTTTCAGAATATAGAACATTGGGGGCGGTCCTTGAAATACTGAGATACCGAGTTGAGTTGTGCTGAGTGACTACCATATGTCCCGAAGAACAGTCACTTCCAAGAATTCAAGATAATAAAAAAAGGATAAAAGGGGGGCGGAACAGAGCAAAGCTTGGTATGAACCATATCTAGGTAGGGAAAGTCAAGGAAGAGTTTGCAACTCAAGTTATGTCAAATTAATTTTGTTCAACAAGTCGTTTTCTTGTGTGTACATGCACAGTTTATTGATTCAATTCCATCCAGCTCTTGAAAATTAAGTCACTTTTTTGTAAACCTGCAGAAAGATATGTAGAAGGTATAGTGCTATTTCGCAGTTATCAAAGACATTTTTCAATCAACCAAGTGGCTAGCCAATTAATCAACACTTTAATTAATCAACTAGTAACTTAGTACCGCTACTCGAAAAATTACTTTTTTGCGGAGTGCATTGTCAAGTTTAATAAATCATTAATTCCGATATTCCGACATTGTTCAACATTGCGGAATTACAGCGGACGTTGATGTAATGTGCGGAGCTAACATACTTAGTGATAGCAAAGATATGTTCGTCCTGTATCACTAGTTTATACACAAGGACAAAATTGTGGTTGCAAGGTAGGTACACCGCGTTTAACGTGTTGCATGTAGTGCATTTTTTAAGATGTCCACAAGTATGTAATGTGGCAGTGGTTTATTGTTTAGTGTGTGTGTGTGTGTGTGTGTGTGTGTTGTTTGCACAGCAATACTTACGAGACTTTGGCCCTTCTTTTCCCAGACAGAGCGTACTTTGCGCGAGGTTCAGTGATAGACAACATATACAAAAATCCCAAACCAAAAATCTCTGCTCAGAGGTCTGCTATCGGCGATTTTTGTAATAGCCCTCAAAATCTTTCAGCTCTAGCACCTAATTTTAAATTTTCGACCATTGGTAGAATTCTTGAACTGTAATTTATGGACATACCTTAGTGCGGTATGTCCATAATCTTCATTTCAGTTTTAAAGTATATCACACATCCCATTTACACTCAGCCGAGCACCTTCTCCGTGTGCGCGGCTTTGAAAGACTCTGACCAGGGTTCACGATTAGTTGATATTGACGCGTAACACAATAGACCTGTCATTGATAATCCTGGTCTATATCATATCATGCATGCTGCGTAATATTGTATAACGGTAAATAATCCTGGATCCATGCAGGCACCTTTTGAAAGAAAAACGATCTGGTGTGCTCGTTGATTCTCTTGTGTTTGGGTCGTTGCTTTGCTTGAATTTTATCGTCCAACAGTGTTAGTGAAACGTGCTTTGGTTGTGTACATTTTCCCATGGTGAACGCTTTTCTTCCCAAACAAATTACCACATGTCAGTTGCTGCTTAATGATAATTTTTAGCTATCAATTACCATCAGACTATAGAAATTTAAAAAAAAAAAAAAAATAGCACATTTTGACATCATCCATTGGGAACGTTTTATATCATGCAGTTTTACAAGCCATGAGTGGATAAGCGTGCGCAACATAAAACAGAGTGCTCGGAGAAACAGCCATGCCTTTATTTACGCAGATGTCAAAACTTCCACCAGCAATTTATTTTCTTATACTTCTTTGGACACAAAAGCTCAAGAGAAAAATTAGCCGGTAACCAAATGTTCTAATGAAAAGATGGGGTATACTAAAAGTTTATAAGGGCACTAAAAGTGAAGACAAAATTTTGGCATCAAAAAAACAAAAAATACTCATCTATGATACTTTTTGACAATCGAGTATATATATACCGATAGACCCTTTAAAAAAAATAATGACTGGAAACTGAAAATAAAGAATGTAGATAAAAATCCCAACTGACCGAAATGAAACATAAAGCTTATAAAAAGAAGAAAACAAAAAGAAACAGAAAAACAAAGCAAGTAAAATTTATAAGAAAAAATCTGAAAGGTAGAACAACAAAACAAGTTAACGAATTTTATGTTCATGAGTTTTTAAATGGTAAAGAAATGAAAAAATGACCAAAAAAAACAAAAAAAAAAAAAAAACAAAAACAAAAACAAAAACAAGAAAACAAAAACAGTATGAAACAGCATAAATATGACTCAAATACAATTAGTTTGTCGTTAACGTAAAATCTGCCATCACCTCAATTATAGGCACAAAAGAGAAAACTGAAAGATCCCGTTCAGTAAAATAAGAGGTCATAAACAAAAAATATCATGAACAGGAATTATTAGAAGCACAATGCAATGAACAAGAGTCTGTGGTGGTGGTTATTGCAGAGAAAAGCCTTTTCGAAATACGACTGAAACCTGAAGCTTGAAGGAGCAGTTTCAAACCAAGCCTGTAGATGGAAAACTGTGTCAATGAAATAAAATATTGCCTTGAGTCAAAATGAATGTCTATCAGCTTATGGTTTGCTGAAAAAGCTATGAGATGGATTTGAATTTGTAAATTTTGTAGATGAAATTAATTTAAAAAAGGTTTGAACTAAATAACAGGTTAAATTTGGAAAAGGAATGAAAGCTTATTAACCATTCCATTCAAGATAGACCCACTTCCTACAGACTACCATTATCCAATTTTTGCTTACCATGGTTATGCTGACTAGAACTATCACTAACTACTTCGTCGTTTTCATCATTTCGGTATACTTCCTTTTTCTCTTTTCCCATGATATTGTTGAAACTGACATCATCATCGACATTGTCATTATCATTATCGCGTAACTTTTGAACCTGCCCAGCAGAGCTTTCCAGATCTCGTACATCATTTCCTTCTTCGTGATCTTCCGCGACAGTGTCAGCAACATTGGAAGCAGTAGCAATAACAGTAGGAGTCGTCAGGGTTAATTGAGCCGAACTTCCTGTAAGATCTGCTTCTTCCGCTTCATTTTCACTAGCATAGAAATCACCATCCTCGTCATTGTTGATTATTTCATTATCACCGGCTACTTCTTCATGTTGCGTTGCTCTATCAACATGATAATGATGATGAGTATTTGGATCACTTCTCTCATTGTCTGAGGTGTAAACAGGCGGAAGCACTGAATCTAGCGTGTTTAATGTAATATTATCAACAATGCTAACATTACTTGCCCAAAATGGTGGTGGAAAATTGGGTATAGAGCCATTATTATTCTCATTATCGTTGACGTAAAATGTAGTTGTTGCGGATGGGCTTGGTAAACTATTACTGGTTTGCAGTCCAAATAGATTATGTGTGTTATTACTATCAAAGGAGAAAAATTCATCATTTTCTCTACTATAATAGTCATCATCATCCATTTCTGAGCCACTTTCTAAAAGCACGTCATCGCTAACTTGGCTGTATGGCGGAGGCGGAGGTAATGTTCCGTCAATGCTAGCAAACCCCCATTTCTTCACATTAGCTTCAATGAACACATACCCAAGCTGACCAATGTTGATATGTATATCACAGTTTTTGGATGCACCAATAGTTGGGTATAGTAAGCAAGTAAGGTTTTTAATGTGGCCGCCAACTTTGCGCTCAGATAGCTTTTTGCCGTTTCTGGTGAAAAATATAGTACCGCTTCTAGTTCTGTAGCCCACACCTATAACATCACCTTTTTCAATTCTCGGAAAAATTTTGGATTCTTTTTCATTTAAAGAAAAAGAGTTGTTGAATCTTCTCGAACCATCGCTATCATATGCTACAGAGAACTGATGTCTTCCTGGAAGTCTAAAAAACGGATAGGGTTTCGTTGCCAAGCCTATTGACATTTGTGTATCGTTGGGGAATGGTAAATTGTAAATCTTTGCTTCAAAATAGTAAACATCATTAGTTCTTGGGATAGGTAAGTTCGATTGAATAGAACATGGGTAATTGATGTTGAAATTATTGTTTTGATTATGAAAACTGATTTCCGTCTTGCTTTCTACCGTGATTATTCCTGGAGGCAAACTTCGATCGGGGATAAAGTCCCATGCACAAAGACCTTTTTCTTCAATAGTCAAGTATTGTGATAAAGTCAAGTCAGTAGCAAGCTCTGGGCGATTGAATTGTAGATATAGTTTTGCTTGTTTGTAAAGTTGTCTTTCTTCTAAAGGTAATGTTAAGATATTCTCCTCTTCTTCTTGCTCATCGGCAAACGAGCCAGGAGTGTTGTTGCTCAATTGAAGGGGTGCTCTATTCAAGACAATTCTTCTCAATATCAAGGCTAGTAGGATAATCAGAAGCAACAAAAAGCAGCCTATAGTGACTCCAATTATTATTATGAGAGTAGAGTCGCTATGTCCATGTGCTGGGTTGTTTATGATGTTGCTATCATCGTCATATATCATGAATTTATTTCCAATATGATTCTGCAAGTACTTGTCTATGAATTTCATTGGGCTGGCGCTGGCAAGCGGTAAAACACAACCAGCTATCTGCATTGATAGCAAAACCCTGATCATGTTTGCGATGCTAGATGTGTCTGATTGACAGTGCACTTTAGTGTCTGTGTTCGGTGATACCGTTACTGACTATATCTTTTCCGACGTATCCTGACTCGAAGAAAGGGCATCTCGATGTTCACTTTATCTAGCTATCGCCATTTTGCGTTTTCTTTATGAGGCGATTTCTAGCAAACGGTTCTGCGCCAAATCACGTGATAAATATTAGTAAGTGCGAACTCAAAGCCGCAAACAGTCCTTCATGAGTAGTACCAAGTCCTCAAGCCTCTCCACTACATGGTTCAAGCCGTCTTAATATTATCGTCGCGTGCTCCGCAAAAAACAATAGTCGTATAGATTAACTCCACCTTGAATTAAATGTCTCTTGCTAGACAAGTCCTCAGAAAAAGGCGTGGCGTTGGAAAGCAGTGGCGGTGGCAGTGCCCGCCAAGAGTGAAGGGGCAGTCCGTGGCGGTGCTGCTCATACTGGAGAGTCGACGGGCAACCTCCGGTGGCAGCCGGCATGGCCACATGTGGCTGGGCATCGCGGTAACTTGTTTTTTGGGATTTTGTGAAGAAAATCGGGCGGTGGCTTTGAATTGGACTCGCTGGAAAGCGCTGAACATAATCACTTGAGCTATCACCGCCTATATTCTACTAACTAAGTGTCTGTTTGTTTACTTGACTAATAGAGATAGTCTCTCGTTCGAAGAATACATCATTTTCACTCTCATTTCACCAAGGTTACGCATTTAAGGTCGAGCCAAAGCGTTTATTTTCCAAACCTTGACTGTATTCATCTGTTTTCGTGTCGTTCTAATTCACGTTGTGGGACTATATTCATTCTCGACTCTGTTATACTTTGATCGCGAACAGCAAACACAAGCTTTGATTCTAAGCCAGGGTTCTACATTAGCTTAGTAATGGCTAATCTTGCTTAAGAATGACCAATAGTAGCAACAATAGTACCAGCGATACTAATCTGCATCAGCAAAGTCATGTTGCCGACGAACATTTTAATACAACTCAAACGTTGACTCAACATCATAGTACAAACCCGTTTGTTCACACCCAGTTACCATATCCAAGTGAGCCACATATTCCAGAAGAAAACGACTGTGAAACTTTGGATGGTGATGATGACATTATAGATAATCCATTTCCAGACGGTTCGTTTGCTTCTGAAAGACATGCGATGCCTACACCAGAGAGCCTATCAGCTCCGTTTCCTCTGATAAATCAAGATCAACAACCACATGCACCCCAGCTGTTTCATTCAGCTCCAGCCAGCACCAAACAACCAGCTCAGCGCTCTTTTAGGAACAGCCAAATTCTGATAAAAGATAACAGACAAAGCTTGCCAATACATAAACCGCCAATAGTGTCTCCAAAAAGAAATAGAGGCATGTCCTTGCGGTCTCAACTTTTAAATAGAAAATTAGAACACAATCTTAAAGCAGCATTCAAGAATGGTGAGCCAAACGCTGACAACTACACTGAAACTATTGAGCTACTGAATAACCCACAGAATCACAACCATCATCATACTAGATCAGTATCGTCTGTCCTGCAGAGCACTTTATCTCAAGTAAGCTCGCCTGTATCATCCTCTTCACTGCAGAAAAATGTTAAAAAAACTCATCGCACTCAAAAATCAGGGGCTTCCACTGTTTCGTCATCTTTAAGTACCAAGAAAACCCCAACATATAACAAAAAGCCTCAAAAGACCTATAGTATCAATAGACTCATTGAAAATATAAAGTTCAGTATAGGTTTAACAAACCTAAGACCTACCAAAGATGGAAGAAAAATACCTTTATGTTTGACTGAATTTGATTTTGATGACTTTATTAGACATAACCAGGATTTTGTGGATGTGCTTTCTTCTTCGGATATAAAATATCATTATAACGGCAAACAAAATATTTTGGTGGATGAGAGAAGCTCCAGACCTTACATTAATAATACTGTTGTTTCTTCAAGATACAGTTTGCTCAATTTTTTCCCAAAACAGTTATATGCCCAGTTTTCAAAAATTGCAAACATTTATTTTATGACAATTGCCATCATGCAATTGATTCCGAATTGGTCTACCACCGGTACCACCACAACTATCATCCCATTATCCATCTTCATCAGTATCTCAATAGCTAGGGAAGGAATTGATGATTTAAGAAGACATGCACAAGACAAAGAAGAAAACTACAAGCTAGTCTCTGTTTTATGCAAAGATCACAGTGAAGCGCAGCGACAGCTTTTGGACAATGAGATTGGTAATAGAAATAGCATTGGTAGTAAACGCTCAGATAGAAGCGCTAATTCCGTTACTAAATTGAATGTTGATTTCAATCAAACAACTCGTGCTTCAGGACATAGTTCTTCTAATCTCAAGGCTTCTGAATATGTTACTGGTAGTGGTGAAGCTAGTAATCAATACCAGAATACCAGTGAACCAACGATTACAATCACTAGTGCCTTTAATAGCGAAAGTGAAATTAATGCTGAAAATTCATTCAAAAACAGTAAAGCAATAAACAAAGTGGATATTTTTGAAAAACACATTCAATGGAGGCGCTTAAGGGTTGGCTCTATTATTAAATTAGGTCAAGATGAACCAGTACCTGCAGATATTATTCTTTTGACTTCTGACAATGACAATAGTGAAGTATTTGTGGAAACAATGGATTTGGATGGCGAAACCAATTTGAAGACCAAGCTCCCTCATGCTGAACTTGATAAGATTTGCAACACGGCTGAAGGTTTATCTAGCCTTAATGGTGTCGTTACCACCGAAGACCCTAACCAAAATTTGTACAATTTTGAAGGTCACGTAATTATTAACAACCAGAAATATCCTTTAACGAATGATAATATTGTTTACAGAGGTTCAGTGATTAGAAATACTGAAAACCTTTTAGGGTTAGTTGTATTTAGTGGTGAAGAAAGTAAAATTAGAATGAATGCGGTTAAAAATCCAAGAACTAAAGCCCCACATTTGCAAAAATACATCAATATGATTGTCATGTTTATGATTTGTATTGTGTTGGGCCTATCAGTTGGTTCATTCATTGCTCAAAGATCGATATTCAAGCACGTTAAAGATAGGCATTGGTATATCATGAGTCAAGACGTCGGAGCCATGCCAACATTTATGTCATTCCTCATCATGTATAACACTTTGATTCCGTTGTCCTTATACGTAACCATGGAATTGATTAAGATTGCACAATTGTTGCTTTTGCAATATGATATAGATTTATATTACCCAGTCACAAATACTCCTGCTGAAGCTAAAACTGCAACTATTTTGGAAGAACTTGGTCAAGTAAGTTATGTTTTTAGTGATAAAACAGGTACATTGACTGATAATTTGATGATTTTTAGAAAATTTTCTATTGCAGGGGTAGCTTGGTTGCATGATTTGGATATGATTTTGAAGCAGATGGAAAATGAGAATGATACAGATTCTGTACTGGAATCATCTATTTCTAAAGCGCCAGGAACTGGAATTATTAGAAAGTCAACGGATATATTAAGTGGCCGGATATCGTATGATCAAAGTGGCTATAAAAATTCAGGCGAGACCCGTGGATCGTTAGACAGAAGAGGCTCTTTGGACTTACGCAAAGGTTCAATAGATATTAGAAGAGGTACAGGCACTTCGCATTATTCAGGAAGACCATCAATGGCATCAGTTAACATAAAGAACTATTCCACAGCTATACCTTCTCCAAAAATTTCCAGCACGCATACCACTACAATAGGTTCTCCAAAATTGGCAGATGATACTGATGAAAGTGATTCAACTAAGACAAACCAAAAACAGAATCTCAAATCGTCAATAGAGTTGATAAATTTTATTCAAACAAATCCCCATTGTCTTTACAGTAAAAAGGCTGTTTTTTTTATTTTGTCTTTAGCTCTTTGTCATACTTGTTTCCCCAAGAAGGTTGTTTCTAGCGATTCTGGTAGCTCAAACAGCGAAGAAAGTGATGAAATTGAGTACCAATCATCATCTCCCGATGAGTTGGCATTAGTTACGGCAGCCAGAGACATGGGTTTTGTAGTTTATGATAAGAAGCAAAACACGTTGGTTTTAAAAACATATCCAAATGGGTTAGATGAACCTCCGGTGCTAGAAAATTACGAGATTTTGGATATTATTGAATTTAACTCTGTGAGAAAAAGAATGTCTTGTATTGTTAAATTCCCTAATGGTAAAAAGTGCTTAATATGTAAAGGTGCAGATAACGTTATCTTGCAAAGATTGAAAGCATCTTATAATGGTAATGAGGTTGCAGAAAAAATTTCTAAAAATGCTAAGATAAGAAAAGAAGCAGAAGCCAGCTATATGATGAACGAAAGAAACTCAAAAAGTATTGACTTATTTAGAAATGATACCATCAAAAGCCTTGCTAGACAATCTTTGAGTAACAACAGATCACCAACTTTTAATAATAACATGGTAAACGATATGTTGTTTGAAAATGAAAGAATGTCAACAGAGATTGATCGAATTGCAGAAAACTCAAGAAAGTCATTGCACTTGGACCAACAAAAGAGATACAACATAACTCCAAAACAGCTGCAGAAAGACTTGAAAGAAGAAACAATAACTCACAATCATCACCACATGCTGGATATTAATGACTATATTCTTAGCGAGAATTTGGTCTCTAATGAACAGTATGTAGTTGAGAAAACTTTGGAGCATATTGATGAGTTTTCAACCAATGGATTAAGAACTTTATTATATGGTTACAAATGGCTTGACGACAGAGAGTATGAAACTTTTTCAAAGGAATACTATGAAGCCAAAACTGCATTGGTTGATAGACAGAACAAAATGGAAGAAGTAGGCGAAAGATTGGAAATTGATTTGGATTTATGTGGTGCTACTGCAATTGAAGATAAATTGCAAGAGGGTGTACCGGAAGCAATTGACAAGATACATAGAGCAGGTATCAAAATGTGGATGTTGACCGGCGATAAACGAGAAACTGCAATAAATATTGGCTATTCTTGTGGCCTTATCAAAAACGCTTCCACTGTTGTGATTTTAAGCAATGAAGATGATGAATCGATTCTCATTTCGAAAATGGAGGCTGCTGTAATTGAGATAAAAAATCAGAATGTTGCTCATTGCGTGCTTGTTATTGATGGTACCACGTTGACTCTGATTGAAAATGATGTGACTATGATGAATATGTTCATTGAATTTGGCTGTATTGCTGATGCGGTCATTTGCTGTCGTGCTTCACCATCTCAGAAGGCAAAGCTTGTTACAGTGGTAAAAAACAAATATAAGGATTCTGTCACGTTAGCAATTGGTGATGGTGCTAACGATATTGCAATGATTCAAAGTGCTGACATTGGTATTGGTATCACTGGTAAAGAAGGGTTGCAGGCGGCCCGTTCGTCTGATTACTCCATTGCTCAATTCAGGTTCTTGATCAAATTATTGCTTGTTCATGGTAGATATAACTATATTCGAACTACAAAATTCATTCTTTTTACTTTTTACAAAGAATTCATGTTCTACTTGTCACAAGCAATATTTCAAAGAAACACATTGTTTACAGGTACCTCGTTATATGAGCCGTGGTCATTATCAATGTTCAATACTCTTTTCACTTCTTTGCCTGTTTTGTGTATTGGTATAATTGAAACTGATTTGAGACCAGCTACTTTGATTGCTAACCCTGGCCTTTACAAACAAGGCAGAGAAAACTTGTCGTTTAACCTTCCTATATTCCTTTATTGGATGGTAGGTGCTACAGGTTTAAGTGTGATGATCACAATGCTATCATGGAAATTATGGGGTGAGAGCTCGTTAATTGATAACACTTTATTGCCGATGGGAGTATTAACTTTCATTGTATTTGTCGTCTTCCTCAATGTCAAATGCCAAATGTTGGAAATGAGAAACAGAAATTCTATTGCTTTTGCTTCAATGATTATTGAAGTCGTCGGTGTTTTCCTTTGGAATCTTTTGATTGCAGCACTATACAAGGAAGAAACTTCATTAATTTATTATGTAAAGGTTGGTATTACGCAAGAATTCGGTAAAGATCCAACTTGGTGGGCTACTTTATTCTTACTTTTGGTAATGTCATTACTAATTGATATATTGATTAAAGTAGTTAGAAACTGGATTTTCCCAACCGCGGTGGATTACTATCAAGAGTTTGAAAAAAGTTTTGTACTAAGAAGTAAGTTTGAACGCTTGGCATATAAAGAGTTACACCAGTCTTGGGAATTTGATAAGGACAAATCATTCCAAAGACTTCGCAAAAGCAAGCTTGGTAAAAAGATTTTCAAAACAGATGTCACTACTAAAGATAGTCGTGTTGCAGAAGCAATGAAAGGGCTTGGAGCAAGGAGTACTAATTCAGACGTCGCGTCTTCGATTATTAGTTCAGTAGATGATGTTACACTTGGTCCAAAAGTTGATGGTATTGTTGATGAAAATAATCCGAATTATACTCTTCATGTTTTGCCAAGTGGCAAAGTTCATAGAAAAAGAATTGTTGATACCAAGTTCACAAGATTTGGCAAAAAAATGGGCTTTATTGAATCTGAAGAAGATTATTTCAATGGCGGGAAGAACAAACGTGAGATTGATAGTATTCGCGAAGATGAGATAGAAGAAGAAGAAGAAGACGCTGATAAATTTATGCAAAGAGTGATGCAACAGAGACAATCAGCCAGTAAATTTAGTGCTGAAAGGGATGGAGAGAATAAAGATAGAGGTGATTCCCTTGATAGGGAAGAACGGATGTCGCATATTTGAAATCAAGTACAAGGAACAAATTTTCGCATGCTATAATTTGGTTCTCCTTTTGTTTAAAAAAATAAATATTATATTTCTTATCATTGCTTTTTTTTTTTCCTTTTTTGTTTGATCATTTTTTATATCATTATCTCTTTTTTAGATATTCCAAAAAGGTTGTTAAGTTGATTTTTCTTTATGAATTTTTTTGTTTTCTTAGCTGTTTATATTTTCATTGTTATTATTGTCATTGTTATTATTGTCATTGTTATTATTGTCATTATCGTTTTCTTATATATATTTACGTATACTATTTCTCGCTTGTTATTCACTTAGCGTTATTATGACTATTTTGTGCCATATCATATACCTCATAATTCTGATTACCCTATGTTGCTTTTATAAGTTTTTTTCTTTGAAAATCAGTACCACACGATGTAGATTTCAATGGATACACCACATATTTTTATACCAAACCTGCTTGGCTTTAGAATTAACAAATCTGACCGCTTGGTTGTTGCTAGAACCTAGTATGAGGGATGACTGAGTGGTCCAAGGTGTCTAATGTATTTATACTTCAGGCATGACGAAATATGTTCCTTCAGTATTATTGTATTGAGTTAAGCAGGTGGTTCAAAGGGGCTCGCACATCCGTTTTGACGAGGTTTTTCTTTTTGAATTTAAAAATTTTCTAAATATTGTGGTCAAAAATCTTTCATGCAATAATTATTTAGACTGGGAAAATGAATGTTTATGACAAAGAAAATCTAATAAAAAATTCATATATGTTGAAGCTAATGTTCCGGTTTTACTTAACTAATACATCATGATCATCTAGCGGCTGTCTATCAAAGTCAATGAAGTACATTAAAATATTTGGTTACATGCATAATATTTTATATTCTGAGAGCTATTTTTCTTGAAATGTAATCAACATTTTCCCCCTTTGACAAACAAAATTTTTCTTTAGGCTCGCAAAGTCAAAATGCGCTGTAGCTTACCGTTAGTTTCGTAAATGTGGATGTCACAGTAGTGCATGTTATTGCTAAAGGATGCATGTTTGTGCGTTATGTAAGATTCGAACCTGTTTTTAGCAAAAACCTATCAAATGAAAGGGTGTCGAATATCGTGTCGAATATCATGTCAAAATACAAAACGTCCAAGCTATCAGAATGAAACAAAGTGATGCTAAAGTTTTTAGTTTACTATCTTGCAGATGGCCTACCACACAAGACTTATAGGACGTGGTATTCACGACAACTTTTTTTTTTTTTTTTTTTTTTTTTTTTTTTCATTTTCAAGTCATGCGGTTTTCGCATTCGAAGCAAGACAAGTCTAAGACTGAGAGACATGTACGGAAATGAAATATGCTTGCTATTGGTTGGCGCATCGTATGAGAAAACAGTACTGAGCTAAATGACTTTGAAAGGTTTTGTCGGAGAAAAGCTTGAATGCAGACTAAGCTTAAGAAATGTTGTGTATTGAATAAAATTTTCAAAGTATGAGAATCAATAAAATTTAGAGATAGCAATAATATTGTTGATGTCTGAACTCAGCACTTGTGCTTTAAAAATAGTATAAGACAAAATTCGTTTACTTAAAATTAGTAAAGCAGCTGTAATTGATTGACTACATTCCAGCCTTTGGGAAGCTTCATTTATCAAAATTCAGTTGACAAAACCAGTCAAGCATTTCGTGTTTCAAATCTGCGTAAAGCCGCAATCTGCCTTTTGCACAATGTATCCGGCATCACACAAAACATGAACTAATATGTACATGACAGAACATAAGATATCTTTATAATTAATCTTCTTAAGTTTATTTTTACATTGGTTTCCATGGGACTACGGTTGAATTAATGTACTAAAGAATTCTTGCTAACTCTCAAATTATGTCCTTTTCTTTCGACCGAGCCAGTATGGCTGAATTATAGCAGATTCATAGCCAAAAAGAAAAGCGTAAATTGAAAAAAAAAAAAAAAAAAAAAAAAAAAATAATTAGACTTTTATGTAAATATGGAATAACACCCAGATATGACTTTAAACCCTAATTTTATGGTCTTGTTTCAGAATTCATCTTTTACAATACTAGTGATGATGAATGCAAAATAATAACCCTTCAAATCTATAGGTCAGAGTTATACTGAAAAACCACGTAGGATATTTATTTTGAAATAAATTTATGACAATTTCTAAGTTACATAAAAGTAAAAGTTTGATAAAATGCTGAAGGGAAGTGGGAATGCAATAACGAGCAATTTTTTTTATTAAAAAGAATTTTGAAGCATTAGGCCCGCATTTTTCGGAGATCTGCAATGGAAATCTATTGTAGCAAGCGACAGGTAAGGTGCTATTATCCCTAAAAAGTCCTGAATGTTTTATCAACCTTTTCTCTCAAGAAGTGAAGAAAAAAATGTAAAGCAAAATGGCTCAGTTCTAATGTTCCTACCAAACGTAAATACCTTAAGTCGGCTTGAATTTTATGTTTTTAAATATAAAGTTTATCCAGTTAAGTTTAAAACAAGGATGCCAAAAAATGATATTAAATGGCAGTAATATTTAAGATGTTAACAAATTCAGTCTCGTATTGGAAAAAAGAATGAAAATAAAATACGACTACTGACTGATAGAGGCATAATTAGATGAGAGCTTGCATAATGTTTTCAATAAAACAATAAAACCTCTATTTGTCATTCACGAGAATGTTTAGTAAATTGTCAGCTGCATTCTTTTAACCGTTCGACAATTTAGTAAGGCTTTGACTTAACAAAAATAGTCTACTAATGGCTAAAAACGTCAGTCGGAGCAAGTCTAAATCAAAATATTGAGTAACTTTTTATTGTTGTGTTGTAATGCAAAAACAAATTATAACATTCAATCAATAATAACAAGTCTGCAGTTCCAAAGTGTTCCCGCATGCAGGCTAACATTCGTACATTTTATGTCGTTGAAGTTCATAAAATCCGCTGGTATCTGTAAACTCGAAAGGAATTTTTAAGTCCCCTGGTTGGAGAAGTCTGCAGAGCAGATCTTAATGTTACTTTTTTCCTTTTATAGACTATTAATAGACCCACAATAAGCTTATCACTACTTAAAATGGTTTCTAGGAGCAAGTGCAGCAAGACAAGCAGACTTCAGTATGATTGTTTGTATTAAAATAATTCTAAAAGGTCTTACCTTTCATCTAAAGTTTGATCGGCTAGTATTGAGCGATCGTCCTTTGGGCTTCCTTGAATGAGATTACAGTAGTAGCACGAATGTTACGCACTGTTTCAGTTTTCTGCAACGCATTTGTTTTTTTGTTTTTTTAAGCGTTCTTACGAGTTAAATAATAAAGCTGAAAAAAGAAAACAAAAATAAAGAAAATTGCTAAAGACATCTCAGAATTGCAGTCTTTTGTGGGGGTAATAACTTGTCTGCAAGACATAATTGACACTAGGTAAATTAGCCGAGATTTTGTTTAAAAATCGGACATTTGTCTCACTTGCAGTATTGCAAGTAGAGATGGACTGGCAAAAATAAAGCAAAAAGTTAAAATTCGATGAAAGTGCGGGCGTGTTCTGCCCTTTAGTTTATCTATATCATTTTGTCCGAACCCAAAATTATTCAAATGAAAAGTAATGTTGACCATATTGCAAAAGAAAAATTTGCTTTCCCAAATAAGAATTTTGACACAGGAATAAGTTAGTGAGGCACTTTTTCTTAGAAAAGTAATAGCACAGTCAAGTGAACACTTATTTTAAGTGCGTAGCCTTTTTAGTAAACCATAATAATACATATCAGAATTTACGAAGTTCCGAACAATATCAAGTCTAAGTTTTGTTAACAAAAGTTTGTAGTTTTTCTTTAACAATAAAACCTGCTATTATTCAGAATTGACTAATGTAAAAACTGGCAGATCAATATCAAACCCGGTATTCAGGAGTCATCGGAAAGTACGAGATGTACAGCGCTTTTACCTAATTAACCTCGTTGTCTGTTGTCATATTAATGCGTATTCAGTGGTCTCTTGAGTTGTACCTTTTTCAAGGTCTAGACAGAGCCCTTTGGTTTGATTGGCGCCATGTCACCAAAAAATGGTACTAAAGCTATCACCGGGCAGACTTAACAAAACAGCTTTTACTTTAGTGTATTTCCACAACAGACAATTTTGCAAACCTCATATATTATTGAGGTTATTTAACTTCAATATGCCGCGTATAGCACTTTGATTAAAAAAACTAAAGACGTGACTTCAATAATCTGAGCTCAGTTTCGAAACAAATTTCATGGCAAATATTTAGTGAAACGACCGCTGAACTTGTATCTAAGCTCTAGGTGTACCCTACCTTCATAGATCCCATGCATCCTAATGTATGAATATGTGACTATGATTTTTATGCAACTGTTAGAGATCACCGTTATTTGCGCATAATCCTGCATACATACACTGGAACTTATTTACTACAAAAACCTGAATTTGATAAGTTTTATGCGTTATAATGCTATTCGAAACGCTATTGACAGATATCTGCATTTTGACACAGGCTTTTTCCAGATTGGTGTTATCCGCAAAGTGCCGCTACTGTGGAACACAGAACATAGAACACAACCAACATAACATATGGCTTGCGGTTTTGCTCATAGATTATTGTTGCCAATGCTTCTAGTAAGAGAAAAACATATTGGTCAAAAAATTCCATACATTTCAGAACATTCTGATGGCTACTTTGATGACAATTTTTTAATTAATACTCAGATTGGTAATTTTTTAGACCGTTTTGGACAGCATATTTAAGGATTTGTTTTTTAATTGTCTTATGTTTCTGTTTTGGGCCTTCACACAAATTTTGGTTGTTATTCGAGCACTCTTGTAATTAATGTCGGTGCACAACTAGTTGCAAAGCACCCCCAGATGCAAAAACAAATAATTAAAGAAAGTAAACAGCTCATTCTCCAGTAAGTTTAGCTCTTTCTGGATAACCGTTATTGTTGCCAAAATTGTCATTAAAGTTGAGCCTAAATCATTTTTTTGATCTTTAAGTGAGCCTCTAAAAACTATAACATGCAAATGTGTTTGTCTGTATCGTTTATTTTTTTTGCTACTGCTACATAAAAAAACGGTTAATTTTTTTATTTCAGAAATTGAATTTTTATTCCTTCTGCTGTGATTTGGCAATATACACGTAGATCAAGTTATGTGCATCAAACATATATGTTCTTATGCAAAGCAACGGAAGGATCAAGCGGGGACAAGAAAAAACAAACCAAAGAGGTTACTAACTGGGTACGGATTTATATTAGTTTAGAGAATTGGGATTTAATTCAACCGTTAGCCCTACTAGTTATGCAAACAACCAACAGATCTGCATCCAACCTCTTGCTTTTTATTTAGGATAAAGTTGAGTCCTAGAAGATGAGCAAAAAGATCCATTTCGATAATATCCACAAGAGCTTTTTTGCCTATAATTGCATGGCTTTGGCCCCTGCTTTGCAATGGTGCAATGTTTTCAATCCTCACTTTATGTTTGCTTTGAAAACAAATCTTGTCTCAACTTCAGTGTGCCTTGGGGCTTTCAAAAGAAAACGTTGATAAGTATGATCTGCAGTTTTTTTATGTATGGAAAAGTTCAAGTTTGAGCAAAGAGCTCTAAGAAAAAAATAAAAAAAAAAAAAAAAAAAAAAAAAAAAAAAAAAAAAAAAAAGATAGAAAGCGTGAACTGCATATGAGTGATATAGCTTGGGGAGTTGTGATGTGTTGCTGTCAGGTAGCATTAGCTTGACAAAACGTTGCAGAATGAGAAAATCGGCTCGTACCATAAAGCATACATCAACAGTCCTTTCAACTCGTCAGTCAACTGACTATTGCCAAACCAAACAGTCTTGCAATTTGAAAAAAAAAATTGGGATCTGACCGACCGGAATCACAAATGTAAGTATATTTCACAGTGGTTCATTTCATTGTTTGGCAATTTCTTTTTTTCAATTTCTTATCTATTTTTGCATGTATATATCTTCTAATTGTACATAAACTTGTATCCAGCCATCTAGCCGAAGTTCTTTGTTGAAACAAGTATAACTATAAAGCTTTTTCAGCAATATGCGAGAAATCAAAATTTTTGTAGAACAATAGCGTGTATCAGCCACATCACACTGAAAAGAAATTGGGCGGCTGACGCCCATTGCATACATCTTTGTCAATCAAATCAAAAACGTTTTGCTAATTTGCTGCTCTGCATCGGCATACGGTTGAAATTGGCACCGACTAAATTCTAGAAGTATACTATATGATCAAACCGCATTGTTTTTTGCAGCGACCAATTGAAAAAAAAAGAGTATTTGTTTATGTTTTTGTTTTTCGTCTTTATATATTTTATGCTTTTAGTTGCTATAGGAAAAGATCATGCCAGCAGCCCTGCACGCATTGATACGAGTGCTTTCACACTTTCAGACAACGCAAAGTTTGCATCGATATTGTAAAAAAACAAACAAACGTATCTTAATAAAGGAAAATCAAGTAGGTGTAATTCAAAAGGGCAAGAGTAAGCTGAGACACCAAAATATCTGTTCCCAAGAGAAGTTTGACAAACAGGTCTCAGTCTTGAAATACGAGAAGTATTTCAAAAGTATGGCAGAAAGATGACATAGTAGAGATAGTTTACATTGCAGTCGCGAATATTCTTAATAAAAACCATTACCTGCGAATAAGTAGTATATTTGCAACAAAAAGAATTCTTTGAAATCTTGACTTCAGCCTTTTCTTTTTCTCTCATTAATATATATATATTGAACAGCTGTCAACAGGCAGTTGTTGGGTTGACTTATCTTTCATGTAACTACCTACCAGTCTAGCATTCCCATTGAATCACAAAACACATTGTAAAGTAAACATAGCTGGCCGGTAGCCAACAGCAGTATCCATTCCAGGTAAAAAAAACAATTTGTGAGCGCATAAACCAAAAAGGGGCTTTTCAATGGAAATTGCAGCACATTGACTCTTGCTCAACTGTTGTTTACGGATTGTGGCTCTAGCTTAGCAGGTTAGAGCATTAACTGGCACAGTGCACTGGCCATCGTCGTCCGTGTCTCTTCAACCTGTCCAATTTCCTGCGTTATTCTTCGTCTGCCGGAGAGTCTTATTTGACGCTAAGAATCATGATGGCTTCAACTGCAGAGAATGATCCGTAGAGTGCGTTA
Source organism: Saccharomycopsis fibuligera x Saccharomycopsis cf. fibuligera (assembly GCA_001936135.1). NCBI lineage: Eukaryota > Fungi > Ascomycota > Saccharomycetes > Ascoideales > Saccharomycopsidaceae > Saccharomycopsis > Saccharomycopsis fibuligera x Saccharomycopsis cf. fibuligera. The sequence continues at coordinate 2,271,510 of CP012817.1, read as the reverse complement.
GATAGGGTCGCATGCGCTGTGCAGGTCGCAGAGATCGGAGTCAAAATTCAAATATCACCTTTGAGTCAAGGTGGAATAGCGGCATGGTTCTGAGTAATCATTTTTGTCCGCTGTCAGCTGGGAAAGCAAACAAGAGAAGCAAACAAAAAAGGCAACGGAAAACAGAATATTGGGACTTAATTACAGGTGAAATGAACAAGATCAATAACAAGTTGTCGTAAATACGTGCCAAAAGTTTACTCGCATTTTGTTGATAAACTATTATTAGACACCGCGATTGTATATTCGTAATTACAGCACAGGGGTAATTTAGCGACAGCGGCGATGGCAGCAATTGAGGGCTTAAAGGTAGTCAAAAAGCAGATGGCTGTTAGTGAAGGAAATCCAGATGAAGTCAAACAGAAATGATCAGCTGAAATAGACACTTAGAGATACCAAATGAAACGAAACCAAAGAAGCAAAAAGAAAAGCGAGTAAGAATGAGTGCAAAGCGTACGGGAGGAAAACACAGACCTTCTTTCTACGCCGGGCTATCTGTCTCCTACCACCCTCCGGGCACCCTGAATGAATACGCTTGTGCTCGCACAATCACCGAGACATTGCTTTGAGCCCCATAAAGGCATCTGCTCCTCTTTTTGAATGCGCGGCTGCTGGTACGTCTCCGCCTCCAGATATGCTGCATCTGACTCTCATCACTACTTGCCAATCTCATCTGTTTCCGCAGGCGCCTGTCTGCAGTAGCAAACCTTGAAGGTTTAAGATTTTGAGCTACTGTCACTCTAATTTGTCACACGCCCTAATGCATCTGTTCTACATGACACTCCTTTGTCTGAGGACCTCTGCATCCTGCATGTCTGGCAGACCCTGTCTTCTTAGCACCGCAGCAGGCCTGCGTGTGCTAGTGCAGCAGATGCTTCCAATACGGTCAGAGTTAAATTTTTTTTTTTTTTTTTTTTTTTTTTTTTACAAATGAATGAGAAAGCAAAAGCCATACCATAACATGCAATTTCAGGATATGTATTTTTGAACCTTTTGTCTTTAGGCAAGGTCCCGTGTGTTCGAAGATTCAAAAAGCTGTTTCATTAGGTCGTTCTCAGTGTACCGGAACAGTAAACATTGCTGTGAGAACAATAGGGAAGGAGAAAGTACACAGGGATTTTTAACTGACCAATGTCCAACGTTGTCGGTGTGTTTATTGTTTTCGCTAACAACAACGTTACTTTCCTATATATTATACAGCTTACTACACCGATTTCGTGCGCCTTAGCCAGCGTACAACCTTACAATCCAAGCACCGTGGCACGCATTTAACGTTTCCCGGGGCAAGCCACATATGTTTCCAATGACGAAATTTGCAGCCTGGAAGTCCTAAGAATACTAGCGGAGAAACATTGCCAACAGGCATGCTTCCAAAGACGGAAATCGCACGGAACGGATGGTGTGCGGCGGTGGACAGTGGCGAAGGGCAAATTGCGAGTGGGTTCTTGGCCAACACCCGGTCCAGAGCAGCGGGGCAAAAGGTTTCTATGTACAAAAGAGAATTCCACTCCTGACGGTGGCATGAGGCGTTGCATCTGACAAAGAGCCTTACTATTGTAATCTTTTTGTTCTTTGTCCCTTCCCTTTGGATTCTTGCAATAAAGTTAGGTTTTGCTGTTGGATCCAGCGTCCATGTGAAGGAGTGCGCAACGTATGTGAATATTAATTAGTGACAATTAGACACTCATGATCCAGCAAACAGCAGATTGCAAAAACTGGCAGGGCGTCCGAGAAATAATTTAGCAGTCAGACGAAACAGCCGAAAAAAATGTGACAGCAGAATCTACAAAAAATGAGTGTTTTAGAAAAACAGCAAATGCAGCACACTAAGAACGCCTCAAACCTTATATCGAGAACTATCCTAGTCTGGCAATGCGCTGGCCGAAGGACTCACAAGATATATCTATGTCTGCCTTATGGACACTCTTTTTCTCTTCCCAGAGAAAGCTATAGCGCGTTTTTCCGGCTTTGGTTCCCGGGTACTGCTGCTGTGCTTGTCGGGTCATCATAAACATCCGAGTACTCAAAATGACTGGACAGACAGCAGGCAGCAGCAATCTAATCTAGACCGCTCACTTGGCTAGCATGGAACCAATGTCGTATAGCGCCCCAGACACTGCCAATCGCTGGACTTGGACTTCGGTGAAAAATAGCGTCATCGGCATAGGAAAACTAAAAAGCTAGAAAACAAAACACAAACAAACCAAGCGAATCTCTTTTGCTGAGCCAGCTCAACTCAAAAGCCCTGTGCAAGGCCCAGTCGTCGTGGGCAGTGACACAACACATACGCGCTTTCTGTGCCAACCAAACACACTTTGGTCTTTTCCGAGGAGCGGCTGGGGACGGTGGCAACTAAGCGGCTGTACAGGATGGTGATCGCAAATCGCGGTTCCCGAACCGTGCAATTTCCGGCTAGCTCAGCAAGTATGTCGGGCACGTCCCGCAGGTAGACACAGACAGACATGTACCGTGAAGTGGACAGTGTGCAAGAAGTAGAAAAGAATATCAAAACAAGGGGCATTTGCACGGACGGTGTGCTGCTGTTGCAGCTTTTTGTCTTCCGTTTTTATTCTTGTTGGCACTATCTCCTGGACATCAACGCTCCTCCTCCCCTCCCTGTCGGCGTTGGCGTTGGCGTCGGCGTCGGACTGGACACAGTAAGCGCACCCGTGCAATGCGCTTACCATTGTCCTGTCTATTGGGTAACAGCGCATTGTCTTCTTGCCGTGACAGCTGCTCTGAAAATACCCTCAATGCTACTGCTGCAAGGGAAAATCGTGTGCCCCCGCGGTTTTCCGAGACTGGCGCTCAGCGGCCGATGGTTGTGTTTTTTTGGATATAGTCGAAGCTGTAAATGTAGCCGGACATGCATGTCCAACTGTTAGTTTACTTACGTCAGGGGCCCTACAATATGCTTGAGCCGGGATCAGAGCCAAACCTTTCTCCAAACACATAGAGGGCTCGCACTGCGCCGGCAGCGGCCTATAAGAGCTTTCCAGCTAGACTATACATATACAGGTTGTAGTCAAACCCTAATTCTCACCGCCCGCCAAGAACAAAATCCATGTTTTGTCAAATGTTTCGGCGTGCCCGCAGTCCCGCTTTGGCAGAGATGAAAAAACGGCTGGATCGGGAGCCGAGCCACATGCGGTAAGCCTTTTCGGGCCCAGGGTGGCTTGTTGTTTAGCATGTGTTGCGGGAAGCGGCCGACTAGTTGCTAGCTTCTCGAAATTACGAGGCCAAAAATCTTTAATTGGCGAAGCACTACAGTTGCTTTGATGGAGTGGTAGCGAAAATTAATTTACCGTTTTGGTATTGTGAGCTGCTGGGCTAATTGTCATTTTGACAGTACACAAACACCAGCGGAATTGTTTGCAAAAACCAGACTAGGTTTGCTAGGTGAATCAGATAAATTTGAAGCGCAATTAGTGAAAGCGAGTACTGCAAAACTAAAATGCAGCAACTACTTTCAGTATGCGTGCTCTAAAGTGGTTTGCAAATGCTGGGGAACCAGCAGGACCGGGATCCCCGTATATATCGGTAATGTTGAAGCAACTTTCAGCGTTCCATTTGGGCCGTAACTGAGGTTTTCGTTAACAGCCACATTTCCCGTCGTCTTGGATTGTTGTTGTTTTACCCGCCGTGCCGCCGTAGCTCAATGTGTCAAACATTGGGCGAAAAGCACAGCGCCAAAAGTCCTGTAGGACTGGAGATTGAGGATGCGGCCCGCGAAGATGCCTATACCCAGACACTAGCTTTGGCAGCACAGCCTTAGCTCTGTGTACGGGAGCTGAGAGACCTACCTATGGCAATAGGAACCGTTTTGCGATACAGTTGAACGTACAGTACAACGCCGCCAACACCAGCCGTGACCCGCCCTGGCTCGTCCTGTAAGATTGGCAGATGGACGGGCGCTGCCGCCCGCAGATAGCTCTATCTCCCAGAACATGGATAAAGCCGACACCTTCCCGTTTCCGTGCCAGGGCGCAGGCCCGCGTGGCATTTCGCCTCAATCTCAGCGTAGCACTGAGTACCGCTCGTGGTGTTTACTTTTCGGTGGGCGTGCCTCAAAGACAAGCTGTCTGTGTGATTAACCACAGGAAGTCCACAGCGTCAAATGACAGTTTTACGAGCAGGATTTTCTTGCTTCTGATCACGATCAGCTTGACCGAGTACACAGCTACCAATTACGACAACCCGGGCAATGCTGGGGAAACGAGCACCAGAGGCACCGCCCTCGTACTGAGCCCAGCTTTGGCGCGTTCAACAGCGCTGTCTGGGGGGTGTGCCAGGGCGCGTGTATGTGTCTGGAGGAAGGAAAGTAGTCCTTCCCGCGAGTAGCCAACAGGCGGGGGGCCGGCTTGCGGAACGCGACCCGCGGCCGAAAACGAACGCAGAGCCCAGACACATGGCATGTGTGTGCAATACAGCTCCGGTTTCATTCCCCCCAGTGGCGTTCAAAGCCTACGAAGGCCTGACGGGAAAGCGCAGCGCATTGATGTGGCTCTGCGATAGACAGTTGTTGGCTGTTCAGATCTTGGGCTATACTGAGCGGAATTAGCACATGTGTTGTACGCACCAAAAAAGAAAGAGCAAATGTTTTACTTCTGCCCACCGGCTGCCAGTGTGACTGCTGTCAACGACTGCCAACTGCCTATAACCCTGGTTGCCACTGGCGATTGTCGCGCTGATGGCTTACTCCGCTGACTAGCTGGTTTCCGACTGCAGGTTAAAAAACTTTCTTCGCTTTCTCTTCTCCTTTTTCCCCTATGTGGCAGTCTTTCGATGTTCACTATAGCAGCTGGCCATAGTCTCATGCAATCCAATTACGTAACTACGCACTTCCAGGAAATCAATAGAGATCCGGGTTGCCGCGCGTCGCAGAGCGTCAGGGTACAGAAAGAGAAGTCGTTTAGTGCTGCGATCCTACAAATCAGAGTTAAAAATATAATGGTGAAAAAATAAAAATAAAAATAAAAATAAAAAAATCAAAATAAAAGTAAAAAAAACCAATAGTGTTCAGGTTGGGCGTATGTACGGCGGCGCACCATAGTATGGAATAGTATGCTGCATCGTACAGCTGTGCTGAGGCCTGCAAAACGCATCAATTATATGTGCATATATATATTATATATATATATTATATATATATATATCGCATTGCATTATGTTGAGTTGTGCAGTAAAATGCTCTTCGCTGTGTTGTACTGCGAAATGGAAAATATGATACGTCTCTCACAGGCAAGAATGTATGTGTTTATACGCACCGGCACGCGCGCCGGTGCTTAGACAGCTACTGCTGCATACAACTTCTGTGCGACCTGTAGATATAGCCTGAAGGCAATATAATTTTCTGTTTCCTGTGCGTGCGTGTGTGTTTTACAGGGGTTACTGCTGGGAAGAGAGCAGCAGTAGCACCTACCTGCAGTGCCCTGCAAGACGTATGCTACTTAATTGGCTATTGTCTTTCTGGTTTCCTGCTGTAATTGCAGTGATGATGTTGAATAGCCTTTAGCGCCATGCACCTAGAATACTTTATTTGCCTGCATACCTGGTGAATTTGTGTCTTGTTGACGCTTTGATCTGGGCTTTTTCTGTTTCCAACACTGTCTTCTATGCTCTTTTTTTTCTTCTCAGATTTTAATGATTTCTCTCAACCTTTTTTCTTTTTTGGACCTTGCATGGCGCTTACCTCTTCTCAATTTTATCCATCAGCGGGTTTTTAAATACAGTCCCATCCTCCACTTTTAATTTTCTAGTTGTAATTTCTTTCTTTCTTCCCTACCTCTGCCTCCTCTCTCTTTCTTCCGCTCTATCTCTTCCAGAGGCGTCATTTAATTTTGCTTGATCTTGACAGTAATTAATTACAAATTACTGTTCCATAGAATTGCCTCTGCTGTGTCTCAACATCTTAGCTTGTCAATTATATACTTGCCATTATTCCTTCGTCCATTGCTGTGCTGAGCTTAAGTCACCGCAATTAGCTTTTGCCTCTATCACCAATATCTTACCCCTACCGACCCCCCAAGCACTGGAATTAATTAACTCCAGCTCGCTTGTTATACTATAGTTATCAATTTGCTTTGGTTCCTCGAAATCGTTTCCTGTTTGTTTTTTTTTTTTTTTTTTTTTTTTTTTTTTTTTTGTTTTCTGCTTTTTCCCCTAGAGAAGCTGTTAAGCTAATATCAGTCCTCTGACTAAGAAGAAAACCAACCCGAATATAAAAATCGTTGCCGATGATAATGTCATATTCAAACCCGTTCTCCCAACAGATATCGAGATCAAACCAGTTTTATCCTAACCAGTATTCTGTCAACTCGACGACGAATGCCACAACCGCCGACAATGCAGCGACGTCGGGGTCCCTGCCATCAACCCCGCCTGGATCTTCATCATCACAAACTACCGCATCAGGCAACGCCCCTAAAAGAGCAAGAGTAAATGGTTTCAGCTTACAAACTCTTTTGGAAGAGTTCGAAAAAAATCACAATCCTCCTCCAGAAATTAGAAAGCAGATTTCCCAAAAGATCGGTCTTTCGGAAAGATCCGTCAGAATTTGGTTCCAAAATAGAAGAGCTAAGGTCCGCAAAATGGAAAAGTTACAGCAGACAAGTTACCAATCCTCTGATGCCGAAAGACTCAGGGTAGGACTCCATAACAGGCCAGTTGATCAAGGTAAAACTATTCCTATGCCTATTAACGATTACTACAGCTTCATACATGCAAGTTCAATTACCGTTGGCCACTGGCAAAGAGTAAAACAAGATGCAGCGGTAAATTATTTTTTTATTCCCTCTTTAAATAACTTATCACCAGTTGCCGTGGAAAGCTTGATGACGGATCCTTTGGACTTGGCAATTATTTTGTCAAGAAAAGATAATGAACTAAACTATTTTTTCAGTACTAAAATTGAAGGTGAAAAAGTGCTATTCAGAATCTTTTTCTCTCTCAATGATGTTCATTCTTCCAGTATATTACCAACTTCGGGCAAAACTGCAAACACGACAGACTATAACAGAAACATTTTTAACAGTGAGCTTATGTTGTTTTTATCAAGATCACCACGATTCGCAGTTTATTTCACCCGAGTAAATCACCAATATAACACGCAAAACATATGGACAGTTTCAGAAGACTTTAGTATCAATCGCCAAGTTAAAGATGCCCACAACGGCGTTGGTGGCACTGGTATTCCTCATAGAATCATCGGCCGCAAAGAGCCATTAGAGTTCTTGCATAATGAAATCACACATATCACAAACTCTTTGAACAGCAAAGCTGGTGGCATAACACGTCCGTTAGCTGACCAGTATCTTCAAGGTGGATCATCTGACCAAAACCAAATCAACGAGACAAACCTATCATCTGCTCTTCCCCCAACATCCACATCTACTTACACTAGCGGAAACCACTTTGACAACGGTTCCCAATTCTCTCCATCATTGAATAATTACAATTTTCCGTCTACGCTTACCACTCCTACTGCTTCTTCTTTTGCCCCGTCTAGTAGCGGTTTCCACTCACACACTCCAAGCACAAGCTCCATGTACAATTTAGACTCCCCAGGACCGGCTCAAAACCCATCGACCGCTTTTCTTAATTTTGATTCTACTTCAAATAATTTCAGGCCACTATCAGCCCTATACAATACAGGTGTTACTAATGGTACCTATAATGTGAATAATGGAAGCGCAGGGTCTGTAAGCGGCCCAAAATCATCATCGATTTCTTCTTATGCTAGCAGTTATCCACCACAATCAGCATCTACAGTCGATACAGGAGTTTTTGAATATGGTATGACCAAAGACAATACTCCTGCAAATCAAAGTGTTCCTGGCTCTGCTTCGGCCATTTCTCCGTTAAACTCTGTCAGCAGCGCACCAACCACAAACCATAATAATATATCAAGCGGCCAACAATTAAGCAACAACAATGATAGTAGCAAATCTAATGCTGTGAATAACAACCAAAGCACCACCTCTATCAATGAGCGCTCGAATAGCCGCTCTCAGCAGTTACCACTTTTGCAGCCAGCGCTTCAACCACAACACAGTGGTCAATTTCCACCACAGATTCCTCAATCTGACTTTGGCTATTTCCCTTATGGCAATCCTGGTAGTGCAGTTCCACCGCCGCCTGGATCTCTAGGCGGGCCACAGTCTCAACAGCCATCCAGCGTTGTGACTCCAAACCAAGAAGCGGTTAGTGACCCAAGTGCTCCCAATCAAGCTCCAATGCTGGCCCCAGCACAGTTTCCTCAAGTTTCCTCTAACAGTAGTACACCCTTGCAACCTCTAAGGGGACTTCAGAATTATCAACAACAACAAAATCAGCAACAAGGCAATATAAACAACTATTCTGCTAATGTAAGTGGAAATCATGGAGGAGCTGACCCAAGAGTCTTTCAAAATCTTCCATCGCATCCTGGTTCTTCAGGTTTGCCCCACCCACACACTTCTCATTCGTATAGCTTTGGCAACGGTCCATCTTCTGTTAACAATTTGAATTCTTTGAGAAGGGCACCAAGTCAGTTCAATAATGGCGGTAGAGACACTGGCTCAGGGTTTAATGGTAGTGATGAGAGTTCAAGCAATGCTAGCGATGCGCAAACATTAACCATGAGTACTGCAGGAACTAAGTGAAAATGACTTGTTGAACAAACATTAATCTAAAGACGTGCGCACTTAAACTTTTTATTTTATGTTGCTGCGAAGTATTTCTATAATATTAGTAGTCTCTTCAGTTTTTATTCTTTGTTGTATTTGCTTTGCTTTTAATTTTAGCTCTTTTTTATAAGGTTGTGTTTTCTCTCTTTATTTTGGCTTTTCGGCTTAGATTTTTTACGTTTTCCATGTACTTTATTTTTGTCAGTGTGTGTTCGCTTTTCTTTTGCTTCAATTTTACTCATTCTATTATTTTTACGTTATTCTTTTACAATCATTAATTTATGAACTCTTCTCAGTTCTTTTCCGTTATTAGTTTCAGTGTGTGCTATTGTTGTTTTCCATTTTATTTAACATAGTTTGTAGAGATAATGCCTGGAAGTTGATGATTTAATAGAGATTTATTCAAATATATAATTGCTGTAGAATATTGGTCGTAACAAGATTGTTAAAGAACACAAAATGAATTCTTTTATCTTTTTTTTTTTTTTTCAATCATTCCCCACTCTCTGTGAATTTTTTTTTTTTTTTTTTTTTTTTTTTTTTTTTTTTTGCAATGTTATAGTACCGGAGTTTTCCTTCTATCAACAGAACCAGAAGATAAATGAGGTAAATGATGTATACACATGTATGTAACCTGCACATACCGCTCTCCAACATCCTGCATACCTTATTACCGCAGGGCCAAGTATATACAAGCCAAAGTTGATTAATATCTACATAAAAAGATACCAGGGGCAATAGAACGTATAAGTTGAAAAACAACTGTTATAGAAATGTCTTATATAACAGCACCATAACACAATTATTAACGCAATAGCACAGTCGCAGTCTCCCCCGAGGACAAACTACGATAAGCCTGCATCTTTATAATGTACAAACGCCCCTAAGTGGCCGGCGACGGGCTCCTCGAAGCTTAAAGCTATGTTTATGAATATGCATGCAGATATGCATCAGGTAGGGAGTCTATTACGCGCCCGTGCTTTTGTAGGTTAACGGGTGAACATTGATGACGACAATTAATCAACGGGTTCGTCTCAAAAGGCCTTGTTTGGTGTTTTGCTATGTTATTTTGAAGATACCCCGTATACCAACATGCACCAGACATGTGTGAAGTGCAATTGCCACAGTGACATTTGCTCATTTTACTACAAAAATACAAAAACTTTCTTTTTACTTGAAGTAGCTGGCCTTGTTATTATAGAAAATGATGCCTTGGATACCAAGACATGCACCCCCACCAACTCTCACTAATAAACAGATATGGGATACTTCGTTTAGCATATTAAGTACTAAAACTCAAAAGAAGAGCTATATAGAAAACGAAATATTTCCTCGAAAGCATGTCTTCTTATCTAAAAATAAAACTATTCAAAAGGCACGCCCTGTAAGCATGCCCAGCATTTGGTGAGAGCTAGCAATTTTATGTGTCTTTATATAATGATACTTTGCAATGACGTATACGAAGTCAATCACTGATCGACAATGGGGGGAGTCAGAGTCATTCGATACTACCTCAAAGCAAATCTTCTAAAGCAAAAAAAAAAAAAAAAAACGTTCGTCAACCTTTTATTCAAAAAGCCTTAGAAATCCACGGCGGAATGGTGTACAAAAAAAAAAAAAAAAAAAAAAAAAAAAAAAAAAAAGAAAAGAAAAAATAGAATATGCATATATATACTAGTTCACCAAAAAATGCAGATAAAGACGAACTAGGGAAATAAAGAATAAATATAGAAAACAAAAACGTAAAATGTTATACGAAGTCGTTAAAAATCTTTTTTTTTTTTTTTTTTTTTTTTTTTTTTTTCCGCAGGCAACTTCCTCAGTAGCAGTTGACCAATATTTGCCAAACAAATATTGATAGACCTGTAAATTACAAATCAGGATAGATTTTTCTTAACAAGCTATTAGCCACAAATCTTCTATTGCCATAATCGTAAGCTTTAAAAAACTTCCCGATGTACAGATTTCCTGCAATATCTTCGTCCCAAGAAAGCCCCTTCAACCCAAGATCATCACCATTATTATCATCAATCTCACCGCTTTCCCCGGCTTCAATTTTTTTTTCTTTAGACCTTGGTAGTTGGGCAATTTCAAACGGCTCCAATCCGCTTTCTGCATAAACATTAGTTTCTCCAGAAGATAATAAAAACACGGTATAAAAAACATCCACCAAAAATAACAGGGGATCGTCATCTAGATGAGTAGTGCTGGTGATGTTATTGTTGTTATAAATGCTTCCACTCTCATTTCCGTTTCTGCTACCCAAATTGTCGTTAGTGTTAGTGTTAACAGACAAATTTGCCTCACTATTAATAACACTGGCGGTCGCTGCCGCTTCATTGGCATCCATGCGATTATTGTTATTTGAGGCAGCTGTCGCCGTTGCCTGAGCAGAAGCTCGCTGTAATGATAGAGCAGATGAAGATAAAGTAGATAATGACAATGATGAAGCAGAAGAAATGCGATTGAATCGGATTGCTTTTTTCCAACCAACTATAATTCCTTTTTCTGCCCATCTGCGATGATAAACTGGATCTCCAACTTTGAAACGTGGTTCGACTTCATTATCAAGAACCGCCCTTGGTGATTGGGATTGGGATCGTGTGTTTGTTTCTGCCACTGTTGGAGCTGTATTATATTGAGCACGAGTACTACTTCTCCTAGCAAACTTCAACCCATTATGTCGCTTAAACCGATCTTCAAATGTGCTAAAAATTTCAGCTTCCAAGTTTTTAAAATACTCAAACTTGCGAGCCTGTTTTGAAATCATTGCTTGACTATTTCTTCGTCTTTTGTCGTCCGTGGAAGCAGCAGCTGCAGAGTCTGTGTATGTGGCACTCATTCTGGTAGAAAGGAAATCAACTGATTCTTGTATTGGAGCAAAAAGCTCAATGTCCAGTGGTGGTCCTAAAAGTTTTGGCCAAAATGGTTTGATACAAGGAAAATCAGCGATATGATATAACATAAGATTATCAAGGAATTGTTGCTTCAATTTTGCTATCTGGGCAAAATCATAGGGATCTTCACCAGTGTCATGAAGACTTTGTAGAAGAGCATTACGAAGATAGTTTGAGTTCAACGGTCGATCTACTTGCTGTGATTGCAACGATGATTGTGACTGGGGGTGACTTTCCAGCTGTAGTTTTAGCAAGTATGTGAACAACTTGACTTGTTCAATATCACTTTTTTGCACTTTGCATTTGGATATTGGGAAAATTAGTGAAAGATATTCATTGGTATATTGTGTCTCTGTCAGCCTTGATAGGGAAGCATCGTTGCTAATGTCTCTGTGAAATGAGGTAAGCAGCTCTGGAATTGAAGGATAATCAAAGTAACATATTTTCAAAAGATAATCCCATGTAACCGGATCAATATATCTGCAGAATCTCGGTCCACTTATCGCTTGCAATGGCACATTTACTGGTAACGCTGGAACCCGATACTGTTGTAACACTTGAGTCAAAGTGTAAGAAACGATTGATTTTGCCGTCATTTTATTGTAAGAGTATCCATACTCAAAAGTGGGGTCCTCAACAATCAAAAACCGCTTGGAGACAAAACAAACAATGTTGCAATTCAACGCAATTTTTTGGATAATGGAAGAAATTAGAATAGAATGGCCAGTGGCTTCACCAGCATAAACTCTGGTAGCAAACGAGTCTTCGAGTGCGGGCATTGTGTAGGTGAAGCGAGATATGGCCTGACTATGATTGCGGAATTGCTGATGACGATACATATGGAAAGTCTCAGTGATGCGCTTAACTAAAGTGGTGGGTGAGAGTTTATCATTGGGGTTGTGGTTATTATTATTCTCTTCCAGAAAAAGTCTAAAAAATTTGACAATTTCCTGAACGACATGGCTGCGAAATTGCTGCAATTCGTCAAATCCGGGGTCGAGGTAAGAAAACTTGAAAAAAAACTCCTCGAGAAGCAAATTGGCTGGATCAGTAAACGAATTTGCTTCAGGGATTTTTCTGTAGCAAATATTGTAGATGAGTTCAAACACATTTTTACGCCGTAGTGATCTGAGTACCTGTTCAGCAACATAGTACAGTGAGAGGTGTTGGGTGATGGTTGCGGTGGTTATACTTTTACTATTGCTAATCTCGCTGCTGAATTCGCTTTTCAACCTGAGTAGCAACGGTATTATTTTCTCGCCATATTTCGTAGTCTGCCATACTGTTTTCAAGAAATCCTCATGATCCTCAAACTCCTCAACGTCGTCAAATAACAAGCCTTTCACCTCCATGTCAGTCCTCTGTCTTTTCTTATAGTAGTCAAAGAAATTGGTGGTTTGGAACAAGTCGCTGTGGTCTAAATCCGGCACACTGAACCATTTGTGTACCACAATTCGGCGCCATATCCTACTGGCGGTGGCAATGGCGTTAAATTGAGTGCTGGCAAGCCTCAAGTTGAGAATATCATGGACTGGAAGATGAGCGCATATCTGCTCCCAAATCTCGATGGGCATGTAATGGACAGCGGAGGCAGCACCGGCGGCTGTTGGTATTGCTTGGCACATTGTGGCGGCAAGCTAACTGAAAATATTGTAATGGTATAAAAGCGAATGAACAGCAAGCTTTTTTGATAGCATTGCCACTGATAGGGTGGTATAAGATAAGGGCGTTGCTCTTCTCTGCTCTAGTCTGTTGATGTGGTTGGCTTCGTAAACAAACACAAGTTTGTTTTTCCGGCCGGGGACAAAGTGGAAATACCGTACGATTGCGCTTAGCAATATTGGGACACTACTGATGCAGTGTGTATGGTATCAAGATACAAGGACGAATGTAGTGTGTTTATCCAAACATTTACCTCAGTAAGCCACAGAATGCAACGAAATATTTTTGGTGCTTTTTGAGTGAGCAGCCACAACAACAGCATCGTTGTTGTATGGTGCCGTGATGGTGTCTGGGTTAGACAGGGACTTTGCGGGGTTTCCATTTTCGTGGATTGCTTTTCTCGCTTGGTGCACCGTTGCATGCTCAAAATGAGAGGGCTTTATTCACGATGGACAGCGGTGTCTCTGCTGGCCAAAAAGAAGAAGAAAAGACGCTATAAATATAACTTCTTCAGCAGTTTACATTGATATGTAGGGCATTTGTAAAGGGAACTGCGATTGTGGCGTATATTATGCAACAACCAGAGGGCGCCAGTAGACTATTAAAAAAAAAAAAAAAAAAAAAAAAAAAAGGTACAAGAGTCTTCCCTTAAAAGCCGCATAAATAGAAACGGGTTCCTAAATTTCTGAATTTGGTTTCATAAAGTACGTATCGCTTCTACCAGACTTTCGACCAGGTTCATTGTCAGCAACATCTGAAATCTTATAATTTCTTATTGCAAGATGCGGAGCACAGAAAATGAAGCCGTACTCTTGTGTGATTCATGGTCTGCTTTCTCAAAAAAACATTTTTCAGTGCACACAGACCTTGGTTCACAAACCAAGCAAACTATGCAAACTAGGAAAGATCTAAATAGCCCATCGTTATCGAAACCACAAAATCTCTGCATATCGAGTCCGGGAATCCTGGGGCTTCGATGGTACGAAGCATGCTCATTCAGTAAATGAGCACAACTTCAGTGGTAAAGAAAAGCATCCTTTGAGGCCTCTTTTCTTTAAGAAACTACCTTTCGTATGCATAGAATGTTGAGCAAATCTAAGTGGCCAGCAGTATCTGCGCATGATCAACAAAATTGTGTTGTCTCCCGCAGATCTACAGCTAGTTTTTACATGTGGCCGGGCAAGAAGCAAAGTGCTTGAAAAGATAATCACTGGCAACGTGTAGTTCTTAAAGTATTCAAAGAGTCCTTTCTCATGTGCAATGTGGAAACTGCTCCGTTTTCAGGACTAACGCTATTAATGAAAGATAAGGTTTACTCGTACATTTTGCGGAAAACAAAAGCTAAACTTAAATTTTTCCAGTACGTGAAGCGTCGTCTGTGCATTTATGCATAAAAGCTGAATTAATTACTTAACATGAAGGGTTATGGATTCTCAATTTGCCTATTTCAACTACTAGTAGATGTTCAATTTGGATCAAGAATCTGACGCTCACACCATTCTCTTTTTGGCAGCATTTTGGATCTTGTCTTACTCTTCGTTGGTGTTGGGAAACCAGCGGAAGTGGTGGTGAGAAAACAATCTGTTGCTTTTAAACGTTGACTACCGGAACCGATTTCCCGTAGACTGGCCCATAAACAGTATCGAGGCTCAATTGCAGCATGCGTTTCTCAAATTGACACAAGAAACATTCACTACTGCCAATGACCAGAGCGTTACGGGTAATGACCAAAGACTAAACATAAACCTATGATAAAAATCAGCCTATGTATTCTATATGGCAATGGAATTTGCATATCATGCCCGGTATATTGTTTCGACAAATACTGAGCCATGTATTTGCTGTATGCAAACAGCTCTCACCGAAAGAAAAAAAAGGCCAAAATTATAAAGAGCACTAAGCATTTGCAAAAAGTAAAAACTAAGTATGACACCAAGCAATATTTATATGAAAGAAGATAAGTATGAGCCTAGACAACGGATCTTCGATTTATGGCTATTTTTTCTTCTTTTTTTTTTTTTTTTTTTTTATTTGCTTTACCGCCATTACGGAAACATATTATTTCAAAGCCTGGGTGTAGCGTGCAGGAAAACAAAACAATGAACTTTGTGGGAGCGAGTCCATTTTTATATGTTTAACTCATCGTGGAGTCCCACTCTCATAAGAGCCAAACCCAAAATCGCGGCACGACATTCACCACTTTCTAGGCAACATACTTATTGCCAACGCTATAGTGAGGGCGTGTATTATTATGGGACAACAGGGCATGGCATAAACATTAGGAACGTATTGAAAAATAAAAAATTGTAAACTATAGAAGTCGAATAACGGAGTGTCAACGAAAGCAACAAAACAACAAACCGTATAGAAATTTGATATTTAAAACTAGCAAAGTAGAATAGAGAATCAAAACAAAAACAATATAAAGGAGGACCAACAAAAAGATAAAAATACTCATAAATTCTCATTTTGTGGTCAGCAAACATTTTTGTCGACGGTAATCCGCCTGAAATCAACTAGCTGTCATGGACAGCTGCAACTAGGGTTAATTTATTGAACCAATCCAGCCAACTCTTCAAACGCTTTGACCCCGGCATCAAAACCGGAATCCCATTCCCACAAGAAAGGACTTGCTCCTTTTTGTTGAATATGTTCGTTACGTCTGGCCACTTTCCAGGAATGTTTACGGCCAATGGTAGAACCATCAAATTTGGCAAACTCAGCAGCATCATTCCAACCAATATAAAAAGCATCAGCATAACGGCCATGCTCATATTTCTCATTAGGGTTAGCCCCATTCCAGTAATTAGAGTGTTCATCAAGTTTTTGCTGCAATACTTGGTCCCTTTCTTCAGCAGATGGGAATCTTGCTGGAGCAGTTGGGCGCTTGGGCAAGGCTCCTGAATTGACCATAGGAACAAAGCCCCATTCGCCGCCGTCGCCATGCTGGAACTTGTAAGTCCAAAAATAAGAACCGCTGGCACGTTGGTTGAAAAGACGGATTTCAGCGCTGGCATACTCACTAACTTTTTGAGCACGGTCACCTTGAAATTTATTCCAGGTATCGCCGTCGAGCACAGCGCTATATTCGCCAACGATGACATCAGCTTGACCATTGACGTCATTGAGAACTGTGCTTTCAAGCTCGTTGATGATGGCGTCTGGGTCTTTGTTTTTGTCATCATCACTGAAACAGCGGTAAATGTGGACATCCAATATCACACCAAGGTCAGCGTTATTCAACTGCTGCTCGCCTTGCTTGACCCACTCGACCCATTGGTTTGGGTTCCAGCCATCGGAGATAACAATCGGGATTTCTTGGTTTCTTTTTCTGATTTTGTGGATGGCCGCCTTGTAGTATTTGGACTGGGCGGTACCTGGGTCGTCGTAGACACTTTCGTTAACGACTTGCAAGCCGGCAATGTTGTCGTACTGCTTCAAGTCATCAGCAAGGAACTTGACGGCGTCTAAGGCGCAGAGCTGGTACTTGCTGGAGCTCCAGAATCCGGGCTCGCTGAGCGTTTGACCAGAGTGGTCGCCAGTGTTGGCGCCGCCTGGCAAGGCGTGAATGTCGACAAGCACCGAGATGTTGTGCTGGGCCGCTTTTTCAATGTAGTGCAGCTTGTAAATCTTCCAGGCGTTCTTGTATACCCCGGCAATGTGCTCGAATGGGGTGTCGTCAGCAAACCTGCCGCCATCAATCTCCCAGTAGCCTACTGGCACTCTGACAGATGTAACGCCAACTGATTGCAACCAAGCCCAGTCGTCGTCGTTGATGAAAGTGGTCCAGTGCTCTTCGAGGGCCTGGCGGGTCTTGTCGGCGCCGCTCTGCTTCACTTGAGCAGTGATGGCCTCCAATTCCGCGTTGGTGTCCTCAATGAAGAAACCGTCGTGGATAAACTTTTCGAGAATGAAGATGCTGCCCAAGTTCACGCCAAACTGCTGGCGGGACTGGTAAATCTGACGCTGCGTTGGAACGGAGCCTGGGTTGACAGCAGGCAGAGCAGGTTCATAGTCGTAGTCCTGGAAGTTGTACTTGAGCTTGTTGAATACCATCCTATGTATGCGCTGTGCGGTCAGTTGACGAGAAGAGTTGAGTGTGCTTTTGATGGCAAATGTGCTGGAATTGACGGCGGTGCATGGCAAACCATTGCTTTATATAGGGTGGTGAAGCTGTGTAGCAACCAAGACAACGGCAGAGATCCGTGCAGGTGGAATGTGCAGCATAATGCGTCTACGTGCGCCACGAAACAACTTTTTAATTTTGTTTTGATTTTAATTTCGATTCACTCCATTTATACACATCATCATCGCCACCACCAGGCGGCACCAGCAGGCGCCATCTTCCATCCACCGCTCGCTCCAGCACCAATCTAGTCCGCTGTATTCGCAGGCCTCGGACATGTCTGACATTGATGCGTTGACTGGGACCTTGGACTCGTTGACCCTTGACGGCGGTGAGAAAAACACCGCCGTCACCAGGAACGGCAACGGTCAATTAAACAGGAGCACCTCAGCGCTGCCACCCAGCCACTTTAGCGTCAAGTCAAACAACTTCCTGGACAGCCGCGCGGCGATACAACCGCTCACCGGCCATTCCAGTTGCCACCTTGAGCACCCTGAGCGCCCTGAGCACCCTGAGCGCCCTGAGCACTCTGGCAACACTAACGCTGTCCCGTATCAGAAACACCGCACAGTGCCGCAGCACTACGCTCATTTGTTTGTGCAACCAGAGTCAGCCAGAGCGCGCGCCAAGCATGGCTACGCTCCTCGTTCCCGTCCAGACCAATATCGTGGTAATGGCCGCCAGCAGGATGATGTTGGTAGCAAGGCGAATGCTAATGCCGATGCTAAGCAAGAAGTCCATTCCAATTACAAATACAAGGCCCAGAGTCGCAGACCGCCAAGCCAGCGTAAAAGCACTTCTTTTGAGTTCAACAAAAGCGAATTTTCCGGCACCATCGACTATTTTGCCGCCCTGCCCGTTGGCGATCCGTCGTGGGATACCAACAAGTTTCGCAGTGGGCCCATTCCATTCTCTATGAAAAGTGGCAATAGCTTCGGGAGCATCGACGGTAGTAATAGAACCAAACCTGAGACCAAATCTAAGACCAAAGCAACCATCATCAACCCCAAAGAACAGTACCAGGATAGGGTGGATCATCCGGAGATCATGCATGTTGCGGACCGCTGGTCCAAGTACGCCAAACAGGACCCTTTAGCTCAGCTAAACTCCAGTTACAAAAAGTATGAGGCTGGGGAACAAGGTGAGAATGATTCGAGCTCTGGCAGTATGCGGCCGGGAGTTGGATTTTTAGATTTCCCAGAAAATTTTAAAACCGAGGAAGAGCTAGTTGACGCTTTGCTCAACGGCAGCATCGCTCTTCCGGTTGATAAGGAAAAAGAAGAAAATGACGACAGCGCCCCGGAATCTGAGCGCATAGTTGACGGTTTGAACGTAACACTATACCCACATCAAGTCCAAGGTCTAAAGTTTTTGCAAGGTCGCGAGAATGAAACGATTGAAAACAAAGGCGGTTTGCTATGCGACGACATGGGACTTGGCAAAACAGTTCAGATGATTGCCCTTATCTTATCCAAACCAGCCCTGCCAGAATACCTCAACGCCTCCACAAAACATTTAAAGTCTACGTTGGTTATATGCACCACAGCTTTAGCCACCCAATGGCATAGTGAGATTGCCACAAAATCCAATAAACTCACTTCTTTTATATACCACGGCAGCAGGCGGCATCGGTCCTATGAGAAATTCAAAAAGTACGATGTTATTATAACTACTTACGGAACATTAAGTTCAGAGTACAACAATATGGAAACGTCACCATTGTTCCAACCATGGTGGCACCGCATCATTTTAGATGAAGCTCATTCAATTCGCAATAGAACCACGTTGAGGTTTCAAGCTTGTGATGAATTGTGTTCTAATCGTCGATGGGGGCTCACTGGTACTCCGGTGCAGAATAGTATTGATGAGCTTCATTCATTGTTGAGATTTGTTCGTCAAAGTAAGCTATCTGACTATGACGTGTGGAGAAATGAAGTTAGCAAACCAGTGAAGTCAGGTCGATGGGTGTCAGTGATGGCGCTACTAAACCAAGAATTACCTATTTTTATGCTTCGTAGAGAGAAAAAGGACGACGGGAGAGTCGACTCAAAACATAAAAACTCAAAGAATGATAAGAACCAAGCTGGAAAAGTGGAGTTAAATTTACCAAAAAAGAAAGTGGAAAGACTATATGTGAGATTAAGCAAACAAGAGATGGAGTTTTACAACGCAGTACGCAGCATAGCGGTAGTGTCATTTCAAAACGGGTTCAATTTTAAAGGCGGTGCAACTGTGACTGATGTGGATGCTCAATTGAGGAAATTGAGTGGCATTAATCGGCAAACTAAACTCATTCCAAAAAACAAGAATAAACAAGAAAACGATGAAGATGGCGATAGCGATGTTATAGGCAAGATTAATGATAAAAAAAAGCAGACTATAGATACCATGTTTATGTTAAGTTGCTTGTTACGGCTTAGACAAATTGCATGCCATTGGAAACTACTATTTTATCCTGAAGATATCCGCTCTGATGCCGAACTGCTGAAATCAAAGTGGCCGAATAAGGTGGAAAAGGAGGAATCATTGGATGATCTTGCAGGTATGTTGAGTTCATTGGACATAAAATCGAATTTCGCAAGTACAGCTTCTCCTGCATCGCAACCAGACCGCATTCCATGTGCCAAAATGGAAAAGCTTGCTAGTATCCTCACTCCAGCGAATGTTGCTGATCGTAAAACCATCATATTTTCCCAATTCACCTGCATGCTTGACCTCATTGAACCAGAGTTATCATCTCAGGGAATAAAATTTGTCTGCTACAATGGCTTAATGCTGCGAGATGCCAAAGATGCATCACTTGAAAAGTTCACCAACGATTCAACCGTCCGCATTTTATTATGTTCTTTAAAATGTGGCTCACTTGGATTGAACTTAACCGTGGCTTCACAGGTGATTTTCTTTGATATGTTCTGGAACCCACAGGTGCATGAACAGGCCATTGATCGAGTTTACCGTATTGGGCAAACAAGAGACGTTGTCATTTATGAATTAATTGCTAAAGATACTGCAGAAGAGAAAATTGTGAAATTGCAAGATAAAAAGAGAGATATGGCGAAAAAAGTGCTTGGTAGTGGGTCCGGAGGCAAGACGAACGGTGGGTTGTCATCGCTTAGTAGAGATGAAATGATAAAGTTGATGAGTTTAAGA
The DNA here is from genome assembly GCA_001936135.1 of Saccharomycopsis fibuligera x Saccharomycopsis cf. fibuligera. NCBI lineage: Eukaryota > Fungi > Ascomycota > Saccharomycetes > Ascoideales > Saccharomycopsidaceae > Saccharomycopsis > Saccharomycopsis fibuligera x Saccharomycopsis cf. fibuligera. The sequence goes on along the minus strand of CP012817.1, from coordinate 2,250,970 downwards.
GTTAAAAAAAGCTGCTAGTAATGGAACACAATCATGCTACTTGATAGAATGTTCCTCCCCCCCCCCCCTTCCTTTTTTTTTTTTTTTTTTTTTTTTTTTTTTTCTATTCTGTCTACTTTATTATAAAAAAATACTATTCGCTACCTACATTTGTTTGCGCACAAAGTTAAAAATTTCTGCTATTGCTTGCTTCATGCGAAGCTGTACCAGGAGACTAATTCTGTAAAAAGGCGTGAATTACGCACTTAGTCTGTTCAAGGCAGTAGATTTCAAATTTAATTGAACATATTATAGACACAGAGACACAGACAGCATTTGCCATAATGTCTCATGCGACATACACGTGCGTTTAGCATTTTTGTGGTTTTTACTACAACGGATTCTGTTAGTTTAGGGTAGTCCATATACAACACAAACTGTAACTGCTACAGTCGTAAATTTTGTTAGTTAATCTAGTTACTTGGTACAGTAAAAACTAGTTCTACTGTCTGTTAGAAGTGGCGCCAGAGTAAGCCTTTCAGTCATAAGCCACAAATCTGACTTAAACAGTAACGTTGGTTACGAGCCCTTGTGGAGAAGATTTCGTGTTTAGTTTACTGTTCACCTCCTCCGCCAGCTAGTTGAAAAAACGAAACGTGTAAGAGAGAGAAAGAGAGAAAGAGAGAAAGAGAGAAAGGCATAGACAATTGGAAAGCTTGGTGTCTAGCGTGATACAAAAATTACAGCTTACAGTTGGTCAATTAAATCTCCCGAGTATTATTGATTAGTAGCATTGTTTATAAAGCGTTACTGAAACTGATGGAAACTGCATAAAGTCCATCATACATTATCATATCAAAGCTCTAATAGTTAAAAACTCAAACTAAGATACAAACTTACTAGAATCACAATGAAGCTTGGTGTCCTCTTCACGCTATTTCTAACCAGTTTCATAACTGTAACTGAAGCCATTAGCGCTACCCAAGTGAGTAAATTACGAACCAAGCTGAAAAAATCTGTGATTCAATTGAAAAACTCCAATTTTGAAGAACTTCTTAGTGGACCAAGAGATTTTCATATGCTTGTGCTTTTGACGGCCACTAGTTCACAGATCGGTTGTGTATTATGCTCACAATTTGACCCAGATTATCAAACTGCAGCAGACGCCTGGCTCAAGCAACATCAGAAACATAATGATGGTGGTAACGATGATGGAAAATTATTTTTCGCTAGAGCAGATTTCACGGACGGCCAGCGTAAAATTTTTGAAAAGTTTCAGTTGCAGTCAGTGCCTAAATTATACTTATTCAAGCCTACTGATATTGCAGACGCTTCTTCCATTATTCAATTTGAAGAATTTCAATTCATCGACGGTGACAATTTGGAATTTTTGACTCAGTTCATTAAAGAACAAACCGGTAATGAATTGAAAGTTGAAAGACCAGTACGTTATGATAACATGATCTTTTCTATCGTGGTTCTTGCTTTACTTGCAGTGTTGGTAGTCAGATTTCAAAATGTGTTTTTCAAAATAATCACCTCAAAGCAGTTGTGGGGCGGTGCTATACTCTTGTCTATTTTGCTCTTCATTTCCGGGTACATGTTCAATAACATTAGAGCTACACAATACATTGGCATGGGTCCTAGTGGGGCACCAGAATATTTCATGGCCGGACAACAAAATCAATTCGCTATTGAAACTAATATCTTGTCCACTACGTACGGCTTATTGGGTGTGTTCATGGTTGCTTTAATTAGCAAAGTTCCGGAAATCAAGCATCCTAAAGTTCATGCTATTGTGGTGTTTTTGTTGGCATTTTCACTTTTGGTGGGATACAGTGTCTTATTTGACATTTTTGCTAAAAAGAGTTATGGCTATCCGTTCCGCTTGTTGAAATTATTCAACTTCTGAGGGTGGCATGAGTTGAGTGGAAATGCATTTGAATAATAGTTACTGAGCCCCTCAGTGGGAAAAGCAGCTTATAGTGATGCTACGGGTAGTGTCTGGGTGATGCTTGTGTCATCATAGCATGATTTTTTTATTATGAAAACTTTGAAGAAATGACTATTCTGTATAATATATTGAGCCAATGGTGACAACAGGATGATTTGTTTGACATGAGTGAATGTGATGATTGTAAATGACCTAAGGTAGTTTTGATGACTATGTTGACAGTTCAGTAACAGTGACATGCTTCAAGGGAACAGCTGTAAGCCCAAGTAAAAGATTGGAGCTTCATTATAAATAACTATCAGCAGAGCGCTTTGCCAAAAAAAAAAAAAAAAAAAATTGTTCTTCTGATATTGACCGCCTTGCAGTTTTCAGTTAATAGTCACTCTTTGATACTCGAGAAACTGTTGGCCCACTAATTGGTCGCCCTTCATTTTGCGTCATTTGAGGGAGTATATGTGGATAGTTGACAAATTATTGTTCTCCGAAGCGATATTCAGATTTTCTAGATAAGCTAATTTCTTCCTATCTGCAGTTGTATATGCAGGTCCACGGACGCTGGGGCCTTTAGATCGGTACACAAGTGATACTCCAGACAACGATCATAGACCTACGCCGCCGGTAAACTGTATAGAACTGTATAGAACTGTATAGAACTGTATAGACCTGTATTTGTCAAAACAGGAAATGGAAGAGTCTACTCATGTACATTAAAAAAGGATCATCTCCGCTACTCTGGCTGCCAGTACGCCTGTGACAGCATTTTATGACGTACATAGACCCGCAATGGGGGATCCCACGTGAAGGCCTTATTTTGTTTTTCGCAGGAAACGGCACAAACATGTAGATTGCTAACATCAGCAGCATCGGTGGAGACCGACAACTCTTGAGCTAACGGCATTTTGACCAATTCCAGCTGCCGAAATTGCTGATTTTGTCCGCAATTAAACAGCTCTGTTGTTGGCAGTATAAACTCAGCAAGAGTTGTGGTTGTGCCTGCGAACTACTCAATCGGTCTACGGTCTGCGGTCTACGGTCTACGGTCTACGCGGTCCTTCCAGGAGCCGAGCAAATGCGTGCGCCGACCGCACGAAGGTTGAGAGATTAGCTATCTTGACAAAGTTTTATCTCGCCCGTAGTTCTTGTTGACCAGTGCAATGAGTGAAGATTACTAATGGCTTCCTTTCCAACAATCTTGCCCCACTCGACTCAGCTCAGCCGTGGCCCAGGCTTTCCGATTTGTCCCCGGATGGCACCACCGCATTGTTGTGCTACTTGTGGGCGCAACGGCTGTATCGTGTATGTAAGCTGCACAGTATATAAGCTGTAATGCTGTAATGCCATCATCAATTACCGCTCAAAGCACCAGCAGTTGAGTTAATCAAACCCCGTAGTCGCTAATCGGATCCAGCACATCACCACGCACCTGGCTAGCGAGTTACTGCCCACGGACCAGCGCATCTCCAAGCCATTCAATCACATCTATGGAATGGGTAAAAGTGGGTGTATAGACTAGCTCCAGATGATATAATAGCCGCCGTTCCCGAGCAGCAGCGAGTGGGGTATCTCCATACATGCCCCGCATCACTGCAACCGACACAGCGCTACTGCACCAAAAGCCATCGGAACTTCACTGCGGAATTCACAGCTTCGCAACGATTTATATTGGGTCACGTGCATAGCTGCTCTCCACCATCACCCAGCGCAGGGGCTTGCCGCCTGGCACAGTATTGTTGTGGGTGGAAGGACATCAATGCCCCTCTTCTCTGGTGGCCCGGTTTCTGTTATTTATGTTAGCCTCCTTTCTATGTGGGCAAAAGTATATAAGGAGGCTGCTTTCGCCGGTCCCAGTTTTCCCCGCAAATACTCAGTCTTCTTCCCACAGTTCTCATCACCACCTTTTGGCACTTTAATTTTGCCTTTGATATTCCAACTCTCACTATAATCGCTAAATTTTCATACAAAACAATGTTGAGATCTTCTACTCAAACCTTTACGAAGCACACTTCCAGACTTGGCTTGAAAGCCGCCGGCTTTGCCTCCCAGAGATTTTATTCTAGCCACTTGCCTTTGTCGGTGCCAATTGAATTGCCAAATGGCATCAAATATGACCAGCCAACCGGTCTTTTCATCAATAACGAGTTTGTCCCATCCAAACAGGGAAAGACTTTCTCTGTTTTGAACCCATCTACTGAAGAAGAAATCACCCACGTTTACGAGGGCAGGGAAGAAGATGTCAACGCTGCCGTTGATGCTGCTCAGTCCGCTTTCAACAACAGCGAATGGGCCACTGCTGACCCAATTGCAAGAAGTAAAGTTCTCTACAACTTGGCCGAATTGATTGACGAACATGCCAATGTCCTTGCTGCCATTGAATCCTTGGACAACGGTAAGGCTATTTCCTCTGCCAAGATTGATATTGGCCTTGTTTCCAACTATCTCAGATTCACCGCTGGTTTGGCCGACAAGTACTTTGGCAGACTTATTGAAACTGGTAACACCCATTTCAATTACACTAGACGTGAGCCTTTGGGTGTTTGCGGCCAAATCATTCCATGGAACTTCCCGTTATTGATGTGGTCCTGGAAAGTTGCTCCAGCATTGGCTACTGGTAACACTGTTCTCTTAAAGCCAGCTGAATCTACCCCGTTGAGCGCCTTGTATGCTTCGCAATTGGTTAAGGAAGCCGGCGCTCCAAAGGGTGTTTACAACCTTGTTCCAGGTTTTGGTAAGATTGTTGGGGAAGCTATTGCTAGACACAATAAGGTCAAAAAGGTTGCATTTACCGGTTCCACTGCTACTGGTAAGAGAATCTTGCAAGCTGCTGCTGAAACTAACTTGAAGAAGGTTACTTTAGAATTGGGCGGCAAATCTCCAAACATTATCTTTAATGACGCTGACTTGGACAAGTCTATTCAAAACATTCTTGTTTCCATCTTTTTCAACTCTGGAGAGGTTTGCTGTGCCGGTTCTAGACTTTACGTTCAGGAAGGTATTTACGACACTGTTGTTGAAAAATTGAAGGTTGCCATTGACAACATGAAAGTTGGTGACCCATTTTCTGAGGACACTTTCCAAGGTGCTCAAACTTCTCAGATGCAATTGGACAAGATCTTGGGCTACATCGACATTGGTAAGAAAGAAGGTGCTTCTATCATTTCTGGGGGTGAAAGAATTGGTAACAAGGGTTACTTCATCAAGCCAACTGTTTTTGGTGATGTTACCGAAGACATGAGAATTGTTAAGGAAGAAATCTTTGGTCCAGTGGTTGTTCTTTCTAAATTTAAGACTGTTGACGAAGTTGTGGCTAAAGCTAACGACTCCGAATATGGATTGGCTGCTGGTATTCACACTACTGACCTTAATAAAGCTGTTGATGTCTCCAACAGAATTAGAGCTGGTACTGTTTGGGTAAACACTTACAATGATTTCCACCACAATGTTCCATTCGGCGGTTTTGGCCAATCTGGTGTTGGAAGAGAATTAGGTATTGAAGCTCTTGAAAACTATACTCAAGTTAAAGCCGTGAGAGCCGCAATTACTAGAAAGAATGAGTAAATCTTGTGAATTTGTTTCTAAGTTTCTTTTAGATTAATTATGATGTATAATGTTTTGTTTATAACGTAAATAAAGGTTTTCAATGGATACGATATACTTAGATTTTATATTACTCCGTGGAAAAAATACTAATGTAGCTTTATTCACTGCATGTTTATTCAATTCAATTGCAAGAAAAAGCCTTCGGTGAAAAACATATGCTCTTTTGTGTTTTGCAAATTGAAAACAATAGCGCATAATTTTGCATTTGCTGGCATTTTCTGGCATATTTATAAAACTTATGCATGCAATGCATGCATTCATACTGCCAAATATTTTTGGCATATGTAACTGTATGCATGATAATAAATATCTTGAATATGTGTATATGCAATATGATGCAGGTGCGACTGTCACAGACACATAAATAGTAGAATCTGCAAACCAGAAACCAGAAAATCACAAAAAAAAAAAAAAGAATACCAATGTTAAAAATGCATACTCTTTCAAAAATAATATAACCAAAGTTTGTGCTGGCAAATGCCAATATATACGATAATAACAACATAAAAAATGAGCTTATATACTTTATTAAATGCCTAAGACAAGTCAAATCCTGCCTCAGAATTGATAACGTATAACAACTTCTCTTTCAAAATCAGCTTATCCCTATAATCTGGCAATTTCAACAAATTAACGCAAGTTGAGGCAGTTGGAAGCCATTCTGTAGAGTATCCTGCGTTTCTAATACCAAATCTCGGATTCAAGTCACCAAACCCAAGCAAAGGCGCCCTAGGCACCGAAGTAACAAATTTCACCAATTTAGATCGTTCTTCTGGTTTCATTTCCGCAACACATTCCCAGAAATATACAATTGTTGGATCATTTTCCAAAAAGCCGCCATATTCGACATTCGCTTTAAAATCATCAATATCAATATCTTTTTCACCACCACTCACTAACATTTGTAATTCTGCTGGGTTAAACATATTTAGCCATTCTGATGGAATGATTTGGAAAAGGCCCTTAAGAAAGCTATTAATTTGAGGGAAAAGAGACTTGTTAAGCTTAAAGTTGGCAATAGCGTTTATGTAATTTAGTTTGTTGGCATTATTCACAGCAATGTTGCTACCATTGGGTATCAAATCTACAGTTATAAGTCTGGATCTTGTTTGCGCAAGTTCAGTTTCTTCTTCCCCAGTGTATACATTGACGGCTGTTTTTCCAGGAATTGTGTAGGTAAGCTTTTCAGTCAAAGTGAAATTCATATCCGAAGATTTGAAAAAATTGTCATCTAGCTTTAAGAGTTTGGAAAGGCCAACATAAAGCTCGGGGTCAACATCGGCCAATTCATCAAATGTTGAAACTTTGCCAATAGTTTTAAATTTTTTCAAAAACAGAGATACAAAATTAACTTCTACCAAAATTCCCTCGTATAAGCATTTGCCAATGATTTTACCCAAAAAATGCATTTTTTGCAATTTCTTGTACCAAGATTGTTTAGCATCGTTATTCCCGTATACATCCGGATTATATTTCAAATTCAAGTAGATGTCAGGATTTGGGTAGAGTTGAAAATTTTGATTTTGTCTAAATAATCCACTTGCAGAATTATTAAACCCGTCATTGACAACACTAGTTAAAAATTCTTTAGTGATACCACCACCATCAATTCCAGCCTCAGGTTTACCATATTGGTCAATGAAAGTTACTTGTAATCGTGCTTTGAAATTTCTGGTTAGTTTATTGAAGGCATTAAATGAGTCTTCAAGAAGATGATCACGTCGCACTTCTGCGATGTTTCTATTCAGTTGTGGTTGTCCCGTTAAGAAATTGAATTCGTTGAAATCTTCCCTATCATAAACACCTCTGGCACGATCCAAACTTATCAACATTTGAAAAATCCTCACTCTGTTATTAAAAGATATGAAAAACGGTAACAGCCTAAATACACTCAACAAACCTTCAACATTTTGATCCTTTAGCAATAATTTGAACTTGTTGCTTTTATTAGAAGAATTTTGTTGACGGGAAAAACCGTTGATACCACCGGATCCTCCATGATAGTAATTATCATTGAAATCGCGATCATCAACATTACCATTAATATCATCCTCGCTCTCATTGCCACTGTCCCATTCACTAGCAATTTTACGTTCTTCTTCTTCGGCAATTACTGGTAACAATATATCCACATCCTCTAGCTTTTTGTCTCTTACTAGCCAAAATCCTTTTGGCAAAAAGTTGAGTCTAGAATCAATCAAATTAATTTGATTTAATACTTTAATGCTCAATGCTTTTAATAGGTTAAAGTCATGATATGATGGTTTGATATGAAACATTTGAACATTTGAATCATCTGTGCTAAGATCTTCCAGACAATTTACTTCAACAATATTAGCATTATCGACACTGTTATCTCCATTATCATTGCTGCTATTACTATTATTATTGCCAAATACGCTGTCAAAGGCGCTTTCTAAGGTTCCAAAAGCACTACTACTGGATCCAAAGGCACTACTGCTGGGTCCAAAGGCACTATCGCTGTTGTTCCCAAACGCACTTTTATTTTGACTGACTGTTGAATTGATATTGCCAAAGTTATCACCAAATCCAAATCTGCTGACGTTGTTGGTCTCGTTAGATTCTTTCTTTGAAGCATTTGATTTATCGTCTGAGAACAATCTTGTGATCTCAATATTATTCCACACTAAGAGTAAACAAAAGCGCTTCAAAAATCTAATAAAACTGACGAACTGGTTTTTGGTTAAGAAGTATTTTGCATCACCAGTTTGCTTACTCTCTAATTCGGGGAGACTCATTATATCTGCATCTGTCAAAATTATCAACCAGTACGATAAAACTTCTAAAAAAATAAATAAGTCTTTGATGAAGAACTTTTCATTCAAAATTTCTTTCACTGATAAAAACTCCTTCCCAGAATATAAAGAAGGTAAAAGCTTTTGCAAAAATTCGGTATTATTGCCCTTAATTGTATGTGACTCCTGCTGATTTAAAATGTAATTGAATAGTTCGTTATTATTATGCAAATTCAATGTGTTTAACTCGTTGAAATAGTCGTTTGATTGTGTAACATCGTCATATTTATCTGAGTAGTTTGATTTGACATTATTAAATATTAATTCTCTAAAACTCGATAGTCCACCTGGCATCAAATATAGATACACAAATAAGTTGCTCGTTTGCTTATCTGATTTAGCCTTCAATTTTAATAAGGATGAGTACAACGAAGAAAGCTTTATTGGTGAAATGAATCCTTGGCCAATAAGGTTGAAAACAAGATACAAAAAAGTTTTTGAGTACAAGAAATCATATTTCGAAACACTTAATTTTGATAGCTTGACAGTAACAATCTCTGCTCCGCCTTCTCTAACATTTTGTTCAGCAACATTCATGTTTTCGCTGCTATCATCATCACCATCATCATCATCATCATCGATCGCTTTCTCATCATTCTGAACAACTGAACAGTTTGTAACAGTCAAAATGTCTGCTATACCATTCACATAAGTTTGCAATGTCTGTGCGCTTACACCGCTCTCGCCAATGTCCTCGATTAAGATTTGTAATACCAATGTAGTATTGGCTAAAATTTGAAGCTTTTCTAACGAGGTATTGTCTTTCAAATAATTTAAATATGGGGAGCCGATATTTTTTAAAATACTTTCAAAACATTGCAAGATTATGTAACCATTCGAATTCGAGGTTGTTATATCATTTGAGAGGTTGCATTGTTTAAGATAGTCAATAATACAATTGTTGGTGAGGAATTTTAACGTCGATGGTAAATCTAATAAACGATATCCGTATAGTACGCGAACACTAAGATTGAGCAAATCCTTATTTGAGTTTGCGAATACATCGAATTCTTTTGCTAGTACCGTAAAAATTAGCTTTGTTTGTATGTTTGTCACTTTTTCGAGGGATTGGAAGGTAGAAATATTGTTTAGTATAGTTAAGATTTGCATTATTAATTTAAAATGAATTTCTTTAGGGTTTGTAATCAGAGCTTCTTTATAGAATACAAGAAATGAGGCACTAATGCTGTTAAATAACTTTCGAAAATTAGATAAAGTAAGTCCATTGATGACCGCGGTGTTATTTAGTATGCCTGATAACTTCTGTAGCTTTTCCAAATTGTTCTGGGGTTCATTGTGCTTAACAGAATACTGAAACATAAAACTAAACTGTGATACAATCTGGTTCAAGCTATCAGTTGAGGTAAAACTAAGCCAGTTATCTGAAAACCATTTTCTTTGATGTTCCAAATCTAAATATGATCTTATATGCTTTTGTAGCACTTTGGATGCATTCTCTTGTCTCTTCAATAACTTTCGCTTCTCTCGCTGATTTTGAGCTTTCTGTAGAATAGAGTTTTTGGAAACTGAGGCATTCGAGCCACCAAGATTGACAACTCTGCCTCTTCTAAATTCGCCATTAAAAACAGACATTGACAAAGAGTTTGCTAATACAATAAAGTTTTCCAATGCAAAACCTTTAAGGTGATTCAAAGAAGTAGTAATAGTTTATTCGCCATCGGTGCAGTTTGATTCAAGAAGCCGTATCATGACTACAGAACGAGAAATGAAAAGACTGGACAATTTTTACTAAATGCACTACATATTTGTGCTCCTGTTCTACATTGTATTTTGTTCCATTTTTAATAAGATTGGCAACGTGTCCGAGCGGTTAAGGAGAAAGACTTGAATAAATTTTCAGGGTATCTTTTGGGCTTTGCCCGCGCAGGTTCGAGTCCTGCCGTTGTCGTTAACTTTTTTTTCCAAAGCTTGTTGGCATTTAGTGTTTTACAATAATATCTTTCTTGACAGAATAAATTTGTTTCCTCTCAGTGTTTGGCAGTGATTAACATTTAAGTACACTTTTACTAGCTTTTTCAATGATGTTGAAATCGAAACTTGCAAAATTTTGAAGAGGATTCCGTTCTTGAGAAAACTTTCTGCATCGTCTTAACAAATTACTATGTAAAGCATATCGATCTGACTACTTAAGGTTAAAAGGCGACGCTTTTTAGGTGATGATTTATTTTGTAAAACTGTTTTTCAAAGAGATCATGTTTACTCCTCTATGCCTAAATTGATAGTTCGCAAACTATTCTTTTGACATATTCATAAATTCCTTGGTAACTATTTCTTACATTATAAATTCGGGAACAAAAAAACAGAAGTATAAAAACATTTATGCCCATTTATTATTATAACCAAGCCACTTTAACGCTTGCGTTGATTTTTCCATTTAAAGCTCACTTTACCTTCCTTATCCACAAGCTTCTTCTTACTGCCCTTCTTCATTAACTCTCTTTGTTGGTTCATTTTTTCTTCAATCCGTTCTAATTGTTTAGCTCTTTGCATTCTCGTTTTAAGCAACCTTAACTTCTTGATTTTCTTTTCATTAAGTTTCTCCTGGTAAGCTTCGGGTTGTTCCTTTGCTATTGGTTGCGATTCTAATTGATCAAGCTTCAATCTGTTTTCCTTGCGGTCTACTAAGCGCTTATCAGTATTGAAGTGCTTGCTTAGGTCAAATTCTTGAAATTTTTCTTTATCTTCCAAAAACACTGTATGCTGTGAATTAGAATCAAAATTTATCTCTTTTTCTAACTTCTCTATCTGCTTCAACTCATTCAATCTCTTAGTCTTCACGTAGTTAACATCCTGTGTCTTGAGTAATTTGACTTCATCTACACTCAATGACTCGCTAAATTCTCTTTCTGAAATCAATATTCCTTTGTCATCAGTCTTCCTCTTGGTCATAGAATGATAGTATTCATCAGGATTCTTGTTTTTTGCTTTCTCCCTAAGAATCTTCAATCTTTCTTGTTTGTCATGGTAATCTTTAGCTCTAAGTTTGTAGTCCTTCTTCTTCTGTAAAAGCCCAAACTTTTTACGCTCCTGAGGCTGAGCTCTTTCTCTATGCTGTTTCTTTTGGATGTCATGAACAAATTTTGGCATTTTGGGTAATTTTAATAATAATAAAATAGATTAAATTGCTTTACCATAAACAAAGTTCGTCAATAGTACATATATGTTAATAATATATATAATGTTACTGTTAGGCAAAATAAAAATTTTTATTTTTTTTTTTTTTTCAATATTTTATGCAGGAATGCGATGGGATGCACGTGCACACAAAACAATCGATCGATCGGTATGCCAAATATTGGCTTGAAATATTTGTGCAACATACCCCATATATTTGTAAACTTAAGTTTGCTTAACTATGAGCTGCCCTTCCTTTTGTTCAGCCTTTCATTTTAACGCTTCACAACTACTTGAATATTGAAATTTTTAGTTTTATAAAATTACGTTATCATTTTTTTTTCTTTTGGTTAGCGAAAGCCAAAATCATGTAATACCAGCAATAATTTTATCATGGAGTAGCTTGTCCTATGCTATGTGCCTTAGTCTGTAACATAAGCATACAAATTCATCACTTTATTCTCTATCCATCATGTCATTCCCTAAAGGATCTTCATAGGAACTTAACCCCATGTTTTGTACCTTAAAATAGCACAGTTGTAGTTCTCTCTTTTAGGAAGTATTGCTTATTATTTTACTACGACATTCTAGGAATTTACTATTCAACCAGAAGTAATCGCTAGTTCTCTAGTTAGTTGTACTTAGTCAATACATTATCTTTTGATCCACACACCAATCACACTAAATAGTCTGTCAAAATAAGTAATTAGTACATTCTTTTATTCGAGATTCTTCAGTCTGGTTCCAGCTACCACTACAGTTGAAATGTAAAAATCTTCTTTAAAACAATAAGTTATTTATTTCAAAAGCACTAATGAAAAGTTATAGAGGAAAAATGAAAAATGAAAAAAAAGTTAGTTTATTTTACAAAAAAATAAGGATCATATAATTTTTAACAAAAAGAAACGGACCTTATGTCATCATCACAACAAATTCGATTAACTATAAAGGTCATCATCGTCTTCAGCAGCAGCAGCATCACCACTACCATTACCAGCTGGAGCGCCCGTAGCAAGGTTTTCATCGCCCAACTTGAAGTTGGCAAATTGACCTCTTGATGATTGTAATTGTTGAGCATAAGCTTCGTAACGTCTCAATTCACCATCAGACACGGAACGTTTAGCTGTCTTCATAGCTTCTTCGAAATGAGCATGAGTAATATATGGAACAGGATCTTCTTCTTCTTCTTCCTCAGCAACAGTACCAGCTTGAGATTCTTGCTTCACATCATCCTCCATTTTGACATCATCAGTCTTAGCCTTTTCACTAGCTCTCTTCGCTTCAATGCTGTCCTTGATGGCAAACTTAGCAGCTCTTTGGACAATATAAGACAAATCAGCACCAGAAAAGCCGTGAGTAATTTTAGCAATTTTTTCCAATTGCAAACCTGGCTCCAAAGGAGTGTTTCTCAATTGTGCGGACAAGATAGATAATCTAGCAGCTTCGTCTGGCAATGGCACGTAGATCAACTGATCTAATCTACCTGGACGCAAAAGAGCAGGATCAATTTGATCCGGTCTGTTAGTGGCACCAATAACGAACACATTCTTTTTAGCGTTCATACCATCCATTTCAGTCAACAATTGGTTGACCACCCTGTCGGAAGCACCACCAGCATCCCCCATATTACCACCTCTAGCTTTGGCAATAGAATCCAATTCATCAAGGAAGACAACGGTAGGAGCTGCAGCTCTAGCTTTGTCGAAAATATCTCTAATGTTGGATTCAGATTCACCAAACCACATAGATAATAATTCTGGACCCTTTACGGAAATAAAGTTAGCACTGACTTCAGTGGCAACTGCTTTAGCTAACAAAGTCTTACCAGTACCTGGAGGACCAAAAAATAAAACACCCTTAGATGGCGATAAGCCAAACTTGGTGTATTGATCTGGGTGCAAGACTGGGTATTCGACAGTTTCCTTCAATTCTTCCTTAATCTTGTCCAAACCACCAATGTCATCCCAAGTGACATTGACGCTTTCAACGACAGTTTCACGCAAGGCAGATGGGTTAGAGTTTCCGAGAGCAAATCTAAAGTTATCCATAGTGACACCAAGAGAGTCCAAAACTTCAGCATCAATGGTTTCCTCATCCAAATCAATCATGTCCATTTTTTCTCTGATTTGTTGCATAGCAGCTTCAGAACACAAAGAAGCAATATCTGCACCGACGTAACCGTGAGTTTCAGAAGCAATAGTTTCCAAGTCAACATCATCACCCAACTTCATGTTCTTGGTATGAATTCTTAAGACTTCCAATCTACCAGTAGCATCAGGAATACCAATGTCAACTTCCCTATCAAATCTACCAAATCTTCTCAAAGCTGGATCAATGGAGTTTGGTCTATTGGTGGCGGCAATCACCACAACATTAGATCTGGCTTTCATACCATCCATCAATGTCAATAATTGAGAAACAACTCTTCTTTCAACTTCACCATTAGTCTTGTCTCTCTTTGGAGCAATAGAATCAATTTCATCAATAAAAATGATAGCTGGAGCATTTTTTTCGGCTTCCTCAAAAGCAGATCTAAGATTGGATTCAGATTCACCAGCCATTTTAGACATAATTTCTGGACCATTGATCAAAAAGAAAAATGCACCTGTTTCATTGGCAACTGCTCTAGCCATCAAAGTTTTACCGGTACCAGGAGGACCGTACATCAAAATACCCTTGGGTGGTTTGATACCAATGGCTTTGAATAACTGTGGATGTCTCAATGGCAATTCAACCAATTCTCTAATTTGGGCCATTTGTTTTCTACAACCGCCAATGTCGTCATAACCAACTTCATTGATATTGTTTTCTTCATCTTCTCTATTAATTGGTTCACCTTCACAATGAATTATAGTGTCTTGAGCAACGATGGCATAGTCACTTGGTTCAACCTCAACAACTTTAAATTCAACTTGTCTCATGCTACCTCTAACGATAAAGTGGTCGTTCTTTCTGACTGGTCTGTAAGCTTCAACAAAGTATGGTTTCAAAAACACATCAAACAAAGAACCGGTCAAACCTTCGACAGTATCGGCGATCGGTAAGACCGAGATTCTGCTTGCGTATTTGATATCTGGACATGGGTGAACAGTAATTATATCACCTAATCTAACTCTCAAGTTGTTTCTAACAACACGATTGACCCTAGCAACGCCGTCTTCTAGGTCGTCATCAGAAAGGACAATCAAGACAGTATCTTTTCTCTTTTTACCTTTAAGCAACACGGTATCACCGCGGAACAAGTTCAACTTTTCCATGGTGTTGGAAGAGATAGTGATAACCGAATTGTCATCATTGACGGCATCATCGACAATCAAAGCATTGTCCTTCTTTTTCTTTCTCAAAATAGCGGTGGCGACAGAATCGTCTCCTTTTGGATCAGCACCAGAAGCATCGAGTAATGGGTGTTTCTCGTCTTTTGCCATTGCTCTTTTTAGGGGTTCTTTTCTAATTGGTTGATGATATAGTAAAAGAGAAGAAAATCTATTGATGTATTTTTCTAATGGAGTAAATAAGAATTCAGAGTAAAACTGATAACCAACCAGCGTGTTTCGTAGGTGATAGCAGCAAAATTGGTGATAATACTCTTATAGCGCTAGAAACAAGAAGTGGAAGAAGCCAGGAGAAAACAAGAGTGGCAATTTATCTTCATCGCCGGTTTTTTCAAAGCTGGTGGCAACTGCACGTGATTTGATAGCCGCCAATGTGCACTATGGTACTATTTTTGTCTTATATACGCTGTTGTACTATAGTTTGCGACGAAATGATTGATCATATAGCTAAAAAGCTTTTACAGAGATTCAAGGGTAATACTGTTGCTAAAAAGTGTGATAAAATGTAGATTCTCGTTTACGAGTCAATCCAAAAGGGAAGAAATAATGAAAAAGTTTGCCACTCTGGTTTGTTGCATCACCGATCGAGGAAAATGGTAACGATGAAGTCTGTCATTTATACCCTAAAAATCAATACTATGAGCAAACAGAATTTTTGATGACTGAAGGCTGTTGTGGAACTGCGAACTTAATATATACAAAATGATCTCTTAAGGTAACTAATGTAGCTGATAATCTTTAATCTCTCGGTAAAGTAGACTATGTCAGCAGACAAGCTGTACAACACAATAGATGAACATTTTAGAAACTTTTCTCTGATGGCGGTAAGAGCATCGTAGAAAAAAAAATGTAGAAAAATGTGCTGTCGTGTAAAGGTTACTGAAACTGGATAGGGTTAAGTCAAAGACGCAGTTTTGAAAAGAGAACAGATTGAACAAATAGTGTATATCAAATTGAAATAGAGTGTTAAAGGTATATTATTTCAAAATATTGTATGCACAATACCATTAAGATGACTTGCATCTGTAAAAATGGACTCAAGCAAAAAAGATGGTTGAAAACCAAATCTTAGGCGTACATTTGCAGAAATGTTAAATAATGTTGCTTTACAGCATGCGTAGTTGAACACTACAGAACATGAGAAATTTCAGGAATAAAGGAAAGGATTTAAACACTCAGATATGATACGTTCTCAACAAATATAAAAATTAAAGTGTTGATAACAGATCATTGTTATATGATAGAGGATAGCACAGATTTTTTCTCAAAAATATAACAGGCTATAGCAAATAATTATTATTGGGCCATTTTTCCTAAAAGATTCAAATATAAGCAAAGTTTCTCAAATACTAAACATAGTTTCACACATTGTAAGCTCGGCAAAGAAGCTTATAGAATAAATACATTGATATTTATTACAAATAGTGATATTTAAAGACTACTTCTGAGAGTTACCAATATTTTTAGAGCTCATTGTGTGCCTCTGATCTTTAACAACAACAAAAAAAAAAAAAAAAAAAAAAAATTGTTATACTGGAAGATCGAAACCTGATTATCGTAAGTAGCTTTTCGGAGCCTCGTTATATATCAAAGATGTAATCAATTGATAAAGTACAGGACAACAATTTAGCAATATTATTAAACAGTTTTCTATTCCAAAAACGTGAAATAAAATTCAAGTTCTTCAGAGCTATGTGTATTTATTTTCCAAATTATTGCTGTACGAGATGACGAACGAGTAATAAAATATATTATATACTGTATGTAAGTAGTCTTTTGTCCTTCTGCTTTATGTTTCTGACAGGTCTGGTTTGAGAGAAGAAGGTAGTAACTGTCGCGGTTCTAAAATAGCACAAGTCCCTGAATTAAGCTATGTGCACCGAGATTTAAAGCTATAAATTTTATGGACTATGATTTGTAGAGGCGTGATTATGATACTGAGTTTAAAGGCCTCTGATCATATCTTATTTATTAAGGATTGGGCATAATCACTGTGTACCACCAGTGGTTACGAACTATCAGTTGTAGATTACAAGATATCAAGTTTTGGTGCTCATATGAACCTGTTTGGGGTATGTATTTTTTTTTTGGACAAAGGGCGTAATTAAATCTGAATACATTATGTCATGATTCACCCGCATTAGCCAAGAATAATTACTGAAGTGTTTTATAATCATAAAGTCGGGATTCATCACAAGCAGCAGACCAAACAGATTTTGATGTTATCGAATATCGAGACGTGATATCTTATTAAATAAATAACAATTGAAATAAAACTAATTAAGTATACTTTTGATGTAATTAAATAGCGAGAAGCTGGAATTACCAACAAAGTTGAAAAGCACTCAGCTACTTTTTTTTTTTTTTTTTTTTTTTTTTTTGATTGAAAAAAATATTACATAGCTCAGCCACATTGCAACTGGTATTTGCCCTTGTGCCTTTTTAAAGAGCAAACATGTGCTTACGCTGAAGAGTACACACGATATGGTAGATTTTAAGATGTGTCCTGGGGCTTACTTTATGGTCCTGTTTTCTATCTGTATCTTTCGGCGGTTAACCGCCTTCTGTAGCAAGAGAGAAAATCAATCATCGCAATGCGAACATGAACGTCAAAACTATGTGAGAAGTGTAGTCTTAGACTAGGCGATTTTTAGCAAGTTTACCAATAATGTGGGATATTCTATGCTTTTAGCTAATTAGTAAGAAATATTGGCTTTTTGAATTATCCGTATTTGCACTTACCATTACTTCAGCTGAAATTGGGGATGCAAATATTGGAGTCTGTGAGACATATGATTATGGACGGAACGCTTCTATAAATGATGAGAGCCGGCGCTAAATTTCCCACCTAACTATTTTTCTTTTCTTTTTTGCTTCTTCTTCATAATATTTGTTTTTACCTGTTATCTGTTATACGTAACACTTTATTTACCATTTATCCAGTCTTTATCTAAATAATAATTTTCTAATTTTTCTAATATGAAGCTTTCAACTTCTATCTTGGTCGCTGCTGTCATTGCTTCAGTTGCCAAGGGCATGGTCATTCCGGCACTCGACCATACCAATTACAAAGAAGCAATTTCTAATTTGCAAACCAGAACAACCTCAGATGAAGCTCCGTTTTACACGGCTGATGTTGACGGTATTGCAGGCAAGTACATTGTGGTCTTGAAGAACGGTTTGGACTCTGAAAAATTCAAAACTCACAAGGCCTGGATTCAAAAACAACAAAAGTTTTTTAGCTCCAAGCTAAGCGCCGATAATTCTCAGAAAAAGCTCACTAGTGAATTAGCTAACATGGAAGGAATTGTTTTTGACTTTGACTTCCAAGACACCTTAAAAGGTTACTCTGGTTATTTCTTAAACGAGACCATTGAGGTATTGAAAAAAAGCAGCGATGTCGCATTCATTGAACAAGACGCTAAAGTCCAGGCTTTTCAATCATCTACCCAAAATGATGCCCCATGGGGTATTGCTAGAATTTCCACCAAAGACTCTTTAAACGGTGACGATACTGGTAAATACCTTTACGACTCAGAAGGCGGCAAGGGCGTCACTTCATTTGTCGTTGATACTGGTATCAATACTGATCACAAAGATTTTGAAGGCAGAGCTACATGGGGAAAAACTTTTCCTTCTGATGGCGACTCTGATGGTATTGGCCACGGTACGCATTGTGCTGGTACAATTGGCTCTAAAACCTATGGTGTGGCCAAAAAAGCACAATTGGTAGCCGTCAAAGTATTGGATTCTTCTGGATCCGGTACCAACTCTGATGTGATAAATGGTATTCAATGGGTAGCTAACAAGCACAAGGAAAACGCATCGAAGGACGGATACGTCGGCTCCACTGCTAACTTATCCCTTGGCGGCTCTAAATCTCAGGCCGTTAACAAAGCTGCTAATGCTGCTGTTGAAGCTGGTGTTCACTTTGCTGTTGCTGCTGGCAATGAAAACCAAGATGCTTGCAACACTTCTCCAGCTTCTGCTGAAAAAGTTGTTACTGTTGGTGCCACAACGAACAACGACACCAGAGCATCGTTTTCAAATTATGGCAAATGCGTCGATATTTTTGCTCCAGGAGTAGACATTTTGTCCACTTGGATTGACTCTAATTCTGCTACTAACACCCTTTCGGGTACTTCTATGGCATCTCCACATATTGCCGGGTTGTTAACTTACTTCTTGTCCTTGCAACCTGGCAGTAACTCACTTTACAGCTCTGCATCTTCAGTAACCCCAGCACAGTTGAAGAAAGCAGTAGTAGCATTCGGTACTAAAGATGCATTGTCAGATGTTGGCAGCGGATCACCAAACGTGTTGGCTTACAACGGTGCTGGCAAAGATTTGTCTGATTTCTGGGATGGGACTGCATGATAGCCTTATTTGATGCAATTCAGCTTAGACCGTTTAGTTCTGCAAATTGCTTGTTGTTTGTAGGTTCTTCGGTTTATTTTTTCTGTCTTTTTCTTTACGTCTTTACGTTTTAAGTTTTTTATATTTTTTATATTCTTTAGTTCTTGCTAGATTTTTCAGTTTTTACTCAATATTTTTATTCTCGCTTTACGTATCACCAAGACATAATGCTACAGTATTTATATTTTAAGTCTGTTAAATTCTTCATGTGGTTCAATGATATCTGCACGATATTTGCACTATATCTGCATATTAACGCATTAAAAAGCATCTTGACGTGCCATAATTCAAGATGCCACACACCCTATATGCCTTCTACAACGGCACGTACATTAGCGTTGAAGCTATGAAGAGGGGGTGTGGTACGTTCCTGCTGGAGAAAAACAGGAAAAAATTGTAGTAAAAAGCCAAAGGCAACGGAAAAAGAAAAAAATAGGTAAGAGAGCATCGAATGATTTTACAAGCACATTCATCGACCAATATCACTGAGCAGCGCAGAGTGAGCACATACTACAAGGGAAGAGTAAGTTGGTGTTTATATGAATGTCTTGAACGATATCTATTATTCAAAGTTTAGTGTATCAATACTCAACAATAATGACAGTGATTTTGGAACGTGAAACATAAGCAGTTACTAACATTGATAAAAAGTGTCATCGACAATAGATTACTATGAAGTGCTAGGAGTGGAAAAGACAGCAACGGCAACGGAAATCAAGAAGGCCTACCGAAAGGCAGCATTGAAATACCATCCGGATAAAAATCCAGACGACAAAGAAGCGCCAGAGAAGTTCAAAGAGGTAACGGCGGCGTACGAAATTTTGTCAGATGAGATCAAGAGAGCAGAATACGACAACGGCCCATCGATGCCGGAGTTTGGATTCGGTGGTTCTGGCGCAGACGCTGATTTTGACGCTCAAGACTTTTTTGATTTTTTCAACAGAATGAATGGCGATGGACCAAGAAGAAACAACCATGGTAGTGGTGGGTTCCATAGAGGAGGGCATCATTATGGAGCACAAGCAAAGACAGAAGACGCACATTTGAACGTAAATGTGACATTGCAAGATTTGTTTAAGGGTAAAGTAGTAAAGATCAATTCTACTAGAGACGTGCTCTGCCGTGCTTGTCATGGTACTGGAGCTAAACCAAACTCAACGCCTAGACCTTGTGCCATCTGTAAAGGTGACGGCTATACTAAGAAATTAAGAAGAGTTGGACCAGGTATGGTGACTCAAGATTACGTGGAGTGTAAGAATTGCGGGGCTACAGGTAAAGTTCACCGTACAAAGGACAAGTGCAAGAAGTGCGGTGGTAAAGGGTTGAGTGAAGAAACCAAGATTTTGGAGTTCAATATCCCTAAAGGTTCAAAATCGGGTGATTCAGTGACGTTAGAAGGTGAATCCGATGAAGCGTTACACAAGACCCCTGGGGATGTCATTTTGACATTTGTGCAGATTCCTCATCCAGTATTTGAAAGAAAGGGCGATGACCTCTATGCTGATTTGGAGATTCCATTGATTGAATCGCTCTGTGGATTTTCAAGAGTAATTCTCAAGCACTTGGACGGTACCGGAATCAAAATCAGTGTACCTAGAGGCAAAGTGCTAAGGCCTAATGATTTTGTGAAAGTTATTGGCCAAGGAATGCCAATTTTGAATTCTGATGTACGTGGTGATTTGTACTTGAAGATCATTGTGATATTTCCGAAGGATAATTGGTGCGTTGACTCCTCAGACATTTTGCGGTTGAAGAATGCTTTACCCGAAGAACAAGCGCATAAGTTTAAGAATGTGGAAGTTTCTAATAATGATGTGAATGATGCAGAGTTCGAAATCGTCAAATCCGAAACTCTGACCAGAAATAGACCTGCAGGTGCTGAAAGTAATACCGACGATGACGATAGCGAATTTGGTTATACTAATGGCGGTGGATTCAAAGGTCGTCAATCAGATTTCGAAGAAGAAACTAACTGCACTACACAGTAGTAGTACATTTAACCTCACAAATTATTGTTTTGCAAACTCTTAGAGATATTTCCTCAGTTTGTTGATTTTTAATTTCTCTTGTTTTTTGTTTTATTCATTTTACTCTTTGCATATCGAGATTCATACTTTGAGTTTTTAATTGATCTCTCATTATTCTGATATTTTGTTGTTTTTGCATTCCTACAGCATAAATTATATTGTGCGCACTTTACTTCATTTACTTTATTCTCTCTCTTTTTTTTTTTTTTTTTTTTTTTTTTTTTTTTTTGTTTACTCATTACAAACATTTATAATCCAAATTTTCTTTGGTATCCCCCCTGTGAATAGTCTTTTTTTTTTGTCTTTTTTGCTTTTTTTGCTCTTTTCAAGAGTATTTCACATTCAATATTAGAGCTCCTAATACCCGATGACCTACATGCTGTTTTTTCTTTAACGTAGTTCTATTTATTTACAATTTATTTACATTATTTGCTTTCTTTAGCTTTCTCCAACTCTAATAAATCTCTTGCTCTTTCTTCATTATAGTTTTTCTCTACCGCTTTTATAATATCCTCTAACCTAGTC
This sequence comes from Saccharomycopsis fibuligera x Saccharomycopsis cf. fibuligera, assembly GCA_001936135.1. Taxonomy (NCBI): domain Eukaryota; kingdom Fungi; phylum Ascomycota; class Saccharomycetes; order Ascoideales; family Saccharomycopsidaceae; genus Saccharomycopsis; species Saccharomycopsis fibuligera x Saccharomycopsis cf. fibuligera. Next base: position 2,229,189 of record CP012817.1, on the reverse strand, counting down.
CCATTCATGCAACCGGCAATATCGTGCAATGAAAACCCACATCTGTGATCAGTGATTCTATTCTGACTAAAATTGTAAGTTCTCACTTTATCTGACCGATCAGTAGTTGTCACCTGTGACGTTCTCATTTTTCTTTCTCTTTCCACTCTTTCAGCTTCTTCTTTTTCTGCAATTCTGGCTCTCAAAATGGCAAACGCTTTAGCCTTGTTTTTATGTTGTGATCTTTCGTCTTGCATTGACACCACAATTCCTGATGGGAAATGAGTGATTCGCACAGCTGAATCAGTAGTATTAACGTGCTGTCCACCTTTACCTCTAGCTCTCATCACATCGATCCTGATCTCATCTGGCTTAAATTCTCGCTGATCTGCCTCTGGATTTTCATTGTCTTCTGAAATCTTAGGTAGAACAAGCACCGCTGCTGTAGACGTATGAGTTCTTCCCTTAGTTTCTGTCTCAGGGATTCGCTGCACTCTATGTACACCTTTTTCAAACTTCATTATCTTGTAACTTCCTGGTTCATCAATCGATAATGCAGCACTTACTAAGCCTTTGTCAGTTTTGGTCTGACTGATTATATGGCATGGCCATCTTTTGTGATTAGCGTAGTTAACGTACATATCGAGTAAGTTCTGAGTGAAGATAGCTGCCTCATCCCCACCAACTCCAGGTCGTAGTTCAAGAATACATGGCTTAGAGTCAAACGGATGTGGTGGCAAAAGCTTCATTTTCAAATCAGAGGCAATAGCTACTAGTTTTGGTTCGAGTTCTTGCAATTCTAGTTGTGCTTCTTCTTTTAGAGATTCGTCTTCTTCGCTTAATTGTTCGTCACCAATTAGCTGTTTGAGTTCATTAAAGTTGGTGATATTACGCACGTATCTATTGTACAAATCAGTGACACTAGAAAGCTCAGAAAAACGTTTTTGGTCATTGACGTTGAAAGTGGAACCGTCTGAGATTTTGTCCTGGAGCTGCTGAAGTTCGACGCTGAGCTGAGAGGCTCGCTTTACAAGCGATGGATGAAGTTCAACTTCAGGCTCTTCTGCCTCGGTGGAGTATCTGCGTTTGAAAGGATAACTGTCGAATTTAGTAGAGGTATTGAGTTGTGCACTAAGACATATTTTGTACTGACGACAAAGGGTAATCCTCTTGCAAAGTATGGGCACTCTGGCTCTGAACATTATGTTGTGGCCGGTACGGTCTGGTCTCAAATGATACAACTATGATGCTCTTTAAGAGTGTTTTTGGTTTGAAATTTTCTGGCATTTTTAGCTGATTTAAGTATCCGTATATATGGTGTACATTGTTTATTACCCTACCCGATGCTTGAAGGGATCATAAGCCATTGTAGTGTATTACACCACAATTAATCAATATCCAAGTACTCAGCCAAAGGCCACAGCATCTATGAATAACAGCTAGCCAGACCACCATCTTTCCTTCCTTCCTTCCTTCCTCCCTTCCGGTTACTTTCAACAATAATAATGCCTTATACAGTGAAACCATTGACCAAAATAATTGGCCTCTCGTCGGTGCTAGCCGTAGGCTTCTTGCTTGTGGTGTTAGCTGGGGCGATATACGGCAACTGGTTCCCCATCATTGCTGCCTTGGTGTTTGCCGTGGCGTATTTGCCCGTGGTGATGTCCAATGGATTTTCATCCAGTGGGTTTTATGATGATTTGATGAATGAGAGTTCGGGTCAAGTGCAGGATTTGGGTCGCTTTTTGGCCAGCTTCCTAACGGTGTCTGGTTTCGGGTTGCCAATGGTATTGTGCCACTCGCATGTGCTCACCTATACTGCTACGGTGTTGACGGAGATTGGGGGTTCTTTAATATTCGCAACTGTGGTGTTGTTCACTAGCTTTTTTGATCCTCAAGAAGAAGAAAGCCTTGACATTTGACTGAAAACAACCAAAAACAAACAAAAACAAACAAAAACAACCAAAAACAACCGAAAACAACCAAAAACAAACAAACAAGCAAACCAATCAATGACATGTTTGTTGATTCACAATTCATTTTCAAGCGACAGGTTTCTTTCAAATTAAGCTCGCGCAGTTAGGGGAGGAGTACTGAAAGCCGCGAAGCAGGCGTTGCAAATGACCCATCAACTATCCATTTATATCATTCATCCATTCATCTTTCATGAGAAGAATCTCATCAATAATGTATCATACTAGCCGTTTCTCTGGTGTCAGCCCTACAGAACAAACACAAACATACATTAAAATTGAAATCTGATTATCGCTTACATTAAACAAGGTTCCCCTTTTTATGTTTTTTTATATATCCTTTCCTAAAACTTCGGCTTCTCTCTTCACGACGTTGCTCAGCCGGTGTCACTTATTTTTGAAAACGGTTCACAGCTTTTCTCTCACAATATATGTATCATAATTTTATATCATAATTCAAATAACCTGCAGAATTATTTGAACAGGGCTGGATTTAGCTAAATCACGAACTGCAAATATTCAGTAGTCTTATCTAGCTATAATAGTGTAACTTATGGTCATGCGATATCACATGCGTACCGGATGATGCCTCATTCCTATGTTTAAATTCAGCTTTGTCACTTTGAACATAGCACGATATTACATGTTCGCCTTAGTTTTATGAAGGGAATCAGAGCAAACTGACAGCTATTTTAACAGTAGTCAATGACCGGTGTGGCATGCATAGCTACTTACAAGTTTGTCTTAAGTTTTTTCTAGTGTCAGATTCCAGTAATCGCGGCGCGGTGATCCGCGTTTCCTGTTTGGGTTTGATCTGTTTTGGAGCGGTAGACAGAAATTGGAGGAAGAAAAAATTACCAAAAAAAAAAAAAATTATTAAAATGAAAATAAATGCTACTTGGTCATAACTGTTGGAAACTACACCACCGCTTACACATAGACCTCTTTACTAGACCATCCAATAGCTGATAATTCTACCAAAAAGTCTTTGCTGTATATTTATTTTCTATCACGAACTGTTTACAATAACTTTTATGCACAAAAAAACTTCTACTAAATTGAAATAACCACTTAACTTTACGAATACAGCTATGTCTGAAGTGATACTGGAACAGAATTCAGGCAAAGCAACTAGCACTTTCTACAAAAATGCTAACTCTTCAGTGTCATCTACCAATTTAGTTGCCATCAAGAGATTCAGTAAGGTGTTATTGGACGAAAAGTTATCGCAAAAAGAAAAACAAATTCAAACAGATCCACAGACCGTGTTGATATCAGCCTCATCCCTTAGTCCCAGCAAAAGCCAAAGGCAAACCAATAAAAATAGCGAAAAGGATTTTTTAGAAGACACACCACTCAAAACCGCGAAGTCAAGTTTTGTTGTATCTACTCAGAATGGCTCAAGACAAAGAAGAAACAATTCAATAATGAGCAAGATTTCTCTTTTTGAAAACAACACGTCTGCTTCTAAACAAACAGCATTAAAGAAAACTAGTGTGAATAACCGTTTAAAGAAAGCCACGGAAACTTCTCTTGACTCCGATCTCAGCTGCCCTACTTCTCCAGTATTTCCTAACCGTTTCAAAATAAGCAGAAATGGAGAGCTCGTGCCTAGTGATGTATCCGATAAGGAAAATGTTAATAATAATATTAAGGATAATGGTGACGATTACAAGTACAACCTGAGATCTAACTCATATAAAAAGAACGTTACTATAGATCCTAAATTCAAGCCTCAATCTCCAAATCAATCTACTGATTTTTCCGCTGCAGAAGAAACGCAGCCAATAGCAGTATCTCTGTTCATTGCATCCCCAGCTCAAGATGACACCGCTCCTGATACAACTGTTATCTCCAACAACAGCACCGTAAGCGTGTTGACTCCACCAAGAATCACTAAACAAAGAAACTATGTGACAACTGCTTTCACGCATAATCCCATCTATAGTAGAAACAGTTTATCTAGAGACTCTTCCACTTCTTTGCCAAGACATTCGACCAGCTCTTTACCAAGAAATTCATCAAATTCTTTACCAAGAACTGCTATGGCCGCTAGCTTTTCTTCGGAAAAACCACTAAGTGGTGATGCCGGCAGGCATTCAACTTTGTCAAGTAGCGCAAGCATTGCTGGAAGTATGATGTCTGAGCGTCCATTGTTTGACACTATGTCCGAGAATATTAATGATGATGAAACAGTTTATCCAATCAACAAAACTAAATCTTCAAATTCCATCATTTCTGAATCTATTTTTGACAGGGATACTCATGACTTAATTAGCAGCTCAATTTCTGATACAGAGAATCGTGATATTTATCCCTTGCAATTGCAAGCACAAACACAAACACAAACACGCGTTCAGTCACATTTACCTAGGGAAGGTAGTATTGATCACAAATTGACTGAATTTTCGTATTTGTTTAATGTCAAGGGCCAGGAAAATGCTAGTCAGCAGTCAGAGAATGAAAGAATTAGATCAATGATTATTGCTTCTTCATCAGTGAGATCTGATCTAGCAGGGCTAACTGATGCTCCACAACAAAAGCAACAACAATCTCAACAGCCACAACAGAAGATGGAACAACCAGCTAACTCTCTTTGTAACATCAATAAAACTACTCCTGCTTCAAAGGTTTCTAGCACTAATGTAAATAATACAGTTAGGTTTAACGAAGAAATTACCGAATATGAGCATCCAGAGATTTTTTATGATGACTCAGGATTGATTGATGGTTCTATAGACCAAAATAATTTTACTATTCGGGAAGAGGAAGAAGATGAAGATGAGGATGAGAAAGAGTCACAGGAAAAAAGAGGAGAAACTACTCAGTTTTTCAATGAAAAACAGCTAAAAAAAACTGACTATACAGAGAAACCAGAATTTAATGAGTCAGTAACTTCTAGTGTTGTCAAGAGAGCTCTCAAAGTCAACCGCAATAATTCAAGATCTTCAACCAAAGCATCAAATAAATCCAGCCTTGCTTTCAGCGATAACTATAGTCATGGATATAGATTATATGAAGATTCAAGATACAGAAGAAGATCCCGGTCTATGCGAGGATACAGAAAACCCGATAATTTAGATAACGCTTATTATTCCCATAGTGCAGCGTCATTATCACACTTGCTGGTCAGTAATCATGATGATGCTAGCACTACCGCCGCTAATTATCACAACAACAGTACCATCGGAAAATCTCGCTTAATATTCAGAAGACTCTCCTTTAGAAAAAACAAAACAAGTAATAATAACAGCAGATCGATATTTGATCTTAGCAAAGACCAAAGCGATATTTTTTCAGATAGGCTTAGAGGTTATCGGTCAGCATCAGTTGCCAGTAGCAAAATAAGTTTCACATCAGCAAATTCAAGACTTAAACTTAATAGAAAATTTTCAGCTGGGTTAAGTGGATTTACTGGGATTAGTGGTGCCAGTTCAAGAAGAAATAGCAGCCATTATGATTTTAATTCTTCTCCTGATGCTCCAGTTAATTTTATGCAAACTCCATTGTTTGAATCAGCAGTTCAAGATCTTGAACCAGTTTACGGTGAGAGCAAGAAACATTTTTATAATCCTCAACTTCGCTACCACAATCACCACCTGGTACAACACCATAATAACGAGCAAATTTTCTATGATGCTGAAGACGGAACCGAAAATTTCGATGCTAACGTCGATAATAATGACAACGGGGTTAGGGTTGCAAGTGAGGATAATGGCCGTACATCAACAACAAGAGTACCAGAAGCAAAAACAACGACTTCCAGGAAATATTCTAGACTAGCGGAGCTAAACTTTATCAAAAACTTTAGCTCATTAAGTTTATCCAAGGCCAAGTCAAGGGACGACTTGCTGGTGGCAACGAACAACAAGTTAACAAAGAGCAAGGCTAAGAGTATTAATAAAAAGGAGGATTTGAGTAGTGGTACTGTTAAAATCCAGGAACCACCTGGAAAAATTTATGGGTTTTTTGAATTGGTTAAATCCAAGCTATCCGTGTGGTTTTGAATAATGTTCATATTTACATGGTATGACTTCGTGTGCTTCATGCTTTGTTTTTTTTTTTTTTTTTTTTTGTTTTTTTTTTTCTATTTTATTGGTTTTTTTGTATTGTGGTCTTTGCTTTTTCAATTCATTTTTATATTTTTCATTTTTCCATTGAACTATTCTGATTCTGTTTAATCATTCCGCTTGCATTTGATACCTACTTTTGTTTTATTCATCGGTTTTTTATTATCTTTCATTTTTTCCAGATACATCGGTTAAATTTGTTTATTATCTTTTCGTTGCTGTTTTGCTGTTTTACTATATCATACTTCATCTGTTTTTCTTTTCATTTTATGTTGATTTTTATTCTTTGGCTTTCTATGCTTTACATTTTGTTTTTATGTTCTCTTGATGATACCTCACTTTTAGATTCATGTTGTCTGTTTTGTTACTTAGCTCATTATTATTATTATTATTATTATTATTATTATTATTATTATTATTATTATTATTATTATTATTATTATCATTATTATTATTATCATTATTATTATTATTATTATTTTTTTTTTTGCCTTTTGTTTTGCCTATTTTGCAGTTATTTGTTTGTTCAATTGCAATTCTTTACTATTTTTACGTTGCCGTCGTTAATTTCTTTACATTCTGCAAATTAGTAATTATATTTCTACCTTATATTACGCTTTCTATAGTTACTCAATTTTTAGTTGACTTGCTTGCAGCTCAATAATACTCATAATAATTTCAGTTTAAACATTTGTCCCAACTTTGAAGTATATCTATGCGCTTTCAGTTTCTTTGAAGCTGAAAATGACAAGAAAGTGAAATGCATCAGTCAAAGTGCTTTGCTGATTTGCTGTGGTATATTAGCACAGCGACATAGTATGCAGCGTTTTTCCGAATATAGGTAGGGCAACCCAACATTGCCCTCATCGCCCTCATCGCCCTCATCGCCCTCATCGCCTCTACATACGAAGACGAAATTAAGATTATTGTTACTACCATACTATTATAGCTAAAGTTGCACACTTCACAATTTCAACAGAAAGGAACATTTTCATTTATACTTATTTTTTATTCTTCGCTACAGTGCATCTCTTTGATTATCACCACGCAATCATGGGCATTTTCAGCAGGAAGAAGAAAGAAGCCAGGGAAGAAGATGAAGATTTCAATCCATACGGCAGCACTTCGATGAATATGACGGAAAACAAGTTCGAAGCCTTCAAGGACTATGCGACACGAAAAAAACCGGGTCCGCTTGAGCCACGTTTTGAACCTGTTAGTAGAGCTCCGCAATACAAGGGTAACAGTGTCCCTGTTGGTGCGGATGAGAAGGGTAGAGTTGGTGGGCCAGGTGGTCCATTTAGTGCTGCTCAAGAAACTGCTAACTATGAGGAAACGTATAAGGATTACAAGAAGCGAATTTCGAGAGAGAAACATCATAATGACCAGGTAGCGAAACTTCATGACCGGCTACATAATACAAATAGCGGGTCATACCAGCATAACAAAAGTAACAGTTTTTCACATCAAGGTCAAGACCAACAGCAGCAACAGCAGCCCGGACAGCAGCCACCGGGCGCCGTTGAGGAAAAAGGTTTCCATGGTGGTCAGTATGGGTTAAGTGCGGCTACTTATGACGAAGATGATTTGAATGCCCCAACCAAAACATTTAACTCAGCTTTAAATGATAGTTACGGAGATGATGAAGAAGACCTCAATGCTCCATCAGGTAGCCGCTTTGATTATAATCACGATTATGACCAAGAGCAGGTACAACAACAACAGCCATATCAACCAGAGTTGACAGAAGAAGAGAAAGCCAAACAAGAGGAGGAGAATGAACTTGAAGAAATCAAAGGTGAATTGTCTTTTACTAGAGACAAATCACTTGCTTCAACTCAACGTACGTTGGAATTAGCTAGAGAAGCGGAGCTTTCGGGGCAGAACACCATGGGGATGTTGGGTAGCCAGTCAACCCAAGTTTATATGACGGAAAACAATTTACGATTGGCACATACTCAAAATAGAATTGGTACTGAAAGAGCTAAAGAGTTAAGAACTGCCGGTGATGTATTCAGAGCGCCAAAAAACCCATTCAACAAGAAGAGTAGATTAAAACAAAGAGAAGACAAGCTTAGAGCAGAGATTATTGCTGACAAAGCATTGTCTGATCAACAAAGAAGAGAATTCCAGCAAAGTGAGCGAAGAATCAAAGAGAATTTGTACGTCAGTAGCAAGAATGGTACTGTTGAGGAACGTAAAACTAGGGACGCAGCATTAGAGCAGCATCGCAAGTATTTGTTTGATGAAGAAGATTCTGAAGAAGAAGAAAAGGAACTACAAATCGGTCATAACATGAATGAGATCCATGGTTATGCTCTGAGATTAAAGAAGTTGGCTCAATCTCAAGGAAATGAGGTTGATAAACAGAACGAAAGACTTCGCACGGTGGAAGACAGTATGGACACATTGGATATTGGGGTACAGCAAAACAAAGACCGCTTATATGCTATTACTCACAAGTAATTTTGAATGGTAAGTATTCCTGCTTGAACATTCAGTATATAGGCATCCGGATGAATTAATGATGTAGGTTTTAGTATCTTTAAGCTCATGTATTTGACATCATTCTAGATTCTTAAATTACAAATTTATAACTTTTTAGTAAGCGTGAACCATACTAGTCACTAGTTAATTGAATGTTTAACTGAAAATGCGGTACATTCCAATTTCTGGTAATGTAGAGATGGTTGAAAGTTCTGAGTTAAGACTCTAAAGCCGAAAGAGGCATGTTATAGATGTCAGTGTTACGTAATCATAGGCGCTACGAAAAAAGTCAGTTTTCTTAGCGGTAGAAATATAGGACATTACTAATATCAACAACCTACAACTAATAATAGTAGACAAATCTTCTTCTTGACATATACCCCCAATTAATTGCAACAATAGAGATATGGTTGTTACCAGCCCTTCAAGCAAAGCTATGCTACGGTCCTGTATTACACCGCCAATAGTGCAGAGATCTCTCCTGCTGAGATGGATTACTCACTTGCTGCCATCTCCACAAAGCATAACCAGAGTTTTTAGTTCTTTGACCAAAAGTGGATCTACTAATAAACTTGGGAGAATCTCTCACCACAGAATCATCACAATACCAAGATCAACTGCGGTGTTGAACTACAGCATCTTATCTTCAAGATCCTTTCACGCGCAGCCTGCGACAAACAGAGATGCTTTTCCGGACCGTTTTGCTTCCACGGAATCCGTCACATCGAATACCATTACAACAAACACAGTAAACAACAATACTAATATCACTAACAATACCAATAATGCAAAGAAACCAGCCAACTCATTAGTGGAAGATCTTGATACCACGTTTGAGGAAACTCAAGTATTCAATAAATTTTACACTGACGAAGAAGATGAGTCAAAGAAAGTTCTTTTGAAGATTGCCATTGGTAAGAAAGCTGCCAGTCAGCTTAACAAGTTGATGAAGGATGATAACAACAGTAATTTAGCCTTGAGGATAACGGTAGAAAGCGGTGGATGTCATGGGTTCCAGTACAATTTGAAGCTAGTGGACTTGTACAAAGATCAAATCATCAAACAGGACTTGAATAGCAGTAAATCCAGTTGGCAGGATTTGTCCAAAGATGATCTTGTTGATGAAGAAGTATCAATTTTTATCAGAGATGATGCTAAAGTAGTGTTGGATTTTTCAAGTTTGCAAATTTTGAGAGAGTCGAAAGTGGACTACGTTAAAGAATTGATTGGTACGTCTTTCAAGGTCATAGACAGTCCATACACCAAAAGTGCTTGTGGATGTGGGTCTAGTTTCGACGTTGACTTTTCTAAGTTGACATGATGATGAAGATAAATGTAACGAACCTGCATATGAAATTCTATGAACACATTCTATAAGAAGCATCGAGTACAGCCGCAATGTAAAGTATATAGAAAAATTGCACTAAGCGTAGTAGTGATATTCCGAAATTGCAAGAGGAGACACAGTTGTCGAAAGCGTATCACTGCCGCTCGGGCTACTATACTCTGCTTTAAATTAGAGTTTAAGGGGTATTTATCTTCATCCACTCTTTGGTTCATTAGTTTATCACGATTCTAGCATACCTTAGCGCAATATAGAACTGAAATTGTATCAATAACACTAGGATAGTAATAGTGCCCTAAAACAGTAAAAAGGAAACAGAGGCTTCTGAAATGTCGCTCCGAACAACCCCAAATAGGTCGCATTGGAAGTCCTAAACAGAATATTCAAAACTATAAGTTTCTAACTTAGTTCAAGGATCGTAAATTGGGAACTTTCATGACCACAATTTTTTGTATTATATATACATCGCACATTCCTTTGTCTTCCAACTTCATGGGTGCCTTCCACTTCAATACCTTAAATACATATTTGAAACGCAAAAACAACAAACATGACTGTTCCAGAACACATTCTCAACGACATCACATACAACGTAGAGGCCCACGTTGTCATCATCAAATTTAACCGCCCGGCTAAATATAATGCCTTTGCATACGATCATTATCGTCTCCTAATTTCTCTCATTGAGCGCGCTGAAGCAGAACAAAACACCATTGCCACTATTTTTACGGGCACCGGTAAATTCTTTTCAGCAGGAGCTGATATCCGGCAATCCCGACCATCTGTTGGCAAAAATGGTGAACTTGATCGCGATGAAGTTTCTGAACTGGTTAAGAAGACATTTGTTGGAAACAATGTTTTGCTTGTCGATGTGCTCCAACGTCATTCCAAAATTCTTGTTGCGGCATTAAATGGCCCGGTGGTTGGTCTTAGTGCTTCCCTTGTTTTACTTTGCGATTTGATTTATGCGCGAGACCTTAAGTCAGTTTACTTGTTACTTCCATTTGCAAATTTGGGCTTAGTTACAGAAGGCGCAGCATCAGTGACTTTGTTTCACAAAATGGGTGTATCAAGAGCCAATGAAGCATTACTTTTGTCTAAAAGAATCACTGGCTCTGCGTTGCAAGAGGCCGGACTATTGAATAAGGTGTTTAATATTTCTGATATTGCGAAGTTTAATGACGCAGTAGTTAAAGAGGTGAATGATTCAGTAAAAGGGTTGTGCTTTGAATCGGTGAAGCAGATCAAGCAGTTGATTAAGGCTAACTGGGATGATCGAATTTCAGCAAATAATGCTACTGAGGTCGCCGCTGGACATAGACGGTTCTTGACTGGGATACCTCAAAAACGGTTTGCTTTGATTGCCAAAGGACAGTTGAGACATAAATTGTAAAATAGTGATGTAAAGCTTATTTAATTAGTATATGTTGCTCTTATAATGTTTCTATGACGTACCAGAGTGTTGTATCTGCTGGCTAATGCACACACAAAATTGTTACAATTGGATCAAGTTATTAGCGAAAACAGGTTTTCGACTAAGTATACATAAAAACTCTTACTATATGTTTTTGCCTTTCTGCAATAACTTGTTGACGTTTTACTACATTAAACTCTAGGTCCCGTTTTAGTTTTTGCAAAGTTATGTTTATGCGTAAAAGCGCTCTCAAAGAGAATCATATTTGCTCTGGTAAGTAGAATACCCACAGCAGTAATTTTGATTATGTGCCAATAGGACTAACAACCGTGGTTTCTGGACCTGATAAATTAATACCTTATATTTCAAGACTAACAGAAGTTGGTATGCTTTTAAAGTCAATTGAATTGAATTTCAAAGACTGGTATTTTGGCTACAGCAGTTCAAAGCATAAAAGCGCAGGAACAAGGCATATGTCAAAAGTGTCTTGAACATGCGTTAATTTCCATTGCAGTGTCTAATTGCATGCAAGTCCTATCCGTTGGATATAATAGAAAAATGAGTAAGGAAACCTAGATAAATAAAATTATGAAATTTTCAAATGATGATTTTTGGAGTACAAACTTGTTTATCTAATGAGTACTAAATTGCGGACTCCACCAGCCAAAATTCGGCAAACGGAACATTCAAACAGCCATTCCATGCGAAGGTGGATTTTTGCAAAAAATCAACCATCGGCAAAAAGAAACGGAAAAAATAAAAACAAAGCCCCTAATAATATAGGTACTGGTAACTGATGAATAATTAATTGTTGTTATCTAACCTTTCTGTCTGCATTTCGTAGACGTCTACATGCCAACTAAGACCATGTCCGTTTTCAGATCAAAATCGTAATCGCGGAGGGCAATAATGCGGCGTAGCTCAAAAAGACTTTCAATCACTTTTTAATAGCGATGTACTAAACGTGAAAGCTTCCAGCAATACGCAAACAATTTTCACAACAGTAAGCGAGCGCTTTACAGATAATCACTGAAAAATGAAACAAGGAAAATAAAAAAACAGTATCCAATTTGTATCATATTTTGTTCGGATTGCTCGAAACCGACACCAAGCGGTAAATTTGATAAAATCTCACAGTACCCCGTACAGTGCAATGCTTCAAAAACCACTGGACAAGCACCATATTTAAAATTGGGCCACTATTGGCACTATTATTGTTATAGAAATAAACTTTGGTATAGTTTTTCATCCACTAGATAATGAATTCAAGTAGCCAATTTTTCCTTCTCTCTCAAATTTTTTTCCTCTAATTTTTTAGCTTCTTTTTCTCTTTTATGCTTCATAAATTTACCAACTCTCATTTGAGCCAAAGGCACGCATATATTCCCAACAATACACCAGGCCACTAAAACCCCAATATGCCGACCCAAATTTCCTTTATAGTTATCACAAAATATGACAATCAAGCACTGGTAAAAATTATAAGTCGGAACAGCGTACCCATACCTGTAAAAAATTGGACATAATGAAATTAATGAAAATGTTGGAGTAATGTTGAGCACGGTCCAAGTGAGAATCCATGGCCCAATCAGCGGTGGGAAAAAGCAGAAACAGATCATTGCCATACATTCATTAATGGTACCAAGGGCATTAATGGCAAGGTAAGTGATGGCCCAAAGCACCAAGAAACCCGAATTACCAAATGTGGTAGCGTAAGGTACTTTGAACATAGCATTCAATGAACAGTAAGCAAGTCCTAAGATGATGTAGGTGGATTGTGAGGCAAGCATACGGTACGCAATGAAATGAAATCCTTTAACTTTTTTGGAGACATAAATGTGAATTTTGAGTGAAGAGATAAATCCAAAGAAAGCAAAAAGTAAAATGTAGACCATTCCTAGCTGGATGGTAGGAATCACCATAATTGAAGTGACAGGAATAATGTCATTATAGTAAAAGTTTGGAGGTGAAGAAAGCATTTTTAAAGTATTGGAGTTGCCAATGGCAGCATCAAGTGCATTGTTTGGAGCAAGAACCTTATTGACAAGTGGATTATAAAGACCTTTAGAAATCTGCCCAAGGTATATTTGTTCAAACTTAGCCAATTGAGGTAAGACGTATACCGGGACGTTAAGCGGGTCTCTCCCAGTAGCATACAAAGCATCTACCAAATTCTGAGACACATTGAAATCAGAACTGTTTGTCGTGATTGCATGATAAAGCTGGTAGGTGGCATTTGGTTTAACATAGATGGCTCCCCAGGCCTTCCCATGCCTTATACGCCGTTTAAGGTCCTTTTCTAAATCATTGCCGTTACCATGCAGCGTTGCCACACTGCGGAACTCTTCTAGGTTCACGGCTTGCCAATTACCAATGCTCTTTGTAGCCGGATCATTAGCAATAGCAGTGACTAGGTTCCCAATCAAAGGCGGCACTCCATCGTGTTCTTGATCTTCATTTACCACATAAAATTTTAAATTGTGAAGCCGCGTGTATCGATTATAGTAAGCTCCAGTATATACCGCATTCACCATCATAAAGAGACACGAAATGAAAAACACAAGCACCCCGAGACGAGCAAATTGTTTCCACCTTTCTTCGCGAAAGTCTCTATCCCAAAACCCAAACTTTTGCTTGACTTGTTCAATAATAGTTGATCGCCTTTTTCTGAGGGATGGCATCTTCTGAATCTCTCCCTGTTTGCTTTCTGTATCAGCACCATAGTTATTAGCGTTGGTTTCTTCGTCTCCTTCAGAGGCATCATCACCACCCAAAGTTCGCGAAAGTTGCAAAGCGCCCATAATGTCAGTATCACCATAGTTACTGTGTTCAAGTTCAAGTCCTGTTTCGTCATCGTTTTCGCTGTCGCTGACTTCAGAAATGAATATTCTCCTCATTGAGTTCCCCTGAGTGCGTTTCCTACTCAAGCCATCGCCGTTGCGGTTATCAATATTTGAGCTCCCATTGCTATTCTGTCGACTGCTAGCAGCAACCCGGGACGAGTGTCTGCTTCCGGATTCATATTGCTGTTGCTGCATTTGCTTTTGTCTTTGATCATTTGCAACGTATGCTGCTGGTGCGTGTTCGCCAAAATCGTCTGATGCTGATTCGAGTGGGGATAATGAGTCTGTTTGTGCAATAGGAGCATCACTATGTGTATCTCCGTAGCCAAGTTCATAATTCCTATCAAAAGGTTCATTCGTTTCTACAGGCGCGTCTTTATTCAAATTCGTGCTTGAATTTGCATTTGCACTCGTAGCATTAGCAGTACCTCCAGCCGCGCTGTGTTGACTATTGTTGTTGTTTATAATCGTAGACGGTACTGCTGCATCCTCGTATTGTGATGGCGAGGAGCTAGCTTTGCTATTGGATTTTGACTCCAGAGACATTTTGAACCAGAAATTTTTAACTCTTTCGTAGAATCAAAAAAACAAAAAAACAAAAAGTGAATAAAAAAAGAAAAGAAAAGTACACAGTTGCTGTTGAGTTGTAGCACCTTTTTATAGAAGATGAAAGGGGAGGCAGCAACAGCGGAGCAAGTGAGACCACGCCAAGCAAATACGGGGACTAAAACAGGCTTCTCGGAACACCCGAAATGTAGGCAGCCGCAAGCGTTGGTTGCACTAGCGATGGATGAGTACCGCCGTTACCGATCCACCCAACATGCAGATTGTTAGCCCAGAGAAAGCATTGAGGCTGTGGCTATCCTTTACAGTTTCAAGTTACCTGTTTTTCAAATTTGTTGAAACACAGAACTGCGTAATTTTGCCAGAGGCAACATGGTGATTTTGTCCATAGCACATAAACATACAATATGCTAAACGCATCATATAGTGAGGTACACAATCTTTAAGAACGATAATAAGAGTTAAAAAAGCTACAAAATTCACACAAAACCAGCTAGTCGCGTAGCGTGACTAGAATTTGATTCATCAGAAAATTATATATAATCTAGGTAACAATCTAAAATAACGTATAGAACACACTGTACTTTTTATCTTTCCAAATTGACAGTCACAGCCTTCACATGAGTATACAACGAGAGCGCATATTCGCCTAACTCTCTACCAAACCCACTCTTCTTGACTCCACCAAATGGGATCTTTGGGTCGCCTTCATTACTGGAATTTATCCATACTGTACCGGACTCAATCTCACCAGCAACATGATGGGCTTTGATTAAATCGGTAGTAAAAACAGAGGCCCCTAACCCGTATTGAGTGTCATTGGCCAATTCAATTGCTTCTCTTTCAGTAGCGAAAGTGGTAATAGTAACCACTGGGCCAAAAATTTCTTCTTTAAAAACTCTCATATTCTTATTGACATTATCAAGGATTGTTGGCTGCACGTAAAAGCCGTTAGCAAGAGCTTTAGCTTCTGGCTTGGAGCCACCAGTGACAACTCTAGCACCCTCTTTTTTTCCAATTTCAATGTAGTCTAAGATTCTCGTTTGTTGCTTCTCGGAAATCTGTGGGCCAATAATAGTGATATCTTTAGCGTCATCATTGTTGTCGGAAAACGGATCGCCATTTAGGTATGATTTCTTTGTCAATGCAACCAAGAGCTCAACGAACTTATCGTGGACCAGCTCATGCACCAAAATTCTGGAAGTAGCAGAGCAAACTTGGCCACTATTGAAAAAGATACCAAACGCTGTCCAGTAAGCGACCTTTTCCAAATTAGCATCAGCAAATACTACTGCCGGAGACTTGCCACCGGTTTCCATCGATACTGGGGTTAAATTTTGGGCAGCATATTGTGAAATGAGTTTTCCAACAGCGGTGGACCCAGTGAAGGCCACTTTGTTAATTTCTGGGTGACTGGCTAGAGGTTTGCCGCACTCGACACCAGTACCACTCAAGATATTCACCACGCCAGCCGGAAAACCGGCCTCAACAAACAAATTAGCAAAGAATAATGCAGATAATGGAGTGAGCTCAGAGGTCTTGAGAACAACTGTGTTACCTGCAGCAAGCGAGGGTGCAATTTTCCAAGCAAGCATGTCTAATGGATAGTTCCATGGAATGATTTGTCCAGTGACTCCCACAGGTTCATGCACGGTATAAATTAAATGGTCTTCATCTAAAGGAATAGTCTTCCCATGAATCTTGTCAGCCCAACCAGCATAGTATTTGAAAACTGCAAAAACATCTTCAATGTCTCCAGCGGCATTGGTGGTAAATGGCTTACCAGAGTCGTGAGCCTCAATAGCACTGAGCAACTCCTTGTTTTTGTCAATCAAGTCCGCGAGTTTGTAAAGAAGAGTTGATCTGTCAGTTGGTGAGGTCTTTTTCCATGTCTTGTGGAAGGCTTCACGGGCGGCCTTAACCGCTTTTTTAACGTCTTCCTCCGTGGCTTCATAAATAGTAGCAATTGGCTGGCCAGTGGCTGGATTTATTGAAGAAATGGTGCGCCCCTTGATTGATGGAACGAACTTGTTGTTGATGAAGAGCCCGGTAGGCTGCTTGTAGCTGTGACCACTAGGGAGATCTATAGTAACGTGTTCGGACAAGCACATCTTTAGTTAACTATTTAGTGTGCTAGTGTTATTTTTGTTTTAGTTGTTTTGATGATTCCAGTGTTGCTGTTATATTCGATTGCGCTGTTATTTAAAGGTGATAACCACTATTTCTACTAATACAAGCACCGATTCTTATCATAATTTGCACGGAATCTCCGCCCCGAGCGCTTCCTCCCACGCGAATTCCTCCGCGCAATTAGCATGCCACCGATAAGGCCGCCAGCCAATGAGAGTGCTCAAATGGCGTCGAAGATAATGCCTTCTTACTAATGTCTACAGTTGATAAACTGGGACAATAAGGATCTTATGGTAGCTATATGTATGAGTGATTTTATAACTGATAAATAGACAATAGTGAGCTACTTACATCGTGATAATTACTAATAATCATGAAGACAATAAAGACAATATAATCTTACAAACCTAATACTCAAATGTCTAAAACCCTGTATCTTAAGTAGCCTAAATTCTGCACAACCAACTTACCATCCTAGCACCGCTCAAAACACTTGTACAATGACGGTAAGTTTGCTACCTCGATTATCGAGTTAATCATTTCCTCCGTTGCTAAGAACCGCCTTTTCACCACGCTAAGCAACAACTCGATACTTCTGTTGTATTCTTCAACCTCCTCTGTCTCTTCACCATTGCACAACTTATCAAACTCGGGCTTAGGTTCAGGTACGTAAAAAAGAGCAATTTCCTTGAGCATTCCATTTAAGCAAGCTCGTTCACTCTTGAAGTCAATTTTCAGAAGCACTTTATACAAAAATATTGCAAGCTTATCCATTGGTGGTATGTAGTTTTTCAACAACAACGGAAGGGAAATCAATTTGGGGTCGCTAGGATCTGAAGTATCAATCGTCATACCAAAGTATTCTTCAAGCATATCTTTGAGGCGTATCACGTCCACGATCGCCTCGTCAATAAATTGCTCATTTTCTTCTATACTATTGTGGGTGGTCTGACTGAGAACAAAGCGCACAGTCTCCCTTATTGAGACTTCTTCCTTGAGAAAAATTTTGCCAAAATTTTTGAAGTCAGATAACCCAATCTGGTAAAAAAGATTGTAAAATAGTTTTCCGTAGTCTACCAAGAAAAGCCCGATATCATGCTGGAAAGTAAGCATTCGGTTAGCGTACTGCACAATACCCACAAATACAAAACTTGAAAACACTTCGGTAAGCTCCTTGTTAACTCCTCGTTCTACCTCACTGCGGAGCTCAAGAATGGTATCTATTTTCACACTGACCCGCTCATTTGCAACAAAAGTAAAATTATTCTTACTAACTGACAAAATATCAGTATTGCTTGAAGGGGCAACTTCAAACTCTGAGTGTTCTGCAAATGACTGATCATTAGTGCTCTCATATTCCCTTTCTTTTTCTTCCTCTTCTTCTGAATCATCTTGGTGCAAGTCTTCACTATCAATGTTTTCATTATTCCTCACTGGCTTTTGTGACTGGCTTGATCCGTTAGAGCTTAAAAAGGAAGTGATTTTTTGCTGACTTGCGTCAACCCTCACAAGTTTACTGTCCTGAATTTTTGATGGTCCTTTTGAAAATGATGGTTGAGATGAAGATCCATACCTGAATGATTGTAGCTGATTGTGAGTAAGTGCAGTCTTTTGCTTTTTTGTTGGTTGAGGAGATTGGGAAGATTGTGACAGTTGCAGCATCTCAAGATAATTTTTCTTTGGCAAAGCAATTTGGGTGCGAAACGTTCTCAGATCGTCCAATTTATTTAATTCTGCTTGCACACCAGAGCAAATAAATTCAACAATCTCATCCTCATTTAAAAACCGCACCTCTTTTTTCGTTGGGTGAATGTTGACATCTAAATGGCTTGGTTTGATCTGCAAGCTCATGTATATGAAGGGCTTGTATCCCTTTGGTAAGTACACTGAAAATACATTCATGAGTGCTCTTTTCAAAGGGTCGCAATTAACTAACCGGTTGTTGATGAAAAATACAGTTTGTGCTGTTTTCTTGTTGGAGCTGTAGTTCATATTTGTAACTTGCCCTTTTGCCAGAATGAGCCCATAGTCTAAATACCCTTCATCCAAATTGACTTCGACAAGGTTATTAGCTACGCTGGAACCATAAACCATCCTAATTCTTTCTTTAGTGCTTTGACTTTCTCTAATAATCATCGAATTATGCGAGTCGCCAATTTTCTTCACTGAAAATCCAACGTTGGCTGTATGAATAGCATACTTGTTAACCACATCAAGGATCTTCAAAAATTCTTCATTGGGCGACTTGAGGGACCGTAGTCTGGAAGTAAAATTGTAAAACAAATTTTCTACTGTTATTTGGGTCCCAGTTTTGCCTGCCACTGGTTTGGGTTCTGCAATTTCATTGGGTTTCTGGGGTACTAGCTCGCCCATAGAATACTGGCATCTCCAAGCACAAGCACTGTCTTTGGTTTTAGTTGTCACTGACAAATGTGCAACATGTGAGATACTGGCTAGTGCTTCTCCTCGAAAACCGTAAGTAGCAATCGAGTTCAAATCTTCAAACGAGGCTAGCTTGGAGGTGGTGAACCGTTGGCAAAGAATCGGAAGGTCATCTTTCATGATACCACTACCATTGTCTGTAATTTGCAAGAGTTTCAAGCCACCCTCTTTGACAAGAACCTGTATTGCTGAGGAGCCAGCGTCTATTGAGTTCTCCAACATCTCCTTCAACGCGTTGGCCGGGGAGATGATGATCTCCCCAGCAGCTATTTTGTTCACCACCGATTGGTCAAGAGCCTGTATCGTTAGTATTTGTTTGGCTTTTATAGCAAGACGAACATTATATGGAAACTCTCCAGAATGACATACCTTTATCACACCCATATTGCTTGATATTCTTGGTATTTACTTCCAGAGAACGTATGGCCCGCTAGTCGTGAAATCAAGCTAAACCAAATACAAAATAACAGAACGGATCGCGATGCGCGCATCTCTTACGCACGTGATGCCATCGATGCCAATATTTTTCGGTATGTTTTCTATACGAAGGGTTTTACAAAAATGTGCGACACAACTCTTTAATACCAGAGTCTTTTTGTCCAACTATAGACACCACACGGAATCGCCATGTCTTCAATAGGTTTAGGAAAGCCTCCAGTAATATATCCTACTCCTTTAGACAACCCGAACCATAGCGGTGGTGGAAGAAACACTACGCCAAATCGTCCTGGCGGCAGCAGAACCAGCTTTAGTCCCACGCTGACATCAGTGAACCGCTCTATGTCATCGCCATTAATTTCAAGGTATAGCAAACGGAGAATCAAGAAGCTAAGCAACAAGGCAGTATTTTCATCGCGCACTGGTTATAATAATAGTAAAGGACATAAGAAAAACGACAGTGTTGGCTCAACGTCATCTGGAACCGCAACAGCATCATCTAAATATCACAGCAATGGGAATATAAAACGCAAGGATAATATATATCAACTGCTGCTGAGTGGGAACCGACATCGTATTAATCCTATCTACGTAAAGGATACTGAGGAGTACAAGTTGCATTTGATTAGAAAGATTTTCTTACCCAAAGTTCCATTGGATGCTAACGTCAAAGATTATTTGCCTGCATTGACGTCGTCTTCTGCTGTGGATGTTGAATTATACTGCTTTATTGGCCTCTTGTTCAAGAATTTTGTCAACGAGTGGTATTTTAAGATAACTGAAAACGACGAGTTTATATCAGAGGTAATTGATGTGGTAGCCCACATTACAAGGAATTTAGAAAGTAGGGTGCGCGCCATAAACTACAATGATTTGATTCTTGATAACATTCCATATATTTTAGATCACCACCGCCAGCTATATTGTTACTGCTTAGACAACTTAGATTCTCAATACATTCAGTTTACCGGCATGAATGAGGCTTTTGATGCTGTAAATAACCATCCTGCTTTGTCGTTAAAATTCAAACAAAAACCACATAAATATGAACTGTCCGCCGAAGATGAACTAAACTATAATTTTACATTCAATGAAACTTTATACAATGAAACTGTGGACCAGTCTGATTCCCTGGCTGCTGATGAATACAAAAGGCTTGAGGAGAACTACTTGGGAATGTTATCCAAGGGCGCTTTGGCTTTATTATTGCCTGTCGACGTTTCTGACTCTGAATTGGCACGGTATTTTGTTCGCAGTGTGATGAGCAATATTGTATTGAGCATTTTAACAAAACAGCTTTCCGAACCAGATATCGTGTATAAAATTTTGATTCAGGTTTTCAAAGCTATAGGCAAGCCTGAGAATTACACGAAAGAAGAACAAGAATCAGGAAAAGTACCTGCCGGCAACCACAAGCGCAAAAATACCAATCTACATGACGATCAATTGGACGCTGAAATTCCTGCTACTTTGAAAGGTAGGATGGTAAATTTTTTTCGCACTGTCGGTCATTTTATTGCATACTCAACATCGCTGGACTCGACATCCTCCAGTAGCCGCAGATCTAATGATACCGTTAATAGTGGTGTCAGTAGTGGTAATGGCAAAAAATTTAGAAAATATGAAACCCAACCACCAATAGTTGATCGATACTTGTTCGACTTTTTGAACAATTTGTTCAATTTTGCCATTGAAAATCCAATATTGTATCTCATCATGAAATACTTTTCTCTTTGGTTTTTGTCATATAACATTGAGGAAATTCGCAATATGAAGAAAATGAGTGGTGATTTGAGAAGCAGATCTAAGTCTGTTTCATCCGTCACAAGTTCCGGACCAGCTGAGTTACAAACACAACAGCAGCAACAACAGGGTCAAAGGGCCACCACTTTAATACAGAATTCCATAAATACAATCATCAATAGTCACTTGTTTGCTATTAAGATCAACAAGGTTATCTATAATTTGTTTGAGAAGCTTGTGTTACAAAAATTTCTCAAAAATGATGTTTTCATAAGCTCTATGATCAGACTCGCTAGAAACATGATATTTCCATCAGATAATCAAATGGGACCACCACGGAAAATACCGAATGATGAGGAATTGGAAGAAATGAAAATTGAGTTATTTATTCTCATGAAAAAGAACATACCTTATTGGTTCAAGCTCTTTGTATTCAATGAAGTTGGTGATAACCCTGATGAGTATGAGAGATTCCATAAACAGCAGCAAAAACAAAGTGAAGGAGCAATATATGCAGACGATGATCTTCATCACCGTCATCATCCTAAAAACTTTTTAGGTCATGATTACGACACTATGCAGCACAGTAAGTTTCGATTGTTGGTGAAGAGCAAAACAGACTGGAAGTTCTACAAATTTATTGAAAGTTTTAAGTACCAGAAATTCAACAAGTTGTTGATTTACAATTTGTTAGACCATTTGTTTTTGGAATTGTTTCCAGAGATGAAAGATTTGACTCCCTCTTTGTTGGAAAAGCATGAGTGAGGAGGCTTGTCTCTATATTATACATCTACTATTTGGACATCAACCTTTTTTTTTTATCTTTTTTCTGTTATCGTTTTTATTATTATTGTTGTTTACGTTAGTGTTTTTTGCTTTTGTTTTTCTTTAGCTGATGTTTTGTCTCTTGTTTGATATTTGGATTTCTCCTTTAATGACTCGTTTAATACATATTAGTTCTTTTTCGTTTTTTATTTATATTAACTACCCTTTAAATTCCCTTCTCATTATGACCGCTACATTTCAACAGCAAACTGATAAATATAAAAACCGTATTTTTCTCTTTATAAAAAAATATATATGCAACTTTAAGTCAAACAGGAAACAAAAGAATAAAAAACAGTACAAAAATGAAAATTAAATAATGATAAAAAAACACAGTAGCCCTCAATTATCTGATACCATCACAAACTCTTGAAGAACTTGGCACGTTCACGTCTTGGACCAACTTCTTCCACATCAAGCGAGGTTCCAGGGATATGACTTCTTTCAGATCCTTTTGGAATTATTCTTTCTTGCACAAATTCATGGAACTTTCTTTCTGGTTGGTTGAATTGCAACAATTGATACAATTTCTGCGTAGAAGTGACTTGTTCTCTGTAGGATTTATTAGCTGCTTGAATTTCAACATCAGCGTTTTGCTTACCTAAAAGAGATTGCAAGATGGTTTTCCCTTCACTGTTGTTGGCTTGGTAAGATTTGTTGAAACCAACGGCACCCAAGATAAGGCCACCAACGCCAACAAGGTAAAGTACAGTTGAATTAAAGATGTTTTCTGCAGGAGCCAATTCAGGACCATGATGGTGGTCATGACCGTGAGAATCATGATGGCCATGTTCTTCGTGGTGGCCGTGGGAATCATGAGCATGAGCATTGGAGGCCATGGCACTACCAGAGAAACCTCTGGCAGATACCAAGCGGGCAGAAGATCTCAATGATGGAGCAGCACTGCGGACTATTGGAAACATGACTTCGGTTGCTTGTTTATATGGTATTATTGATGATAGCAGACTGCTAATTTTATTATAATATCGCTGCATACTTTAAGTTATGTTTTCAATCTTGGATTTTTTTTGGCTTTTCTTACAATTTGCGCTGCTCTGATTGGGAACGGACAAAATCCGATAGGGTAATCCTATCACGTGGTATACCATTGTGGGGGGCTGTAAAGTAGCCAAAAGGCGGAGGAATCTACGCTTTTGTCTCACTTTTTTTGACAGCTGCGCACCTCATCTTGGTAATGGTTTTCTCTTGGTGGAAAAAGCATATAGTCAATTGGGAAAATCGTGGCTTTTTTTTTTTTTTTTTAAGGAACACTGGAAAAACTAGTAGGCTTATAAGACAGTTTGCCATGAGTATTGAATTGTCAGGTATTTCTCCAATCGACCCTTTATATTATTATTTAACGTGTTCAAGGCAACTAATATAAATGTTGTAATTATTTAGACGCCACTGCGGATATAATTCATGATGCCCTAACAAGTGAAAATACAGAGAATAGTGAAGAAAAAGATCACAATAATGAGAAAGGTGATACCACTGATGAACTTGATTTATATCCTGCCACAAGCTCTCTGCTAAAGGCCTTCGGTCTTCGAGGCCCTTTGCCGAATTCCAAAGAAGAGTTCATTTCCAAATCTGCTACCTTTGATCTAAGCGCCATCGGCGAGTTCTTATACGCATTTTTAATTGCGCCACAAAGCAGCAGTACTGATGAAAACGATAACAGCGATAGCCACACTGATTTCATACCCGCAAATAATGGACTCTTACAACCATTACCGTTTCCAAACAACAATCGTACTGGCTACGGAAACAGTACGACGAATGATTTTCTCCGCTCAATGGAACATAGCTTGGAAAAGTACCTAATTGGGGCCTGCTACATTGACGGAAAAATTATTGATAAACTGCATCAAAATCGGCTAGACTGTTTTGCCATTTTGCCTTACATTAAACGAATTCATCAGGGGGACAGCATCAGCAAGCGCAAATTTCAAAAGACTCTGTTAATTTTGTTGTCCCGTGGGCTATCACATTGGGACATTTATAGTTCTTTAAATGACCAGTTTGGCGACCCAGGAGAAGATCCAAGAGAGTTTGAAGGAGAAAATAATGCAGTAATGAGGCATGAGACGGTATATAATCATCAGCAACACCGCCAGCAGCAGCAACAACAGCAACAGCAACAGCAACAGCAACAGCAGCAGCAGCAGCAGCAGCATTATCTGCCGCAGTATCGTCATCCACAACATCAGCAACAGCGAAGTCAGCACCAAAACCATTACCACCCAGCACATAATCCACAAAGCAGCAATGGCTACAGTGAGCCCAAAAGGATGATGGCTCCAATAAACGTCAATTTCATGGGTGCCTATCCGCGCTTCAACCCCAATCATCCACCACCATTAGTACCTCAGCAGTCTCAAAGTCGCCCGAACCATCAAACGCCTCAGTCCCACCAGCTACCAGAACCACAGCACGAACCATTTCCATTTGGGCCACCTTTGTAATCTCTGCTTGACTTGTAAGGTATACGCGCCCGTTGCGTACCTTTAGCAAGGGATGTGGATTTTTGCGTGAGCGGAAACTGCAGCGGCGGGCGTAGATTTTCGGTGTCACTTGTACTTAGCGAAAAACGGGTACGCGCAAGATAATTGTTGAAGCGTAAAAAAAAAACTTAAATGAAAAATGAAAAACTGAAAGTTGGACGCGGAAGCCTCAGCGCGGGAAACAGCTAATTACAAGAGCTAGGGAACTTACAAATAAGATGTCGCACAAATTGACTGAAAAGGTTTATATAAATATATATCTGTATATTTTGAAGAAGAATCATAGCTAATGTGTTGGGAATTACGCTGGCCAAAACCGATTACATTTTTTCCTATTCATGTGAATTACTAACGAGAACAAAGTTCATTTTTTTCTTCTGCAGCAACGTTAGCGAGACTCTTTATCAACATCGACCATCTAAGTGTAGATATGCCGTGGCTAGTGTAAAATAATGTATTCTCTAGTCTTTCTTGTTCTTTTAAGTGCGCCCTAGGCATCTGTTTATCAAGCAGAAGTCTTTGCCCTTTTTTGTAGTCTCTCTAAACGCCCACTACTGCTGCTGACAGCCGGTTCTAGGCCGTAGTTGGCTGGCGGTCCATGTGAATTGCGATGCGCAGCTCGAGGACTTCCGTTAAGTTACTGACATAGCGAGGACCGAAGGATACTTAAGAACAGCTGGCTGCCCACTTTTCGTGCGTCCTCCATTCCAAAAATTTTACTTAGAAAGAAGAAGAAAATAACATTATATCCATCTTATATACAACTACACATATAATCTACCCCCCATCAGCATCTACCTTCAAATTCTTTTTTATAGATAACATTCCTATCATGTCTCCAGACCACTACCAATTTGCCGCCACTAAAAAACTCTCGCTTATCTTAGCTCCATTTTCTGGCGGCCAAGGAAAAAGCGGTGTTGAAGATGGTCCCAAATACCTTGTTGAACACGGTATCGACAAGGACTTGAAAGAGCTCGGATGGGACGTTGAGGTGGTCGAACCATTGGCCGACATTGACCTTACTAAACAAAAAGCTGACGCTACTGATGTCTACGAAAACTGCAAAAGGCCAAAGATGGTTGGCGAGGCCACCAACAAGATCTACAGCGCTGTTAAAGAAGCTGCTCTCAAGGGGAACATCCCAGTTACCATTGGTGGTGACCACTCCATTGCTATTGGCACTGTCGCTGGTTCGATGGCTAGACACCCAGACGGTTGCCTTTTGTGGATCGATGCTCACGCTGATATCAACACTCCATTGACTACCGATTCCGGTAACTTGCACGGCTGTCCTGTCAGTTTCTTGATGGGCTTGGACGAGCACTCGTACCCACCAGAACTTCAATGGGTACCTAAATGCCTTAAAACCAATAAAATCGCTTACATTGGTCTTAGGGACGTTGATGGTCCAGAAAAGAAAATTTTGAAAGAGCACGGAATTGCCGCTTTCTCCATGTACCATGTTGATAAGTACGGGATAAACAAGGTGGTGCAAATGGCTTTGGATAAAGTGAACCCAGACAGAACCTTACCGGTACACTTGAGTTACGATGTTGATGCCATTGACCCATTATTTGTTCCGGCCACGGGAACCCCAGTCAGAGGTGGGCTCACGTTGAGGGAAGGTTTGTTTATTGCTGAAGAAATTGCGGCTAGCGGGTTGTTAAGCGCCTTGGACGTTGTGGAAGTTAACCCATCATTGGGTTTGCACGAAGCTCATGTGTTGGACACAGTGTCGGCTGGTGCCTCTGTCGCTAGATGCGCTTTGGGCGAAACTATCTTATAGGTGCTGTTTTATTTAATTAAGGTTGTCTGCTAGTCATTGTATTTTAGATTGTTTCGCATTAAATAAAAGTTATATATATTACCAAGGTCTACTTGTAATATCAGCCTTCACCGCTGCAAACACAAGCGCTGAAATTTCTCACGCCTATTCATACCGACTTTGTCAACACGTGCAGCCTCGGATTTACGCTCTAATCAAAAAAAAAAAAAAAAAAAAAAAAAAAAAAAATTTTTTGCCTGATCTTCTCTACTTAGATTTTAGCAGAGGTCTATATTGCAAAAAATAGAAAAGACTCTCTTTTATAGACGTTTTGTACAATTAGATTCAACACATAAGTAGCGCCACCATCAACAGCAGCACCACAGTTACCAGTGCCACAATGAAGCAGGTGATTCAGAACGTCACGCCCAAGACGATCAAGAGCATCGAGTTCAGCGCTTTGGCCTCCAATGAGATCATTCAGCAGTCTGAGGTTGAAGTTGCCACTAGTGATCTCTTTGATTTGACTCAGGGCACGAGAAAGAACAAGGAAAATGGTGCTTTGGATCTAAGAATGGGTGTTTCTTCTAAAGGAGCGACTTGCCAGACATGTAAAGGTAATTTAGCTTCTTGTCAGGGCCATTTTGGTCATGTTAGGCTCGCGTTGCCTGTTTTCCATGTTGGTTACTTCAAGCAGATCATCAATATTTTGAAATCGATTTGCAAAAGTTGTGCTAGATTGTTGTTGAGCGAAGAAGATAAAAAATCATTCTTGAAAGAGTTGCGTCGTCCAAACATTGATAATTTAAGAAGAATGACCATCTTGAAGAAAATTGTCAAACAATGTGAAAAGCAAAGACGCTGTGTTCATTGCCATGCATTGAATGGGTCTGTTAAGAAAGCCGGTACTGGTTCTAGTAATTCCGCCCTTAAGATTTTACATTTGACCTTTAGATGGATTGGTAAAAAAAGTCCACCAGAAAAAGAAGAATGGGATGCACAGATTGATGCATACTTGGAAAATAACCCTGAATCTAGCGCTTTTATCAAGCGTGCAGTCGATGATTTGAATCCATTGAAAGTGCTAAACTTGTTTAAATTGATTGTTCCAGAAGAGTTGGAACTTTTGGGTATTAACCCAGAAAAGAATGGTAGACCAGAAAACTACATCTGGCGGTACTTGCCTGTGCCCCCATCATGTATCCGTCCATCTGTGGTGATGATGGACTCTTCTAACGAAGATGACTTGACGGTCAAAATGGCAGAAATTATCACTGTTAGTTCTATCATTAGGGTCGCCTTGGAAAAAGGTATCTTGATCAATAAACTTATGGCCCATTGGGATTATTTACAGGCTTGCATTGCCATGTATATCAATTCGGACATTGTCATCAATGCTAACCCCGATCAAGGATTTGGTGGTGCTAATAGCAAACCTAAACAAATCAGAGGTTTCTGTCAAAGATTGAAAGGTAAACAAGGTAGATTTAGAGGTAACTTGTCCGGTAAGCGTGTGGACTTCTCTGGAAGAACGGTCATTTCTCCAGATCCAAATTTGTCAATTGAAGAAGTCGCTGTGCCTGATCGTGTGGCTAAGATTTTGACTTATCCTGAAAAATGCACTAGATATAATAGAGAAAAATTGCAGCAATTAATTTTGAATGGTCCGGATGTGCACCCTGGGGCTAATTATTTGTTAATCAATGGTGAAAATGAGGGAAGAAGAAATTTGAAGTTTGGTAGAAGAGACAAATTGGCCGAAAATTTGAAATACGGTGATGTTTTAGAGAGACACATTAATGATGGTGATATCGTGTTGTTTAATAGACAGCCATCATTGCATAGATTATCGATTTTGTCTCATTATGCCAAAATCAAACCTTGGAGAACTTTTAGATTCAATGAGTGTGTTTGTACGCCATATAACGCCGATTTTGATGGTGATGAAATGAATTTGCACGTTCCACAAACCGAAGAAGCAAGAACTGAAGCCATCAATTTGATGGGGGTTAAAAACAATTTATTGACTCCAAAATCTGGTGAGCCAATTATTGCTGCTACACAAGATTTCATCACTGGCTCGTACTTGATCTCTCACAAGGATACTTTCTTTGACAGGGCTAGTTTCACGCAAGTGTTATCGATGATGTCCGATGCTAATATACAATTTGACATCCCAAAGCCAGTTATTATGAAACCAGAATGTTTATGGACTGGTAAACAAATTTTTAGTTTATTGATTAAACCGAACAAAAATAGCAGGGTGACCATAAATTTGGATGCTAAAAATAAAACATTCTTCAAACCGAAGCGTTCAGATTGGCCAAACGAGATGTCACCAAATGATGGTTTTGTGGTGATTAGAAACTCCAAAGTGTTGGCTGGTGTTATGGACAAGAGTGTTCTTGGTGATGGTAAGAAACTTTCTGTGTTTTACACAATCTTGAAAGATTATGGCGCTGATGAAGCTATCAAATCAATGAACCGTATGGCTAAAATGTGTGCTAGATTTTTAGCCAACCGTGGGTTCTCCATTGGTATCAATGATGTTATGCCTCCAAAAAAATTACAAGAAGAAAAGGAGTCTATGGTTCAAGAAGCATATGACAAATGTACCGAGTTGATTAAGTTGTACAATTCTGGTAAATTAGAGACTCAGCCAGGTTGTAATGAAGAACAAACTTTAGAAGCAAAAATTTCTGGTATTCTATCTAAGGTCAGAGATAAGCTCGGTGATGTGGCAACTAATGAGCTTGATAGATTGAACGCACCATTAGTGATGGCTACATGTGGTTCTAAAGGTTCTGTGGTGAACGTGTCGCAGATGGTGGCAGTTGTCGGTCAACAAATTATTTCTGGTCATCGTGTGCCTGATGGTTTCCAAGATAGATCTTTACCACATTTTAAGAAGAAGTCTAAGTCTCCTCAATCTAAAGGTTTTGTAAAGAATTCTTTTTTCAGTGGGCTAACCCCACCAGAGTTCCTTTTCCACGCTATTTCCGGTCGTGAAGGTTTAGTGGATACTGCGGTCAAGACGGCTGAAACTGGTTACATGTCCAGAAGATTGATGAAGTCATTGGAAGATTTAAGTTGTAAATACGATAACACTGTGCGGAATTCTTCTAATGGTATTGTGCAATTCACTTATGGTGGTGACGGTTTGGATCCATTTGATATGGAAGGTGATGCTAAACCAGTTGACTTTAAGAGAACCTGGGAGCATGTGCATAATCTTACTTTTAATGCCAGTGAAAAAGGTTTGTACCCATACCAAATTATGGATATTACTAATAGCATTCTTTTTGAATATGAAAAAGTATTGCTTAGATATGACAATGTTGGTAAATTGATTACTGATGAGTCAATGATGGAAAAAGATGAATATGCTGATAGGCACGATAGTGAGCGTGCATTTTACGATTCTATCCGTTCTTACGTCAACGATCGTTGCAAGAAATTGGCTGATATTAGAAGACGCAAGAACCTTAGTCCGTTATTGGATTCACCAGGTGAAGAAATGATGGATATTGACTGGGATGAATTAGCTAGACCGGAAGCTAAATCTGCAATTAAGCAGCTCAGTCACATTACGGATCGTATGATTAGAGAATTTGTGAAAACCTGTATTCTCAAGTACACTAGAGCTAAAGTGGAACCAGGTACGGCAGTGGGTGCCATTGGGGCACATTCTATTGGTGAACCAGGTACGCAAATGACTTTGAAGACTTTCCATTTTGCTGGTGTTGCTTCCATGAATGTTACGTTGGGTGTGCCTCGTATCAAAGAAATTATTAATGCCAGTAAAGAAATTTCAACGCCAATCATTACTGCTAATTTGGTGAATGCAGATGATGAAAGAGTTGCTAGAGTGGTCAAAGGTAGAGTGGAAAAGACATTGTTAGGCGATGTTGCCAATTATATTCAAGATGTTTACGGTGAAAACCAAACATACATTGAAATCAAACTCGATTTGAGAACAATTGAAAAGTTACAGTTGGAATTAACGACAAACGACGTGGTGACTGCTATTTTGAAAGCTCCTAAATTGAAAATTACTGACGCACATGCATACTCAAAGAGCAAAATTCAGTTGGTGATTTTTGATGCTGATGAGAAGGCTACCACCACCGTGCAAGACACGTTCTTTAGAGTGCAGCACTTAGTGCGAGAATTGCCAAAGATTACTGTTAAAGGTTTGCCAGACGTCTCCAGAGCAGTTATCAACATCAATGAAAAGTCCAAGAAAAAGGAATTGTTGATTGAAGGCTTTGGTTTAAAAGAAGTTATGGCTACTGAAGGTATTATTGGTACGCAAACTTATACCAATCATATTCTTGAGGTGAACAAAGTTTTAGGTATCGAAGCCGCTAGAGCAAGAATTATCTTTGAAATTGACTACACTATGAGTAATCACGGTATGAGTGTCGATCCTCGTCATATTCAATTATTGGGTGATGTGATGACTTACAAGGGTGAAATTTTAGGTATTACTAGAAATGGTTTAGCCAAGATGAGAGATTCTGTATTACAATTGGCCAGTTTCGAAAAAACTACAGACCATTTGTTCGAAGCTGCTTTCTACATGAAGGAGGATAAGATTGAAGGTGTCAGTGAATGTATTATTTTAGGGCAAACTATGAATATTGGTACTGGTGCATTCCAATTGGTATCGAAGGCCAGCGTTCCAAAAGAGGACTTAAAACCAAAGGCAACGCTTTTTTGAATTATGTATGTGTAAATAAAAATTTTGTTTTCAGCTTTGCGTGGACTTTGGCTTTGTTACGATTAAACGATTATATATTATCGATTTCAGTGTAATAATGCTATAACACTGTAAGACGTTAGCTCATGTCATTATCATAACATATTTGCAGCGTCTTTGACTATCAATAATGCTGCTGCAATTAGTCAATTGGCAGAACGTTATCGGAAGAGATCACCTACAGCCGCGCCGCACAGAAAAAAAAAATAAAAAAAAAAAAAAAAAAAATAAAGGTTGGAGCAAAAAATATTTTATTTTCGCTGACTAAATCCGTGCTACTAATCAATCAGTCATTCACACTGTAATCAGTGCTATTAAAGCTTGACACACCTCCTCCTGGACAACCCACATCCAAATATCTCTGATCTCTAGTGCTACCGGGGCATATTTTTCCCTGTGTTCTGCTTTTTCCAGTGACTTTCAAAAGGTGGCCTTAGCGATTGTCACAACAAAGTTCACAGCATACATGAAACATCAATATCAATCTTAACCTCAACATTAAAATTAGTTTATACCAAAAGCAGGAATTATGGCTATAACGCGGAAACAGCTTATTCTCAAAAGGGTGGTGTCTGACTTCCACCCTATGTGGTTTGCTAGTACTATGGGTACCGGTATCTCATCACTTGCACTCTACAATTTTCCATACGAGGCCTACTGGCTCCAAGTATGCAGTTACATTATGTTTGCCATTTGTGTTATGCTCTTCTTATTCTACAATGTGTTAATGATTGCTGCAGCTATATGGTTTCCTCACAAGTACAAGATCATTCTTTTAAATGTTGGCCAATCAGTGTTTTTGGGTTGTTATTCTATGGGATTCTCATCCATCATTTCTTACTTGCACTTCATTACTGGCAAAGATTGGGTCACTGCGCTTTTTGTGCTTTGGATCATTAATATTGCAATTTCTTTATTCAGTGCTTGGGTAGTTACATTTTTAATCCATTGGAAAGCATCAATTCAGCCGCATGAAATCCATATCAGTTATTTGTTGCCCGTGGTGTCGCAGAACGTGGTGGCTGCCATTGGCGGGGTGCTTTATTCAACTCTCCATCCAAATCTCAAGTTGCCTAACATTATCATCTCGTACTTGTGCTGGAGTAACGGTATTGCCTTGACTGGCTGGGTTGTTGGGGTATATATGTGGAAACTCTATGTGCACAAGATCCCCATGGAAAGAAACAATGGGTTTGTGGCCTTTTTGCCCATT
Organism: Saccharomycopsis fibuligera x Saccharomycopsis cf. fibuligera; assembly: GCA_001936135.1. Lineage (NCBI taxonomy): Eukaryota > Fungi > Ascomycota > Saccharomycetes > Ascoideales > Saccharomycopsidaceae > Saccharomycopsis > Saccharomycopsis fibuligera x Saccharomycopsis cf. fibuligera. The sequence goes on along the minus strand of CP012817.1, from coordinate 2,196,686 downwards.
GGTGCATTTGGGCAGGGTTCATATGCAGCAATGTTGATTTGTGATAACTTTAGAGACTACTTGCAAAAAGAAAACCCAAGATTTTTGCAAATAGGCACTGATGCTGCTCAGATTGCAAGTAACAATCATATAGTTGGACAAGCAGTAAAATATTTGGGTCTTTTCATCGGTCTCTTTCTTGTGTCAAATGGCTATTTTTTCACCTTCAATGCTGTATGCTCGTTGTTTGCTGCTGGAGTCGACAAGTTTACGAAAGGTTGGTGGGCTTGCACTTTCCCATTGGGTACGATGGCGTTGTCGAATCATGCATTGTATACACTTTTTGGGTTTGAAGCATTTAGAGCCGTCAGTGCCATCTACTCCGTGGTACTTGTGTTGGTAACCATTGTGTGCTTAATTGGCTCATTGATATACGAATTTCCCCATGAAATCTACCGCAGCATCGAGGAAGAAGAGCCAAAAGACGTTGAGGCATAAGCACTGTTAGATGTACTTCTTTTTTTGATTTTTGTTAGATTTTTGTCATTTTTAATTGTTTCTTGTTAGTTAGTTCTTCATTGTTCGCAATTCTTTTGTCATCCATCTGTTTTCTTTCAAAATAGCATTGTTTTTACTTCGATGAGCTTCGTTTAACTAAGTCAGGTAATGATAATATTCTATTAGAAGTTGTATGATTATTTAAACGGTTTCAACGCTTAAAATGTGCTTTCTGCTTTACCGCATACAAAGAAATCGCGCTACTCACTTTGAAACCGGGCAACCCGTAGAACACCCTTTGTAAAGGCGCAGTGCCAACATCCGTTCCAGCTCAACATCAAAAACCGACAATAGTAATCATCCAGATCAATCATCGGAGCCCTTTATTACCGCACAGTTTCTTCTTCTTCTTTCTCTGTCACGTCTTGTCTAACAAACACCTACACAGTTAAAAATACCCACAAGTTTCCACACGTACACACCCAAATGAGCAAGCTACTCACGCCCCAAGACGTGCGTAATCGTATTGCTGACGGTGAAGCTATCGTTATTTACGACGGCTTGGTGCTCAAACTCGATAAGTGGATCGATTATCATCCAGGTGGTGATAAAGCAATTTTTCACATGGTGGGAAGAGATGCTACCGACGAAATGAATTCGTATCATACCGAGGCTACTCAAGAGACTTTCAGACGGTTCAGAGTTGGTAAAATCAAAGGTAAATGGCACAATATGCTTCCTCCGATTCAAGGAGGTGTTTACAAGAAGCAGAATTTGAAAAAAAATGCTAGTGATCCAAGTATAGGAAGTGGCGGTAGTGGTTTTGATTCATCGAGTACAATAGACGCTGAAGAAAAAAGTAGCGATGATGATATTTCCAATGATAGCGAAAACAAAAATAACAATAATAATAAGTATGATAATGGCGACGATTGTGATGGGAAATCGCTTAATCTGTCGGATGAAACACTAGCAGAGAAGAAACCAAAAGTAAGGCTCGCTGGTGAGCCTGATGGTAAGGTTGTGCCTCAAGTTCCCCAAGAAGCGGTTTTTACCATCGATAAGAGCGCCGCATACCTGGAAAAAATCATTCGTGATCCAGAAGCTATTGTTGACCAATATGACAGTCAGCACATTGAAGATGATTTGAAAGCGATTCCACCATTAGATTACGATACTCAGGCATGGCTCAGTAGGGAATATAATCAGCTACACCAGCAAATTATCGATGCTGGGCTATATAAATGCAATTACTGGGCATATTTCAGAGAAGGGTGTCGGATTGTTTCCATGCTTTTATGGACGGCGATTTTTTTCAAAACTAATTACATTTTTTTATCAGCAGTGTGCTTGGGGCTCGCATGGCATCAAATGACATTTATTGTTCATGACGCTGCTCATATTTCAATCACTCATAATTATCAACTAGATTCATGGATTGGTATGACGGTAGCCTCGTGGATTGGAGGATTAAGTTCAACTTGGTGGAAACGTAACCATAATGTGCATCATTTAGTCACCAATGATCCAGTACATGATCCCGACATTCAGCACTTACCGTTTTTTGCCGTTTCTACCAGACTTTTCAAGAATGTTTACTCCACATATTATGAAAAATACTTGTATTTTGACAGTTTTGCCCAAGTGTTGATCAGAGTACAAAATTACCTATATTATCCAATCTTGGCGTTTGGCAGATTCAATTTGTATCGCTTGAGTTGGAGCCATTTACTTCTTGGACAAGGCCCTAAAAAGGGTAAAGCTGCATGGTTCAGATACTATGAAATAGTAGGATTAACTTTTTTCGCTTACTGGTTCGGCTATGCCTTAGTGTATAAGATGATCCCTACTGCGGGGAAAAGATGGTTGTTCGTTCTTGCTAGTCATGTTGCTTCGATGCCCGTTCATGTTCAAATTGTGCTTTCTCATTTTGCCATGTCAACTTCTGATTTGGGAGTAAGCGAATCATTTCCATCAAAGCAGTTACGTACCACTATGGATGTTGATTGTCCAGAGTGGTTTGACTATATTCATGGAGGATTGCAATTTCAAGCAATTCACCATTTGTTTCCTAGATTGCCTCGTCACAATTTCCGCAGAGCTCAACCATATGTTATCAACTTTTGCAAAAAAGTTGGGTTACAGTATACGATCTATGGGTTTGGTAAAGGGAACAAAAAGGTGTTGACGCGATTAGGGGAAATCGCTCACCAAGCAAAAATTTTTGCAGAGTGTACCAAGTCAATGAAAAAGGAAGCAATGGCAAAGAAGAATATTTGAAGAAACATGGCAAAAAACAAAAAACGCAAATAAAGAAAAAAATTCATTAGAGCACAATTGAGATATTTTTTCCAGTTATAATGTCCGCAATGAATGGGTTTATTTCAACAGTTTTATATTATATATTGTATTTAATGGCCTTAGAAGGTATATACACATCTTAAATTGGCTACTTAACTTAGCACGGTTTCACTCTTGTTTATTTTTTGTTTCATAGATAAAGGATTTTGTTACATTATACATAGAACCATACATTCGTACATTTCGTACACTTCATACACTTCATACACTTCATACACTTCATACACTTCATACACTTCATACACATATCATAAATCGCATGTTATTTTGCTTACTTGTTCACTTTGTTGTATTTCCCACATCTTTGACATTATTAATAAATTCGGTGACTTAAAAGACTGTACGCACCTAGGCCTGTACTCAAAATAACCGTTGGCAATTGTAGGAATCAGGCACCTATCTATACTAAGTTCCGCCAAGTTCTGCGTTGAACTTTGTCGACATGCACGTACGCGTGAGTGTATCATATTCAGAGTTTCTCTTGTCAAGGTTGATTTTCAGGAATGGGCATATACTGTTTTTTATAGCATATAAGAGGTTAGCGCAGCTGTAGCGCGCTATGACTGTAGCTAGAAATCTGGGTCAAGGTGTACTGTATTTGAACGAAGTGAGCAGTTTTAAATCTCTGCCTTACAATTTTAAAAAGATGTAAGCTTGAACAGACTTACTTCAAATGGAGCAAACTTCTACAACGTAGCCAAGGTGTAATAGAGTTTTCTTCTAAAACGCAATCAGAAAAAGATCTCTGCCCTTTTTGTTGTATTTTTTGTTTTATGTTAAATAATTATGGGTAAACATGATCCTTTTAGAAGAGTATTTAAACATGTAAATTTATTGAAAACCAAACTCAAAATGAAAAAACGTAGTAATCAAGAAAAAAAAATGCATCTAATTGGTCATGGTCGACAGATGTAGAAAATATAATAACAAAACTTTTGTTGGAAAAGATTTGAACCTTGCTTGAAATGCCAGGACCGCTGGTAAAAATAAAAATAGAAAAACGTTAAAGAGAAAAGGAACTTGGTAACATGAAGTGACCTTTTGTTGGAAAAGATCGTCATTAAACATAGTAAACATAATAGCGCATCGTAAAAAATAAAAAAAATAAAAAAATAAAAAAAAAAAATTCAAAAATACTGAAATGTAAAGTAATCCGAAAAAGAAAAATAATCTTCTAATATCCACGGGACGTAGATTGCAAAAAGATTACTGCAGGGTTTGTTGGAAACACTGCAAAAGAATTAAAGATGTTGAACTCGTAAAAAACCAAAGCGAAAAACTGAACGAACTAAACAAATAAAAATAAACATAGAAATAGAAACAGAAATAGAAACAGAAATTGTGCTTGGCAGAACTACCAAATGCGCACTAATTACACGCCAGCATTTTTCTTGATTGAACTGAGTAAGTCGTTAGACTTTTTCTCGTTCTTTTCGATAACCAAGCTCTTCAAGCACTTGTTTTCCATCTCCAACTTCAACACAGTACTCTTCAACTCGTTAACTTTGATGGTCAACTCATTGAGCTCTTGTTCCATCTTCTGCTCCTTAAGCTTCTTTTTGATTCTAAATCTAGCAGAAGCCAAGGTGTTTCTTTTTCTCTTGTCCTCGACAGGTGGGTGAGCGTCCTTGGTCACCTTGCCAGCAACCTTAGACAAAGAGGCTGGTTTGCTATTGCTTTTGCTACCGCTGGCTGGACGACTTTCCACCGGGGTGTACGGAGTAGGAGGAATAGCATTTGGCAAGCTGACATTGCTGTTGGTGTCGCTATTCTGCGCGAATAGAGCATTGAGCAACTGCACGCTTTGGTCTTCTTCCGGACCTTGCTGAACCTGCTGCTGGAACTGCTGCTGAAGCTCCTGCTTAGACGGCTCTTTGAAGGCAAATTCGTCATTGGCAAAGACGTCAAAGTCAAAGAACTCGCTGTTGGTGAAAACAGATAAGTCGTTGTTGTTGCTTCCAACGGCGCTGCCGCTGTCCGGAGACTCGACAGACTCGAGATTCAAGTTGGAGATGTAGCTGTTGGAGTAGTTGTAATCCATTGCGGGCGTGTTCGGTGCTTCTTTGGTAACTAACTCGCTTATAAGGTGATGTCAAACCACTTTGTACAGTTGCCGCCGGGCGTGGAATCAAATGTTGAAATTAAGCGCTGTCACGGTGAGGAGCAATTATCGCTGTGTTTGAGCCGCTGTGTTCTGTGTTCTGTATTCTGTATTCTGTAGTGCTGTGTATAGCAAAAACTGGGTGATCTTTCTCTAAGGCAAATATTACCGCGGTAAAAAGCTGGCTAATATGCGCGCAAAGGAATCTGCAAAGGGAGTAGGTTGAATACAAAGTGGGAGGCTGCTAGACGCCCAGGTGGTTGCTTGTTCTGACGATGTGGTGTTGTTTTGGCACAGGCTGTGAGTGGCTCGAAGAGTTGAAAGGCTCGAACAGTTCAAAGGCTCGGAGGAGTATGGGATGGGGAAGAGGAGCCACCGGGGGCGGGCGCTATATTATACTATAAACGTATTTCAAAGACTTGTTTTACTTTTTCCCTGACTAACTGGATTTGGAAGTAAAAATTTTCTGTTTTCCGCTGAACTCGAGTCGGCGGCGCCGGTGTGCGTCTTCTTTTTCTCCGACTGCAATTTTCCGCTGTCTATTTGTCAGCGCTCGCCATAGTTAAGCGCCGGTTTGCTGACTTCACCGTTGCTGCCTCCCATCCCTCGTTGCGAGCCCCGCCCTCCACACTGCTCCGCCGGCGGCGTTTGGCGATTGTTTCGCACACAGAACAATGCAGAAACAGCCGCCCCGCGGAAACTGTGGTGCCTGCTTCCCTGCGCTAGCATGTCCTCCGCTGTGTTCCCGTGTGCGCACAGATGCGCCGTGACCGTACTCGCTGCACCTGCAGCTCTCTGCTACCCGGCTTACTGATAAACATTTACAAGAACATTATTGGTCTCGGTCGGGCTCAGTCAGTCCCCGGCGGCTAGCGGTTGTCTGGCACTGCGTCTTCATACTTCCAGGTGCCTCTCTTTACCGCACGCTGCAGGCACCGCAAGCAGCCGCAAGCGAGCGACGGCGAGCACTCTCGCTGGGGGGGCGCACCCGTCGCGGTGGTGTAGCAGGCACTGCAGAAACACTGCGCAGACCGCATCTCAATAGCCGCCACATCTGTGTGTGCGACATTTGCACAGTCCCGTATGGAGGACAGCCAGCATTCGCGCCCGGAGAGGTCGAGCGGAGATGTTCTTTTTTTTTATGTGAGTAGTGCTCCGACCGGTCAATCAGCGGGTGGGCAGGATCTTCCTGTCAGTGGTAAACAGTGGTGTGGTTAGGTTCGGTTCACGTAGAAGGCTCCACCCTGCCAGAGACAATCGAAACAGAGACTCGGGAATTGCTCTGCAGAAAGGAAACCTATCGTTTCTTGATAACAACTTTATTCAGTTGCTTGTCGGTCAGAAAATTGGGCAAGCAAAGTAGTTGAATTGTTCTTGCCGAAAAGCCTATTTTCGCAACGACTGCGGTAGGCTGTAGCAGAGTATACGGGAAAGTGTGCTCAGGAAGGCTTCTCAAAGCCAGGCTGCGATATCAGCATATGGACGTTCTAGCCGACTCCATAGCATGGAGGTGAATCTCACTAAAGCTGAATAAACCGGTTTAGGGACGAGATGCATGTCACACATGAACCAGCGCCGCTGTCAAAATGAAAAGCGAAATATGAGGAAAAAAAACTCTTTTCTGAATTCACGCTGAAGTCAAGTTGCTTTGAAGCCAGATCGTTGCTGTTGGAGCACGGCGGCTTGCAAACTGCTAGCAATCCAGCTGGCAACTCCTTTGACCACTGCAACTCGATTCACGAAGGGCCTGGGGCAATTACCAGGAGTCCATCTGGACATGCATATATGTTTTCTACACACTGCAGTGTCTCGTGACTTAATATTTCAGGCCAAGGGCGGGGACTATCAATGTTTTTGGATGTTAACCTAGGAACTGCCAGTGAGATTTCTATACTATTGGACAACAATACTGGCCATTGCTGTTGTCTCTTTTTCCCTTCCAAGTTCTCCTATTTTCATAAAATATACAATTGGCGCAACTCTGAAAGCATGCATACATAGGCTGTAATATTCTTGGCGTAAGCATTTGCCCTATGGTATGGATGCTTTACTATACTTGTGCATTGGAAGAGCCAGTTCTCACGAAAAGGGAAACTGGTGCAGACTATTCAAGTAAGAAAGGCTATCTATATAACAATATTACCTTGGAATGGTAGAAAGAAATGGAAATGGATGCAGTGGCTCGACGCAGGCTCTCACTGATTTGATGTTCTGCTCGTAGACTTATGTTGATAAAAAAAAATAGATTTTTTATAGATTGAAATCTGTATATAGAAAATATAAGACAAAGAACAACAGTAAATACAAAGAGATAAAATAAATAAACAGTTAGAAAAAATATAAAAGTTCAATTTACATAATCATTAAGTAAAAGGTCTCAGCACGGTAGTCACAAGAGTTTCTCAAACTTTTACAAAACGTGCATTTCAAGAAGAGGTTAATCTAGAATCAATGTAAGCAATCTCATCATCATTATGGTCGTCAAGATTATTATCCTCCGTATGTTTTATTTGCTTCGGCTGATGACTGTCAGTACCTGTATCTCGACTGTCGTTTCCAAGTTGACTCTTTTGGTCATCTCCAACACTGCCAGCTTTCCCAACACCGGCTTCGGCGTCAGCCTCGGTACCGCCATTATCTTTATCTTGGCTTCGGTTTTGATTATGGTCGTGACTCTGGATTTGACTTTGAACCTGGTTTTGAATTTGATTTTGGCTCTCCCTAGCCAATGATCTAGCTTGTTGTTCAAAACTAGCAATTTGAGCATCAAGTTCTTTTTGGAATCGAATTTCGCTATCTGAGTTACCAATATTACCAGACGTTGAAGCAGTAGGGATGGCAGTAGGGATGGCAGTAGTAGCAGCAGCTACTGGGTTAGGTGATGAAAGAGCAGGATTGCCATTGGAGCCGTTAATGGCAGCGGCAGCGGCGGCAGCGGCAGCTGAAGCTTCATTTCGTTCTATCTCCTCAAGGGCTGACAATCTTTTTAACTCGAGATTATTTACGTTGGCATTGTTGTTGTCATTGCTAAGACTGAGATTGTTGTTGCCTGAATAAAAAGCCTTATTCAATGATGTGTTATAGATTTTGTTACCATTGCTGACATTATTATTGTTATTGTTATTGTTATTAGCATTGCTACTAGCATTTTCTTGCAGTACAGTTTCGCCAGATTTACTCACCTCTGCTTTGATCTTTCTCACGTCATTATAAATATCCTTATCAATCACATGCAAGTCTGGGAACCTTTCCATTAATTTTCTCTTCAAGATTTGTGGCTTCTTATTGCCTTTCAAGTACAACAGTTTCATAAATTCCAAATGCTCTTTAGTTCTTTTTCTTAAAATTGGATGGTTTTTGATATTATTGTTGCTTGTAGAATGATTATGTTCGGCAAATGGAACAGTTAACTTAAAACGGTTTGATTTCTTGTCCAACTTGACATGAATTTTGAAAGGGCAGTCAAGTTTTTTGGAGGTTCGGTTTCTTTTTTTTAATGATTTGCCATGTTCGTCGACTTCTGTGGTTTCCGCAGAGTTGTCGCCATCAGTACTATGAATATGGCTATGACTATGGTTATCAGCATTAATGTCATCATCATCTTCATCATCATTATTATTATTATTATTATTATTATTATTATTATTATTATTGTTATTGTTATTGTTATTATCATTATCATTATCATTATTATTGCCCTCTTTATTTTTTGGTGCTCTTAATGCACTACGACGCTTAACGATGTTTTCCTCCGGTCTTCCACCTCTTTCGCAACGATACAATGCATATCCACGATTTTTTCCGGATTTGTAAACAACGAGTCCAACTTGAGTACGTTTCATGTAACTTTTTAAATATTCTTTGGCTTCTTCCATTGTGCTGAATGATTGTTCAGGAGGCGCTGGAATGTACTGCTCGACAACTTGTCCCGATTGGGATTGAGAGCCATCACCAACAGCAACAGCGGCAGAAGTAGACGAGGAGGCAGGAGAAGACGAACCATGAAGATGCAGTTGTTGCTGTTGTTGTTGTTGCTGCAAATCTGAATTTTGAGAATCAAAAAGTGTAGAGTTGTCATTTTTTTGATCTTTGGCAAATGATCCAAATACTGAAAGTGCTCCTGGTTGATGGCCCATTGTAGATAATGCGATTGCTTGACTAATGACACTATTGCTGAATGGGGCTTGAATATCGCCAAAACTAGTAGAGTCGTTACTTTTACGGGCCTTGTCATCACTATTGTCGATATGATTATTCTGATTGTTTCCATCCTCGTTGACAGTATTTTGGTCACTTTTGTTATCTTCGTTTGCCTTAAACACATCTGTTGAGTCCTTAGCTAAAGCTTCTGAGATCTGTGGATCAATGTTTTCATTGGCGGCAGCGTTGTTTTCGTTGTTAGTTTTATGTGCAGTACTAGTAGTATGAGCAGCAGCATCAATACCACCACCACCACCAATATCGCCCAATACACTATTGTTTTTAAACAAAAAAGCACCGCTGTGATTCTTCACATTAGTCTCATCCTGATTTTTTAAATCAAGTGCAGCATGAGTATATAATATACTATCGACATAGTTCTTCAACTTTAAACAATAATCAATGTTTTGTAAAATTTGGTCATCGTTAAGCTTAGCATCCCTGAATTTATCCGCAAGCAAAAACTTGATGCTGCCCGTATCTCTAATATGAGTATGTGCGAGTAGTTTGTAGATGAATTTTGCAATTGGGCCAAATTCAGCGGTATTGGTGGAAGAAGAGGAACCATTACTGTTATCGCTGCTGGGATTATTGTTATTTATTGTACTTGGTTGCGCGACATCTGCAATTTCAGAATTTATAAAAGCGTTATTGGTGTATGCGTCTAAAGAGTACATGCCATACCCAAACCCAAAGCTGTTGTTGATACTGTTATTATTACTGTTGAAGTAATTATTGAGGATTGAGTTATTACCAGTAGCATTGTCAGCACCAACACCGAGACCAGTTTTGTAATAATTGTTAAGTACTTTATCGTGCTGCTGAGTAGCGGCATTGATTTCCATTTGCAACTTGACATCATCAATACTGAGCTTGGGGAATTTGGTAAGCAATGCTTGTTTGATTTTGTCAAAGTCAGTGATGCTGTATTTGTGAACGAATTCATAAATTAACTCAATTACCTCTGTGGGGCGTCTGTAATCGCTTCTGAATGCGTCGAGAGATGCCAAGCCGGAATTACTATTAGAAGGAGCAGACAAGGCAAACCCAGGAGCGTCAACATGGCCGGAAATACTAGTGGTGGTGGAGTTGCTGCCGGTGTTACCATAGCTGACAACTGGGTGTGAATGGTACGGGTATGGCACCGTAAGATGATATACGTTCTCATACTTGTCGTATTTGATAAATACTTTGAAGCCGCAATTGATCTTTTCGGTAGTAGATTTACGACGACGTGTATCGTCATTGAGCAGGCGCTTATTTACATAAAACCCACCAAGAACACAACGATAATTTATGGTACCGCGCTGCTTATTTGATCGATAGATGACAAGTTTTGTATTAGTGTGGGCCATGTAGTTGAACAAGTATGATTTGGCATCTTCAATGGTGTTGAATGTTTGTTCTACTGGTGGTGGGGGCTGATGAAGGAATGGCGGTGGGGATTGCAATGGGAGCGTGCCACTAGCACCACGGAAAGATAGCGAGGTTGTGGAAATGTCGCCAACTGAGGTACTAGCATCAGCAGTGAATGGTGCATGTTGAGACTGAGATTGAGACTGAGGCTGGGAGGAAGGTGCAGATGGTGACTCGGTATGAGCAGCAGCAGCACCACCACCAGCATCAGCAGAATTGTTGTTGTTGTTGTTGTTGTCGTTGTTGGTGTTATTGATGTACCGTTGATGGTGGTCATGGTCCGGGGCAGAGGCAGGAGCAGAGGCAGAAGCAGAGGCAGAAGCAGAAGCAGAAGCAGAAGCTGCGGCAGCGGCAGCCACAGCAGCAACCGCGGCAGCATTAACCTGTGAGGCGTCCATGATGGAGAGATTATTACTGTTAGATCAATAGCAGCTGTTGATGGTGGTGGTTATAGCACTTGTTGATGTTGGGGAAGTGAGGGCAGTTTAGCAATTATGGCGCGGTATATGTTTTTGCTAACTGCACTGGAGCAGTTTTTTCTTGTTTCTACTTTTTGAAGTTTCTTAGGAATTACGGGGTGTCTGGAAGTGGCATTGATATCATGTGACTTCTCATGTGATATGTTCTGTTTCTAAAAGTTTGTGCAAGAGAAAGACACTGTGTAGTCAATCTCCCAATGCTTGTAGTCCCGGTTAGAACTCCTAGAATAGATGGACAATTAAATAGAGATGAGCGAGTAATGCTGATAATAATGTTTGAATCAATTTGAAAAAATAAAGAACATATCAACGTCAATAAAAAGTACTAATTGCAACAATCAATATCAAAAAAAAAATAACAACGACTAAAAATACATCGCAAGAAGATTGAGAACGATAACAGTTGTAATAAAAGAACAAGAAAGCAAAAAAAAAAAAAAAAAAAAAAAAAAAAAAAAAACGTTGTCATTATGAGAAAAGCATCATTACTGTCATTATTAGGAGTATCATAAAGAGATGAGCAACTAAAAGAGAAGAGAAAAAAAAAAAAAAAAAAAAAAAAAAAAAAACATAATGAGAATATAGTGAGAATATAGTGAGAATATAATTTATAATTAGTACGTGCAAATTTGATGTAATGTGAATGTAATGTAAATGTGAATGTAATGTAAATGTGAATGTAATGTAAATGTAATGTGATGTAGTCCGTCCCCATTCTCTTCAATAAACAAATAAATAAATAAAACAGAGTCAGTAACTGCTAAGTTGGTAAATTACAAGGTGCGACTCGCGAGTCGCAAACCGAGAATTATTACTAGAGTACAACGTCAGTATTCACGAATACTGATTATTTGACAGCCAAATGGTTGCTTTTTTATCATAACCTTTTCTGATGCTCAGCCCACCGGCTCGTTGACCTCAATCAACGGCGTCAAATGGCCATTCTTGTTATTTTCGTCCGTTCCAAGAGGAGTGTGAAATTGTTTCATAGGCACCTCAGACAGCAGCGGCAGCAGCAGCAGCCGTTGGCTGTTGAGATCTCGCTGTTTTAGCTGGTAATTGCTGTCACCGGTGCTGCTGTTCGCCCCATTGGTATTATTTTTGCCGCGATTTCTGTTTGAGTAACTGTAACCTCTGAGCAGTATTTGATTGCTGAATGAGCGAAAATCGTTCTTTTGGCTTTCTTTGGTTCTCTGACCGTTCAAACTTGACATTCCATTGCTATTGCTATTGCTATTGCTACGGACATTAGCACTGGAATTGTATATAAGGCTTGACTCTCTAGCGCTGCGAGACAAATCTAACGATCGGGATTTGAAAAAGCTGGATGGAGCATGATCAATGTTTGGCTCGATTAGTTCAAAATCAATTCTGTCGAAATCGTCATTATTAGCGTTGATGCTATCATCGAAAAAGTTGTAATTGTAATTTGTAATGGCGGTAGTAGCGCTAGTAGTGGCGGTAATAGGCCTACTGCTGCTGGCGACACTATGCGAGGCACGGGAAGGAGCAACGTCGGCACTAGTTGCAGTGCCAGCGGCAAAAGTTGCTGAGTGAGGTACGCTGCCCAAACGAGAGTGGTCCATCGAGGAGCGCGGCGTTGGTTTGGTCATATCTGAGCGTAATTTTTGGAACGATAAGCGAAACTGGTTCAAGTCTTCGTCATCTCTGAGGTAGTTTGCTAGTTTTGTGAGTTTATTTATGGTGGAGCTGAGATGCTGTTTGACATTTTGCTTGGAGGACGAGGTGCTCGACGACGAGGTTGAGTTCAAATAGCTGTTTTCCTGGCAAAGGTTTGAGTTCTCAATGGCAAGCAAGTTGTCTAGCAAGCTGGTGAGAATTTCAAAGTTAGGGTTATCGTGATGATCAGCAGTTACGGACTTCCAGAAGTTGACAAACTCTTCAGAGCCGACTTGCACCAAGTACTGGAAAATCACTAAGGTTTTCAGGATCTTAACGAGATTTTTGGCAAGCGATTTGACGGAGTTTGCCTTTATTATTTGGAAGTTTTTGATGAGATTGGTGTTGATGATGAAGAGTTTGGAAGAGTTGAAGGAGAAGATGGCAATTTCGTGGAGGTCAGCAAGGGAAGGGGAGGAGGACTGAGAGGAGTTTGTAAGCTTGTTGAATTTTGTGTCTAGCCTTGAGCGGCCGTTGGAGGAAGAGTTTATGCTTGTGAACTTGGATAGGATTTTTGACATGAGAACAGGTTTTGAGATGAGGTGAAAACAACAATGCGCTTCTATAGAATGTGTTCTAGAAAAGAAAGAAAACGAAGACGAAGAGAAAACAAAACAAAAAGACAGGAAAAAAGCAAGAAAAAGCAGCGGCGGACGGAGGAAAAAAACGCGATCTCAGCGAGCTATGCTGAATTGAGTTGAGCTGGAAATTAACAATGATCCCAGCAAAAAGAGCAATTTGCTGTAACCAAATACAACTCGGTTGTAGACGACGCCAGCACCAGTACCAGCACCAGTACCAGTACCAGTAGACAGCGCCAATTCATTCTAGTGTGTCCAGGACCCACTCCCAGTAGCAGATCAGACACAAGCGGTGGTTGCACTGAGCACAATAGCGGTCTCCCACTCGAGTGCGGCGGTTGATGTTCTCGCACTGGCAGCACACCCACACCATGTTTCTGTCGCGGGGCTTCATAGTCGTCGTCGCAGTGGTATCTGTTTGAAAAAGAGATGGAGTATATTCTACGTCGTTTCCATTTGATTTGGAATGATTGGAACAGTTAAATATTGAGTTATGCTATAGTGAAAAATCTGGCTGGCGGGCCGACAGAAGGCATAGGGGGTGCAAGTTATCCACTAGAGGGTGCAGCACATTTAGTCGTACATTCGCTGAAAAACAACAACAAAAAAAAAAAAAAAAAAAAAAAAAAAATTAAGAAAAAACATAAAGTAAAATCAAATAAACGAAACTCAGGCAGTGAATGTCAAATAGCCGGATTACTGCTCCACTGGAGCATCTCTAGCCATTCAATAACCGCCCCCTGTCGCTGCTATGGAGACGCTCAACTACCAATACTCGCTTCTCCACTACACCGTCTTCAACCAGCCCTTGGCCCAGGCTTGCGCTGGGGCTCTCGCCGAGCAAGCCGCTTCCAAGAACATCAACCTTGGGCTTCCCAACAGCAGGCTCTGTTCCCACTGCAGCAGTGTGTTTGTTCCCGGCTGGAACGTCCTGGTGAGAATAAGGTATACTGGTGGTAGCAAAAAGAGGAAGAAAAAAAAACACATACATACGACAGCAGGCAAGCAGGAGAATAGCAAACGCCAAAGAGTGCTCGTGTATACCTGCTTGGTGTGCCACCACAGAACGCAGTTTGCCAATTTGATCCAGGAGAATCAAATCAGTAACATGCTCAATCCGAACGCTGAGGTCTCTAAAAACACCAAAGTAGCCACAAAGACCGCAAAGACCACTACAACAACTAGAACTGTAGCGACATTTACAAGTACTGCAGCCGGGAACAAGAGTAAAGCTGGACTGGTGGGTGCAGACGGCAAGATCACCAAGGGCCAGCAAAAAAAGAAAAAGAAGAATCTTCTGTTCACCAAGAAAGAAGTTCCCAAGAAGAAAGAGAGCTTGTCGTTGCTTGACTTCATGAGCCAGGATTGACCAGACGTTGGTTAACACCAAGTTGTTTTGTGTATAGCTGTGTACGACTAGTGTACTATATGTTACAAAGACCGCCGATGGGATAATCCCCTGCTAAATGGGAAACTACACTGCTCACTCGCGGTTCAATGTATATCCAAATCCCTTACGGAACGCAACACATCACATGATGATCTTGAAATATTTGAGCTGATGACGTTTAAAACGGTAAACAAAAAACGAAGCAAAATTCATCAAAACATCCTAGAGAACCAGCAATAGCAGCAAAGTATACCGCCGGAAATCTATGAGCAACCTAGGTAAGTAAGTTGGTATTCCGCTTCTTGTGCCCAATGTCCACATTTCGTCAAAGCATCTTTTTTTTTTCTCTTTTTTCTAACACCCCGCAGTCGAACTACCCTCCACCTCCAAGGACTTGATCTCCGCCGTTGCCTTTAACTCCACCAATACCCTATTGCTAACCGCATCCTGGAATGGCTACCTCACCATTTACAACGTCGCTAAATCCCTAGCGAACCATGAACGGATCCTAGACCAAGCATACATGGATATGAACAATAAGGAAAATTTTGACATGTCAATGGCTGCACAACTGGACAAGTCCGCGATAGTCGCAGAAATCGATACCGGATCATATATCGTTGACGCAGTATGGCATCCCACGTTGAGTAAGGTGGTTTATACTGCTAACGGGGATGGTTGTGTTTATCGAATAGATCTAAATGTGCAAGACAGGGTATTGAATTTACCAAGTTCGCCAGACAAAACACAGAATCAGCAAGCTACAGCCGCGGTGACAAAGATCGGTATTGAATGCAGTTTAGCCATTCAGTCCCTAGTTTGCATTGTCGAACGTGACTTAATAGTAGCAATTTCATGGGACAAGACTCTTCAATATATAAGTATGCAATCTGGTGAAGCGGTGAAGATTGTGAGGTTACCGTTGAAAGCATTTGCAATGGATGCTAATCAGAAATTCGTCATTGTCACGCTAGCCAAAAATATGATACATTTGTACAAATTTGATGACGATAGTCACGGGTATGACGGTGCAGCTAGTCTAGAGAATCCAGTTCAGCAACGGGAATCAGGATTAAAATTTCAAGCAAAAGAGATAAAGTTGTCTCCTTTAGCTGCCAATGCCGATGTCGATAGTGACGAATTCTTCTTATATTCATCATATGAAGGCCGGATCATTGTGGACTATATTGATCCCCTGCCTCAGACGCAAGAAAAAAAGTTTGCCTTCAAATGTCATAGAGTTACTACTAAAGACTCTGTGGATTTAGTTTATCCTATAAATTCAATCAAATTAGTAGAGGATTACCAAAGCAACCATTACTTGTTATACACAGCAGGGTCAGATGGGGTTATTAATTTATGGGATTTGAACAAAAAGAAAAAGTTGAAAAAATTGAAAAAGTTTGATATGCCTGTGTTGAAAATTAGTACTACTAATGAGCATCCGGCGGGCAGTGGTGGTGGTCAGCCAAGCATGGAGAATGGAAACGGTAATGGTAAGATGCTTGCTATTGTGGTGGGAGATGATCAGTTTAAAAATAATCGCTACTTGGAATCGGAGAGCAAAAGAAATGTGCAGGAGTTTAATTGCAAGATTTATTTGAAGATGTTAAAGTGAGGCGTGTTTAGTTTAATGGCTTATGGCTCAACTCATTAATAGTTGTGATTTTTATATTATTTTATATAAAGTAAACTAAAATGAAATAAAATGAAATAAAATGAAATAAAATGAAATAAAATGAAATAAAATGAAATAAAATGTGTAAGTGATGCGCAAACGCATCATGCTTACTGGAACGTAATTAAGTCCACTACCACTACCACGAAAGGTCCACCCTTGCCTCCAATCCACCCTAAAGAGTCTAAAACTTATCAGATAAATGCTTAATTTAGGTACAGATTTAGATCTATGTGATAAAACATTATGCAATGTTAACTCAGAACTCATAATTATTGTATTAAAATGCTTTCTATTCCAAATATAGTAAATAGTAAAATATGCTGGACTGAGCTGTGTAAAAACTTTAGTCAGGCCAATAGAAACAAATATTGGCCTTTGAATGGTAGCGAAATGTGAATTGATGTAACAGATGTACAATTTTATAGATAATTCTTATGTAGTACAACATGTTAGAAAATCGGAGAATATATAGTAAAAGATATCGCAAGTCTTGATCCTGTTCCTGAGACCTCAAACTCAATGTTCGTCACTCATAAACTTATCTATATGATATCTTTACTATAGTTCGGTTGTTATTGCATTTTTTCCCCCCACTCAAGACTGATTTATTAACAATATTTACAAATGATAGAAAATAAAGTCTTATAAACTCATCTATATAGCATATAAAGTATAGTCCAACTGGTATCATATAAGTTTTATGTAAATAAAACCCTCGTTAGTTTTGTCAATTCAGTAATTTTACCAGAGTTGAGATATATCAGGAGGAGAACATGATTTTTCTGATTATTATTTTAGTTTTAGTAATATTTTGTCGTTATTATCAAAACGTTTTGTTGATATCGACAGGTAAAAATAAAGAGTTCCGCTTCAGTACCATCTTCCGGTGTTATCTAATTCATAAATGCGTTGATGTAGTAAATAAGTGTAGTAATCGGAACACTTTTCCAATTGAAGTCCTTGTCGTGCCGTATGCAAGAGTATTTTTCCTGAACTATTAGGTAGCTGTCAGTCTGAAAATCGCTGGTATCACTGGATGAGAGGATGAGGCTGTCCCAGCTCGGTTCTTTATATGTAGTTTTTTCAATAAGGCTTTTGCTCCAAGGCATTTGATCAAAAAATGCCCCATTTGTTTGTTGGTAACGTCCTCACACGAACATTGCTTATGTCGTTTGTGTAACAAATCTTCAGAGCACCACATACTTCCCTCACCTTGGAATTTAAACTTTTCGGCTCTGTGGTGAAATGTGTAGATATTCTCAAAGCAACCAGGAGGTTGAAATGGCTGGACATTCTTTTTCAATGATCTTCTTAAACAGTGCCAACTGGCTTGAGAATAGTAATTTATCTTGTTTCTCGCGCACTTGTGCACTACCGTTTCTGGATCTGAAGTCGAAGACTTCTTTGATAATAAACTTTTTTCTCAGAAACGTCACTTCGACTGCCTCTGCTATGTATGATGAACGCTGAAGCTCAAGGTGCCGGGATTTCGTTTGTTAGGGACTACTTGTTTCAAAAGACTTATTATGTTCATTTCTGTGTTCGTAAAGGTAAAGCACTGTGCTGGATTTTCTGCCAGTAAAGTTAACAAAAGATCGATTTATAATCAAGACTTAAAAATGTGATACAACTACAACAACTTTTTGAAAAAATATTGTTGTGTTTAGAAGAGGGTTAGTTTTCTACTAAGTATTTTAAACACGTTTGTTATGGTTATCGATGGGTATATCGGCTTATCCTTTATTCCCCCCATAGCTATATACACAAGTTAAAAGGAACACGTCGCCGACCTTTATACAAGATTTTCGACAACTTCAAGGCACCTTCTGACGGTTGTGAATACAGACTGATCAGGAATGCGAACACAACAAAGGAAAATGTTCGCAACAAATATAGAGAATCCGATATAGTGTAATGGCTAGCACGGTGCCCTCTCATTGATGTATTTGTGTTTGGGCTCGGCACAAATCCGGGTTCGATTCCCGGTATCGGAGTTTTTTTGCTGTTCTTTGCTATTTCTGGTTGCTATTGCAGGTTGTTCATGTAGTACGCAAAGTCTTGTGACTAAGAGACAAATCGAGAATTTTTTTTTCTTTCTGTTAATGGAACAAAATTCGCTCGAGCGCCTTCCTCTTTTGCTTCGCTCATCTGGAGACATTTTCTTCTTTGTTGCCTCCGGCTGCTTTTTATTTGCTCCTGCTGCTGTTGGTTGATCTATCTTTTCTTATCTTCTCTTCAGAACTACTTGGTTGTTTTTTCACTTCTCTGTTCGTCACCTTCTGCATTCCCTTTACTTCTTTCTTTTTCATCAGTTGTTTATTCCCCAAGTTTTTACCATGTCTGTTTTGTTCTAAGTCGCCTGTCTTTTGATCTGCTGGAGAATTTTCCCCATACACTTTTGTATATTTCTACTACTCAGACCATTTGCAAATCATACAAACTACAAAAACAACAATAACAACTTCCCTTTGCTTCTGGAAAGCGAATCATTGAAAAGCATAAACACTCAACTTGTTGCTTTCAATTCTTGATATTATCGATACTTTTGACTTGTGCAAATTTCAACCTTTGTTCCAATACTTTTTGAACCTTGTTTTGAATTTGACACTCAAAAATGCCTAAGGCATCCGCTTCGCAAATCAGCGAAAAAGATGTCTCGCCTCCAGACACTCAGCATGAAAAACAAGAAGATGTCAAAGGCGATAGGTTGAATTCTACTACTACTACTACTAGTAACATCAACTACAATGATACCAGCAACGAAAAAGAAATAAGATCCAATCCTAAAACAAGATCTGGTCAAATCAGGTCGTTAACCGGTGTTACCTCTTCTTCCGATGATGATGACTGTTTATTGATTTCCAATGCCATCACTATAATCAACTCCTGCTATCACTACATTGAAACGGAAAATATTGAAGCCCTTGCCCTTATAGCTAGGCAAAAAGGGTTGCCCCCGTTTTTACGTTACAGAATTTGGCCAATTTTACTTAAAAAGCATCCATTTGTGTTGAAGCCGTATATTAACCCTAACTTTGATGAGGATGATGATGGAGAACAGGAAGAAGAAGAAGAAGAAAAGAAAGAAGAAGAGAAAGAAGAAAAGAAAGAAGAAAAGAAAGAAGAGCAAGAACAAGAAGAAGAAGAACAAGAAGAAGAACAAGAAGAACAAGAAGAACAAGAAGAACAAGAAGAACAAGAAGAAGAAGAAGAAGAAGAAGAAGAAGAAGAAGATGATGATGTGGTGATTGATGATTTGACCTATAATAAAGAAACTACAGCTAACGGTATTGGGAAAAATGCAAATGGATCTAATACAAAGCTGGATCAAAATAACAATCCTAGTAGCTCTGCTTCTCATAAATCCTCAGAAAAGAGAAAAAGAGAACGTGAAGAAGGGAAGCTTATCCCAATAAAGCAAATCAGAAATGATTTGAAGAGATACTTTAGAAAAAACTTCCAAGTTAGTATACCTCAGGAAAACAACTCTACCAAAGTGACCAAAAACATTAGCAACAACATCAGTAACAACAATCCAATGAACGGTGAACTGGCTGCAAATACAACGGCTCATTCTAACATCAAAGTGCCTGCATCCAAGAAAAATGACAATGTGAATAGCCATCATGACAACCATGCAAATGATCCTTATTATCAACTCACTCCTATAGAAAAAAAAATCTTTAAAACTATTGAATATTCAATTGCCCGTTTTTTGAGAAAGTGGGGTAAGATTTTCAAATATGAGCCCGGTCTCACTTGGATTGCCCTTGGGTTGGCGGAATGGTATCCTCCATTGTTCAACAATAAACACTACATTGATATGAATGATATGAAAAAGTATGTGCTTTTGGGTAAAGACATGTCATTGGGGAAGTTTGAGAAAAAATATAAGCATAAGAATATAAGTCTGCCGAAAACTCCGTTTACTCCACATTCGTCAAATGCTGATGGCATGCCATGCGAACATAACGTTGGCAATGTGGATGATTCGGATACAAACTCTACTGTTTCTACATTTATTCTCGAGAATCTGAATCAATTACCACAACAAAGCTCAAGCCGGGACCATCAAGGTCAAGAAAAAATTTATTTCAATGATCCAAATTTGAGTGAAAATATGTGTATTATTGACCTTGATGAAGAGGCTAATATCTTTTATGACGGTTTTTTGCAGGATAACGAAAATTTTGACAAGTTTAATGCTCTGATGAGAAAATTGGATGACATGATTTCATTAAAGTATAAGCTATCATTCCCTGAAATTTATGAAAGAATTGTGTTGGTGATTTTGCATGCCTCTGAGCCTACTGAAGAAGAGTTGACGGAATTTGAAAATTTTTTGACAAAAAAAGAAAATAACATCTCATCTTTGACAGAACCTTCCCCAATTTTAGCTTCTCCGTCTTCTTCCGCATCAGCTGAATCAGAAATAAAAATATCATCATTGTCAACAACATCATCGCCACCACTATCATCATCAACGACAACGTCATCATCCACAACATCATCATCTTCTTCTTTATTATCATCAAGTCGTAGTACTAGTCCTCTGCATAAACATGGAAAGAAACATTCAACAAGCACAACAGTTTCTTTGCCGGTGCGGGGTGGTTCCATTGATGAGCGGCTTTCATTTTTCTTACACTTGTTGCGGAAATTACTTGGCGATTTGTCAAGTTTCATGAAAGAAGAAGGCATTTTGACTTCAAATTTCAATTTGATTAATAGTGGCGATGAATGGCTATTATGGTGGATCAAGTGGTGTGGTGCAAAAGTATTTAATAAAAGTGATCGAGGAAGATTATGGGATTCAATTCTTGGATGGAGAATGCCTCCAAGTGAACTAGTTTTCAAAAATAAAGTTGAATTATTTACTACTTCAAACCTAAGCGAATCCGAAAAGACAATTAAGAATGATGAAATTGCCAAAGAGTTGAAGACTCAAAAGGCAATTTTAAAACAACTTCAGCATATTGATGAGAAAATTATTGAAATATTGGGTCCAAATATCTATTGGGATGCAATTATTCAAACTAAAGATTCACATTTTATAAATTATATGAAAAGGTTACTAATTAATGAGAATCCAAATTTCAAAATTAGTCTATCTGATGCTTTCACACCAGTAGCTACCAACAATTTGACAAAAATTCCATATTCAATTATCAGCCCCCACATTGAATTAATCTTCATATATCTCGCCTTTCTAAAATCTCAAGAAAATCTCCTATTCGAACTAGATCAAGCAGAAATTCGTCAAGTTTTAAGTAATGGATTAATGATTTCAAAAGTAGGGGATCGTGGATCATCAATGACAAATAAGTTCGCCAAGAGACAAAAAGCAAGAGATTTGAAGAGCAATCATAAAAGTTATTTTACCTATTCTAGTCCCAGTGATTTCAATCAGGAGAAGTTTACAAAAAGTGATAATGCTGCTGCTATAACTAGTAATAATAATAGTAGTAATAATAAGAATTTGAAGAGTTTAAATACGGATTCAAGTAATGATGGGGGTGGTCAGGAACAAACAAAGATTATAGTTGATGAACAATCCTCTTTATTATCTCCAACAATTCTGATAGTTTCACCACAGTTGCAGCCACAGAAGCAGTTTCAATCTTTAGGAACAACTGCAACCACAGCACCAGCGCCAGGCAAGAATATGCAGACTAATACAGAGACTGGTGAAATCAGAAGCATTAGTCCCGTTAATGCATTAAATTTACAAAATCTTGATTTGAACAATCAATTATCAAACTCATCATCAATAACCGCAGCACCTGTAATTGTACCAACTTCATCAGCATCAGGTCAAAAAAATATTAAAAATGTTGAAAACGTTGCTAATTATGCTGAAGGTAACAACAGTTTCATTTCATTATCAGCCGATAATCAAAGATCAAGCAGCACTGATAATCTTAAGTTAAAACTTACTGCTGATAACGTGAATGAATTTTGCCAATCCAAATTCAAGGCTACTGAAGAACCCCAAGATAAATTCACATCTTGGTCTCGGGCAGCTATTAGTAATATTGATGAGAATGGCAGTGTTAGCAGTAGTGGTGATAGTAATTGTGCGCTATTTAAGGCTGAGAATAACAACAGCGGTAACAATGGTTACAATAGTAACAATAGTAACAATGGTATCGGAAGCAATGAAAAGTTACACAATGATAAGAAGGATCGTAGTTTACCATTAGTTATAGATAAAAATAATGATGATATTGAGGATATTATCATGAATAGCGGCGTGTTTTGGAGAAAGTGGATTCAATTTGAGTTGAAGGAGTGAATTTAGTTAACTATTATAATTGTTTTTGTTATCATTAATATCTAAAATCTAGAACTTTGAGCAATTGAGAGTTGTTCTTTGCTATATTTATGATAAAACTGTTCACTGGCTTTACTTCACTCGAGAGAATGATGCATAATTTTTGTGGAATTGGAAAAAGTTGAAGAATCTTCATTTTTTTTTTCGACTTTTACTTTGTATTTTACCAGTATTTTTTTTTTTTTTTTTTTTTTTTTTTTTTTTTTTTTTGTATAATTTTTGCTTTACACATTGTTTGTTATCATCTATTTTTAACTTTGCATTTTCATTCTTTTTATATCTCTTTTTTTTCTTATTGTAAATAATCTGCAATTGAAGTAATAATATAGAACGAAAAATAAAGATGTTGCACAATTATCCAATGTTTGCCAACTCATGATAACCAGCGATTTTGCTGCTATACTCGTGAATGATGGTACTGTTACATGAACCATGTTGAAAAATGATTGTAAAAATGTTCATGTGAATAGAAAAATAAGAGTATTGTGCGATGACCGCAATTGCAGGTAATTGAAATTAAAGCTAAAATAAACAATTTTTATTTAAAAACAAGACAGCAAAGTACTGTTAAAACAATATTATGGTACATAACATAATTATAGAATAATAAAAGAGAAGAAAAACATTAAAAATACTTGATCAATTGAAATTATACAAAAGTTATTCAAAATCAATCGTAAATTTGCCCCATTTCCCATCGCTCTTAAAAACAAAAAAAGTTCGTTCAAAAGTCTTTTGCCACGGAATGGCAACAAAATCAATGCTTTTATTTGATTCATGCAGCAGCAGCTGCTGCAGCACTAAAGTTTGGAACTCAGTTGACAATGCATCATCTTTGCTCCACTGTTTAGCCTTTTTTAAATATTTGTAGAATTCCAAAGTATTATCGTTGAACAAAACTATCAAAATTTGTGAAAATTTATCGATACTAACTTTTTTGATAATTTTTTTTGCAGAAGAACTGACTGTAAAGGAAATTTCTCCTTTTCTTAAATCCCAGATATTTACCTTTGAAGTTGGAGTTGAAGAAGCTGTTGTAGTCGAAGTAACAGTAGAGAGTAACCAGTAGCCATTATTGGCGTATGTCAAATTATTAACCACCGAGTCATTGTTGTTGCTGTTGTTGCCAGCTCCAGCATCTTGGAATGTGGTTAATTTGTCCCCAGTTTTCAAATCATAAATTATAATTAATCCATTACTTGTACCGATTGAAAGCAAACATCCATCCATGTGAAGATCAGCACTACTGTATTCGAAATTTGCACTTGCGTCCAAAGTAGATGTAAAGATGGTTTTGTTAGTGCTAACATCCACAAGGGCCCAAATTCCGTTAGTGAAGATTCGTATTAGGTAATTACTTAAGGATGGGTGAGATAGCAAAGTTACGATAGATGCTTGCGATTCTTGCTTTGGTAAAGTTATAAAAGGGATTTTGGTCGACGTGGAAGTTGGTACATTTTTTTGGGAAAGATCAATGTCAATGATAAAGGTGGAACCATCTTCAAAGCCAACGATTGGCTTGAAGTTTGGAGCGGCGATGTCACTGATATTGATAAAGCTTAAGTAAGTGAGAGGAGAACTTTTGTGTATGTTTGTAATTTTGATTTTGTTGATGAGCGAGTTTAATGGTAAGCTGAGAACAAATATATTTTGAGAGTTGCTAAGCAATAAAAGATCATTATTGAGGACTATGGAACTATGAGATATTTGATTTCTAGCAGGAACCAGCAAATCCTCAAAAAGAGTAAAGTCAAATAATGATCTCAAGTGAAGTTTATGTTTGATAGTATTCAATGTTGATTTGTTTTCCTTTAATTGTTTTTGATGAATGGTGTTCAAGAATTTATCAGCTTCTTTGATCGGCTGTAACAAATCAGTGGTTTTCTGTTCTTCAGCAGAAACTTCAGCTGCTGGTTGTTGCTGCTCCTGCGGCTGTTGTGTACCAACTTCGGTACCATTGGTGTCTACCTCCATTTCTTCTGATTGTGCTTGGAATGCATTACCGTTCTTGTTCGCGGATATTAACGTATTCTGTAGCTTTCTCACTGCTTCATCCCTTTCTTTTGCTAGTCTAGATATCACTCTTATACTAGCATCATAATGATACACAGAATTGGCTAAATCTTTTTGTAATTGATTGATTTTCTTTTTTAATTCAAAATTCTCTAAAACTATTGCATCCCATTCATTTTGAAAGATTGATAAAAGTGAAGGAATAGAGTTGAAACTTGGTGCTTTTGATGTGGTGTTTAACCCACTATTGGTTTTTACGACTATAAATTCATCTGGTGATAATGGCTCATCGGAGACTGGATCAGTTCCATTTTTTGCCACATAGTTTTCTAATGCTTTTCTATCAAAAATTAAGTTGCTTCTTGGTGATAGAACCGGGTCGGTTGTGGGCTCACCAGTGACTAGAAAGAGGTTAGTATAACTAATTCAGTTGCAACCATTTTTGTTCGAATGAGCCACTATAACGTTTGTAGAGCAAATTAGCCTGACGCCAGTTTAACAGTTTCGACTATCATAATTAGGAAAGATACATACTTGAACACTGCATGTTTGAATAATAATATTATAAATTTGAGTATATTTGCCAAGTTAGGACGGGGACTAGCCTGGTGCAATGAATGCTGAGCTGTAAAATGTGATGCGAACAGTCGAGCGATAGACAGAATGAGAAAAGGGAGAATGCTGGTGTGATAAAGGGAAGTTCTGGAGATGCTCGAGCAGCGATGTTGTGCTGAATCAGTTAAAATTTTATATTTTAATTTCGTTTTAATTTAATTTAATTTATTTTTTCTTGTTTTGTTTTGTCTCTGAGTGCGGCAATGGCTTACATAAGCGAGGAAAAGGAATGGAGTGCCCAACGCTTAGTATCAGGCTACTTACTGGACTTATCACAGAGCTATAGCTATGAGCTATAGGTAAAAAGGAATGTGAAATTTGGCTAGAAAAGCTTAGAACTGTATTTGAGCAGCCGCTGAATGTTTACGGTGCTAGTTAGTAATACAGAGAGTGAAGTAGATCTGGAATGATTTAGATTCCGTGAACCGTAGAGCAGTGCTAACAGTCTACCAGAAGACACTGGCATCGCGTCTACTGCTACTGCTACTGCCACTGATACTGCCATTGATACTGCTGATGTTCAGAAAAGTTTCTCTACTAATTACCATACCTTGTACAGCATCTAAAGCTCCTGCTGCTTCAAGTGTCTGATGCGATTAGAGTGTTTTGTGGTCGCTATATATCTGTCACCAGCCACTGTATCTCATAGCTCAACCACCAGCCACGCTTGCTCTCCCAACCGCAAACGAAAAACAAAATTGAGAAAAGGCCCCAGAGACTCAAGAGGCTTCTCTTCTGCCCCCCCTGAGCACTTTGTTTTATTCATCCAAACAACATTACTCACTCTGGCTCACCACACTCCACAAATACACACACACACATAAACAATGCTCGAGTCTTTGGTAGCGGGTTTGCTTAATCGAACGCTAGTATGTTACCACCCCAATTGGGTCTATCAGTTGCGCTAAACACACTTTCTCACGCTTCTAATACTAACAAATTGTTTGTAGGGAAACTATGTCGAGAACTTTGATCCAAAGCAGCTAAACATCGGTATATGGTCTGGCGATGTCACTTTGAAAAACTTAAAGCTAAAAAAAGAGTCCCTTGATAAGCTTGAGCTTCCTATTGATGTCAAGTATGGCTTTTTGGGCCAATTGACCTTACAGATACCTTGGTCCAATTTGCGAGGCAAACCGGTCAAGGTCATTATCGAAGATGCATACTTGTTAGCTTCCCCCATGCTAATCGAGGAATACGACGAAGAAAAAATTAAAGAACGAGAATTGGCTCTCAAAAGACAAAAGTTGCAAGAATTAGAAGTTCTCGAGGAAAACAAAACAAAACTTCAAAATTTGGATCCTAATGATGCACAGTCTAAAAAGCAAGAAAGCTTCACCGAGAGTTTATTGACTAAGATCGTTGATAATTTGCAAGTTACCATAAAAGACATCCATTTGAGATACGAAGATGCTTCTGTGTTCACTGACATTCCATATTCCTTGGGGATCACTTTGGATGAGCTATCTGCGGTATCCACTGACGGTTCCTGGGTGCCTAGTTTTGTGTCTCTTACCAATACTTTTGCAAGAAAGCTATTAACTTTAAAGTCCCTAAGCTGTTATTTCAACAATGAGTCTCCTTCATTGATTTCTGACTATGAGTCTATTAACGAACAAGAATTGATTGCCAAATTTAAGCTGCTTATAGCAAAAGAAGAAGGGACTAGCGGAAGCATCGCTGAGCAAGCAAAGCTACATATTTTCAAAAACCATAATTTTCTTTTGAAACCAGTTTCTGGTAATGGTAAAATTACAGTTAATAAACTAGGCACTACAGAAACGGATCCGCACATTTTATCTGAATTATTTTTTAAGGAGTTTGCAGTCAATTTGGATTCCGATCAGTACAGAAATATTTTAAATACTGCATCAAATTACAGATTTTACGCCAAAACATTCAAATTCAAAAAGTACAGACCAGCGAAATCAATTACTCCAAAAGAACATCCAAGGTTATGGTTCAAATATGTCGCTCATGTTGTTTTGAACGAAATTCATGAGAAAAATTACAAATGGTCTTGGGAATATATGAGAAATAGAAGAGATAATAGAAAGGCATATATCAAATTATTTAAACAAAGGTTAACGGCAGAACTGAAAAATATTGTTCCAAGTGCAGATACCCTCAATAGTTTGCAAGAATTAGAAGATAAAATATCTTATGAAGACATCAAATTCTACAGATCATTAGCAAGAACTCAGTTTCGTAAGGAAAAAGTGGAAATTCAAAATGCAATAGATAAAGAAGATGCAAAGCAAAAGGCAGAAAGTCAAGAATCAGAAGAGATAGCCAAAAAAGAGACCACAAAATCTTCCAACACTGCGACAACTACTACAACAAACAAGGGTTGGTTTGGTGGTTGGTGGAGCAGTACACCGGCTCTGACTGAAGGTTCTCGAGGTTCTTTACATGATGACAACAACACTGATAGCAATGCTTTAGTTATGACTGAAGAACAAAAGCAGGAACTATTTAGTGCAATAGAATTTGACGAACAACAAGTGCTAGCTGATGCTATAGATATACCTAAGGATAGAGTCAAATTGAAATTATTTGCATCTTTGGAGAAAGGTTCATTCAGAATAAGAGATAGAACATCAAATTTAGCAGAAATTATGTGGGAAGGTTGCAATTTCCAACTTTTTGAAAGACCTAATTCAGTTCTTAGTAAGTTCACTTTGCAGGAGTTCAAAGTGGAAGATAGTGATGATAGCTCATCATTATATAAGCATATTGTCAGTATCAAACCAATGCAGCAAAATTTACATAATCATGAAGCCCATATAGATTCATCTGATACCAATGATAAAGAACCATTTTTTCAAGTTTCATTTGAGTCAAACCCATTGGACGAAAGTGCTGATTCTAAATTGATGGCAAAATTGAAAAGTATGACTATTTTTTACCACACTGGATTTGTTGAAAAAATTGTCCATTTTTTCACACCTCCTAAACAACATCAAGATACTATAAGCGCTATAATGAATGCTGCCGAAGCGACAGTGGAAGGTTTAACCACGCAAACAAAATTGGGACTTCGTTATGCTTTAGAGGAACATAAAACAATCAATACCCAGCTTGATTTGCAGGCACCGTTAATTATTCTTCCCTTAGACCCCAAGGATTGGAAGTCTCCATGTGGTATCATAGATGCAGGTCATATAAGCGTTGTAAGTGATTTGATTGATAAAAACAAAGCAACAGAGTTGAAATCTAAACCACCTACAGAGTTTAGCGACGTTGATTGGTCTAAGTTGAACGAATTAATGTATGATAAATTCAATCTTCGCTTGCATGATGCACAACTTTTAATTGGGCCAACTATTAAATCGACCATTGAGCAACTACATAATAATGGCAATTCAATAACAAATGATAACGAAGCACCACCAGCATTGATCTTGAAAAATTTTAATACAGATTTTCTATTACAAATTTCTATATTGCCACAAGCTTATAATTTTACCAAAGTCAAAGTTTCTGGTGATGTGCCACAAATTGATGCAAAGATATCTGACTACCAGTATAAAGTTATGCTTCAATTATTAAAAAAGTTAATTCCTGAATTTGAGGATAAAAACGTCGAAACTGCAGAAAAGAGCAATGATGGGGAGACTGGTGATGATTCCCTTTTGGATGTTTTTCAAAATGCTCAAGGCGATAACGAGTTTAGTGATGCATTGTCTTTCATTGAAGAGAGCGACGAAGAGCAGGAAGATGATTTCGAACTCGATGATGATAATGCTAATGATGATAACAAGCGATTAGATCACTTTGAACTAGAGAGACCAAAATTGAAGAGTCAATCATCTGCATTGTCGACTACTAGTGATCCTTTACAAGAAAAGCAACATCAATTTGATTTCAACTTTAAGGTCAATGTATTCAAGTTGACCTTATATAAATGCATTGATTCACCTTTCAGGCCACCTGAAGCTATTATTGATTTAATTTGTGAAAATTTTGAAATGATTTTTGTGAAAACTCTTAAGGAAATTAATGTTGATTTGCTTTTATCTGATGTGAACTTTATCGACCGCGTTGAAAAAAGTGGTCCAGAAGAGTTTAAAAAAATCATTTCATCCAACAATTTCACTCAAAATGATGAAGAGATTTACGAACAACAGGGTGTGAAGAAGGATTTGGTGACTGTTAAATACAGAAGATCTCAAAGAATTGTTGAACTCAACAATGAGCCAATTGAACTCTATGATCAAGACATAAAACTCAATATTGCAGCCGTGAAGGCAGTAATTAACAGAAGAAGCTTACTTACTATCTATACTTACATTATGACAACATTTACCGATCCTAATGCAGAAGAAACACCAGCTGATTTACTTCGTCACAATACTGAAGAAGATACTGAGGCAGCACCTCAAATGATTAGTGTCACAATTGGTCTCGAGAGAATCATTTTAGTTTTGTTGGATGATCATGTTAAATTGGCTACGATGCAATTGAATACCGGTGATGTTAATGTTGTAGTGTTCCCGGAAAGATTAAAGGTACATTTTAAGTTGGGTGCATTAACGCTACATGATGAGATTAATGAAGGTTCTCCAAGAGATTCAATTTCAAGAAAATTAATCAGTATTGAAGGTGAAGATTTAGCCGAAGTGTTTTATGAAACCTATGATGCACAAACAAATACTAATTTGTTCAGTTCTAAAGTTGAGTTTAAGACAGGCTCAATGAGAATTAACTTAATCGAAGAGCCCCTTAAGAAAATCATGGGTTATATTATGAATTTTTTGCGTATGAAGTCCTTATTTGATTCAGCTAGAGATTCTAATTATAATAAAATTAGCCCAGCACAAATTGATGACAATAACAATAACAAAATGTCATATGACATTTTGATTAAAACGCCAATTATTGTCTTTCCAAAATTGGAAGGTACCAATTTACGCAATTATGATAATTTTACAGCATATTTGGGTGAGTTTAGAGCTAACAATATATTTGAGAAAATTGAAGAGAAAAATGGTGCTATTTTAAGTAAAATTATTGCTAGTCTTACGTCTACACAAGTGACATCTGATTTTTATTTTGATGGTAGAAAACAATTTTTGAACATAATCGATGGGATAGATATGACGTTTAAAATTGATAACGGATATGATAATCCAGCAGTCGATCCAGAAAGACCATCCTCCATCATTTCGGGTAAAATGTCAGATTCTGAAATCAAACTTACCGAGTACCAATTGCTGTATCTAATGCAGCTTATACAAACAGTTCCAGGGGTTCTTCAATATGAAATAGAATATGAGCTTTTGAAAAGAATAGAAGAGGATGCCATTCGCTCTTCAATTACTGTTTCTCCAGCCGGCATTAGCTCCTCGAATGAAAACAACAAGGGCTCAAAAGATTTGTTCCATACCAATGAAGAAGCCCAACCTGCGGACTTGGAGCATCCGAAGCTTGACTTCAAATTTCAAGTTGGTAAATTAGCCTTATCTATTTATAACGATACCAAAGAAGTTGTGGATGTTAATACAGTGAAGAAAAAACGGCTATCAAGATTTTCGTTAAATGACATAGGAGTTGATTTCCAAATGAAAGAGAACTCACATTATGTTTCCAATATTTATACGCGTTCATTCACAGTTGAGGACATTAGACTCAATAAGGACAACTTGTTTACAGAAATTATTCCAGAAGTGGATCATGACAATTATCAATTCATGTGTAAAGTTTATTCGGATGGGAAAATTGAAGATAAGCAGCTAACTTTTATGCTAACCGTGGACAGCCCAAAGATGATTCTTGCTCTTGATTACTTGTTTGCCTTGAAAGATTATGCTAACAAAGGTTTTGGACTCGGTGATAATCAAAAAGCCGAAGGTTTGGCAACTATCACAGAGGGTGACGAAGATGAAGAAGATGGAAAGGAAGAAGACAAAGACCAAGAAATCGGAGAATCTCATAAAGGATCTTCTGCTGTTCTCAAGCAATATAACCAATCGCAATCATCTAGCAAAATCTCATATACTATCAACATTATTGACTTTTCTGTCATTTTGTTGTCAGATCCAACTGCTATTGATACAGAAGCGATTGTATTAAAATTAGGCCAATTACTTGTGTCTAGTCAAAATACTGCAACATTAATGGCCAACAATGTCGGTCTGTTCTTGTGTCGTATGAACAATTTTGATAGCAGATTACGTATAATTGATGATTTTTCTGCTTCTTTTGCTTACGATGCGCATAATTCAACGCCAACAAAGTTATTATCAAACGTGCAAATTTCAATTGAGCCGTTAGTGTTGCGTTTATCTTTAAGCGATATTAGACTAGCTATTAATATCATCAATAGGGCATATGAATTGGCTGGCTATTCTGCGGAAGATATGGCGAAAGACACAGAGGAAGGAGATTCAGGATACACGGTTTTCACCAAAGAATTTAGAAAAAAATTGTCTAAAAGTTTTTATGCTTCATCTTTCCATTCAGACCATTCTAGTAAATCAAAAAAGTCTGATAGTTTACTTAAGCCAGAGACCGTCATCAAGGCTGAACTGTTGAATGCTGATTTCGAAGGATTGAGACTTGTTATTCTTGGTGATGTTCATGAATTACCGGTCATCGACATGAACGTCAAACAATTCAATGTGGTAGCTGAAAATTGGTCAACTAATCTCGATCTTAGTGCGCAAGTTCAGTCCTATGTCAACATCTTTAATTATGCAAGGTCGTCATGGGAACCGTTAGTTGAACCGTGGACTGTTGCATTTCACGTTTCCAAGATCTTGGATAAGGAAGGCGGTACTTTAAATGTTGATGTGATTTCTAGAGATATTGCAGAAGTAACCCTTTCGACTCGTACTATCACTTTGTTATCCCAGATGTATTCATTGGTATCAACCGATATTAATGTTGCACCACGTGGTTCTAATGCTCCTTACACGATTTTGAATCAAACCGGTTATGACATTAAGGTTTGGATTGACTCTGAAGATAAATCATCAAGATCTAATATTCGTACTATTAAGCAAAATGAAACAATTCCATGGCAATTTGAAGACTGGACCGAGATTCGTGAAAACTTGGATGTTGATAGCAATAAAGGTGCTATTGCTGTTGAATTAGTTGGATCACCATACAAGAATGTGGATTCGATATCTTTGATCGGTGAAGGTGAAGAGCTATTTATGATGAGCCCACCAATTCAGGGCGTTCATAATCGTCTTGCATGTTCTGTTGTATTAACCGAAGACAACGTGAAACAAATTGTTTTGAAATCTACCATAACTGTGAAAAATACCTCTGGTGTTGGTATACTTGTTGGAGTTGGTTTATCTTCTGATATGGGCGTCAATGAGGTTTATCCAATTGGTGCTGGTGAGTCTTTCGCATTGCCTATCGACCGTGTTTACAAAGAACCAGTTGCAGTCAAACCTGACATTTCTGGCTCTTCTTACAACTGGTCATCATCAAGAATTCATTGGAAGACTCTTTATGACCAGTCTGCTTCTTTGGAATGTACTGCGGCTGGTAACAGAGAAGATTCATCATTTTATTTCCAAGTTGATGCTAAAAAGTATCCTGACAGTGTAAGAAGAATATACCCACATCTTGAAATTATTATTTCTTCACCATTGCAAATCGAGAATTTGTTGCCTTATGATATGAAGTACCGTATTTATGACAAAACTATTAGAAGATCATGGATTGTTACACTTAAAAAGGGAACATCATCTAATATTCACTTTGTTAATTTAGCTCACTTACTTCTTTTGAGTGTTGAACCATTGAATTGTGGTTTTGGAAAGAGTGAATTTGCCATTATTAACTCTTCTACAGACAGTGATTTCCCAATTGATAATAGATTAGATTTGATGCATGAGGATAAGCAAAAACTTAGATTGAATATTGCTTATAGCAGAAGCAATGAAGCTGGTGTTGGTATCAAAGTATCTATTTACTCTCCTTACATTATCTTGAATAGAACGGGTCAGAATTTAGTCTTGGGAGAAAAATATAATGCTTTGCATTCCATTGCAACTTCAAACTTGGATGATCCAAACAAGATGAAATCGTCTCAGCCAAAGATGTTTTCGTTTGAAAATGATGGCGATAGAAAAAATAGAGCATTTTTAAATGTTGCGGATTCTCAATGGAGTAGAGAAATTAGTTTAGATGCAATTGGCCAATTTTTTAATCTTTCTATGCCAGTGAAGGATAAACGTTCCGAAATCAATGTCGGAGTTGACATTAAAGAGGGCGAAGGTAAATATTTGAATACTAAAGTGGTGACCATTTCGCCAAGATTTATTATTACAAATAACCTCTCGCATGAGCTCAACATCAATGAAATTGGATCGTCTAATATATTGAGCATAAAACCAGGAGAATCGTTGCCATTATTACAAACTTGTTCAGGAGAAGATAAGGAATTAAAGATTAGATACTTGGGCGGTAATTCTCAATGGTCATCTCCATTTAGTATTAAAGATATTGGCGAGGTATTCCTCAAAATATTAAAACAAAACACTGGGCATGTTCTTTTAAAAGTTGTTGTGTTATTGGAGAATGCCACTTTGTTTGTGCGCATACAAGATGCTCAAGGTCGTTGGCCATACTCTATTAGAAATTTCAGTAATACGGAGTTTGTTTTCTACCAAAGTAATCCATATATTGATGAAAGTGGGGCTCCTGTTAAGAAAGATAATCATTTTAAACCTATCTTTTACAAAATTCCTCCTAAGAGCGTTATGCCTTACGCATGGGACTATCCTGCTGGGATTGTCAAAGAGCTTGTTTTGAGATCTCATGGTAAAGACAGAAGTATTCAGCTTGCAGAAATAGGTAATCTTGGTGTCATGCATCTTCCACAATTCAAAAATTTATCTAGCTCTGCAGTTGATATCAATATTGTTGCTGATGGCCCAACTCAAGCTTTAGTCATTAGTGATTCGGACCCAACAAACATTTACAAAACAGGATCGAGATCTAGTTCTAGTATTGCTCTTGAAACTAGAAGTAAGATTGAAGCAGCTGAAGATGAGCATTATTCTATGCGTGTTGCAATAAATTTTAAAGGGTTAGGTTTATCACTCATAAACAATAAGCTTCAAGAGTTGTGCTATATCACATTCAGGGGCCTAGAAGTGAAGTACAATGAATCTGAACTCTATCAGACAATAATTTGGAATTTAAAGTGGGTGCAAGTCGATAATCAATTGTTTGGCGGAATGTTTCCAATTGTCATTTATCCATCAGTGGTTCCGCAAACTAGCCAAGAGGTTGAAGTTCATCCTACTTTTCACTTCTCCATCAGTAGAGTGAAGGATGATAGTCATGGTGTTTTGTATGTGAAATATGCAACGCTATTGCTTCAGGAGATTACCATTGATATTGATGAAGACTTCTTATTTGCCATATTAGAATTCTCAAAGATTCCATTAGGCAAAAAAGAGGAAAAGAGAGAAGTTTTGTGCGAAGAAGTAATAGAGATTCCGAAACCTTCCACTGCGGTTGTCGGCCAAGATATCTATTTTGAAGCTCTACATTTGCAACCAACACAGATAAATCTTTCTTTTGTTAGAACTGAAAGGGTCAATGCTGCAAGCAACAAAACAGATTCTCAAAATGCACTAATGTTCTTTTTGAATGTGTTGACGATGGCCATTGGAAATGTTAATGATGCTCCTATAAAATTGAACGCACTATTCATTGAGAATATTAGAGTTCCAATTCCTATACTTTTGCATTCTATTCAAACTCACTACAGTCAAGACTTCTTTTTTCAGTTGCATAAAGTTTTAGGGTCAGCCGATTTCTTGGGGAATCCTGTTGGGTTATTCAACAATCTTAGTTCCGGTGTCATGGATATATTCTATGAGCCATATCAAGGGTTAATTATGAATGACAGACCACAAGAACTCGGAATTAGTATCGCAAAAGGTGGCTTAAGTTTCTTGAAAAAGTCTGTATTTGGGGTTTCTGATAGTGTTGCAAGGTTTACAGGATCTGTGGCTAAAGGTCTATCTTTGGCAACTTTGGACAAAAGTTATCAAGAAAGAAGACGTTACAATTTACGCAGAAATAAACCTAACCATGCGCTTGTTGGCTTTAGATCAGGTGCAACTTCTTTTGTTGAATCTATTTCTAGTGGCGTCAGTGGTATTGCTTTGGCACCAATTGAAGGTGCATCATCAGAAGGAACATCCGGGTTTTTCAAAGGTATCGGAAAAGGTATTATAGGGTTGCCTACTAAAGCTGCGATTGGTGTGTTTGATTTGACATCTAATATTAGTGAAGGCATCCGTAATACAACTACAGTGTTTGACAACAATGCTTTGGATAAGGTTAGGCTACCTCGTGTTGTGGGACACGACGGCATTGTGAGAAGTTATTCTATTGAAGAAGCCCAGGGACAATATTGGTTGAAGACTATTAATGGAGGAGAGTTTTCGGCTACTGAGAGATATTTGGCTCATATGGTGCTTCCGGGGGGCGAACTTGTATTTATGATCACTTTTAAGAGTATTATGTTGATTTCAATCACCAAATTAGAAGCTCGTTGGCAAATTAGTTATGAGGAAATTAAGTCAATTGTTTTGGAAAAAACTGGCATTAAGATTGGTTTGTTTGATAATAGACCTGGACCATTCATTCCAATTCCTGATTTGCGTTCGAAAAAATTCCTTTATAATAGAATTGCCATTGCTGTTAATCAATATAACCGTCATTGTCAATCTGTTCTATAAT
Source organism: Saccharomycopsis fibuligera x Saccharomycopsis cf. fibuligera (assembly GCA_001936135.1). Classification (NCBI taxonomy): domain Eukaryota; kingdom Fungi; phylum Ascomycota; class Saccharomycetes; order Ascoideales; family Saccharomycopsidaceae; genus Saccharomycopsis; species Saccharomycopsis fibuligera x Saccharomycopsis cf. fibuligera. Next base: position 2,160,633 of record CP012817.1, on the reverse strand, counting down.
TGAGTCAGCGTGAATTTTTGGTGTACAAAATTTCTTTGTTGCTGCCACATTTTTCCTTTTTTTAAATTTTTTTTTCGATTTTTCACTTAATGTTGTCAATTTATTTTCTTAGAGTATTGCTATATATTGGAAGCTGACGTTTTTTCATCTCATGTATATTTTTCCCATTATCTTGACCTCTACACTTTTATTTAGAGGCTTTACATTTTTGACTATAAAGGAATTTATTTGATTTTTTTAGTTACAATCTCATGAACTTGTAGACCCATCATGTCATTAATAATAATGTCGTTGAATCATAAATTATTATATACATTTGAAAAGCTATAGAACCTATATACAGAGATAGATACAGAGACAGATACAGAAATCATCTAAAGTTATCTTTGAAAGACAGAACTCGCATAAATTCGAGACCTCAAAAACAAATTAACCTAGATAGTGATACATGAGGGAGTCTTAGCACCTTGTCTGTGTGTATAAGCCAGCTATAAGCACTTTAGCTTTATATATTGAGAGTAGTCGTCCATGTTAAACATTGAAATTGCAGCTACTAATAAAATAGTGTTATTTACGAGTTTGATATTATATGATCCTTTACAGCTTTGTGCACTTTGAGAGATAAGGTATTAATCAGGGACCAAGAAATGTAGAGTTATATCTCCATGTGTTTTCCGTGGAGTCTCGGTGGTCCTTCTTTTGATATATCTCTATATATGTTGTTTGTCAGCATATCGATAGAAATGAAAGGACGAGATTTAAATTTTTGCTTCTTTTGCTTTTGCAAGGAAGTTTCCTATTCGTTTGAACAATGCAATAAAAAACATTATAAGCGGAGGAGCTAGGTTAAAGGCACGACATACATGGTGTACGGGTTAAGTTGTTGTGTAAGGATGCCTTGGTAATTTTTAGTTCGAGATAGGCACGTTTTAAGTCTTACACGCCCGAATTTGGAATTCGGGCTTGGGGTAATATACCTGGAGAAGCAACAAACTGAACGCTATTATGTTTTGCTTTAGCAAAACAGCAAAAACAACTGTCTATTTCAGATATTTCAATCGGTACCAATCGAGAAGATCCTTTGCATCATCCAAATCATGGCAAAATAAATTAAATATTGCGTTTTTCGGTTCAGATGAGTTCAGCATCAAAAGTTTCAAATCATTAATTGACCTTCAATCTAATAATGCAGAATTAATTTCTAATGTGGATCTTATTGCAAGGCCAGCAAAGTTTTCTGGAAGAGGGCTTACTACATCAGTAGATGTGCCTATTGTTAAAGTTGCTGAACAATTAGGTACAAATATCATTAGAGCAGAAACTAAACAAGAAATCAATGACCTACAACAAAATCAGTATGATGTTGCAATTGCGGTCTCTTATGGTAAGTTGATACCGGCTGATTTTATTAAAAGCTTAAAATATTGTGGGTTGAACGTGCACCCTTCCTTGTTGCCAAAATATTCAGGAGCTTCACCTCTTCAATATGCACTACTAAATAATGATGCAACAACTGGGGTCACGGTGCAAACTTTACATCCTACCAAGTTTGACCAAGGAAAAATTGTGTTACAATCAGATGAAATATCTCTTGATAAACAAGAGACCTTTGATAGTTTGAGAAATAAACTTGCAGTTGTTGGAAGTGACTTGTTAGTGAAGGTGTTACAGGGCGGCCTTTATAAGAACGTGCAACAACTTCCGGTGCAGCAACTGAAATACGATTACTCATATGCTAGTAAAATTAGCCCCTCAATGAAGGAAATTCACTGGAACGAATACGGTAAGGATCAGCTTGTTAGAAGAATAAATGTCTTAGGGCCTTTATACTCATTTAAGGAAATAAATCTCAAGAAGAAGAAAAAGCAACAACAGGGGTATAGAAGAGTAATTTTGTACAATATAAAAGCCGAAGATCAAGGTGTTGAAACATTGACTCAAAATGGAGAGTTTCAGTTAGGTGAAGATAAGCAGAAAGTTATCATTAAAGTAAATGATGGTTTTGTGTCTTGTGACAAATTCAAATTCGAATGTTTTGGTGAAGAGGATGCTGAGGTATTCATGTCTAAATTGAAGAAAAAGGCTGGTGACACGCCGAATGTGTTTACAAGTAAAAAGGATTTGTGAAGAATTTGACTAAAAAATAACCATAATATAACACACAAATACAATATCAAAAATAAGTATATAAGTCCGACAAAGAAAGTTAACCTGTAAAATAGACAATAAAATAAACTAACAACATAAAAGTACAATGAATAAGCACGAAGCACGATAGTAAAAAACCAAATTTAAGGAAGCAGAAAAGGGAAAGAAAAAATACCTTAGCTTAATCTTCGGTTGTAAAATTATTTTTGAATTTTTCCGGATTAAATCTTTGCAAATCATTTTGCATGCTAGTCTGGGTTTGTTGACAAGTGTTTTTGAGGTCATCAAAAGCCCGAAAAAGTTCGTCAAATTTTTTCATTTTTGTGCTTTCGACGTTGGCCTTCCTTGACGAAGGGCTTTGTGAAGGGCTTGGATGGAAGTCACCATTTTTTGTGCCCAAAGTGAGGCTGTTTTCTTTATCTTTCTCGGCTAGATCTTTCAAGCTCCTAGGGCTTGCTTTGTATGGAGAAGTAGGATCAACTGTGGAATTTTTTCTTGGTGATTTGATTGGTGCTAAAGTGGTAAAATTAACAGTTTTGCTTCGTTTTAAATTTATTTCAAGTTTTTTGTTTTTAATTTGTAACACTTTTTTAACATCCTCGTCAGCATCGTTGTTATCTTGGTGATAACTATCATTAAATATAGGCCCTATAATCGAGTTTAGACTGTTATTGAGTTCCATATTTTCTGCTCTTAGCCTATTAATTTCGTTGATAAGTATCCTGTTTTTACTTTCTTCTTCTATGAGTTTTTCATCATAATATTCAAGATATTTTTTGTAGTTATTGCTTATTTTATGCTGAGTGGCTTGAATAATCTCCTTTTCTTTCTCTGCTTTTTGGCTTATTGACTTTTTGGAAAGTTCAGCTTCAAGCTGCTTAATTTTATTCTGCATATAATGTAGCTTGTTGGAAAGTTCATCGTTTAATTTAGAAGCTTCGTCTTTATTAATTTTTGCATCTGTTTTTATTTTTTTTGCATTACTTGCATACCATAATGTTGATAAAGTTTCTTCATAATCACAAGGTGATATGCAAGCGATCATTGCTGTTTTAGAGTTTCCCCCAAGGGATTCTTTCAAAATCCAGGTGAGTGTAGAGTCCCTGTAGGGAATTAATGACTTTTCGGGTTTTTCTGATACTTGATTGGTATTGGCTTTTGCTAAGGCATTTATAACCCTTCCTAAGCATGTCAAAGATTTGTTTATAGTTGATCCTTCTTTTAATCGTTGCCCCACAGCTCCCGTTGAGCTTTGTCTTTCAGAGCCAGCTAAATCAATGAGCCTTAGAGTTGACTTTTTCACATTTTGCACTTTGCCTGTTAAAATGTCTGAATACTCTATCTGTTTAACAGAAATTGTGAATATAGCGTGTGATCTGGAAGATGAAAGGTTCATTTTAGTGGCTGCAGTTTTTCTGTTGGAATTCCCAATTTCAAAGTATTTGGCAACTTCATCATAGTCTTTCACGGGGAACTCGACTAGATTTTCGACATATGGCCCATACTCTGGTGACTCTCTAACTTTCAATTTCTGTAAACTTTCTTTTACTGTTCCCGTACTGATAGTGGATCTCCGAGACTGCAGTGACTTTGACTGTAGACTTTCCGACTGTAGTTCAGGTGTATTCAACAAATCGTATACATATTCATTATAAATTTCAAAATATGATATTTTGACGGTAACTGTGATCTGTTTTTCGTTTAAAAGTTTTTCTGATCTCTGGAACAACTCTCTGCAGATTCGTGGTATAAGACCCGGGTTATCGTTAGATCCCATCATTGTATATGATTTGCCTGATCCTGTTTGCCCATATGCAAAAACACAAGTATTGTATCCATCCAAAGTATGATAAAGGTATTCTCTGCCGACTGTTTCATAAGTTTCTTGTTGATCTACAAACAATTTGTCATTCGGATCAAAAGAAGATAAGGAATGATCAAACTTGAAAACTTTGGGCTGATTGCTCATTGAACGCCGAGAAAACGTGGTACTTCTCCTGTAGCTTTGCTTATCTGCCAATATATCTTGATTTGGCGGTGCATCAAGCTGAGTTATCTGGCGATCTGGGTCCATTGACACTAGATTTGGTTGCTTGGAGCTCTTCTCTTTGGCGGTAAACGGTCTCACCCGCACAGAAACCTTGATATTGGTGCTGTCATTTTCGAACGCTTTAAGTTTTTTTGGCCCCGAGGGGCTCGGCCATTGCTCCTTAGAAGGACTCGCCGGTCTTTTGCTCATAGTTGACGATTTTCTTGCGGCCTGTTGTACACCCTCTGATAGTAAGTACTTCGATGACGGTGATGCTGATAATAATTTGTAGATGTAAACAAACTGCGATGTAAACATGTAAACAAAGACGGTGCTCGCAACGCAACGAAGATTTTTCTTTGCTCAAAACAAAAAAAAAAAAAAAAAAAAAAGAAAAAACATAAAAAGTGCGAGAATAAATTTCAGTACAAAGCAGGTCAAGCAAATATCTTTCTTTCTCAGATATATCTGTTTTATATCACTACAACTACATCTAAAATTTATTGCACAATGGCTGAATCTACCCGTTTATTTGTCAAGCACTTGAACTTTGACACCACCAAAGAAGACCTTGAGGAACTTTTCTCCCCAATTGGTCCTTTAACTGATGCCAGAGTCATGGGTGGCGTTGCTTTTGTTGAATACCAGAACCGTGAAGATGCTGAAAAAGCTGTCGAAGAACTTAATGGTACTACTTTGAAAGAATTCCAAATTGGCGTTGATTTCCAAAGGGAAAATAATGAAAATGGCGAACCTGAACGTGTCCCAAGAGGTACTTATAGAATCAAGTTGAACAACTTGCCAGAAGGAACACAATGGCAAGAATTGAAAGACTTAGCTAGAGATGTTGCCGAAGTTACTGCTAACTTCACCAACGTCCACTATGAAGACAACAGCGGGTATGTATTTTTGAAAAAGTTAGAAAGTCTTCAATGAAATTTGGGAGTTAAAATTACTAACATTAACATTTTTAGTCTTATTGAAGTGAATTCTAAACAAGATTTGGAAAAAGCTATTGAAAAGCTCAATGGCCATGATTACAATGGTACTGCTCTTGAAGCTTTCGAAGACACCACTCCCTTTGTTCCACCAAGAAGAGGCGGCATGAGAGGTGGCTTTAGAGGTGGTAGAGGTGACTTCAGAGGTGGCAGAGGCGGTTACAGAGGTGGTTACAGAGACGACTTCAGAGGTGGTTTCCGTGGTGGTAGAGGTGACTTTAGAGGTGGTAGAGGCGGCTTTAGAGGCGGCAGAGGCGATTTCAGAGGTGGCTTCCGTGGTGGTAGAGGTGACTACAGAGGTAGAGGTGACTTCAGAGGTGGTAGAGGCGGTTATAGAGGAGGTGATAGTTATAGATCTTCCCGTGATGACCGTGACGGTGGTGACCGTGGTCAATCTCCAAGACGTGAAGAGCAAAACTGGTAAACGTTTTAATGCCCAATATATTGGAAGTGGATAACCGTTTTTAACAGTTTTGTATATTAGTGTTTAACCAACAAAAAAATGAGAAAATGGTTGAATTTTTCTATTATGCATGGGAAACCTCAAATTATAAATGTTGCTCATGATTTTGGAAGAAGGATGCAGAAACTCGATTTTTTATTTTATTTTTTGTTTATTCTTAGTCTGTTAGTATAAGTTTAGGATTATGTTCATTTAAAAAAAGCGAAAAACATCGGGTCAAACACAGGGGATTGCTTAATAATACTGTTTATGTGACGACAATTGTTTTATTTAATTTGGTTTTGCTTTCGTGGAAGTTTTATGAAACAGGAAAAATTTTATTAATATAAGTGAATTGAAGGAATTTGTACATTGGAGATATCTGGCAGAACAAGCAGTGTGGATGTCAGTAAAATAGAGGAATTAGAAGTAAAGGGTAGATAAAATGAGGATTGAGATCTGAAATATTGGAAGCAGTCCATTTATACTATGAGTCAGAACCGAAAAGGAACAGGTGAGCTATTTTGAGAGCCACAGAAAGGCGATTGAAAAAAGTAGCTTTGGTATGTATAAGTTTTGCAAACTCTTTGAGAGAAACAGAGAATATTGCTAAAACTTGCCTTTTCTTACTGAACTTGTCTTGTCTTGGTATGATTTGTTTTTATTTTTATTTTTTATTTTTTTTTTTTTTTTTTTTTTTTTTTTTTTTAACTATCCCTCTGGTGAATAATTTGCGAGACGCTATATATTTTAACAGCGTGTATCCGCAATCTTGATTGCTTCTATAGGTAGGTAGGATGTATATACACTACATAGACTATATAAATTTCAATAAACACTTACTTGAAGGAAAAGTAAAAAAGTAAAGACAAATTAAATTCAGTACACACCACTATCTAAAGAGGCTTCACTTAACAGTTTCATCCTCCAATTTTCTCCACAACTTATCCATGAAAACCTCTGTATCCTCGTCAAAGGTTTCAGTCAACTCATTAACAATTTCGGCTTTTGGTTTTCTATTCTCGATTGAACTGGTTATAAATGCTACTAAATCATCTTCAGTCATTCCAAGATATTCAATAAGTAATTCATCCACAAAAGGTTTGATTTTTTTCACTAATTGAACTAATTTATCATTAGGTAACTTGTATGCCACAGAATCAAAGTTAATGGCTTCAACCACTGATTTATTTTCAGCAGCTTGCTTTTGCTCTTCTGCTTGAGTGTTTTGTTTAATTTGTAATTTGATTGGTGCCTTTGGAATATTTGCTGCTACTGTTGTCAGTCGTGCTGCTGTTGATAATGATGTTCCAGTAGATGGTTCTTTGCTAACCGTAACACCACTAGAACCAAGAACTGATGACAAAAAGTTAAGACTTTGTTCTTGACTATCCTTCTCTTTGATTTCTTTATATCTATCTTCTTCATCGCGCTTCTCCTCCTCAATTTTTTCAACAGTTCTCATTTGCAAATATGATGACTTGTTAGTATAGTACATGTTTATAAGATTGGATATCTGAGTGTTATGGAGGCTTGATTGGTCTAAGCCAAAAATATGCTTTTGAAAGCTTACATCATCTTGATCCTCATGGCCAGCAAATATTATTTCATAATCTTCAAAGTTAGATTTGATCTTTGATTCAACTTCAGAAGCATAATTGTCCACTTCTTTGAATTTGGATAGTAATTTACGTTTAGTCAGACTTTCAATATGTTTCATTTGTGCTTCTTGTTTCAAAAATTCTTTTTCAATTTTTTCTTGTTCCGCATCTTCTCTGAGATTTTCATATTCAGAGTCTGACATATCCTCGTCTTGCTGTCCTTCATCATCATCATCGTCTTCTTCTTCATCAATGTCCATTTCTTCTCCATCACCGGTATTTCTTCCTTTCTTTTTTGCTTGCTTGATCGATAAATACATTTTCTTTATTTGAAGTTTTGCTCTTCGGCGATCTTCGGCAAGCTTTTTGGCTTGCTTTTTTTTTTCTATTTTAATTATACTTAATCTAAAATTCTTAATGTCTTCTATGATTTGTGGAACCATTCGTTTTGGTAAGTCAGATAACTCTTTCAAGTTGACCTTATGACTGATATCTGAATAATCAGATGGATCTTCTTCTTCGACTGTGTTTTCCGTTAATTGCTTGAGTGATTCGAGAATTTTGAAACGTGCATCCTTCACAAAAGTGCTTTGAACCTCTGAATTTTCTTTCTGGTCTTCTTTATTATTAGACACGACAGTCTTCTCTGTATTTTCCTTTTCTGTTTCAGTACCATATTCTTTAATCTTCCCGTTCCCTGTCTCGTCTTGAGTTCTATTATCTGCCTCTTCCTCTGCTTTATCTGCTTTTTCAGGATTGCTTGTTTTCTCGTCTTCATTCAACTTTATGTCACCTTTTGCCACCTGGATCAATTTATTAGTATTGCTCTCGTATGCAACATTCAATTTGGTGGAAATAACTTTGTTTCTGTTAAATTCATCATTGAAACGATACGATACTTTGAGGCCATTCATTATATCAATAAAATTTATAAACACCTCATTAAGAAACTCATACTTGAATTCTGTATTATCGTCCAAATTCACTAAATCACTGTAAACTGGTGCTATCTCTTTGGAATCTGTCAAAATTTCAAATTTAATATATATGATCCTATATTCAGAATTGTCATTGTTTGAAGAAGACCATTTATAAGTAATATGGTATGAATGTTTGTGATTTTTGTTGAACTCAGGTATCAAGAGCTCAGTAATCACAGAATTTAAAAATTTTTCTGTAATACTATTTGAATATTTGGGAAATTTGGTGATACTAACAGAAAGTATCTGTTGATTCAAGTTCTCTCTCACTGATTGGGTAAACTTGTGTAATTCTATGAAATGATTTTCCTCAACCTTTTTATTAGGTTGATGTTCTAGCCCACCATTAGCAGTCTGAGCAGCATAGCCATCAGCAGCCTCAGTTGTCTTCAATTGCAGACGTCCTTGAGTCTTTTGTCTTTTAAATCGGTTTCTTTCGTCAGTTAATTGTTTGATTAATGATTCAGATTTGCTGTCTAGTATAAGAGGTATGGTTCCAGGGGTATAGTTCCACGGATCTTTCTCTAGATCTTGATAATCATTATCATTCGTGTTTTTCTTTTGTGAATATTTTTCTGACTCAATAGCAGAAAAGTCAGCAACTGACTTAAGCGCTGGCACAATAGATTTAACATCATCATTGTTGATAAAATACTTTGGTGGCACATTGACTACTTTAAGAGTTTCCCGATTTCTGTCAGTAGCAGCGTCATAATCCGGATATACCATTTTCATATTATGATTATTGGGAGCTAGATAGGGGGTTAGTAGTCTTTTTGGAGACTTTTTTTAGCGTTTCTTCATTTACTGTTGTACTTCATATTATTTTTAATTTTTTCGTTGTTTTTCTTGGTGGTCTCCAATGATATTCCCAATGCGGTAAGGGGGTGTTATGGGGTGGGTCCATATACTATACTAGAAAGTACGAACTTCAAACTCATTATAGTCAATAGGTTCGACCATTTTCTACTAGAAACAACTAAAAAATTGGTCATTAAAGCTTAAATTCTAGAGCTTTTATTCTATTGGAAGTCTAATTGGGGTTTAAGAAAAAGGATAAGTTAGTCAAAATGAAGGAAAAAAGTAAGAAAAAAGTATCAAAGAAGAAAATAATTAGCAATGAGTGAAAAATTAGCACTCCTCGAAAACAACAAAGCCCTAAAACCACATGTTTGAGAAACTAGAGGATTGATAAAAGATTATGGTTTTTTTAATGAATAAGATTTCGAAATACAACCTTCAAAGTAAGAAAATGCCAGCAATACATGCAAGCACAGCAGCACCAGCGCCGGTCACCTTATTACTACCACCACTGGACTGGTGTTCAATTGAAGGAAAGCTTGAGGAGCTAGAAGAGAAACTCGAATTAGAAAATGTAGTGGCTACTTCTGGAACGCTGGAAATTGCTTGTGAGGAAGAAGAAGAAGACGATGATGATGACAACGGGCAATATGTCGTATATTGTGTACTGACACCAGAAGAAGTAACAGTAACTATGGTGACACCAGTAGTTACTGGAATCTCAGTACATTTCTGGCCAGAACAAGAGGTTACCGTTACCACCGCAGTAGATTTTTGATCGATAACATCTGTTTTTGTAATTGGAGTTCTTTGAACCACCGTAGTGACATATTGATCTGCCGCGGTAATGTTGATGTAAACAGCAGAGGTAACAGAAGCCAAGACGGACGCAAGAAAGACTTTGGAGTACATTGTAAGGGTGCGATGAAGTCTATCTGAAAGAGGTAATGCTGCTTGTTAGGAGTTGATTTGCGTTTATTAGGTTAAGGTTATAAGATTGTGAATAAAGTTATGGTTAATATTTTTATTTTTTATTTTTATGTTGTTGGATACCTGTCTCTTGTTTATATACGCCAAAAGTTCAGCAACTGGTAAAGTACCGCTGATCGGGCACTGCATGGCTAAGGAGAAGCCTTGATGGTGGATCCTACACTTAGTGTGTGACAGGTAGCAACCATACCAATTCTAAGGCTTCACGAGAATCCTCTTTCAAAACAGTATTAGTTTCATCATTGTGGTATGTATTTTTCTTTTCTGCCTTATTTTCCTTCTGTAGCTGTGTATGTGTTGGTTGAACTGGACTTGTTTGATCAACTATTGCTGTCATATGCAGAAAACATTTGTTACTCCATAAAATCATGCAAGATGAAGCATTGTCCACCGCTCTATCGGGAAATCGTCACGTCCCTAGTAAGGCAACAGTCGCAGAGCCTGCAAACAGAAATATTCACATATTACCATTTATGGCTGCCCTTCGGCCACAACTCAGTTCTGGGCTTTCCAGGTGATATATTTAGGGTATATAACTTATTTGAGACGTAAAAAAAAAAGTTAGTGTAATTTGCGGTAAGCAGCAGTGTACATGTACGAATGATCTCTTTCAGCCCAATGCTCCAAAAAGATTCAATTCAGAACTCTAGACCTCAAAAAGCACCTCAGAAGCAAGATGATTTTTTTTTTTCAAAAAAAGCAATGAACACTTTGGTTACATGTGTATTACTACATTGCGGCCAATTTGTATCATCAAATTTCTCTTTTTATCTGGGTGTAGCGGGTGTTTATAGCCTTAGAGTTGTATCCACAAATATTCAATTAAAGAAATAAACAAACCGAGGAAAACTGAGAAACTTTTTCCCAAAACTGAGAAACAGCTTCTGGTCACTAATGTCTACATGCTATATCAAATTGAATATCGAATAATTTGAGTTTACTAAATTTATAGATAGAATATGTAAAAAAGCATTATAGATTCTTTTTTTTTTTTTTTTTTTTTTGGTTCCAATTTTAATGCTTTTTGGTAAACGTTTGAGAATTAGGGCATGTTAGAGTTTCTGAAGTTTTTTTTTTTTGTGCTTGTCTTTTTATGATACCATTGCAAAAATACGTAGATAATAATCAAGTCAAACAAGTTCATTTTTTGCTTTTTCTTTTTTGAAAGACATAATGATTGTTCAAACAAGAAAAAAAGAAGCAATTAAGAAGGCTGTTCTTGACGTGTCTTGAAAAGCCTATAAAAAAAGCAAAAATGCTCAAAGGTTGTTTTGCAAAGCTCATATTTTATTCCTTGGCTTCTATTTTTGGCATACTTCTAGACTTTCAAAAATTTCAAAGGAGTACATACATGTTAAAATTGAAAACTGAAATGCTTTTTGCATGAAAATGCCGAGAAATTAAAAGGTAGCAGGTTAATCAAATTGAACACCAAACGTACTGCTTTCACTATGTGAAAACAAAGGTTTTTGGACATAGGTTGTTGGACATAAAGAACTGAACTCTGGAATAATGAAATAGTTTAACACTTTAGAAAATTTTGAAATATAAATATACGACCAGCTCCTGGATCTTTTTATTATATTGATTCCATTTATTTCCTGTATAACTATAAACAGTTTTTTTCGCTGCAATTTCCTAACTATTACTACTCGCTTTTAAATTACATTTTCAAAATGCAATTCAACTTCGTCGCTGTTTCCGCTTTCGCTTTATTGACTGCCGTTGTTCACTCTAACCCAGCTGCTGAACCAGGTTTGGACATTATGGGTAAGCTTTTGGAAAAGAAGAAGGGTAAACAGACTCAATCCAAAAAGGAAGAAGACTGCACTTCTGAAAAGAAGCAGGAGGAAAAAACTACCACCATCACCACTACCATTACTTCTTCTACTTTGGCTACCACCACTGTCCACCTTACTGAAACTGAAACTGCTGAACCAAAGAAGGAACACAAGAAAGAACACAAGAAGGAAGAAAATGGTTCTAAGAAAGAGAAGAGAGCTTACGAAACAGTTGTCGTTACCGCTTTTGTCTAAATGCATCAGTGTGACATTTGGTCTCCTTTTGATTAAAGAGAGCGCATTTTTTTCTTTCTCCTCATTTCTGTTTGTTTCTCAATGAGATTACACCATTTTCTCATACTGCTCACTTGTTATAGGCTTGTGCGCTTATGTTTTTAATTTTGGCATAATGTTACCTTAAATAGTAAATGTATATTATTGTCAACTTTTATTGTAGAATAATATGATTGAGTGCGATATGCATGCTGGTAAAAGCGTCAAATACAACGTACATACATCTCAAAGCATATCGATGCGACATATATTCGCCGAAAACTTGCAAAGATATTGACAATTGCCTTTCTAAAAATTTACAGCGCGCGGCTTCTTTCGTTGAAGAAAAACTAACCTTTCCAAGTAAGCTTAACAAAAACTTAAATATAAAGTCTCTTAAACTGAAAGAGCAATGTCAATCATACAAATTTTTTTAGTTCAAGCTATATTTATTATGACTTTTTAGGATTTTGAAATTGTTTAAATATTGTGAAAACATTCAGCTAGTCTTAAAAATCAAGTAAGCTCTTTCGCCGATATAGAAATATATAAACTTTCCAGCTTCATGAGTGATGTAACTTCCAAAATCATTGCCAACAATTACATGCCATACGTGACCTTGGTTTTGATCTAAATTTTTCTTTAATATAGCAGCGATTTCTTTTTCTGGCTTATTAGAATCTTTAGTAATAAGTGCTACTTGCTCGAAAATATAATTTTGGAGCTCTTCAGGCTAAAAAAACACGGAGAGATTCGGTTAGTTTTTGCTTTCATGTTGGAGAGAATTTACTGAGAGTTTAACTAAATGAACACGGATGATAATTTGAAAATAAGGCTAACATACCATATCTGCGCTCTTGACAATACCTATTTGTAGCTGTTAGCATTGTGTATCTTTGATGCGTTTAGACCGTCGCTCCCTTTACATTTCAACTGACAGTGCCATCATACAAATACATACGTTTCTGTTCTGCCATGTTGAAAAGTATAGTATGGTGTGTATGAAGTTTGTGCGCGAAGTAGTAATACACAGTATAGCCCGTAATGATCCTCTGACTGAGGCGCTATTCACTGTTTTCTGGTGCTCTATGCATTTCCTCAGTGTTGGTCATGTTTTGGCTATGGACATACTCGATATCACCCGCAGATATGAAATATATTATGTAATAAGTATCATGTGATATAAATGCAATCATATGTGCTGTTCACGAGACTGAAAAGGTATTACATAATACAAAAACTATCCTGTCCGAAGGCAAAATTTTCCTGTGACTGCAGCAGGCTGCAGCGCTTGGAGGGAAAAGCGGCAATGGACCCACAATACTATTGAAAATCTTTTCCTCAATAGCTCTTGCATGTTTGCTCCTCTATCTACTATTCTCTTTTCCAACTTTGCTTGTACATCATTATCATAATATATTACCAGCCTCTGAATGAATCAACTAGACTTCAACAGTATCGACATTTAGAAAACCAATGAACCAAGTACGCTTCTTGTCCAACAAAGGTGGCCTAGCAGCGTTACTATGCAATCGCAAACAACTATTATCAAGAATCAGTTACAGCACTGGAAACATAGGGTCGTTCAACACAGTACTGCGGCTTACTTACAATCAAAGATTATTGAATAAATGGGTGAGTAAAAGGTTCAATTCAAACACAAATATTGACTATAAATATAGACACCCACAGAGACCCCATCACCCAGCTTTACCTTCTCAGAAACCGGTCACACGCAAAGAATTTGTTGCTTCTGCAACTTCTGTGCTTCACTCGCTAGAGTTGAGTTTGAAATGGTTGCTAATAAAACAAAATAGGCCGTTCAATGCTGATGATTTTTCAGCATTTATTTCATGGTTTGTGTGGTCAAATATTTTATGGCTTGTGTTGGGTACGACCACTTTTGTTTCACTAATAGTATATGCATTAAAGACATTGAAAATTAATAATGGTAATCCTGATCAAGCTTCTTTTGTGGATAACTTGATTTTGAAAATGCTCTTCAAGTACGATTCAGAAAATATCATATTTAAGTTCAATAAACCCAAAGATGGTGAAGATAATGTGGTTCCAAATTTTAGAAAAAACGTTATAAGCTTCAAGAACGTCACTATTTGTAGTACCGATAAGTTAGCTTCGGACGCAGTAAAGTTTGAGCTCCATATCGATAAGTTTGATATCACTTTGAATTTTAACAAATGGAACCAAAACAAAGGGCTTATCAATAATATTGATATTGATGGGGTTACAGGGACATTGCATAATGATTTATTGGATTTTGATACCGATCCTCAACATAAAGAATATTTGAAAAAGTTAATTAAAATAATGTTTAAGAATAATGAGTACGAATTTAACGGTATCAAATTGCAGAATGTGCACATTGACTATTTATCCAGAAATTTAGCCAAGCCTATAAACTTTTCAATTTTTAATCTTGAAATACCCAAATTAAGGCTCAACTGGTTTTTAATTGATGTCCTCAAACCAAAAATTTGTTCTGGATCTATCAACAACTCTTTGTTTACTATTCACCAAAAGCAACACAAGCATTCTCAACATATGCCGAAATCAGAGCAACAATTTTTGAACTTGTCAAATTTAAAATCTGCATCTAATGAAGTTAATGCCGTGTTTGGTGACTCAAAGCAAAATGAGAACCATGGCAATGAATCAGAAAACGAGGAAACTACAACTACAAGAATACAAGTCCATGCAATTGACTTGAAAACTGACCCATTATTAGCTAAAAAATTTGGCTGGATCATTGATGGTAAAGTTAATTTAATCTGTGATATTAATTTATCAAATGAAAAAAACTTTAATGTCAATGAGCTTATTGAAGAACTCAAAAGCAAAGTCAACAAAGAATTGCTCAATATTGATTCCAGTAATATTCTGGATGCTATTGGTAATGTTCCAGCTAGTGAATTGATTGCCGAGGCTCATCAATTTTATAATTACGATAACTTGTTCCATGAAGCAAGAATTGATGATGATATGACAGTTGTCAACCCAAAGAAGGCTTCCCCAGCATCCGGGTCTGCTTTATCAAGTGCAAGCAAAGAAGAGGAAAAAGACACCAATAGTAATATAACATTGCCACAATTCAGTGGCAAAGAAAGTCAACTTAATTTCCTAAATAACAAAATCACCATTGAACCGCTTGCCAAACCAGCCAGTGATAATAAATATGTTCTCCTTAATTTAAAGATCCAATTTGTTAATGCAGTGGCTAAGATTCCAAAAGAAGCTCCAACTTCTGAATTGACCAAAAAAACATACATTTCTCTAGATGATTTGAGACCAATCATAGCATTAATTAACAATTCACCATCATCACATTCCTTCTTCTCCAACAAAACAGGCTCGATTTTAAATTCTTCTGAAGTTACGCCTTTAGACACTTCTGTATCAACCATGGCATCATCATCCCAAGTACTGAACCACAACAATAATAACACGAATAATAGTAATAGTAATAATAATAGTTTCGTTGGAAACAGTGACTATGGAGGTATCCATGATGAGTTGCCGACTCAAGATAAACAATTCACACTAAGTAGTTCCACAATTTACAATTTGGACAAACTATACTCAAAAGTTTCCATTACTGAGACAAATTTGGTTGATTTGATTGTGGCTGATTTATATGAAGACTTGGTTAAAAATTTGCATTATGAACTTAATTCAAGGTTGATAAATAGCTATGGAAATTATTATAATTTCAATTTAAACCATTTGGTTAGTGCATTGAGTAAAAATGCTAAAAGTTTGACTACTTTTGGAGAGGATGATGGTGATCGGTTATTTGGGATTGTGGATCACAAAAACAAGTATAAGATTAGTTTATTGATTTTATTAGGCTTAGGTGCGCTATTTTGATTTTCTTTTTTCTGTTGCATTTTTCTTTCTTTGATTTTTATTTATTATTTTTTATTTTTTTTTCATTGTTCCTTTTTCCATTTTTTTCTTAGCTTGTTTTCATCTTGAATTTGCATTCACTAGCATTATTGTCACCAAATTGTATAATTATCGGTTCTTGGTATTTATCTTTTTATTATTGCTTGTCTATATATTTCCAATCAAACATTTGGTACGTACATACTTTTTATTTGACGAATTTGACGATTTTATACCTTTGGAACTTTTCAATGTGGCTTGTCGTATTGTTTATTGTGGACTACACTATGAAAAATTACAATATATATATAAACTGATTAGTGTCTGGTGTCCCTAGTTTGACTTTCAATTATCACGTTGGAACAGATGTGCTAGAAGATTGTGCCTCTTTAATTACCAAAAGCAAGAATATTCTTATATATCTGCCGATTCTCACAGGCTTGAAGTGATACTTAATCGGTTAAAACGAGCCATAAAAACCTCGAGTTAATACTTTATACAACAATACTATGTAATAAATACTAAATAAAGTAGTTTTAAATAAAATGAAATGAAGAAAAATAATCAAATCTTTTGAACCTCAAGTATCAATGGTAAAAAAATAGTGACAAGCATAAAACAAACCAAGTTAAAATAAAAATAATAGCAATGATAATAGTTGTAAAAATAAAAAAGACAAGAAAAAAAAGAAGGAATAGTAACATTAACGGTTCTAGTGATAGTAATGATAGTATTAATAATAATAATGATAGTAGTAATAATAATAATAACAGTGGTAGTAAAATAATAACGAGCTATAATTGTAAGAATGATGTTAATAAATCAAAACAGAGTAATGCATGTATTTTGTAGTTTTACTTTTTGATATTTTCTATTTTTTGTTTATTTTTTTTCTCGTTAAACTTTTTTCAAATATTGTTAAAATTGTCATTTTTTTCTTTGCGGGGCCTTCTAGCTAGGAAATAAACGCAAATTATTTATCACTGTTTGGCAATTTGTTGTTATCACTGAATGGATCATCGGTCTTTTTAGTATTATTATCTTCATCATCACTATCATCGCTGTCGTCAACTTTGAATGGATTTGCTCCATTGCCATTTGTACTTTTACTAGCTTTGTTATTTTCAATTTTTGATTCTTCATCCACATTTCTACCTAATGTGATACTGCTAGTTCCTTCATTTTTGTTATTTGATGTCTTGCTATCTTGTTTACTGTCTTTTTGCTTTTTATTTTCTTTATCTAATTGTTCATTATCTTCATTGACAAAATGACCAACAAATGAATCATTATCATCTTCATCATGGATATTGAATTCATTTCCCAAGTTATTCAATTCAAATTCATTATGTTGATTAAGTTCTTCATCATTTTCATCAGTGCCAACTTGAGAAGAAACAATTAGCAAATATGAGTTATAAGTAGGTCTCCAGATGAAAAGAATAGCAGTATAGACACCAAAATAGACCAATGAAGGCCAAAAATCAAGCACTAAAAATCTTGATTTCCAGTGCTGTTCAATAAGTTCCGTTGTTGACATGCCGATGTATACAAAGGAAGAGGCCACCAAGCCCAAAAACAAAATACACAAAGAAACAAAAATGGTGAAGAACAATTTTCTGTAAATATTAAGCTTAACGGTTTGTTTTTGAGCTTTCAAGTATTGTGTAGTTTGAGTTAGTGCAGTTAAGATCAAATAGTAAAAGATTGTTAAAGTAATTGACAATGGGATCAAAGAGAATAGAATCCAAATACTTGGATTTTCAGGATTGGTGACGTAGTTGGTGATCACATAACCAATGGAAACAAGAAAATGTATGGCAGCAAAGATTTTACATTTGAGCAAGGTCTTCTTTGGTAAATTCGGATACACCACACCCATTCCCAAAGATATAAGCAAAAGCAAATAGAAGGAGAATGTAAGTTTAGCAGAATTAAGTATGGAAATGAACACCATGTAAAACTTAACAAAGGCGTTGGAATTTAGTTTCCAATATTTGACATTGTCTATCGTTATGGTCTTGTATGGGTTTTGATTATTCTCTAACTCGAAGTAAAACCAAACCAAAATTGTTTCGACAATTAAAAAAATGGTGAAAAAATTCAAGTTTTTCTGTAAATTGGTGACATTGTTTCTGAATTTGTAGTAGTTATAGAAATAGTAGAAGAATGTGACCAAATAAAGAATAGTTAAGCCACCGTAAAGTGGTAATTTAGGGATTTCTGCGGCATTGAGATTACCGTAAGAATTTCTAAAGTTGACAATGACTTTGTACTCTTTATGATCTGGACTGTAAGTGGAAACACAATAATATCCAGTATTTTTCAATGAGTATGTAGTGTTATACCTGCCAAATTTGTCAAGATTAAAAGTAAGCAACTCAGAATTTGATTCATTCTTAGCGTCAGTGGTGACAATGAATTTTCCTAAGTCAGACTTGTCACATAGTTTACTTGTAACAGCAGCATCATCACAGATGTATTTCTTGCCTGATGCAATAGCTGAATCGTCATCATATTTGTAAGTTGCTCCCAAGTAGTCAATATCTTGGTACTCAAAGATAACCACCGATAGGTCAATATCCTTTGGCTGGTCTTTTGGGTTTTTGAAATTTAGTTTCTTGTTATCATAAGAGAGTAAGTTGACGGAGATGTATGGCTGGACCTTGCCAGCCCAGTCCTTCTTGTTGTACATCCCAGAGCAGATTTGCGTTTTTGTATCGCTGATTGTCTCCAATTGGGCCATCGCCATTCCGGCAATGAGCACCACACCGCACAATGCATTTTGGAAGAGTCGCATGGCTAACTAGTTAATAAACAGGATAATAGCAGTAGCCACCTTCAAGAATAGCAAGATAATAAGCAGCGTTGACTGTGGAAGGGACCCTTTTGTCTCTAGCGTACCAAGATATGATGAGCATTGTTTGCCGCTGGTGTTTAGTAGTTTGGCTCCGCTGGCACTTCCTGTGCTGCGGTGGCAGGGTAAGTAGTCGTGAGCGTGGGTTTTGCTAAGCCAAGCTCCAGGGCGAATATACCCCTTCGTGCCATAGTCAATAGCTATATAGCTATATTGGATAAAATCAATGACAATCCAGCACCAGGACACTTGATACACTTATTACCTTGAAACATTACTAATATCCTTTACCCATCATGTCCAAATCAGTACGAACCGTCAGTGACGAAATATGGAAAAACAGGGTCCAGAAAGTGGTACGTATCTTTATCTCCTTTGATTTCGAGTATCTTTATTACAACAGATATACCCGTATGAGAATGCAAACCTTTTAAAGAAGTATATATATATATATATATATATATATATACTAACCTGATACGTTTAGAATTCTGAATTTTTTACCCTTACTTATGGCTCAGTTGTTTCGCAACTATGCAAGGATTATAATAATAACTACATTCAAGTCAACCAGCAGTTGGACAAAATGGGCTACAATATAGGACTTAGACTCATAGAAGACTTCCTAGCAAGAACCGGGGCTGGCAGATGCTCTTCTCTTAGAGAAACCGCAGATATGATAGCTAAAGTGGGGTTCAAGATATTTTTGAATATAGTACCAACGGTGGCTAATTGGTCCAGTGACGGAAAGCAATTCTCGTTGATTTTGCATGAAAACCCATTGGCCGAGTTTGTGGAGCTTCCTGATGATGGTAAGGCAACAAAAGAGTTGTGGTATTCTAATGTTCTTTGTGGTGTGTTGAAAGGGGCGTTACAAATGGTGCAATTAGATGTGGATGCTCATTTCATTGCTGATCAATTGAGAGGGAATGAGACTACGGAAATAAGAGTAAAGTTATTGAGATACCTCAAAGACGAGGTTCCTGCTGGTGAAGATTAGAAGTATTTTGTTTATAACCTTTTGCAATGTTTTTCTGGTTTTAAGTTTGCTTATTTATCACATCTCGTAATATTTCTGCATGGCAGATATCATTCTGGATTGTTTTTCAACTCGCGCAAGAAATTTCCAAGGCCAATAACATCCATATAGTACTCAACTCCCTTCATTTGAAGTTACGGTATATATAAAAGCTCATCAATACATTTCCATTAAAAAAAAATTAAAAAAACCATGAAATAAAAAGTAGAGATTCAACAACTGTAGTATGAATTTATAAGAAACCGAGAAACCTGTGAAACATGTAAAAAATAATAAGCAAAATAACAAACACCAATGGAGCAAAGTAAACATGAAAAATGGGTAGATTATTTGAAAAAAATTAGCAAATAAAAAAAAAAAAAAAAAAAAAAAAAAAAGAAAAATAAAAATCATTAAAACAAAAACATAAACTAATAACTAGAGGATACACGAAAGTCTAAAAGTCCACAAAACGCATTTAAAATGAGGTAAATAATACATAACACAGTCAAATGATCGCAACAGAGAAGACAACAATACGCCATAGCGGTACATATTCAACACTTAAAATTTAATGTTGAACATTGAATATTGAGGGGTGAGTATACAACAAAAGGAACTAAAAGGCAAAAAGAGAACTTTTCGAAGTCAACAAAACTAACTCTTCAGTTATCAATACGCGCGACAGCATCAAATATAAAGAAATTTTAACGAGTCAGCAGCGATCATGATAGATTCTTGAAGTAACGTTAGTTCTCATTGTCTCTGATAAAAGCCTCACTTTGACCTACTCCTCCATCAGTTCTGTTATTATTATCAGCAACAATGCTGGGAACTATAGACATGATACCATTGTCAGTAGCAATATTATTTCTATTGTTCATGGATGTTGTACCAATTTGAGATGCTACATCAGATTGCAGCTGATGTTGCAGTAGTTGCAGTTGTTGCAGATGCTGCAGTTGCAGTTGCAGCTGGTCTGGTCTATCACGGCTAGATCTATGATGATGATGGTGGTGATGTCGTCTATTTCCAGAGCTAGAGCTAGCACTTGACGCACTTGATGCTGGTTGACACCAATATTTGTGAAATTCCCATGCTGCTAACTGACAATCCCTGCTACAATATTTAGCTCTTCTGCATCTTCTGCACTTGGAAAACTTCCGATCAGATTCCCATTTTCCACATCTTGTGTTGGCACATTGTCTAATACCACCTTTTTGCTCATCTTTTCGACAAGAATTTCTCATAATCACACCAGCCCAATGGTTGATATCGGCTGGATACGCATCAGCGCTGAATTTTTCCACTAACCCAAAAATATTCAAGTAATCCAATGGTATCATTGAATAATCTAAATCATGTTTAGATACAATTGTGGTCCGACCGTGTTTGAAAGATTCTTGTTCTTTTTGATTAGCGGGATATAAATGCATATGACTTATGGTTGGCAAGTCCTTGTGATAATTTTTCACCAAAGAGGCTATCACTGGAGCTTTGCAGTAATTCAATGGTAAATGAATAAAATTTTCCTTTAATCTTTGATAAGATCCAAATTGCTCTTCAAAATTAGGGGCATTGCTGTGCAGATTAACAATAGCTTGATAATCACAATCATCAAAATCATACTCTTCGTAATTCCATTTTTTTTGCAAAAAACTTTTTTGCTTTTCAAAATGTTTAATTTTTTTCAATTTGGATGTTAATTTGGAATTGATCTTGGATATTTTCTCAAATTTTTTATTAATTTCGTACACAAGTATAGATTTATCAATTTTGAAATTTATAAGGTTTGAATGTGCATCATTGGATTCTTCATCGGATTTAATCTTCTCACCCAAAACTTCTCTTGCGCCACATGTCAAGGACTCATCATCGGTAGTGACGTCCCGTACTTCGGTAACAGCTGGTTCCATTGCATCCGTATCGAAATTAGAATGATTAAACCCATCGATGCCCAAATACTTAATATTAAAAATCTCTACTTCCCTTCTAGATAATCCTTGAATTTCACCTATCGGACTCTCAATCGGTTGCATCAACCTATAATTAGAACTTGCATTATAAGAGTTTCCCATCTCCACACTTTCCATTTCATCACCACTGGAATCATCAGTTGATGCATTATTGATGTCCAAACTTTCATTGTCTATATCAAGCACTTTATCAGTTACACTCTCTTTTCCGCCTTGTAATGCATCACTTAATTTATCAAACCCGTTCCCTATATCTGAACTTGAAATCATATCCTTGTACTTAGAAATCAAATAAAAAAGTTCAGCAATATCTTCTCTATTAGTTTTTTCAAGTAGTTTAATATGTTCATTGAACTTTTCAAGTTCACAATTTATCTTGAGAGAAAAAAACTTATCCTCAATCAGTTCCTGCTTGACTTCATCATCATGAATTCCCCCAGCAGCTTCTTCAAGCATTCTTCTGTCCTTGACTGAGTTATCGCCAAGGTTATTCATTATATCTAGTATATTTTTTGATAATGTCAGATAAACATCAAATTGCGGAGCAGAATAGCCAAATAAAGCTGAAGCACCACCATTTTGAAGAAAAAAAGGCATGGTTATAAGATCAGCATTCAACTTTTCTTTGAAAAGATAATACTCAGACCCTTCTTTATCCCAACCTCTTTTGAAGTGATTTTCAATCATTTGTTTTGAAGCTGCGTCTAAATCACTTTTACTTGCTCTAATTTGCTGTTCGTTGTATACCACATCACGCAGATACTTGGGCTCTGAGTATTTCTTACCAACAGTATCATTAGGGTATTCTCTTAGCGATAATTTTGGTAAAATGTAAGAAAATTGTAATACATCCTTCATGTGTGGGTACTTGGAAACGAATGCCAAAAGCTGCAAAACCCATATTATATCATCATCAGTGGGAATAATTTTGCCCTTATAAAATTCTCTCGGAGGACTGAATAATATAAAATCAAAGTATTGATTGGCGTTGTCTGCATTGACGTTATTAGTACGATTCTGAGGTACTTCTTCAGCTAAGTTCGCAGCTTCTGGTGCTGGGGTGTTGTCAGTATCAATTATAGCATCGTTAACATTATTGTCAGCAGTTATCGTCACATCAGCAGCTCTATTGGCTGTTTCATTGTCTACCACAGACTCATTATCTTCTAGGGAAACAGCACCATTATTATTATTATTATTATTATTATTATTATTATTATTATTATTATTATCATTATTAGTAAAGTTAGTGACAAAATTGGTGGTAGTATTATTATTAATATTGGCATTATTATTAGTATAAATATTATTGGTATCATTATTCACAGCCTCAGTGTCGCTCGTTTCGTTGTTGATGGCGTTGTCGACTATATGGTCGTCCGTTTCGTTGACCAAGTTTTGTTCGGATATTTGCTCAGAATTGTTTAAAATACCAGTAAGCTCTGGACATGTACGAAAGACACCATCTAAATCTCTAAAAAAGACATTCTTGAATAAATGAGCAAGAATTTTGTAATAATGAGGACTATCTTGAAGACTAGCTTGATTATTGGGGTCTCTACTATCAGTCTTCGTTATGGAAATTGAGCCACCATATCTTTCTAATCCAATTGCCCCATTAGGATTACAGCTCGATTTTTCAAACTGTTTGCAAATGGCAATCAAATCAGAGACTAAATGATTTCTTCTGGACCCTCTTTTATCGCATACTATATTCAATATACCATTTGTGTCAATACCTAACGATATTTCCTTATTCATAGATGTTACTGACCAGTAAAGTAAATTATTATTCACATCCCTGGACTGTACATCATTTAAAATAATAGTATTATAATGCTTGTTATTACTGTCGTCGTCAAAAATGATTTCACGTAAAGCTTTGGAAAATTTTTTAACTGTGGCGCTAGCATTATAGGCACTGAAATGCACTGGCAGCTCATTTTGAGCTCCAAAAGTTTCGTTACCTCTGCTAACTGGTATCTCAGCAGCCGCTCCTGTCTGCACATGAGAGACATCATGAAGCTCAGTCCCAGATAATGCTTCACCAAAGCGAGCAAGCCCATTTGAAATGCTTTGAGCCATACTGACTATATTGCTGGACGTACTGCCCGAAGTATCAGCCCCCAATGCACTGTTATTATTCGAATCAAATCCGAATCGATTACTAGGCTGCGCAGCTGCATTTTCAGGCTCAACCAGTGCCATTCTAGAGTTTGTAACATCCACATTTACCCCGGTGTTGTTTGGGAGATGATTAAAATTAATCTCGGCATTCAAGGCATTGGTTTGATTTATTAGCTCATGAATCTCATCAGCTGAGACTCCAAGGTCATTTTCTCTATTAGCATTCATAGAAGCATCAGCATGCATTTGGTTCAAATTTTCATTGATATGATGCATGTTATCGGTTAAACCTCTTAATAACAACGTGATTATGCGAATATTGGCTCTTATGGATCTTAATAAATGAATATTAGATTCATTATTTCGAAGGCGACCAGCGGCGCTTAGTGTAGAAGACCCAGTTTGTTGACCGTGCGAAATAGACGCTTTCCCAAGTAAATTCAATGTCTCTAAAAGAAGATTACCAAGCGACTGTAGCTGTTGCGGTGGTACAAAAAAATTTGTGTTACCATTCCTTTCAGAATCATCATTCGGGGGATTAGTGTTTTGTACAAATTGTTGTATTTGGTCTTGAATTTCAGAGACAGAGACATTTTCTCGGATTGTGGAAACTCCGTTTAAGCTGCTAACAATGTTGTATATAGAAGTAATTACTTCATTAAACAGCTCGTGGAAACCGTCGTCAGAACCTTGATAAGACTGCAGAGTGATATCTGAATCAATAGTTGGTTGTTCTGAACTTTCATTAACGCTATTGGTTGATTGTGAACTTCCAAAGGTATTTGATCTTCGAGTTTTTGGACTAGAGCTAATTTCAGTATTACTACCATTCAAATTGACTTTCCCACTTTTAACTAGCAAATAGTTATCCAAAACAGTAGACACAATTTGAATGATACCACTTTCTACAATTTTTCTCCTTATCTTCTCATTACCTCTTGTTCCGCATAGTACTAGAACCTGCAATGTTAATGTCCACTTCCAAGACACAAGAATTTTTTTTTCATTTAGCAATTTTTTCCGCTGAAAGTTTTTCTTAAACCTGTATTTGTTGAGATAATTGATAAAGAGTTTGAAATGCTTGACTAGGTTGTCGTTAATATCAAATACTTTCAATGAAGAGGGGTCATTCAAATCAGTTCCTCCGTCAGAAGCAGAAGTTGGCAATAACGGTTCATCACCAGCAGGAATAAAGCTATCAGAATTGTTATTCGAGCGCGAGGAAGTATCCCATGATGAAAATAATTCACTCTTTGTTCTATTTTTAAGATTATTGACATCCGTGAGTAATTTGTTCAAATATTGAAGAAAGGAGGTTTGAAAATCAGTGTAAGCTCTACCTAGCAGACCACTGTTTACATCTTCGTCAGAATTTAAGCTAGTCTGGTCGAAATCAAAATTGAGGCCATCGTCAATATTATTATTTTCGTCGTTATCTTCCAAATAACAATCTTTCAAAATGTCAACTAGTCTCAGAAGGCCGCCATCCGCCACTAATGTTTCTCTGACTTTGGCAGAACTGCTGGCGAGAAAAGTGAGGTTGTTCAAAGAATTGACCAATGGCTTGTCAGTGGTACAGTCCAAAGCACGTCTGTCGTAGAGTGTGGCTGTGATAGATATCGAGGCTTTATTAGCAGGAATATTCTTGTAATTAGAGAGTCTCATTTTCACTGAGCAGCCATGCTATGGTTTTTGTTTGCTGAGATTGTGACACAGATAGTACTTGATATGATGCTGTCTGGATTTTTAAGAAAAACAACTCGGTATAATAGCTAATGGTGTTGGTAGTATTGGTGGTATATATTGACCCTATTTCTATTGATGATGCTGGTGTCTTTGGGAGGCAAATTAAAGATTCAAAGTTTATTGATTTCCAGTCAACGTTCATGTGCACGTGCCCAATGCTTTTTTCCTTCTCCTGCGCTTATCGACAGCATCGCCATCGCCTTGATTGTTGTGAGAATATTGATTTGATACAAGATTGATAAACAAGCAATTAAACGATTATTGTACATACCAAACAGCCATATACCGCCAGAAGCCCCACCACAATGTCGGCTTTTGACGATGAGGAAGACAACAACCCCTTTGCTGGCAGCGACCACTTGTTTGCCTCTGGCATTGCGTCCTCCTCACCCATTCTGTCTGCGCAAAACAGCAACTTTGCCTCTTCGGACCATGGCTTCCTTCCCCACGCTATGAACCGCCGCAATAACATTTTTGCCCAGAGTGGCGATTCGTCTCCCACTAGCATCTTTAAAAAAGATATTGATGGTAGTGATGATATATTAGGGGGCAATGCCTTTGCCAGCGATATCTTTAGCGATGTTACCAAAACCAATGAACTACAGACAGCACCTTCACTTAGTAACGATAATGGTACAAGCGTCTCTTTTAATCGCAACCAAGAAAGCATCCACAATGATCCGATAATATCGAACACCGGCACATCACATAACCCCCATAATGATGATTATTCACAGTCATATCCACCAAATTATCAATTTGATTCAAATAGGCATTCGTCTATAACAACAACCTCTCCTGTCAGATCCAGCAACGTGGACTCATCTCCAGAATCATGGATCAACTACAGACCTCCTAACAATATCTTGGCAGATAATGATGCTAGTATTATTGATAATGACAAGCAAGAAGAATACGAAAGGGACTTAATTGACCAAGCAAATACCACTATATCGTCTGCAAACCCTTTGGATTTCTACTCCGACACTGAAACAACCCCCTTAGAAATACTTTCCAAATATCCTAACATTCAGATTGATATCCCTTATATTATACAGCTCAAAGACAAAAAGAACAAAATTGTTATTGTTTATATTTTAAAACTTAAAAATTTGGAGATTAGAAGAAGATATTCGGATTTTGACAAATTACGCAAGATTCTTGCTAAAATGTATCCCACATTTTTGCTACCTTCATTGCCAGAGAAGCATTCATTCAAAAACTATATGAAAAATCCTCTTAATGTTCAAAAATCAGATGTTAGATTTATTGAAAACCGTAAACGAGCTTTGCGGTTTTTTCTCAATAGAGTAATGTCTTACTCTAACTATAATCCTGACCAAAGCCTGGAAAAATTACCACCAATCAAATTCAATGAGATATTTCTCAAATTTTTGGATCCTACGGCAACAAGTTTCCAAGATGTGTTAAAATTGCCACCGGTTACACTACTTCAAAAAAACCCGCTTTTGAATGACCCTTTAAATCCATTCAAAATTAGTCCGTATCACAATTTGTTACCAACTCCTTTGCATAGTTCTATTGGAAATTACGACCAAGCAATAAAGACTTACCGCACAATACTTGATAGAGAAAAAAGACAAGCAGAAGAATTGCGTGTTGATACATCACCTAAAAATCGAAAGTTAAGTACATCAGGATCCGAGCGCCCATCCCTTTCAAAAAATAATGATTCTTTTACATCATTATCGCAGTTTGATTTTCATAAGGAAGTTGAAATTATTAGTTTTGACGATTTCCAATATTTCAAAATGGTTGAGAAATACATTCTCGCATTTTCTAAAGCTCTTAAGCCTATCATAGATTGTGAGAGTAATATCCACAGAAGCTTTGAGACTCTCATTAAAAATCTTTCAACTCTTGGTGCTTACTTCAATGCTTTCTCTTTAGAGTTTAATTTTACTATGACATTCCAACCTGATTTTGAAATACCCAAATACCATCACAATTATGGGAAGTCAATGAGCACTGATGCTGACAATGGTGACGAGGGGATTTTTGTATTTGATGATGATATCCAGCGTTTAAAGCAAAGCCTCACTCAATCACAAAATAAGGACTTTGAACAGCTTTATGCACTTTCTTCAGCTATTGAGAAAGTTGGACAGTCTATTGATAATGAATTTATAAATATTGAAATGTTGGAGTATTCTTTAATGACAAATTTTCAGGAGCCATTGATGGAAATCAATGCAATGCTTAAAAACATGCTAAATGAGGTAATGAAGTTTAAAAAACTAAAAGATTTGCAATACTTGTCAATTAACAAAAGATTAAGGGACAAAAAGAAGTCGTTGCAACAGTATTTTGACATTGATTTGAAATACCAAAGACTCGAACAAGTTTTGAAACGTAATTTGAATGAGAGTAATACAATGAAACAAGCATACCAAAGACTCGAAATTCAAAAACAAAAGCAATTATTGAAAGAACAGAAACAGTCTCTGAGAATTCAAGCTTTTAGTAAAATAAACAGCGGGATGGATAGTGATAATACCAACAATGGTAACAATAGTACTGATTATGATCAATCTTTGGCTCCAGGGGCGGAAAACTTGATATTACACGAAGAAGCAATTACCCCAATACTTGCCAAGCAAGGTGGTTCATTTAGTTGGCTAAACTTATTCACTGGGAAAGCTTCTAGCCCCGAGACTATGACTCGTATGCAACGTAATCAGGAAATGAAAAAGTTGAAAAAGGAAATCATGACATTGCAACACTTAGCATCGATTGCTGCTAATGATGTCAAAAGAGTTTCCGAGAGTCTCAAAGTGAACATTAAACGATTAATCAGGTTTTTAAGATTGGAAATTACGAAGCTCAACCACAAATTTGCCAAAATTTTTCTCAAATTTTTACAAGAAAATCTTAACCATTGGGTTCAAGTGAATGAATTTATCAAGAATAACATTTACAATTTGAAATTCAATTACAGGTATGATAATAGGTTACCAAGATATGTAAGATTTCCCAAAGAAGACCTCATCAAAAGGCAAAGGAGCTTATTTGAAAAAGAAGCCAATGAGGGCCAAGACCTTAACAGTAACAAAAGCGCCACAAACAGAAACAGAAATAACGTATTGAATAGGTTAAGTGCGGAATATCTCGAAGAGCAAATTAATCAGCATAATTTGAAAGTAACCCCTGTGGACACAATGGCGGAACTTGTAGGGTCTCGTGGCAACACGGTTTTAAAGGGAGCTAATTACGACAATGGTGATATTTTTGAAAGACAGGAGGATGGGATTTTGGGAAATGTGAGTAATGAAGAAGATAATGAAGAAGAAGAAGAAAAAGATGATGATGATGATGATGAGTATGACAATGATACTTATGATGACGACGATGCCACGAAGGCTGGCATAATAAGTAATGATGGTGGTGAGTTTGGTGGAATATTTGGCAATTTAAGTGGCAGTGAAAATGATGAGGAGTATTGAATAATTAGTCAAAGATAAAATATATTCCTTTTGATCTGGTTATTCAATTTATATTATTGGCTGTCTTTGTCACTACTTCAAGGTAACATTTTGCATTATTTCTATTGTTTTAATTTTTTTACTTTTTTTTTTCTTTTGCGTATATGTTTTGCTTTGACCTTGAGTTGACTTTTTTGTTTTGTTTTTGTTTGCTTTAACCTGAGAAGTAAACGTTATTATTGTGAAAAAACTAAAAGTATCTGGCTAAACATCACGCTACACCAAAAAATAACAAAATAATTCTTATATTAAATTTTAGGTTTGTCTCAGAAGGCACTTACTCGTTATCCGTATTTTTCAATCCTTTCTGAGAGTTCTTTGCTTTTCAGCATTTTGCACAGCTTTTTCCTCCACGAAAAGACCTTTACTTCTTCTGATATTGTTCATATATCTTCTAGCCACGTTTTCTCTTTCTGCAAACGTACCCAACTGTTCGAGTTCTTCTTCAGTAGTAGGGACCCAAAATGGATCCTCATCAATGATTTCGTATCCATGGAAAACCAATTGTGGAATAGCTGCCCCTGAGGTTTTTTTTCTAAACTCCTCAGAGAACCCAAATGCTTCAGTAACAGGGATCAAGGCATGGATGCTGAAGAGTAATGTACCCTCTTTCATTTCCTCAGAAATAATGCGACCACGACGTTTTTGTACCACACCGTAAACTCTCCCCAAGACTTCAGCAGTAGCTTGGATATCACAACTGTACATCGCAAGCATGATACGAGGGGACCAATCAAGAAATCCAGCTTGGATAGCATCCTTGGTTTGTTTTAGCAAACGACCAGAAAAATTGCTAACGTTAACATCGGTTTCGCTGGCTACTTGGGTATTTTCTGTGAATTGCTGCTCTGAAGTGTTGACGGTTTTCACTGATTCCACAAATACTGCAATGCCTTGCACTGGTTCAGCGGCTAATGGACCTTCTGTAATAGCAAGTTGGAAACCGTTAAGTAAAGTGTCTTCAAAACCAAGACGGTTAGTGTTTTTTATGTCCTGAAAGACTGTTGACAAATGACCGGATTTATCAACAAGAATGTTTGGACCAGTTCTTCTTGGTCCAAAGGCGACTAGTTGGTCCACAGTTTTAGCGCTGTAAAAATCTTTCAACTTCAGATCTTCGAGTTCAATATCAATAATTGAAGCCAAGTCTTTCTTCAAAGTATCAGCTTTATCTTTTTTTCTTAAATTTATTACAGTATGAATCAATGCACTATTATTTATCAAATAATCCGTTATTGGTTTAGGAAGTGGCTTTACCCCCACTGAGATTTCCCATTCACCAACTTTAATCAAATTGTTACCTCTTCCAAGTTCAGGATTTTTAACTGGGTTCATCTCTGATGAATAAACAATGGTCTCTCGGTAAGGAATTGCTGGTTCTGAAGCTTGAATATCTATCCCAGCAAATCTTTCTTTCAAATCTTTCAAACATCTTTCAAGATGCAATTCTCCCGATGTCATCAAGATATTTTCACCATTTTCAGTGATGTAAGATTCAGCACACGGATCACTTTCCACAAGTAACTTCAATCCATGTTCAAGTTTGTCCAAATGAGTTGGATTCACTGGTTCAAGAGCAACTTTCACAATTGGTGGGGATGCAAAGGAAATGCCGGCCAAATTAACCCCCACAACGCTTTGATCAATTAAAGAACCATTTTTCAAAATCTTGCCACCAAGACCTCCAATACCAACAATATTACCTGCGGGAACTTGATCAATAGCAATTAGTTCTCTCCCCATTAATAGATACAAATCTTCGATAATGATAGTAGTGACATGCTCTGTTGGATTTTTAGGATCATATTTTGGACCAAGCACGTTCAATTCCTGACCAACTTTCAAAGTACCACTATAAACTCTAGCAAAACCAATAAGACTTTCTTTAGGCACTTCAATAACGTCATCTTGCAACGTCTCAAAATCTTCTTCAAAATCACCAAAATCACCAAAATCATTAGCGATTGAATTATCGGTACTAACGATATTGATATTATGATCCACAATTGTCATATTATTGACATCATCGCTAATCTTTTTCTCTTCAGAAAATTGTCTTGCTTGTTCGGCAGCTTTCATTGCCTTTTCTCTAGCAAATCTTCCTAATTCGGCTTTTTCATCAGCAGATAAGGTCAACTTGGAGTTCTTTGGTAGTTCATCTTCCGGCACACTAATCATTTTGGACACATAGCAGGAAACTGGACCATTCATGTCACACAGAAACATGGCATCTTGAAGCTTTGGATCAATGAGTTCTGAATTTGGAACTGCATCTAAGATTGCAGGTATACGAATTTTTTGCGCTTCGACTGGAGGTAAAAGTTGCTCCACCACCGTTATCAATATAGAGCTGGATATTGGTAACCATTGAGACATTATTTGTCTAAGAAGCGCTTTGCTATCCTTTGATCTAAGATCTCTTGGCAAGATTTTGATATTCAAGGTGGTTATAATTTTATTCAAGACTTCTTGGTCTCTTGAAGTAACCGTGTTAGAATAAATCTTCCAGATATTGTCCAAAATTAAAGAGACAAACAAAGGTTTCAAAGTTCTTCCTTTCAAACCCTTGTAGTTAATTACTTTCTTGGTTTTTGGATCTAAGTAAAAATCACCCCAAAGCACTTTTTGCAAGTTTTCTTTCTTGTATCCAAGCTTTTTTTCATAAAAGGCACTGAACTGTTGAATTGTGAACCCCCAGTTATCTATAGCACTAGCAAAAATAACGTTATTTTTTTCTGGTTGGAAATACAAATGGCTGTCATCTTTTTCAATGTACTCTTGAGTTTCTGGATTCTTTTCCAAACTCTCTCTGTATAATTCGTCATCAATCATTCTTTGGCCGGCGAAAAATGAGCCAATAACAGCGTTGGCCTGCTCCACAATTTTTTTCAAATGGGTATAAGCTTCATCAGGGCTCATTTTCAATTCTCCCATAAGTCTATCAATTTTATTGAGCACTAGCACTGGTTTAAGTTTGTCATTCCAAGCTTGACGAAGCACTGTCACAGTCTGGGACTGTATACCTTCCACCACATCAATCAATACAAGTGCGCCATCACATAATCTTGAGGCAATTGAAACTTCTGAGCTAAAATCAATGTGACCAGGGGAATCAATCAAATTGATCAAATGTTCTTCCACTACTGGTTTTCCTTCAGGTGCGGATTCCGGGGTACTATTGTTGCTGTCTTTAGAAAGTTTTTTTCTCATGAGTCTAAAATACAAAGATATGGCACTGCTTTCCATAGTTATCCCTCGCAATTGCTCATCAGGCCTGGAATCCAAGTATCTCACTTTGCCTGCCATTCTTTGAGATATTATACCATTGGTGGCAAGCAAGGAATCAGATAGAGTTGTCTTGCCATGATCGACATGAGCAAGAATGCAAATGTTCCTAATGCACAGAGGATTGAGCTGCAAACGATTGAGGATTTCTGGTGTGATACCCATTTTTGCTGTGCCGTTGGACAGTATAGTTGAGAGGCGGTGATTAGATGATGAGATGGATTTGAGAGTGAATTTTTTTCTTGTCTGCATTCTACTTTTGGAGCAGCGATGAGATAAAAATCAAAATTGATGAAACGGTGTTGCGTCGCAGAGCTCACAACCGTGATAACTAATACAAGGTCAGGCAATACGCTTTGGGCTCTATTCTGGTTATTTATATTTTACTTTATTATCGAGAGTGGCAGGAGTCTATTTAAAACTTACTTGCAGTGATGTGTAGATGTTGTAGGTTGTATCACCAGCGTGGCGCTTTCTCTTTCTTATGTTCTCTTTATGTCCTTATTGTCCACAACCCGTTCTCGGCAACGCTTCCATTAATTGCTGCGATGATTCACTTAAGTCAGCTTAGCTGAATTCTTGTCAGCCTGATTGAGATTCCTCTTCCTCAACAAGCACACCAGGCCTTACAGAGACAAACCATGGATGATAAACCAGAAATCAATGACTCTTACAATAGCGACCCCTTTCTTGGGTTTTTGGCTGGTATGTTTTGTACCATAAATGATTGAGTACGTGTATATTCTGACACGAGCTAACACCAGCACAGGATCTCTTGCTGCTTGTGGGGCAGTTAACATAACCAATCCTATAGAAATTGTCAAGACAAGAATGCAGCTTCAGGGCGAACTTATAAAGGCCAAAGATGTCAAGGTGAAACACTACAGTAACCCATTTCAGGCGCTCTTCACCATAGGCAAGCACGAAGGCATTCGAGGCTTGCAAAAAGGATTGATTTGCGCATATTTCTACCAGATTGGGCTCAACGGTTGCAGGTTAGGTCTTTATGATCCAGTAAGAACCTCATTGAACAAATTTTTCCATCCGAATGAAGACGCCGATTTGTACCAGAATCCTGCAATTAACTTGTTCTCGGGGACTGTCACTGGCGGTCTTGGTGCCGCAGTAATCTCCCCATTATACTTGGTGAAGACCAGAATGCAATCTTATTCTGCTGGCGCTGCCATCAAAGTAGGACAGCAAACTCACTATAATAATTTTATTGAAGGGCTCATTTCCATCTACAAGAATGAAGGTGGTGTCAAAGGCTTATTTCGTGGCTGTGACGCAGCCATTATCAGAACCTCTGCTGGATCCAGTATTCAACTACCACTTTACAATTACACCAAATCTTCACTCAAGAAGTACGACCTCATGAACGAGGGTACGCTTTTGCATTTGACTGCCTCCTGCATCACTGGTATTGGTGTAGGAATAGTGATGAATCCATTCGACGTGGTGCTCACCAGAGTTTACAATCAAAGAGGTAATTTGTACAGTGGGCCTATAGACTGTTTTATCAAGACTTTTAAGGCCGAGGGAACCGGCGCCTTTTTTAAGGGGTTGAGTCCGGCATTGTTGAGGTTGGGGCCTCATACCATTTTGATGCTTACTTTTATGGAAACTACAATGAAGTGGGTCAATAGATGGAACCGTCGCTATGAAAATTGGAAGTCATCAGCCAGATTGCTTCAGTGATGGCAGCTTTGTGAATATATTCTTAATAGATTGATAGATTGAAAGACACATGCTCTTTTTGTTTCCTTTTTGTATAAAAGTATACCAGATATAATCAATATTTGGATTAATGCTCTCTCGTGGGTGTCCTTGTAATTAACTTTTAAGGACTGATTATTAACTTCATTACGTTAACTCGTTTAGATCCAGAAACTCCGACGTTTCTTGGGTGTACACGGTCCGGGGCGCTGGTACAACGCCACTTTGCCACTGAAAATAAACATATCAATACATTGAATCACACTAACTGGGTTTTCCTTGTTTCACTCGAGTTCACTGGACACAGCAAAAGACATCAATCGATAGACACAATAATGGAGGCCGAACTTCAGCTCATTGAAAAGGTCGAGCTTAGAATCACACTTTCTAGTAGCGATGAAAAGTTCCAACAGAGCTTAAACACGTTTCTTGCCCCACTTTTATTGAAGCTAGCATCTCCACACAACCAGGTCAGATCCAAGATCTTGAAGTTTGTTGGTCACTTAATGACAAGAATTGGCTCTTCTCCAGAAGTCAAACTTCCAATTCAGAAACTATTGCAACAAGCAAAAAGCCCATTAGCTCCTGATGGCACTAATCAAAATGTTAGTAATGTGAAACTTTATTCATACTTATTTGTCTCAAAAGGCTTAGAAAGAGAAAATGATTTAACCGCTATAGTAAATTACATACCATTGATTCTAAATTGTATTGAAGAACAGCTGAAACATACTACTACAGAAGGCCCAGCCGTTCTTGCAAGAGCATTCAACATATTTTGCAAACTAGTTGCCAAGTTCAACGAAAGGTCACTCAAGCAATTCAGTATTGAATTCTCGCAAATCTACAAGTCTCCCGATGAATTTACAACGCTGTTCCTCAATATAAACGATAACAAAAAGGGTCTTGATATTATATTCAGCAAAATTGAGAACATCTTTTTGTTGTTGCCTAACAACTCTACAAGCGGACAAATAAACGAGTTTTACCACTGCCCAGGCTTATCTAACTACGAAGTAAAGTTTTTGACATATGATGCCGGTGTTTCATTCAACTACAATAATCTCAACGAGCTCAAAATAAAGTTTTTGTTATTTTTGAGCTTGTTAGATATTAGTAACGACGCAATAAGCAAAAATTCACATTTCTTGCTTATTTTTTTCTTTGCCACTGTTGATACTAATTCTTCTATCAGGGACATAGCCTCCAATACGCTTAGGAAAGTTGATTTTTCCGATGCTACTTTCAATAATCCTGTCCTTATTGAAGCAGCTTTGCAATATTATTTGGGCGATAATCAAAGAAAATCTGTCCCACCACAAATACAGGAAACTCTTTTGACAAAGATATTCATGAAAAGTACAAAAGTTTTTGATTATGGAGGAGAAAAGCTTGCCCAGATTTCAAAAATTGGGTTTGACTCATCATTACCGAAATTGAAAAAAAGTGCGCTTTTGTTTGCCAAGTACAGTTCTGCCAGAAATAGTAAGTCTATTGGATATCTGCAAGATGTGAAAAATTTCAACACTGAAATGGCTTCCATCATATTACAAAATATTCAAAATGAAGGCTGGCCAAAACTTCAGCTTTCTAATATTCCAACTATGAAAGTTACCTTAGTATTGGAAAATAGAAGATTGCAATATGAAGCGCTTTCTGACTTCATTAGAAATGAGCCAAAGTTATTGCTTGACGATGAATTGACTTATTTGAAGTTTTTTTTCAACTCTGTTAGAGGTGAATTACATGATAACGTATCAGTAGTACAGGATGCTTTAGCTAAATTAATCAGTAATTTTTCCAGATTTTTTTACATTGAACCAGACTCTGATAAAAAGAAAAAGGTTGCAGCTTCATTAAAAATTTTCTTCAAAAACTTTCTCGGGCGTGATTTTAGTGATACCGACGCTGATGGTGATGTTGAGATGCAGAACACGATAGAAACTAGACCAGAAATACTGTCTGCTGTTTCTTCTTGCCGATATTTGGCAATCAAGTTTACCAATGCTCTTTTCGAATATAATGATGTTGAAGCTCGTTTTTTGAACATTTATGGTTCTCTATATTCAAACAGATATGATGTGGTGGAAGCTAGTGGAAAAGGTCTAAATCCATATTGGTTTAATCTTTATAAATCTTCATTAGACATTCCAGAGAAAACATTTAATAAATTGAACGGAACTGATAGTGGTAGCCAAAATTCTTTAAAAGGTACTACAAGTGTCCTCAAAACTACTAAGGAATTGCTTGGTTTCAACAATATCAACAAATTAGTTTTCCCAAGTTTTACCGAATTGGTAAAACAATTGCAGCAGGAAATTGAATATTATCACAAATATCCTTACAGCTCGTTATTGCCAGCTGTTCTTGCTGATACTTTCAAATACTTACTTAAAATTCTTGTTATGGAAAGTGTGAAAGGTCAAAGTACTGTAATTGTTGTTGATGAAGATTGGGATTTTAGAGTCGAAAAGGCATTGGAATTAGATGAAAAAGTAAGAGGTTTAGTGACTACATTTTTGAAGAAAACTGATGCAAGTGCTGGCGAAAGCAAAGATTTTCTTACATTATATTTGAATCTGATTGTTAACGAATATTTATCCTTCAACAGCATTTCGCATCAAAATAAAACCCTAAAAAACGATTTACAAAGTTTCAATTTGGTATACAAAAACATATATCAGTTTGGCCCTATTTTCAATTCTATTGTATCTTTGACGGATACCAATACCATTAATAGAATTGTAAACAAGCCGTTAATTGAAAACTTGTTATCTTTGATTAATATCGAAGTCACAGATTCTAGTATCAAATATAATAAGACTTTCTATGCTAGACTTGTTCAATATGAAACTATTTCAATCTTGTCTAAGTCTATTGGAATTATATTGTCCAATGGATTATTGGATACTGAAATATTGAAGAATATTGTGAATAGATTACTAACGCCAATATCTCATTTCACTAAATCATTACAGCTTTACCTGGCAAATAGTATTACCTCTGAGGATGCCGACTTTGTTATTGCAAGGTTAGACATTATCGGACACTTAGTTGGCCGTCTAAATGTCACCAAAAGGTTGTCTGATATCGTTAACATTGGCTCTTTCTTTGAAGAATTATTGTCTAATTATAAACTGCTTTTTAAAAGCAGTTATGAATCCAAAAACTGGAGACATTTCCAAATTCTTTTGGATGGTTTAAATGAACTTTCCAAGTACGGTGCTTTGAATGCTAACAATATCTCTACAGGTGCTCTAGAATGCTTGTCAGACGTGAAAGAGCTCGTCAAGACAAGAATGAAAAAATCTGATGAAAAATCGTGCTTAACTTGGGCATACTTATCGTTAGTTCTTCCACCTTCTCAACCTGTGAAGGATAATAAGACAGAAAACTGTGACTACTTACAAGCCTTATATGACACCCATACATTTAAACAAAGTGAATTTTTATTTGCCGGTGGTGAGGCTTTGACCATCCTAGCCAGTGGGTGGGACTCTAAAGTATTAACAAAGACTTTAGACGTTCAAGGGTATAATATTGACGCTATCAAACAGTTGGTGTTACCAAAGCTGACACAAAGTTTGGGAATAATTGTTGCAATGGTATTGAAAAGCTGTGCTAATACTAAGCCTTCATTGCGCAAAGCAGCTTGTATTTGGTTATTGTCTTTGGTGAAATATTGTGGTCACCTTGAGCCAGTATACAGTAAATCTAAAGAGATTCATGTTGCTTTTATGCGCTACTTGGCCGAAAATGATGATCTAATTCAAGAATCTGCATCTACAGGGTTGAGTTTGATTTATGAAATGGGTAATTCTGATTTGAAAGAAACTTTGGTCAAAGGATTGATCAAATCTTTTACCAGTTCAACTGGTGCTACAAATCTTACGGCAGGAACAATTAGTGAAGAAACTGAATTATTTGAGCCTGGTATCCTAAACACGCCTGATGGTTCTATTTCCACTTACAAAGATATACTTAGCTTGGCCTCGGAAGTAGGTGATCCAAGTTTAGTTTACAAATTTATGTCATTGACAAAAAGTTCAGCATTATGGGCTTCTAGAAAGGGTATTGCTTTTGGATTGGGTAACATTATGTCAAAGTCTAATTTGGAACAACTTCTTCAATCCAATGATACCTTAACCAAAAACTTGATTGTTAAACTTTACAGATACAAATTTGATCCGAACGAGAACGTTTCGAGGTCCATGAGTGACATTTGGAATATTTTGGTACCAAATAGTTCTAAGATCATCGAGCTTAATTCTAATATTATTCTTCAAGAATTGCTTACGAGCATAAGTAACAGAGAATGGAGAGTTCGTCAAGCTGCCACGGTAGCATTAGTTGATTTATTGCAAGTTTTGAAAATTGAAATGTACGAGGACAAATTAGAAGAAATTTGGACTTTGGCATTCAGATCAATGGATGATATCAAAGATTCTGTTCGTGATTCAGGCACAAAATTGACTAAATTTTTAGCTAACAATTTAATTAGATCACTTGAAAATGCAAACAGTGGAGCTACTGCCAAAAATTACGACAAGATATTAACCAATTTAATTCCATTCTTAGTAGGTACTAAAGGTATTTTGAGTGGGGTAGAAGAAGTTCGAAGCTATTCATTGTCAATCATATTGAAACTCTGTATGAAGGCAGGCGATGCTTTGAAACCTTTTATTCCTGGTCTTATTGAGGAACTTCTTTCATTGATGTCTACACTCGAGCCACAGATAGTCAACTATTTGGCCTTGAATGCTGATAAATATAATCTTAAGTCTTCTGATATTGATGCTAAAAGATTGACTAGTGTTGGCCATTCTCCAATGATGGAAGCAGTAGAAAGAATGTTGGATCTAGCTGATGATGATCTTATGAAAGAACTTGTGCCAAAGTTGAATTCTGCTATTAAGAAGTCAGTAGGACTTCCTTCTAAAGTCGCAGTAAGTAAAGTTTTAGTCACCCTTGTTGTCAAACATTTATTTTTGCTCAATGAGTCCTATGGTGCTATCTTGTTAAAAACATGTATTTCTCAGTTGAAAGATAGAAATGAAACTGTTGCTATTGCTTATGCTAATGCTGCTGGATATTTGTGTCGTGTTTGTGAAATCGATGCTATTGTTAAGTATGGGGTTTTTCTCAAAGATTTGTATTTTGATTGTAAAAGTGAACAAGAAAGAAAAATTGCTGGCGTTGGTTGTGAATCCATTGCTAAATTTTCCACTGACAAATTCAGCAAAGTTGCTAGTTTCTTTTTGCCATTGGCATTTGTTTGTCAAAATGATGAAAATTCCAGTGTTGCTGATAAATTCAAGTCAGTGTGGATTGAAAACACTGGTGGTAAATCAGCAGCCAAGTTATATATTGATGAGATTTGCAATATTGTTACTGAGCAGTTACAATCACAACAATACTCTATAAGGCAAGTGTGTGCTAAAGCTATTGCTAATGCTTGTACTTTAATGAGCTCTAATAATGTTAATTCAGCAGATCAAAACATTGTGGGCTTAAATAATGATATGGTTGAGAGACTATTCGCTATTTTGCTCGAGGCTTGTAAAGGCAGATCATGGAATGGTAAAGAGGTGGTGCTTAATGCTCTTGTAACCTTTACGAAAAATTTCAAAAACAAAGCAATTGATGATGATTATAAATTGTATCATCAAATTGAAAAAGTTGTTCTAGTGGAGGCTAAAAAACGCAATAAGCAATATCAAAAAGAATCAATTAAATCATTAGGATTGTTTGCTGAAGTTTTCCCTAGCAGTAAGCTTTATGGTGAGGAGATACGGATAATTAAACCGTTTTTACAAGATAGCTTCTATGAACAGTCAGATAGTTCAGATGATGATTCGGATAATGATGATGATGATGATAAAAGCGCTGCTAAGAAAATAAAAACCGAGAAGCAGTATTCCAAATCATCAGCAGTGAATTGTGAAAGAGAAACCACCAACATTGATCTTTTAGCAACCCTTGCTAACAGCTTTACCATTGAACCAATCACCGACAGCAATAACAATATAAAGTCAAAGGCCGTTCCATTGGAAATGATCAAGTACATATTCGCTGAAGCAATCCCATATTTTTTTCAATCAGCACACGTTATTCCCACATGGCGATCAAAACTCGCAGTATCACAAAACTCGGCTACAGTACTTGAGAGGATTGCCAAATATTACAATAACAACGATGATACAAATACCCAAGTTGTTCCGGTTGAATGGTTGTCGTCACTCTATAAAACTTTGAAAACACATTGTTTAGAAGACCCAGATATTGAAAACGTCAGAGTGCAAGCAGCGGGCGCTATTTCTGTTTTACTTTCGGTATTGTCTAAATACGACAATGCAGACAATGAAGTTGAAAACGCGCACCATTTGAAAGAAAAAATTTTACAAGACTTGAAGAATGC
The DNA here is from genome assembly GCA_001936135.1 of Saccharomycopsis fibuligera x Saccharomycopsis cf. fibuligera. Classification (NCBI taxonomy): domain Eukaryota; kingdom Fungi; phylum Ascomycota; class Saccharomycetes; order Ascoideales; family Saccharomycopsidaceae; genus Saccharomycopsis; species Saccharomycopsis fibuligera x Saccharomycopsis cf. fibuligera. The sequence continues at coordinate 2,120,041 of CP012817.1, read as the reverse complement.
ATACGATAAAGATTTGTCAACCATTGTGAAAGTTCGTATTGAAAAAGTTTTAAAAGAGGGAAAATAGTTAAATAGGCAAATAAATAAACAATGGAGCTTAATCGATCTTTTATATATAAAGTTATTTAAAATGAGATAATATCTATTTTTAGCTTGTAAAAACTTGACTGCGCTGACTGTTAGTGGTTTAGTAGGAGTTATACTAATCAGTAATCATCAACTGAGTTAATACACTTACAAGCATAATTGTAACAAGAATTATAATGCTCGAATGTCACGAATGTGGTGTTGGTGCATGGTTGTACATGAACAAGGGTAATCTAAGATTTTATTAAATAAGTATTTTTCTCAACATGCATGCTGGAAGCATGTCTGTAAGTTTCAGCAAAAATCAACTTGGAATTCTTCATTAAATGTTTTTCTTATTATCACACTTACATTGGAAATTAGATTAATGAATGATGGGGAGATTATAATAATTTATAATAAAATCAACTATAATATAGACATTTAAAAGACAAGTTATAACTCTACCACTATCGACATGAAAATATTACTGTTATAACCAATAGTATCTGTGCTTATCATCATACAATATACTTACTATGGTTTTAAGTGGTTGTAATATTTTCACAGAAGCTGACTTTGCAACAACAAAATTTGAAGTAGTAAAAAAAAATCAACAAGTTTAGAAAAAACATAAAAATTAAAAATGCAAGTGTTGTTAAACCTGATTAAGGTCAGTAACGAAAGTAAATGAATAGAAAAATAATAATGTAGTAAATGAATGCAATTATGAATAAATGAATGTTACAAGATGACGATATGAATATTGGAAAAACAATAAAAAGATTGAAAATGAATAATATAATGAAAATAAATGAGATTATTAGCTAAGACTAGCCATTGCTCAAGAGAAAGATCAACATTGTACAGGAAAGTTTTGGAGGTATTGAACAACAGTTCAAGCATTGACTTGATTACCGCAGTCCTGGCAAATTTTAGCTACCATAGATCCATTCTTATACTGCACCTTCTTAGCACAGAATTTTGTCCCTTGGCAAACTTCACAAGATTTACCATTATGGGTATTACTATTACCATTATTAGTCTCGTTACTACCATTTTTAGCATGACGTCCTTCTGCACCAGTAACTGCGCGACTACTAGTCAGTTCAGACCTGCCACGAAGTAATGAACTCAAGGATGCACTACCATTGCTTAAAGTGTAAAACGATCCTGTCTTTCTTGAATTTTTTTTTGATCCTAAAGAACCAGCTCCTTGGCCAGTGTCCTCCGAAGGCAGCTGTGCTGACGTTGGAGCACCCGTAGCAGCCACCATGTCAAGAGCATTTTGCTTAAGGTCAGAATGAATAGCATCATTTTGATCCACTATTAAATCTTTGAGAGTTTTGCTGGAGCCAGTGCTAACATTGTTCATACTATAACTCTTGTTATTATTTTGTGTGACTCCAAGAAGGCTGTTGTTAGTGTTGTTGCCATTGAGATTATTATTGTTGTTTTTGTAGCTGAGCGTACCAGTCGACAGAGTGGTACCGTCAAAATAACTATTATTATGATTATTAGTATGAATAATATTTTGATTATTGTAATTGCCATTGTTTTGTAAATTTTGCAAATTCAGGGCACTAACACTACCACTTAAAGTTGGAAACCGTCGTTCGTCTTCCACTGGGACTGTCAAATCACCGGTTGTTGCCTTCATTGGTGAACCAAAGGGGCTATTTTGCGCAGATGAATTAACCCCACCAAATCTATATGCTCCAGTGGCCCCCGGTGATGGCAAGTCAGTTGTTGGAGTAAATGGTCCACCATTGTTGCTGCCGAGAGTATATTTTCTTCCTGTTGTAGAAGTGGTGTTTTTTCGTTTAAGCCGCAGTAATGGTAATGGATGATGATAAAGATGTTTATTGCGTAATGGCTTAGCAGTGTTTGTAATCATACCATTTTCATCAAGCGTTAAAGTGTTAAGTCGTTGACTAACGAGGTAATGTTCATGATTGTTGAGCTTTTTTAAAAAAGGGTCTAAATTCAATTTAGAAACATTGCTATCATGATGATGATGCGACTTCTTGCCATTACTGCTGTTATTAGCATTAGGGATTAATTCTTCTTGAATAATTTTTCTAATTTGGTATGCTGAATCAATTCTGAATATTCTAATTTTGCCGGATTCGTCAGCTGACACAACAATTTGAAAAGCTAAAGGATCAAGCAATGAAATCATCAAATCTACTTCATTTTTATTTTTCAATGACCTAAGCAAATCGAAATGCTTATCCGACTTGCTGCTACCACTATTAAGAAACGAAGTGACATTTTCGGTGTTGAAGTCAGTTGCTATTGACGATGGCGATGTTTGCAGTTGTCCAAAATCTTCTTGTGACGAATTTGAAGACAAACTGCTCTTGGAAAGCACCCGTTTCAATAAATTATTAACATTTTTCAAGCCTTCTTGCTTTTCTTGCTCGCTTGAATGCTCGAGAATTTCACCAAATGTACGGTTCAAATCGTACACCGGATCATTTGATAAGTACAATAGCTTTTTCGCTCTGTTTGGAACAAAAATTGCGCTAGTGACGGCAGAATGGTGTGCATGGAATGAGTAATAGTTAGCATTCTTAATATTCTCTGGTAAATCATCATCACCCAACTTTACTCTTGATCTTTTGAAACTACCAACATTGTTACTACTGCCATTAGAAGAAGCAGTAGTAGCTGCTGCTGCTTTTTTGAAAATATTAATACCTTTCCCCTTCTTTTTGGACTTTTTGAGCACCTCTTTATCATTAACTTGCCAAAAGTAGATCAGATGGTCTTCGGATGCAGAAAGCACTAATGCATGATCACTTGATGAAACTGCCATTGCTTGTGAAGAGGTATTTTGTAACCCTTTAAATTTCATCAATAGTTTCTTCTTTTCACAACTGTATAATCGTACTCGGGAATCGTTGGTAGTGATCAAGATTCTAGTATCAACAAATCCGTTTTTTTCCGGTTTCATCTCAAAAACTTGTAGGCCGGAGACTTTAGCACCACTGGAGTTTTTAATGTAGTTTTTTCTTAAATCGAGATGATACTTCAAATGTAACCCTTTGGTTTCAAATACAAACACGAGACCATTAATGGTGCCAACAGCAATGCAGTCACCTCTGGGAAAAAACTCGCATGCTGTGATCATACTAGAAACTTCTTGATGAAAAGAGACTTCACCATCCAAAATTGACCATAACCTGATTTTTTTATCCAAAGAACCACTAATAAAAAATCGGTCATCGTTGGGGTGAAACATTGCACAGGTAACAAAATCCAGATGTTTGAATACTTTCAAACACTCAGCACGTTCCACATGCCACAACCTTACCGTTCTGTCCATAGACGAAGATAGCAAAAAATTGTTTTTTGACCAATCAAGTGACAAAATGTCTGATGAATGGCCATGGAATTCCTTGTAGGGAGCATCATGAAACAATGGCGCATACAAAGTTCCGCTATCAGCAGCGGTAGTGGCGCCGTTGCTAATATTGCGATACATTGACTGACCAGTATTGGTACCATTGTAGTTACTAGCCCCATCAAAACCGTTATTGCCGTCAAACTCGTTATTGCAAGATCTGCCAGCATCGCTAGTGGAGTCAGTAAGTGATCCAATATCCGCGCCGCCATTACTGTTTCCTAGTCCGTTACCGCCAACAGATACTCTAGCCAAATCAGCATTGGCTTTGTTGTGTTCGTACTCTAGCCTATCTAAAGGAGAGGAAATCACCTTGTATACTCTAATGACCGAGTCCTTACCGCCGGCAGCAAGGTATTTTCCGTCGTGGGAGAATTTCAAGCACCAGATAGCATTATCTCGGTTAGCAACAACGTTTTTCTTTTTCTTTGTGTTGTTACTGGCGCCTGCAGCTGAAGAAGAGGCAGTTGAGCTTTGAGCGGTACTGGCATTATCGCAATGCGAGGTATTGTTACTAAAAACACTAGACGACAAGTTCGAAATCGTTGGTTTGATATTTGAAACATTACGCTTGGTGGTGTCCAATTCTTGTGCTAGAAATAACCGTTTGAAAAGCGACGTGCGAAACTTAGAGCCGGAATTAATCTTCAAGTACTTGGGCTGGACGAAAAGACGGTAAATGTCTAAATCTTCTGTATCGTAGTAATATTCATCTGGATAATCTTGGGGCAGCATTTGAAAACTTGGAAGCCTCGACTGTTTGGGCATTTGAAAAGTGGGCGTCATGGTGGTGTCGAATTCGTCCCTGTCAGTGTCGGTATCCGTATGATTGCTATTCATGTTATCGGTGTTGTTTTTGAAGGTGAAGTAGGAATCTGTAACATTGATAGTGGGGGTAGGATGAGGAGCGGGACTTGCAGCATCGGCACCAGCAACCTTGGGAATACCTGAACCAGCAGCGCCGCCAGTAGAACTCATACCGCTTTTATAGTTTTGCCGAATGTTTGCCTGGTTTAACGTTATTTCTGGTTGGCGTTTTGTCGTAATAACTGTCTGGGGAAGAAACTGAAGCCGGGACTGGGACGCATTGTCGGAATGCTGGGGCAGTTCCGCTACCGAAGCTCCGGCCCCGGTGAGCAGAGCGGCAAGGTCCATGGTTCGGATGACTAGCACGGGAACAGCTCTAGGACAAAGCCTGATACGATTGAGTAGGCGAGGCGGGGTGAGGGCTAAAAAAGCACAAAAATCACGGAAGTGAACTGTGGTGGCTCGTGGGAAGAGGAACGTTACAGAACTTGAGCACCTATGTGCTCGCTTTTGGCAGTGAGTTTGTAGGTTATATCTCGGATGAGGATTCTCACAGACAAGCGGATACAGGCAGAGCGAATTCTCAAACGGCGAAAGACTAGAGAAAGACTGTCGTTTTTCTCGTATTTCCCCAATGCCGTCGCTACCCGGGCGTCTGCTAGCCTCTCAAAATAGGGTAAATTTCTTAATAGAAAGAACATATGCCCTTCACTCTCTAAGCGAGCCAATGCTGCAAACAATATATATATTGCTATGCCTGTTAACATACCAGTCAAGTGGCTTTATAGCAATGTGCACGTGGTTCAATACTCTCTTACAGTGCTTACTGGTGGTTTTTTAACCATACGTTACTTCTGCATTTCTCGTCTTCTTGAAAGTGAGACCAAACTTCAGTATGTGACTGTAAATAGAGTAATAATTGTGATGTATATCTAGAGATCAGATGGATAGAAAACCTGAAATAGTAAGGTATAGCCAGATAGAATAATATTTTGGCTAAATTGGGAGAGAGAGGACTTTTAGTGAAGTATAACAAGAAAAAATCAAAAGGGCAGTAATCAAGGCAAATGTAAATATAAATGTAATGCGAGTAGCCCAAAACATAGAAGTAAAGAAATTTAAATCATACCTGGATGAAAGATGACTATCTAGCTTTGCTAATAGATACAAAGCAAATATAGGAAATGAAAAGAACAAGAAAATACGAAGCAAAAATAAAGCAAACTTAAAGCCGAGAGTGATGTGAAAAAATTAAAAAAAAAAAAAAAAAAAAAAAAAAAAAAAAAACCAATTGTAAGCAATGTGCAAAATGTGAAAAATGTCAAACAGAAGAAACGAAAAGCAAAAGTAATACAGTATGTGAAATTTTGTAATTTTGTGTGTGGTATAGATTATGTGAGAGAATAAACTGAAAAAGGTGGTTGTAAATTTTTTTTGAAAAGCTCCTGCAGCAATTATCTCAGGAATTAATCAGAAATCCATCGCTATCACCGGTCCCATTATGGCTCAAAAAAGGCTCGCCCGATGATGCTGACTCATATGATTTCCTCTTGATACTGTTGTTGCTGTTATTGGTATAGATACTGTTTCTACTGAATTTGTTATAACTGTTGTTGCTATTATTATTGTTACTGCTGTTGTAGGATTTGTTTGTAGTTTCTGTTGGCAGTTTAGGCGATGGTGGGGATGATTCCGCAGTATCTATGTTATTGCTATTATTAGCCTTTCGTGGCATTGGAGGAGGCGGTGGAATATGCTTTTTGGTTCTGGCTGAGTTACCAAGGTCATTCTCAAATTCTTCATCAAACTCATTACCAATGGCTGATGTATCATCATCTTCTAGCAAATCTTCAGAGTTGGTTTCAAATGGATTTTCGTTTACATAGTAGTTTCGTAAGCCTGCATGACTGTATCTATCTATTGATCTACCTCCACTGATACAGCTTCTTGAATATACTGGTACATGTTTTGAAACTCTTCCATTGCTGCTCTTGCTGCGTGATGGTTGCAGGGGCCCCTGTTGCTCTTGAATTTTATTCCCAATATCTGACGACGTTGACGATATCATCTTTTTGCCATTCTTGTTATTCATAAGACTCGTTTTGGCGAATTTGCTATTTGGACCACTATTTGCCGTCGACGCCAAAGACAGCCTACGTGAACTCAAGTTCAAACTTTCTTGTGATTCTTCATATACCGTGTCAATGACTCGGTTACGGCCATATTGAGTATGTGCTCCTCCTCCCCCTTCGCCTCTGCCGGCTCTATAATGAGATGATGCTGCCGCTGCCGCTGCCGCATTGGCTTTTTTGAAAAAACTAAAAGAACTACCTTTTGGAATACCTTGAAGCAAATTGTCTCTAATTGCAAATAATCCATTATCACTCTCACCAGTGCTCGTAGTACTACTTGTGCCCATTGAACTAGTTGTTGTTATTGAACTGTCGGCAGACGTTCGTCTAGGCGGGACTGGTCTTGGACTGTTGTCTCGAAGGTGATAATCATTATTGTTATTTGGTAATTTTTTGAATCGAGAAAACATTTTCGAAATTTTGCTAGTGCTGGTTGCCGCTGCTTTTGCAGCAGCACCTATTTCGGCATTTCTAGCTAAGTTATTTATCGTGTTGTTATTATTATTCATAGAATTCACATTTGAGCCATCTGTAGCGTTACTATTCCCAAATACGTCTTCATAGGTAAGTTCGCGATTTGTGCTATTTGTATCATTATTATAATAATAATCACTATTTTCCAGAAAACTTTTGTTGTAGAGATTCTTTTTAAAAATATTACCACTTCCGTTACCAAAATCAAAATTCTTTTCGCTATCTTTCTTGTTTGCCCATTCTTTTTTGGCAGAAAACAAGCTGATATTCTTCTTCCTAAACAAAATCCACAACAAAATCAATATGATAATAAGACCACCAATGGAACCAGTGATTGAACCAGCAAGTTTCGGTACTCTACTATTGTTTCTGCTTCCGGTTTGGGCAACATTATTGTTATAATAATCCGCATTTACGGTTTTGGTAGCATAATCAGACAAAGACACCAAAGTTGCTCCATCATAAGTAACAACTGTCACAGTTGTCGGTACATATGTCTCAAATGATGTTTGGTCACCCGTCACCATGTATGGTTGAGTATAGACATAAGCATAAGTGGTAGTTTGTGAAGTTTGCTTAGGAATGGCTCCTGTGGGGGTTGTGCTTAGAAGCAAGGTAGAATAATGCGTGGTAAAAGCTGTAATTTTACTTGGCGACAAGTCATTGGTAACAGTAACGGTCTCGGTGCTGGAAACAGTAGTATTGAGCATGGTAACAAGCTCTGCCACTGAGCCATTTTTGGTACGTGAGGCAACCAGATGTTGCGAATGGTTTTTCGAATTTGAGTCTGATGACGAGGTCGATGATGACGATAATAGTGATGATGATGATGATGATGATGATGATGATGATGATGATAACGATGATGACTGTATAGTAGAAGAATTGTTAGATGGGATAGACAATGTGGTGATGACGGAGACTGGGGACACTGAGGTCTGATCTGGGTTATCTGACTCTGTTGTTTTGTTTGTCATGGTCTTTTTGTCTGAACCTTTCTCTCTGGAGGATGCCGAGGAGTGTTTTTTGTAGCTGGAAACTGAATTTGATATCACTGAGGAACCAACAAAGTAAATATAAGAAGAGGAAGACAAAGCCCCGCCGGAACCGGAGGGCTCGCTGGAGAGACCATTAATGATGAAGTTTGAGGGCGCAGAAGACGAGGAAGGCATGAAAAAGGATGAATACCTAGAGCTTGCAGTTATAAATTCTGCTTTCTTGTTGGTAAATACTGGCGTTGAGTCTGTTGTTTTTGTTTTTGCAGTTGTTGTTGCAGTTGTTGTCGTTGAGATTGATGGCGATGGTGAGGACAATCCACTAGCAGCGGAGGCGCTAACGATACCAGCGGTGTTGTAGTAGGCATTATCGCTGTGCCTCCTGTCAAGCTGTAAGGCAAGTTCCAGTGGAAGAGTGCCCATCGTGTGAAGGTATCTGGGTGTGCTGACAATTGTGTTTGGTGATACCGTTGTTGTTGCTGTTGTTGTGGTTTTCTGTACTTCGTTTCTCTGCTTGGTTTTTCTTTTTTTTTTTTTTTTTTTTTTTTGTTTTGTTTTTCTATGGTGAAATTAGCAAAAAAGCAATGCCGCTGCCCATTGCTGGAATTTTCACGCCAAAGCAACTAAGCGACAATGTATAACCTGTGTACTTATATGGATAGCTCTACTATATATATATCCTATCCGCACATATGGCAATCTTGCTGGTGACGTATATACCCCCAGCTTATCTCGTCTATCACCGTGTACACTGCATAATATGCCAAACCTATCTTAGCAAAGATAAAACACACTGCAATGCAACCTAGCACATACAAAAACCTGTGTAATCTATGGGTTCTATAGAGCTATCTTACAATAACACACTCATATATAAACAGATTAATGCACATTCATTCTGACAATAACTACTCTACTACTAAACACATACCTTCTTAATCAAAGGTTTTCTTTTTTCCTTGGGATGGCACAATTGCTGCTGAAGCTCTCTGTGCAGTAGCAAGCGCAACACTACTCTTTACTCTTCTGTTGTAATTGCTGCTACTATTAGCGTTCTTGTTGAATGTTTTTCTCGGTCTCTTAGATTCTGCACCAGCCTCGCCAGAAATTTCAGCATTACCACTACCATAACTGCCACCTTCCTGTTCATCTCCAGCAAAGCTTTCACCAAATGAACGTTTACCTCTTTCGGGCCGCTCAGTGGCTCTTGGTGCTCTTTTACTTCTGTCCTCACCATATTGCAACTTCAACGTTCGGCCCATCAACTTCTTGCACAATTTGTCCTTAAGAGCTCTAGTTACAGATTCCACTTCGTTAAAGTCAATAAATGCAAAACCTTTACACTTACCACTATCTTCAAAGGTAGCCATTCTGATACGGTAAATCTCTCCACAATGTCTAAATTGTTTCTCCAAATCTTCTTCTAAAGTTTCAAACGACAAATTCCCTACAAACAAGATGCGTGACGGCGTGCCTTTCTCTATTTCTTCTGCTTTACTGACTTCTGGTCTACCTTCGTAGTTGTTGGCATCCTTAATAAGCAAGTTTCTGCCATTAAGTGCATTTTCTGATACCGCAATTGCAGTGGCTTTTTGTTTCTCGGTTTTGAAATCAATGTAAGCAAAACCTTTAATTTTTTTTATATTGGTTTTCTGTTTTGGCATCTTCACTCTGGTGAAGTCAGTTTCTTCTATGGCGACATATTTCTCTGGTTCCTTTTCATGCAAGTCCTCGGACTTGACAACAATGAAATCTTTCAATTCTTGTTCTTGAGTGTCAAATGATAAATTACCAACCCATACACTATGCACAATGTGGTCACCTTTGGCTTCGCCCTCAGCATTAGCTGGTTTTACTTCCACTACCTTGAGCTTCTTCTTTGGAATTTTGTCAAGTTTACCTTTCTTCATCAAACGTTTTTCTTTTTTAGATAACGGCAATGGTTCATTCAAATCGATGTTGATTTCGCTATTATCCTCGGAGTCTGATCCGCTACTATTGGCTTCGTCGCCTTTGTCTTTGCCTTCATCATCTCTGTCTTTTTTATAATCTTTTTTTTCTTTCTTGTGCTTCTTTTCCTTTTTCTCTTTCTTTTCTTTCTTTTCTTTCTTCTCTTTCTTTTCTTTCTTTTCTTTCTTGATTACCGTCTTGGACTCTTTCCCGGACACTTCAGGCTGTTGGCTAGTTACCTCCTTTTCGTCACTCATTTTTATTATATTTTTAGCTGTGAATTTATCCGGTTTCTTGTCCTGATACTTTTCCGAGCGTAGCATATAAACACTAGCACTCATCGCATTCATGAAAATTTTCTATATACAAAATAAAATCAAGAAAAAATAAAAAAATAAAATTTTGCTTCGTGATGAGCTGCGCGACGGTGCATCACAATACATGACCGAATCCTCTTTGCCAACATAGACGATGAGACCATCAGACCCAAGCTGGAAGGCAAAGTCCATTTTTTGCTAAGGTATTAAAGGGCCCATGATTGTCTCTTTACTCTAGCTGTGTCTTGCTATTAGGGCAAAATTGTTTAGAAATGTAATTCCCCAGAGGTAATAGGGTGATAGTCAATAAATTATCGACGTTATGTACTTGGCTTCCTTCTTTGCATCACATTTGTGTAACTTCTTATGCTTTTGGCTAACTGCAGCAACAAGAGAGAAAAGCAAACAACGGTAGACTTCACACAGTGTAATAAACCTATAAAGCTTTTCTTTTTATAAAGATATATCTATGTTTTTTTTTTTGTTTTTTTGTTTTTTTTTTTTTTTTTCACTGAATGTCAGGTTTTGATACATTTCACCCTCATGGACTCTATAAGCCGCGCCTTCTTCAAATCATCAATTTTAATACAGGACCTCACAGATGCCGAAGATTCAATATACAACCGTGACACAAGTAGCGGTACCAATAATACCAGCGGTAGCAGGTTCAGCCATATCAACAAAACCATCAATTTTCACTATTCCAATAGCCATTTGAATGTCAATTTTACGCCAATAGGCGATACCATTGAATCTCTGGGACTTAGAGCTGCATCAGTAGCTACAAGACAAACTAATGACAACACTGATAATAGTGACAACCAACTATCAGAGTCTCCAGAATCAGATGTTGCTGAAAGTGTGGCAAGTTACGCTTTACAGTATATTAACTCAGGATTTGTGTTTCCTAGTGAGCCGGTTGATCATTATCAAAAAGAGTCAGAAGGCATTCCTCGTAATGAGCCAACATTTCACCATGGTGAGATAGATAACGCACTAGATGGTAGCAATGGACAAATACTATTAACAAATGACATCCAAGGATTAAGCGTTAATGAAGGGACAAGCCGTGGCATTCAAAAAGTTGATGGTGCCACTATAGATGATAGAAATGATCATGATGATTTTGGAAACTATTATGATGATGACCTTAATAATAATATCAACCAACCGATATGCGCTCACAACTTACACAGAGGCTCCACTTGGAGGTCAAGACGAACATTAACTCGGCACAACTCTTTCTCCTCTTTAAAGCAACAAGGTAACCCAAATCATTCTAATACAACAACAAAGCGTTTTAAAAACCCGTTTGCAACGTTTTATCACAAGATGGCAAGACATATTTTGAGGAAGAGCAGTAAAGTGCCGCCTCCGGCTCCCTCAAATGGTAGAGATACTGACAATCATGGTATTGATTTACCTAAGCCTTTCAAAAGTGAATTTCAGAAATCAGAACATTCCCATCACCATAACACACAACGCTTTTATTATAATAACTCTCCTTACCAGAGCAGTGGTGGCACCACTACAAGCAGTGGAGACAATAGAGGCAGTGGATATGGTAGAGATGACGGGGATGAAACGGACTCTACAATTAGTGATGACTCTAGCAGTGGTTCCAATCATGAACGCCTGTCTGAGTTTAGGAGGTCTATAAGTCGCTCAAGAAACTGGACCTCAAGGGCCAAAAGACACAAGTCTTTGCATTCAAAGTTCCCAAAAATAAGTTTGGAAAGACTGTTTACTTACAGGAAACGGGATGGCATGGTGGAATTTAATCCAAAAAAGATTGTTAAAGCTCAACTTGATCATATGGACGATGACAACGCTAGCTATGATTTGGCGATATCAAAGTCAAGGCCAACATCTGGTTTGATATCAGAGGTTTTGAGTCACGGAATTGTACCTATACGAAAAGATTCCGCGGACGAAATGAAGAATGCAAAATTAAGGCATGAGCTCTCGTTGCAGCAACATGCAAGAAGGGATGTGGACTCAGGGCATGCGTCAATTGGATCAAATGATTCTTTTTATTTTGCTTCCAATCATCCGGACAGCCAAAGCTTTGTTGGTGACGCGTCAGCAAATAATGAATTTGATAGCCCCAACAGTAGTAACCATTCTGCCACAGTTTCTTTTGAAGGTATGGAGGATAATGATTTCAACGTGTCAATAGCAGCAATTTACCCAACTCTAATTAACAGAGCATATACTAGAGAAAGGCAACAACGACCACAAATTGTCATATCACCCGATAGTAATGGTAATAGTGAGCGAATAGTTTCGGTTTTCCGATCCAACACTGATGGGCACCATCATGCCTTGAGAGGTCAAATACCGTTTCCTCATGTAATGCTGAGTAGCAGAAGGTCAAACACTGTCAGAGGTACCGGTAGAAATGAGAGTAATGTTGCAATAGCTGGCCATTTACAAATCCATCAAACCAGAGTGCGCATATTTAGAAGCCTGCTGACAAGAGTTGTAAGCAGAAGTAATTACAATGATTTCCAAACGGATGATAATGTAAGAAATAGGAATGCTCCAGAAACCGTATCATCAATGCCGGAGTTAGATGTCTACTACTCACGAAGCTTTAGAAATTGGGTAAAGAAGTTCAAGTTCAAGACAAAACAAAGCCCTGAACAGCAGGAAAAGAGTTTGTCCGAGCTAGCAAAGCAGAGAAGTAAAGATTTGATGGATATGCTGGGTGTTGAGGATGTTGTGGAGGAATTAAGTTAAAAAAAAAATAAAAAGACTAATTTCTATTTTTTTGCTCTATATTTGTAACTCATTGTTGATATTTTGCTATAAAGATCTATAAACAAGTTATCAAATTATTTTGGATACCCTATGTCGAGCATACAGCGACGTTTTGCAGCACAAGATACCATTTCGTCAAAACTTTGCAATAGCCTGTGTTAATTGAAAAACAAGATGATAGATTTACTAGGCAAACATAATACTTCACAAAAACGTAGCTACAAATTGTTATGAACACACAATTTTTCCTAACTATATTCTTTTCAATACTAATTTGTTTTTGGTGCATCTAATGTCTGCGATGAAAGTGTCCAAGTACCAACTTTCTCAGTACTGAGTGCCTTCAAAAATGCAGCATATACTCAGTTGACATGCTTTTATGTGAAGCACGTAAAGTAACGAAGCCCTGTTAATATAGAACTACTTAATGCAACGTCTCATGACTGACTAGCATTTCAGTGTTTTGATGGTGCTTATAGCAAACTAGGGGTGTATCAAAACTAGCTCACGCATGTACAATTTGAGACTATTAGTACTGTTACTGCCCGAGCAAGTAAAATATGACCTAGTTGATTGAGGGTATCTGATATTCTGATTTATGTTGAAAACTTTCCATATTAGAATGCGACTTTTTTTTAAATATTATCAGGTGCGCTGTCGTGTGGTGCCCCAAGACACTGAGCGAGTTACAAACGCAGAGAAAACGGTGTCTTCTAGTGATACTATTGGTCTGACAGTAAGATATTTAGATTAAAGCGTTTTGACGCAGTTTTTCCGGAGCGTACCTGTTTACGGAAACTCCGACGGATTTTTGTGATTTGCTGGCGTTTTTTATAAATAAAGAATATGGACATCAGCAATTCACCAATACTATGTATTCCTTTTCTCAAATGTTTAGTGTTTCTTTGCTTACATTTATTTCAAGATAACGCGCTAAAATTTTTTAAGATAATTCGTTTCCCCGGCGTATACTTTAATTTTTCATTTTTTAACGCTCATCAAATCTTTTTAATTCGTTTCTTCTTTACAGTTGTGCCCTTGAATTTTTCCGAAACGCAAACTATAAAACTATAATTATATACTATAACATCAACTTTATCTTCTTAAATCAACATTCACAAATGCACATCAACGACCCCGTTTTAGGCTCCCGTCAGCTATCGTCGCATTTATCTTCTTCTTCATTGCCATCGCCATCGTCATCGTCACTGTCATCGTCATCGTCACCATTGCTCCTACCGTCTTCTCGAACCCCAGCATCACCAGTTACGCCATTCGAAATTACTGCTCAAACCCCACCGTTCCTTCCCAAAAGCAAACTTCAAAAAGATCTTGAACTCAATAGACTAACTTTGAACACTTTTGAAAATAAAAATCCTATCCATGCGCTTCGCTGGAATATTCAAAACAATAATACTTATGGTGGTGCTCTTCTTTACCAAGCGTTGCTAGCTGGCTATCTTACCGTCCCCAATCCTAAGTTTCGCGCTAGCACTTTACACTGCTATTTTTTGGACGCTGTGAGACTTGACAAGAAAGTTCTTTATCAAGTCAATCGCCTCAGAGACGGTAAGAGTACAGTTCACAGAGAAGTCAAAGCTTACCAGGATAACAAGTGTAAACTTACCGTCAACATTGTTTTCCTGTTACAAAACGACATCAATGACAAGAACAACAAGTTAATAAAAAGATTTGGTCCACAGCCAGAAATCAATTATGCTCAAATGAACCCCCAAACTAAAGGCAAACTACTTAAAGGTTCTAATGATGAATTATTAGATCATCATGTTGCTGAATTGATAGCTAATGGCGAATACATCCGCAACACAACTGAAGATAAGCAAAACTACAATGTGCTTGAATTATACCAGCCAAAACCATTTTTCAATAAAAATGGTAAGCAATGCTATGATAACAGTACTCTCACAGATGGGGAATTAAATAGTGATGTGATCACCAATAGAGAAACTTATGGGCTTTCAAGGGTTCTTAAACCTCCATCGGCAAGCATTGAATACAACACCATTTTTGAAGAAGCAGTGGCTGAAGATCTCTATCTTTGCTATATTTCTGACTATACCATCCTTTCGGCAGCTTTACCAATCCTCGGGTGTCAACCGTATGGTAGCGAAGCATATTTGGTTAGTTTGGACCATTCAATATATTTCCATCGTCCGCAAAGTTTAAAACAGCGTAAATGCTCAATGTACGACTGGCATATTCAAAAAAATAAACTCATTAAGGCTCTGAATGGACAGTTAACCATGATGATGGTGATATTGAATAAGTTTGGGGAAACAATAGCAGTAGCTATGCAAGAAGGGATTTGTCAGTTGAATAATAAAGAAAAGAAGATTAGGTTACCGGGCGAAAAATCTGTGGGGCTCAATAGTAAATTATGAATTGTGTAATTTTTCTTCTATGTTCCTATAGGCAATTTATGCAATTTTCAACTAACAGCTTGGCTTCCTTATTCTTGCTTGTCTTTACAAATTTTTTTTATATTCATAAATGTCACTCGCCTTAAGTAGATTTAGTTAATCCTTGCCCATAAATTCGAATTTTTTCTTTACCATATTTTGTGTTGTTCGCCTATTTTACTAACTAGTGCATTAACATACTTGCTTCTTCTGTTCATTAAACTTCAATTATTCCATACACATACGTACCATCATCGTCTCACCTTTCACTCATAACTCATTACAATATATATAATTCAAATTTTTTCTCGATTAGCCTATTAACTGCTTATTGCTTATTGTACCATATTGAAAAACATTAAAAATTTTCGCATGTTTTGGGTCATTGGATCCTGCAGGAAACTGGGGCGAACATTAATTGTAATACACCTAAGTACGCTCAGAGGTCCTGGTTCGTAGCCGTTGACCCAGCGGGTTAAAAATGAAAAAAAATTAACCGCATTCTACGCCGCTTGCTTTTCCGTATCGCATGGACAATGCTACCAGGATACTCAGTTACCAAAGTGTTGCATTAAAATGTCGCAGGTGGAATATATTTTCTGTTTTTTAGTTTTTTTTAAGGTTTTTTTTGATGCTTTTTTTTTTTTTTAATTATCCTCATTTATTTATAATTCCGTTTTCTCGTAAATTCTCAAGTGACTACCTTTGTGATTTGTTAGGACGGTAGCAGAGCGGTGGCCGGCTGCACACCAGGACTCAGAAATTAGTTTGACATTTAGCTGCTTACCAACTGCCTATTCCATAGAACCAAAGCTTCATCGATAATTTGTTCAGAATTCCGAACACCCGGTGGACCCTAGCTACCTTACTAATAACTCATGGTGTTGTAGCTCGTGGGTGTTTCATGTAGGTTTGGTAAATTCTTGATCAATTTTCGTATGCATTGCGATCATCGCAGATTGGGTTTTTGATAAACGAGATAACTCCGCGGACAGTCTAACAAGTTTTACTTGATTCTGCATGAGAAAAGGCTTAATCGGGAAATGTGAAGCCAACTTTAACAAACTAACTGCACAAGTGTATACAGTCAGTTAGATTGGCTAATTACTCGTTTATTGCTTGCATTTGGTAAAATATTGAAGTTTAGAATTGCTTCTTGATGATCTTCAAATACATACACAAGGGTTTACTATGGTATTGAAAAATTTCAATTTAACTAATAAAATCAAAACAATAGTATCAAGTATAGGTTGATTTGTCGCTAGTTAAAAATAGTATATTAATAAATGAGGGCCATTTATCAGTTTTTTGAAAAAACTTTTTCCAAACCTAATTCATTATGAAGTATAAGAAGATTGATGTTAAACCAATTACATCCAGAAGAGAATTACTAGGGTTGCACACATACAACTCTGCTGTGTTACTGTTATTTTGGCGAAAATACTGGCTATAGACAGTATACTTTAAGTAAGATAAATATTTTTCTTCAGCAGGACGGTCACTGAGGCTTAGCTCTTGGATAGTGATAGAAGACTAGCTTCTTCAGGCCGCTTCTCTGTTTGGAATTGCAGCTCTTTGTTTCAACTTTGAAACAGGGGCAGGCTCTCAACAAAGAGATGAAGATAACATTAACAATAATTGCTGACTTTACAAAGATAAATCACTGCCTGCAATCTTGGGAGCTAAGTATCGCTAGCTTAGATACTACAGTATAGCCTATATAGTGTATGTGATGACCCACAACTCTCGCCTAAGGCAGTCTGAGTACAGCGCTAGAAAACAATAGATTGTTGGAACAATACCACGTTTTGCATGCAGGAGGTGGTCTTACACTTGTCTCAAACCCGCATAGCCGCAGATCAACGGTTTGGAAATCACGGAACCTGATCACCATTAGAGCGCATTCTCTTTTATGAAAGAACCCTAAAAATTTTACTTTTTGTGCAGAAAAAAATACCGAAAAGAAAAAAAAAGAAAAAGCTAAATAGCCTATATAATCTAATATGTTATAAAAAAACATGTAAGTTTTTTAATTTTTTTTAAAAAAAAACGTTTTGTGGGGGAAGGCGAGGGGGGCGATGCACCACTTAAAATTTTCAAGCTGCACTGGTAAACTTATTTCCGAAAATAGCTTTTTTTCCAGATTTGTGTCGCTGTGGTTTCTTTAGGGTTTCTCCTAAATTTCCCGATCGGTTGATCTCTAGCTCGACGTGTCAATATACGGTAACATCTAATACTGAACTCAGAGACGGTAGTGATCATAAAAACACGAGAAAAATTTTTCGGTAAGACGCAGGGAGCTTTATTGAAAATCAAGGATGATGTTATCAATGCTGTAGAGATTGTGGTTATTTAGTTGTAATAATTATGACGTATTTTTTACCGTCCCCGATTTGAGCAATCCAGTCTTGTAGCTATAAAATTGGTTAATATTAGAATGTAAAGGTTCAATAGGGCCAATACGCAGATGGTCAGCAAAATATGGCCATTAGCCAAGGCTTTAAAATCATGCAATTTATTTTTATTTCACGCTCTTTGATAACAATATAAACTGTTATTGAATCTTCTATGCATAATAGTCACTTGTCTTTTTGCGTGCTGTAACATAAACGTACGAATTACACATCTTATTCTCTTCCCATTATGTTGCCGCTGTAAAAAGATATTTGTTGTAATTTCCCTTTTGGGAAGTAATGTTTATTTACCAAAATACTGCATAGAATTGAGTATTTAATCA
The DNA here is from genome assembly GCA_001936135.1 of Saccharomycopsis fibuligera x Saccharomycopsis cf. fibuligera. Taxonomy (NCBI): domain Eukaryota; kingdom Fungi; phylum Ascomycota; class Saccharomycetes; order Ascoideales; family Saccharomycopsidaceae; genus Saccharomycopsis; species Saccharomycopsis fibuligera x Saccharomycopsis cf. fibuligera. Next base: position 2,101,971 of record CP012817.1, on the reverse strand, counting down.
GAAGTAATCGCGGTTTCAGTAGTTAGTTGCACTTAGTTAATACGTTATCGCTTGATCCACCTATCAGCCACACTAAACATGCCTAAAACTAACCAAGCTATAGCTATAGCTCAATTTCTATCAAACATTCTACAGACATCCTATAGAACTTTCAAAATCACCATCACCTTCAGGAAACTAAAAATCGGGCTATATTTAATAGCACACTGTCATTTTAAGTTGATTAACCAGAGCTCAGAAATCGTATCGTTGTTGTAAACGTTACCGCAACATTAATACCGTAAAAGCTACACAGTTTCTAGTGCTATTATCAACACATTATAGTGAAGACAAAATGGAATAGCAAAAACAGCCGTTGATATCTCTGAAATTTTTCAAATACTTGGCAATCTTTATTTTTTTTCGTAGAGTGTGACTTCTTTAAATATTAATTATTGTCTTTTTTTTTCGGTTGTACGCTTTAGCTTACTGTCCCTTTCCCGTACCTAAAATCTGCTAGCTGTACGTGCTAATGAGTTGCTCATAATCGTCCAAACCCCTTTTAGTTCTAAGACTCGGTCAGATACAATACTAAAAAGAATCAAAAATAACGTGTCAAGGGAAGGCTTCTATATAAGAAAATAGGACTCCGGGTTTCAGCTTGCTTTATTTATTTCAATTTTTTTGAACTTTTTTTGCTTTAGCAGTCAATGATTACTATACTTTTGGGTTATGAGCCCCTGACCTCAGACCACTTTGGAGCTTGCATACAGCTTGCATATAAAGGTATCCAGACTATTTGCTTTGTCCCACTTGAGGTAGCAGGCGTATCACGCGCAAAAGTCTTAGTTGAAAAACTTAACTTCGTGATATTGTCTCTGCATGCATACTGTAGTAGCCACATGTCTAAAAACAAAAAAAGTAGAGCCCAAAAAGCCTTCAACTGTGTACGCAGATCAGGGCAAATAATATCATTTAAGATACCCAAACAAAAAGATGACCAGCTTTATTGAGGATGAGTTCATGTATGTAGCATCCATAATAAAGTGAAAAAAGTTACCGGTTATTCTGCGGAAAACTGTTAAAATGACCAGCACACACAGATTGCGCAGTGAAATAAATATTATTAAATTATGAAACCTAAAAAGTGCAAAGATAGAACCCGAAAATTATAAACTATCACAACATCATGAGGCAATTCGTTTAAAAGTTTAAATATTTGAACTAACAACCATAAAACGCAAAAGAGCTGTCTATTTTTAAAGTTGTAAATAGTTTCTCCTTTATGAAAAGGATATATACTCTACTCCTAATTTCCTTCACTTACTTTGGTATGTGTACAAAAGAGTTGCAACTGAACGCTATCTACTGTACTTCTTCAAACAACTCCTCCTATCATGATAGGTATATAATCAATGATTCATTAGTCTGCTCCAACCTAATATATAAACTGCAGAGCTTGCCAAACTTTTCCATTCTGTACCTTTTTTTTTTTTTTTTTTTTTTTTTTTTTTGTAACAACTTTCCGTCATTGTTTAGCAACTAGTTCTTTTTTTTTCTTCCTTTATTTACAATGGTTTTGTTATTTTATTATCTTGCAAGTGCGAGGCATTTTGACATTGTTATGGAAACAGATTAATCTGCCAATACTTTTTCTGCCACCTTTTTTTAGTGGAAAAAACCTTCCATATCTTACTACAGCGTACATTTGAAGAGACCGTTATATCTGGTTACAATAACATTGTCATTTTACACAAAAAAAAAGCACTTTACAAAAAAAGAAAAAGAAAAAATTAAGAACAAATATTGTGATTCTGGTTGTTTGTAATTTGCTCTTTCCGGTGACAGAAACAAAGACTAAAAACCTATTATTGCTCATGCGGGTTCTGGTACACTGGTGTGTATTATGAGTACCCACAACGAACCGAAATTAAAAAGCTTAAAAGAAGATACGCAACCTTAGCTTGGCCCTAGACTATGAAGCGTTGACTAAACATGAATGCCAGCGGTGTAAAATATTTGCTCACAAAATTATCTCTATAACATAAAAACTTTTCAAAGTATTTTAGAAATCAAATCAAAGCCACAGTGCTGAAATGCTAAGGTAAGCTACTTAATCCTTACATCATGTTTTCAGATGCATAGTTTTCAACAGCATAATTCTTTTACTTGTAGATCGCTAACAAAAAAGCACGACACTTTGAAAAATTAGAGAAAATAGTGTTTTATTTCATGAACATGATGACTATAAATTGTTAATGCCTTTTGGTAATTCTCGCAAAAGACACATCTGCACCAATATAGCAAATTTGGTTTTTGTGAAAAAGGAAAAGTACAACAAAAAAAAAAAAAAAAAGAAAAAAAAGTTGTCAATTGAGTACTGAACCATTTTTAATCTGCAGTTAAGAACTTCAAACACATTTATGACTACCGAGTCTGTCTAAAAGTGTTTATGAGAAACATTTTAGACATTTAAACGTTCGAACTTATTCAGGTTAAGAAACAGAAAAACTTATTTTATGGATTCCCCTTGTCTATGAATACAGAAAAGTGTTTTTATATAAAAGAAACAAAAAAAAACTACTTATTGATGTACTTTGCAACACTTACCTAATATGCCCTGTCTCGGCGTACTGGGATCTCAAACTCCGACACCTTGAGACCATAATGCGAGTATACGCATAATAAAAAAGAAAGGTTTGGAGATGCACAGCATGCTGCGAACTATAAACTGCGAGCTGCGACTACTGGTAGGCCTCATTCCGCACCGGCGGACCTCCCTTTTCTTTTTTAAACCCAGTTCAATATCTTTGTGCGTGTATTTTTAGAAAATGTTCAAAAGAGGAAGTAAAAAGATTTTTTTATTTGTATTAGAATGCAAAAAGTCACTCGCAGCTTGAACTTTGTCTTTTAGCATCTTGCGTTTGCTGGATTGTTGCACTTTTCTTTTTGATCTTTTCTCCCCGTTTGAGACTACTTTAGCTGGCCGTGGTTTTCTGTGGATGTCAAGAGGAGAAACAATTAGAGTACAAAAGTTTTTTTTAAAAAAATCTTGCATGTTTCTTATCTAAAAATTTTTTTTAAGTTCTCTTTTTTATAATCTGGATTAAATGTATTTCTCTTTTTCAAAAATCTTTTTCAAATGCACTTCATATTTAAAGAATCGTTTTTGGAAGTTGACGGTTATACCCCAATCTCAGTTTAGACTGAGGACTATAATTTCAAGCAGAAACTTGTCTGATTCTCAACAATTATAACAAAAATGCGTTTTCATAGAACTTACTTCGGTTTCTACGGGTTCTTTTTTTTATATACATTCAATAGCACCACCCTTTCAATTTGAGAATCATTAGCTGAGTTCCACAAAAATATGTTTAAGCAGATTTAGGTTTCTATCCTATCAAAAATGAAAAAAGATTTTGCCACCCCAATTGGATAAATTCTATTCAACGTTCATTACCCTAGGTACTTATTGCCACAAAAATTACTGACAGATAAAGGCCCTAGAAGCATGTACATGTCTCGTGGTGTTACTTTAAAGATTATTCTTTGCATCTCAGCTGATGGAGCAAAATCAGTTCTTTGGCTGTATTGGCAAAAAAGGAGGAGCGTGTCTTCCAAAAAAACCGAATATTATGCACTTGGCAACTCTACAATCTTGAGACTTCTGGCTTCCAAAACAACTGAATATGATGCGCTTGGCAACTCTACATTCTCAAGACTCACATTTCACTTTTCTGAATATATGTAAATATTGTACAACTGCTATCATAAGCAATTATTGTGATATACCAAAATGACACAAGCTAACTTTTTGCAGAAGAGCTTATAGCGTTTTGCATCCTTTTCTGGTAACGTTACATGTACTGTTTTGTTTATACACAAAATAATCTTTAGTCTCAGAATGGTGACATTTAATAAACTACTAGATCAAAAACTCGTAAGCAGCTATTTTCTGTGCTTTGCTATTTAGCGTTTCAGAATTAGCTTCATAAGACAACAAACAAAATTTTTTAGAACTCGTTATTATGTTGCACTTCATAATATAACATTCACTAATGTATCAAACTGGGAACCTCCTAGTAGTATTTCTGTTTTTCTGTGTCTGTTTGATGAATAAATTGCCACCATTTGAAGTTGCAACAAAAAACACAGTATATCCGAACACATAAAGGAGCTTCATCCAACCAATACACTATTTGGAACAGGTAGCCACGATGAAATTGATATAATAAATTTTATAGCTATTATTCTAAGAGCAACATAGTATGTGCAAAAACTGTAAAATTACAGCAACTGTTTTTTCAAATTTTGGGTTTATTTTTTGTTATTGTCATTTTTTGTTGCTGAATCATTCTGGCTCAAATAGGTCTGTGTTTCAACCTCGATATCAAGAGAAAAGGAAACTACACCTAAATAAGAGCAATAAAGTAAAAAAGCATAAATAGAGGACCCAGACTAGAACGCGACACTTTGAGGGACAGTTGGTGGTTCAAAAAATGACCGTCTTTTAGAAAATTTGCTTGCCAGCCCTATCAATTTAATGCATTTCGTGTCCTTTGGGTTGTGTACCCATCAGTGCCGTCGAGGTGCATATGCTGTATTCATTTCTATGTTGGTCTGCGTATCCTCATACTGAATACTTTTGCTTCTGTTCCATTTTAATTGCAAAGAAAGATATGCTTCACTAGTAGACGGGCCTTTGGAATAAAACAAAAGTGCTACCAAAATCTCGTCTTAACTATCTTGCTGTCGCATTTTTGGCCGTTTCCTCTTGGATATGGCTGATTGTTTTACAAAGCAAGATATTCCAAATTTGTAGTTAGTCTAAAAGATATTCGGTCCCCATATTTCCGAAATGCGACGTATGCTAAAAATCTGGCGAATAACTGGCTGAAGTACACAGAAAGACAAAGGACAAGAGAATTCGCACATCGTATTATACGCTTTGGCCTTGTTTACTTTTCCTTGTGGTGAGCGAACATGAATCTTGTTATAGAACAGATATTATCAACATAATTCAACACCAGGAGAAAAAGCGTTAGAAGTAAAGAAAAAATAACAAAAAAAAAAAAAAAAAAAAAAAAAAATAAGATAATAATGGTAAAACACAATTGATAAGGATTATAGAGGAAAGCGAACTCAACAAAAATTCTTTTTTAACGAAACAGGTGGAAAAACAGTTTGTAAATGCTTTTAATCAGTACATAGTAGAATGCTTAAGTCAGAAAATTGATACAGTAAGACAAATAAGAAATGAACAAAAGATTAGCGAGAATAAGTAACTGATTTTTAGTGTTGAAGACTTTTACTGTTAAAACAGTATTTTGTCAAAACTCTTAATAGAGCTTCCTCCAACAAAGCCCATTTATAAATCTTAATATCTTTCTCTATTCTTCTTGGCTTAGGGCGATCATACTTCATGATCATGTCAAAAATTTTGTTAACTTCTACCGGATTTATAGTATGCTTAATAAAATTTCTTCCAGAATTACTAACTTGCTTGCTTTGAGGGTCTCCGGAAGGCGAAGTTTTCCCAATTGTCAAACTTTCCAAGGTTTGTAAATTTCTTCTAATCCGGTTTTTCTCCTTAATGTCGAATGTCTCATTGCCACTTAGTTGTTCAAGTAAGAAAATTACATCAACGGATGTAACGTAGTATTCATTTTTGTAATCCCAATATATACATGAAATAACTGGGCTTTTTGGAATATATTCACTTTGCGAAATTGGCCGAAAAGAAATATGTAGCACAGATCCTATCAATTCCCAATCAAATAGAAGAAGTCTTCTCTTACTTTTTATTTCTTCTGGGGTCCAGTTTAGCAAAGCTGATTCAAGGTGCCTCGTTAATGATACCATAATATTAGTATAAGACTCAGAATCATTGTCATTACTGTCAGATATTGGGGTGGCTGCTAAGACTGGAGAGCCTGGATTAGAAGAATGCAGGTTTGTGAGTTTGACATTGTTAGGATACATTAGTGTACCTTTTTTAGTAACCGGGCTATCTAAAGAATGCTTATTCTTTGATAATGTTGCAGTTCTGATCAACTTAGGCTTCAATTTCATAATATTCAACTGAGAAAATTTGTCAGGTCCAACTGAGGCACCAGTGTTGATACTATTTATCATCCCGGTATTGACGTTGCCTTGGCCAAAGCCAGAAATGTTATTTGTGGCCGGCTGCTGGGGTGGTGGTAGTGGCGAGGAAATTCCTTCCAGATAAGTAATGGGAGGGCCTTGAGTAAATGAGGCGGTGTTTTCAGATATAGTCATTGGGCTCCGTGGCTTTAAGTGGTCGGAAAATGCATTGTTAGAGTAATAGTTAGGGCGCTGTGGGTATCCAGAGACACTGTTTGACTTTGTCACTGTATTTGACCAATTCTCACGGCCATCCGATGGAAATAGAGTATTTGCAGGTGGTGGAACGTTGCCGAGACCTATATTGCTACTACTACCACCACCACCCGGAATTTGAGCGTAGTTATAAGGAAAATCACCACTGTTAGGACCTGGATAAGCGGAAAAGTATGACTTTGATCTATTAAAATTTAAATTTGGTGGTGCACTCATAATAGGTGCTTGTGGCTGTTGTTGCAAAAATGGAGCGTTATTTGTGGGGATTTGGTTGGCAGGAGAGGCCAAATGTGGACTATGAATTGCGTTGTAGTTGCTTTGATAAACTGGGGCACCAGGTTCGTCCGAAAGACCACCTGAGCTAGCAATATCACCGTTACTATTACTATTGTCATTACAAACACCTACCTCAAATGAGCCATTACTTCCAAAGGAATTAAAGTCTTGTTGATGCTGAATTTGAGGTGGCTGTTGTGATAAGCGAGATTGTTGTCGTTGCTGCGGCTGCTGTTGCTGGTGCTGGTGTTCCTGAAACTGAAGATGCGTGCCTTGCAGTATATTGGTGGTATCCCGTTGATAGGATTGAATTGATTGTTGAATAACAGGTTGAGTAGAAGAGTTGTTCTGTAAATTGAACGATACATGATCCATTGGGTATGAATAGCCGGAAGTAAACTGTGACATGGTATTTTGTGGAGAATGGACCGACGGAAACGAGTATTGCTGTTGAATTTGGGGTTGTTGAGGCGGCTGAAGTTGTGAGGGTTGTTGAGGCGGTTGATGTTGTTGTTGGATAGAAGAACTATTAGCAGGACTGTAGTAGGCACTATTGTAAGAAGTGTTAGGAAAATGGCCTTCAGTAACCTTTGATCCCGTCTCCTGCGTTTGTGGGTAATATTGATTATTAAAGTTCGTATTCATTATTTTTTTTCTTGGTTATTATATTGCAACTTGTTGGAATGTGTAATCTCCTGCTTTTGCGTTGCACTTATAGGAAGTGATTGAAAACAGGCCTTGTGCTTTACTGCAACGATTAAATATGTGTGTGTGTGTGTGTGTGTGTGTGTGTGTGTGTGTTTACAAACCCAGAATTTAAGAGCTTAGGTATACCAGGACTAGGATCATGTGTATTTCTATGAGGTTTTTTTTAAAAAAAATAGAGATATTGACTTTTTCCCCCAATTTATCTGTTGAGTTAATATGTGAACGGTTCTGTGCAATGAGGGCTTCCAAGTTTTGTTGTTGAGTTTAATTAAAATTATATGAACAGATGTCGCGGTGTGATACTGATACTGAAGATGGTGAAAAAGAGCGGTAATTAAGCAAAATGCCTTGCTTATGTTGTAGTTTATTTTTTTTTCTTTTCTGTTTGAGTTAATTTTCCTGGGACGCGCCGCCGGAGATGAGACAAAAGACAGGCAACCTATGCTTATTTAACAACAGTTGAAAAGCGAGAAGGAGACAGAAAAACTGGAAAAAATGGAAACAAATACAAGGAACAGGAGAATGCAGCTTGGGAAAGGAAAATCAGGACCAAGCTAGTTATGTAGCAGCGTTATTCCCCAGGTTTAAATAATACAGAAGACGCCAATAGGACAGAAAAGATACTCAACCAAAGCAGACAGAAAATTTCAAAGAAACTTAAATGATTATAGGACTTGCTGCTTTAGAAACCATGAACTTAAGCAGTTATGGTTACCAGCCAAAAGTACAACAGATGTCATCTTAGACGGGTGGTGCAGCACCAGCAGCAGCACAGCAAGTTAAAAAAGGACGTTGCAGTCTGTGCGACAAGCGCAACACTATTCAGAATCTGTCCCACATCAAAAACAATGCCAACACCAGCACCCTAACGACGACGGGCTGCTGAGCACATACTAAGCAACAGAGGAATGAAATGGCAGTTTACATGGCAAAATAATTCGACAGTGGCATTCAGCGGCAACAGTGCCAACAGCGGAAGCGTAAGAGAAATTAAATTAGGTATTGCATGCATGTGCATGTTGCATGTACATGTCACGCAATTTAGAACCTTAAATCTGTACCACTGTCTCCATCTTTTTTATTTTTTTTCTTTATTTTTTTTTCTTATTTTTTCTAATTTTTTGCTGAAGATACCTGCAGCTGCAGTACTGCATTAAAGACTATGCGTCAATATGGTACGGTTTCCGGCCCACATTTACTAAATGCCCCATACAAACCACAGCTCTCCGAGGTCGAGCCTTCCCCGAAAGACGAAGGAAAAGAGAATGTAAAATAGCTGCAGACAATTGTTTTAAACCCGTGGGCCTAGATTAACCGAAGTGTTTCGTTTGAAGACGCACCTCTTCTTTATATACTTTCTATTTGTTGATGTTCCGAATAGTAAATTGTAGGGAGCAGTCTGATTCACATTTCAAAGCTACGTCAAGTAAAAGCGCGAACGTAAAACCATTAAGTCTTGTGTCATTTGAACCACTATTTTCGTGCCTTACATCAGACTATAATTAGTTAGATTTGGCTTTATCTTCACAGCGTATAGGAGGTGAGATACACACAGATGAAAAATTTTAGAGAACGGCCAGTGTTGACTTCAGTCAGAATAGACAACTGTTTACAAAAAAGAAAAAAAAAGCCCAGATAATTGATGCTCATATTTATGACTATCTCTGGTAGTTTGAAATGTGCAACTATATCAAACGTATTTGGCAATTGTCACGATACTTGGCATATAATTCGATATAACGTTTGCAAGTTACCTAAGGCGTGTTTTGGTTGCTAACTCTACTGTAAGAAAGTTCTTCACAAACTATCAACGATAGCCAATGGTTCCTCTTACATTCCATTCAATTTCTCACCTCCTCTACCATTCTTCAATACATTTAACTTATACAGAGCAAAAAGCACCACTGACTTTGCGGTAGCTACTTACATATAAAGTTTAAACATCATCTATTTTTCCCGCATGAAAAATTTCATGCAGCACCTGTAGACAGCTAATTGCATGCCAATCAGCCTCATTTAAGTCGTACAAACCCTGGTATACCAGAACAACATCTACAAGTCACAATGTAGAAATCATGATGAAAAACCTCGGTGCCCATTACAAGACCAAATTAAATGTACAGATTTATTTGTAATTCTTCCTCTTTTTATAAATGTTTGCTAACTGTGACGAAAATGCAACTTCTTTTGCTGTTAATATAGCTCTAGAATACTTTTAGCTTATATTTTTGAAGATCCGACAAGAAAAAAAAAAAAAAAAAAAAAAAAAAAAAAAAAAAGTAATTATAGCTTCTTGACACTTGGGCTTAGGGCCATGCGAATAAAAACGAACGACAATTGTAAGTAGAACCAAAACAGTGTAAAGTGGCAATATAAGTTATAAAAAGATGAAGTACAAAGTTTAGTGAAAACCAATGTGGGTCCTTACTACCACCCACAATACACTAGGTTTTTTTTTTTTTTTTTTTTTTTTTTTTTAATTTACAAAGCAACTTTGATTTGAGTTTAATATAAATTTGCAATCTTCATTTAAAATACATTTTTTTAAGTATGCTTTCTAGTAGCCAACAATGACACGAAAATACTGAAAGACCTTTTAGATGTCTATATAAGCTATGCATATTGGAACTCAACTGCACATACAAGTTGCTTATGTTGCCAAAAACAATTTTCCTGCTTTTTTTTTCAGTTTGCACTTGTTGGGGGTGCTCTTACTTACTTGAACGGGAAGCACAACTGTTTAATTGATACGGTTAATTGATCGGCAGTTATTCCCACGGCGGCAAACTGGGGTTGCACATTTTAGTGAGAAAAATGATTAAAATAAATCAACTCGAACAAGTCAATAGAATCACATATACATTTAATTATCAATTCCTTGCAAGTGCTGGCTATCAACATTATGAAAGGTGTCCGTGTGGTCAGAAAACTACCATAACAGAGTCGAAGGGTCTATTTATACTGACAATTGCACATGTCATCTATGACTAATTAAACCAATTTTCATCATGTTTTTACTATTTTGCCAATAAGAATCGTGTACGCTTGTATCCCATGTGAATTTATATGACGTAAGAAGACATTTGCCGTGTTCCATTATGAGTATCCAGAAAATGCTTGCGAAATTGTTAAGACAAAAAAGATAATTGTCGAAACCAATGAAGAAAGGCAATAAAAGTTTCTTACCTGGGAGTGATTAAGGGCTTTTGCTGGAATGTCTGCTTGGTGTTTGAAAAGGCTAAAGTTCACCATAGGACTCAACTGTACGAGAGCGAGCCAGCGCAATTTAAAGGTTTATTTTTGCAAGTTATCAGGATGGGATAGCCTTTCTTTAGAATCCGACTTTGCGGGACATAGCAGATGCAGCATCGTGCCGAGATGGACAACTGCAATTGCATGACCAACAGCTGCTGAAAATGGCAGCTAGCGGTTACCATCTTGAGCTAACTTAGCTGGTTTAATATGCATATCAATGTGCGGCAATGTCGGCATTTTCGTGAAACCACGGAACAGTATACTAGTAAATTTACATCACAGTGTGTTTAATCCTACCTCCTCAACAGTCATTTCAAATCTGTTATGGTGTAAGCATTTTTTATTGTTTCCAAATATATTATTTATATAAGCTAAAGCAGAAAATTTCTGCTTCATACAAGCAAACTACTAGATATCCCTATGTAGATGATCGGCTGACCTGTGGATGGAGAAACGTACATAACGAAAACCACTGATCAGCGTATTTACTGTGCTACTATTTTTCCTAAAAAAACGCAACTTTCTTCGAAAGACAACATACATATATGGCACTCATATTATAAAAGCTACTTCGATGACAATATTAATGTGTTAGCAAGCGTATTTTGTATCATAGAGTCTGAGTTTAGTTTTCCTTTGTTTTAAAACAGATAGAACATTCCCGGCAAAAATATTTGAGAACAAATAACAAAAAGGAAAAGTGCTACACATGTAAAGGATTAACACAACCCAGTAGCCATAGTCGAATGAACCAATTGTCTCAGCCGCCAAAAATAATGAAAATTCCAAGGTATGTCCTCAACTTGCATTGCCGTCCTCGTTGAAGCGCAAAGTGGGCATCCATTTCGTATTTTGCATGGAATATCTGCGGGACATATTGACTCCACCTAACCTTGCAGTGAAAAATATTATCTTATTAATTTTCTGGCTGCAGCAAAGTTCGTACTCAAAACTCGAGTCAACAACCAAATAACAAAAGCCTGTTATACGAATAGTAAATATGGCGCAGGAAAACATATATTATCTTTTAAATTGGAATACTCTGCAAATTTGTTCTTGGGCTCGGAGTTGATTCTTAACATGCGTACAAAAATTCATTTTCAATATACGCCTTAAAATTGATTAGCCCATCAGTCATATGGTTTCTGCCTCGGTTTAGGTATAATAATTGTTATGCATGACATTTATAAGCCACTTCTAGACAATGTGAATCAGTACACAACTTTTCACACCTTGCGGCGAAGAAGAGTTGATACAGTAGATCTAAAGTCTCCAGTGTTGTGTAACAGCTAGCTTGGTAAACAATATGATCGCTTATGATTTGCCTGGAACTGCAAGTAGGCTGCAAGCAGAATCAAAATCAATATGCTGTTTCGCCGGCGGTATGCTAATCAAAGTTTTAGTTTCTCCAAAATATGTATCCCTTAACTTTTCAATTGGAAGCAACGGTAATTAATTTGACGAACTACTTGACCTAATTGGCAAGCTTTCTCGTGCTACTAAGATCTCTATACTTTTTTTTTTTTTTTTTTTTTTTTTTTTTTTTTTTTTTCATCACAGCTTTGTTTTTTCAAATAGCATATACCAGTACATAGATGTGTGCCGAATACCATATTGCTCCTATACATATATCATATGTTTGCAGCAGCGAAGAAGAAAAAGCGAAAACGACACAAAAAGGTTCATGGTACAAATTTGTTGTTTTACCATTCTTTGTTGAGTTACACTCTTTCGAGAAGATAAAACTTGATGAAAATAGCATAACAAAAAACAATATATAATGAACACTAAATTAGGCATAAAAATCTTTAAAAACTATGGACGGTTGTTAAAGTAAGCAGTGATTCTTTCATTGGAAGGAATCAGGGACCACATATTTCAGGAGGAAAAAGAAAGAAGTCCTCCGGTAAACCAGTGAATATAGGATTTAGTTCCCTGGCTGTCTACTCCAATAATTGGTGCCATACTTAGTTAAAGCACATATTCGTCATTTTAATATATCCAATATCAGCTTATCCTCTAAATGTACGAAACAGTAATTGACACGAACATGCTATCATGTGACATGTATTTTGAATAAGCGGGGGAATGCAACTATTTTAGCCCCTTGATAGCTAAAATGTCTCTATAATACAGGTATAGTTGCCCAGATATGACACTTGGCCGGATTTTTACGCAACCAACATTTTCTGGTTTTTATCACCCCGACCGAGATTTCTTTTTGCTCGAGCGCAGATTGTAAAAACTTTGATATATGGCGCGCTGTCAATTAACATACTGCGAAGTGTAGTATTCAAGCTAAGCAGTATCGAAATGAGCGCCACTACCAACAATGCTTCAGCTGATGCCATCCTGAAGCCTGAAACAATTCAAAAATGCCAAAGCCCACCACCTAGTGTTTCCAAAGATGCTTATTGTTTTGATTTAAGTATGTATTAAATCTTATGTCCCCTCAAGCAAGCTTATTCAAAGGTTTACAAACCTTGTTCTCATATCTAATCGCGTGTTATACGTAAAAGAGATTTTACTGACAATCAAATTAGAATTTCCTGGAGATATATTTTACTACGCAAACAAAATGGACCTTTTTGAGAATTTTCAAATTGCCGTCAAACTTGCAAAGCCAGTATCAAAATCTGAATTGTTTACTGCACTTCAAAAACTTTTGTTTAAATTCCCGTTATTGGCATCCACTGTGTACAATGGTGAAGATGAGACTGTTAAGCCACGCACGATCGGTCCAAGATCAGTAATCTATTTCGAAAATGTTTATGAACATAGAAAAGAAAGTTTTGGGACAAACCCATTTTTTGACAGAGGTCTTCTCAAAGAGCTTGGTGCAAGAACTTTCAGTTTTGATGCTGAATCGGGCAATGCCCTTTTCAAAGTTTTTTATTTTGAAGAAGCCCAATATTTGTCATTAATGGTGGACCACACCTTATTTGATGCTGGAACTGTTTTGATCTATGTTAAACAGTTAATTGAAAATATAAATTATGTCACCCCTGACGAAATTGCTCTCACTGACTCATTATTCAAAGATGCAGAGAAAGATAATTCCAAGTTAAAACTCTTTGATTTTGACAGAGATACTAAAAGCCTTGAAGTCAGAAAGCAAGGTTGTTGGTTAGACTTTTTTGACATAGCGCCAAAAGAATCTTCCACTGCGACTGTACTCGGCGTTGTCAAGTTTTTATTAGGCGTACCTATTATCGGCAGTGGATTGAAACTGCTTGTTTCTAAAAAAGCAGAAAAGGAAATGTTTGCCGACCCTAGCTTAGTTACATTTGATCAGTCAAAAAAATGGATTAGTAGAAAAACCGTTGGGAAACATTCTGGCACAGCTGCTTATGACTTGGCTCTTATAAACATTCCAACAGAAACTTTAAATAAAGTTCTTTTTTTTTGCCGTGAACACAAGACCACTCTCAACACGTTACTCAAATTTTTATATGTGATGTCAATTAATAAAGTGGCCCCTCACGTGTGCGCCAAAAAATTTGTCAAAGTGAACACAATTGTCGATCTCAGAAGACTTGCTGGTGATGCGGTCCTGTACAGCACCTATTTAACTGACAAGGCCAAGGCTAATGAGACCAAAATTTACGAAGGCATTAACGTGATTTTTACAAGTTACTATATCGAGCCACTTAGAAAGTTTTCTTGGGATCTTATCAAAAAATACAAAGACTACTTTCATAAATCAATTCAAGGTAGCGCTTTGGCAGCTGCTGCCTATAAAATGTATACATTTGTGGATGGTATCAAGCTTATTAATTTACTTTATGGTCTCAAAAGACAAACATTTTTACTAAGTTCTAATTTGGGATTCGTTCATGTCAAAAAGTACAGCGATGATAATGCTTCCCACCAAAACGATATTAAAGATCTCATCTTTATGTCTGTTCCAGGAGCTGTTTATGGTGAGTGTGGCTTGACATCAGTGAGTACTACTGAAGGTGGCCTTAACTTGTTTGTAATGGTTAGTGAGGAAGAGACTAAGGAAAATTTTGTTGCCTTTTTAAACACTTTTGAGAAGTCCATTTATGAAGTTGCTGAAACTGGGAAATTTGAATACTCCTTGGATTCTGAAATCAACTAAAGATCTCTTAGAGATATGGTTTAGGGTTTATTTGCCGTTTTTTAGAGCATCTTAAATTTCCATCGATAGTACTCAATTACGTAGCTTTAGTTTACTTATGCTCGTTTGTCATTGCCTAACTTCCCTTTTCTAGATTTTTTTTTCTTTATATATATATTGTTTTTGTGCTTTCTGATACTGCTTTTTGCTTAATATTCGATACACTTTAGAATTTTCTTTTAAGATATAGACTCTTTCATTATTGTTTCATTTTGGTTGCCGTAAGTTTTAAAAATTGGGTCTAGTCAATGTCTTTTTATGATCTGCTTTAGCTTCACGAGCTAATATGTAATCGTGTGAATACTTCAGACGGTTTACCAACCTTAACTATTTCAAATATTTTTTAAAACTGCTGAAAAACCTATATTTGGATATATGGCTCCATAAGCAAATATTAACATGAAGTATTGCTTGTTTAGATTTACTTTCAAAGCCAACCCCGCCTGCTGAAAACCATAATTTTGGATGCTCGCTAATGCTACTTAGACGATGTATGGTTCCCATTTAGAACCAACTGTCAGATTTTAATGTTTGGGGTTGTTTGTTTTAAATATTCGTACACGCAAGTTCAAATATACGCGTGTAAGTAATTAACTAATTAATCTAAATAATTGCCATTTGACAGCTAGCTGACGCGTGTTTCAAACCATTGAGCGTAGACCCGCGTATCTTGTAAGCAGTTACACAGGACCATGCATGCAGTACAATGTAAGATGTAAGATTGTTTTTTGCAACTTTTTTTTTTGTGAATTAATCCATGATAATTCAGCACAGTTTTGTGGCTGTTATGTGAACCCTTTTTGCTGGTTTAGGTTAGTAGCCCTGATTATTATTTTCAAAGAAAAACAAATGAGAATAGTAAATCTGAAAGTCAAAAAACTCTATTAGAGAAACACGTAGATTATACTGACTTGATGAGCATTAAGTACATTTGATAATGGCAGTGGAAAAATTAAATATCATCAAAATTTACCGATCGATTCATCGCAGAATATTGTATGCGCCACTTGATTCTTTGGCGAAGCAAAATTTGCTCAGAATTCTGCGACACTATTTTAAGAAACCTGTGACAATTCCTCAAGAATATGCTGACCCACAACTGCAAATCCAATATCGATATGATTTGGCCCAAGAATATTTAGTCAAACTTCAAAAAGCTTTCATTCACAGAGAGCAAAAACCATTGGGTGAAATTTTACAATTAGCATTCAAGAGCTCTATAGTCAATCATGGGATTTACAAAGTACAGTGGCCTGCATGGTTTGAGTACTTTAGAAAATGCAATAACTATGATTTCATCAATATATGGCCTACTACCAGATTGTGTAAATATGGTGAGACTCTTGAATTGAAAAATGAGGCTTTTGAATCACAAATAGTACCTGATGTAAAAGAATCGTTGAAAAGAACTAGCCCTGTTCCCAAGACCGAAGAAGAGCTACAGTTGATATTAAATAACGTTAAAAAGTTGTACAATTTTCTTCAAAAATCAGCAGGAAAAATTCATAAAAGAGGTCTCTCACATTTTGAAGCATTCATTCCGCTAAGTTATACTGGCACACAGTTACCGTTTCGTAGGAAACGGAACCTTGTGCTAAAAAAGATAAAATATGTTAAAGATGTAGTAAACATTTTGAGGCCGTTCAACTACAAGTTTTTTCAGCACATTTCTGATAATATTATAAATAAACATATAAGTGAACAAGAAAGTTTGATAGAAAATTTTAACAAAATCAAACAACGAAACAAAGTGCTAAAAAAAGATATGCTTCGGTTTCTGGATGCACAATCATATCAGGTACATCCATGCTTTGATACACACTTCCTCAAGGAGCAGTATACTCAATTACTTTCAAAACAGTATTCAATAATCAAAGATAACGACTTTGTCTACTTAGAAACATTCCCTTACATGAAGACAGGTGATAGCTATCTTTTTGAAAATTTGCTAGTATGAATTTAAGTAGTTGACAGTGCATTATCATTCAGTCAAATTCAACTACCATGTATTTTTGCATATTGGCATCCAATATTGCAGCACGCTTGGTTTTATCTTTATTGCACACCGCTATGAATCTTGGGTTTATGCTTATATCATGACTGTTTTTATTTCCGCTATCATTAAAGGTGTAATAACTGGTGACTATTTCAGAAGTTGGACATATTTCTGTCGGTATAATTGTGCTAAACACCTCAGAGTATTTTATGGTGAATATTACAAATTTGGGTTTCATGTTGTCATTCAGCCCTAAAGTGGTATTTTCAACCGCTAGAAGTAGTAGTTCATCTTCGCTCAAAACTTGTATCAGCTTAAGGGAGTATTTTCCATTGAGCATGCTGGAAAAGTTCAACAGCTTGGAAGCATTTTGTGCCTTGTCATCTGAAGAAACTTCAATTTTATAAAACTCCACTGTATTGTCCTTAGTCATAGAAAATACAACTAACCCATCATTCATAAATTTGCACTGAGCCTTTTCATATGGCTTTTCATTGATGTTTAGTTGCTCCTCTCCGAAGACCACTAAGTTTTCAAAGTTGATCTGTTTGCTTAAACAGCTTTTGACTTTATCAAATGTTTGCAGGCACTTGTCACTCAAAGTGTTGAACGATTCGCTCAAATTACTTTGCGCCCTGGAATCGGTTAATGAAGAACTATTAGTCGGACTAAGATATTCAAACACTTCAAGCGTGTGCAAGCGTTTCGTGATATATTCCGAAATTTCTGTAACGCTAAAGTAGTAATTTTCACTATAAAAGTCATTTTTTTTGTCCTCATCTTTCAAGTCATCTAAAATTGTGGTGAGCCAATTTATAAAGCAATTGAATAACTTTTGTTCGTGATTCAAGCCAATAACAAACTTGTAAACATTTCTCAATAGATATTTTGTAATCTCAATACTTTCATCGAGCTCTGTACTGTTTAACCCTAATAATTTGGATATTTTTTCTTCTTCCGATAGATCTCCACTAAGTTGATCCTCATTCCAGCCGCTCAAATGTTTTAGCTTGCTTACTAAAATTATCAACCTTTCCGCAGCAGGAATCAACAAGCTAAATATTTTGAATTTAACCTGATCGATACAATTATTACCTAGTTTCAGCCATTTTTTTAAATTTTTCTCTCCCAATGAATTCTCAAGCCAAGATTTCAAATTATCAGACATCATTCCAGTCAAAAGCAATTCATAAAGCTCTGATGTCGCATAATAATAATGAGAATCAGGCTGTCCAAGTGGGTAGTTTTTGTCATTTTTTGAAGCTTCCTCCTCCAATATTGTTACCAATTTGTGATTGAATTCTAAGAAATTTTTACAGTCTCCGCTCAAATTAGACACAACTTCTTGTAAATAAATGATGAGTAACTGTATTCTTGTCGCAGAGGTTATCAATTCTGTGACATAAGCGCCATTCTCTTTGAACACATCTATGGTTACTGGCAAAACAGAATATTTGTAACTTTGTGCGGCTTTGTTATTGGTTTTGGATAAAATATAATGCTTGCTCAAATCTGGCGTTGATTCAATCTGAAGAAATTGTACAGACATGTTGTCTTGATTGACATATTGAACAGGGCTAATATTGAATAGTCCATTAAGTGTCATGTTGAGAATTCCATTTTCATATCCTAGTATCAAGAAATCGCTTATTGTACTGGAAGACTGGATTAAACTATCTATTGCCAACTTTGATGTAAGAATATGATCAGAAGATGCATTGGAAAGTGGTGATAGCTTAGGCAATAACTTGATACAATCAATATTGAAAGCATTCTCGTATTGGTTGAGATGATCAGTAGCGCTATTTGACCTAAGCGCCCAATTAATGGTCTGAAGTGGTGATTCTGGAAACTGGTTCCTGGTTTGCATGTTGAGCTTTTTGGCGTCAGTGATAATTTTCCCCAAGTACACATCATACATTCGATATCCTTCTTTCTGAGTAGCTACAGCAATGGATTTGCCGTCAGGACTCCAACATAGTTTCACTAAAGAATCATCTCTTTTCAATGGGAATGACCACACTCTTTGACCGTTTGGTCTATAGATCCAGATATGATTTTCCTTGGATACAAACGCAATAAGGTCCATTGTAGGACACCATGAGAGCACATCTGGTTGCACTGGTGAGGGTAATAGCTTGGTATGAAGAAGTTTGAACCCCATGTCTTTGATAGTAGCATCTACTTCACCGTCTCCTTCGTCAATGAACTCATCGGTTTAAGTAAACAACGTACAAGATAGTGATATAAAGAAAAGCGTTTGTGAATATTATGATCACGTGCGATACCTCATGACTGGCACTTTGATTAGTGTAGAACATCATCTGGGCTGTCGAGAGCAGAACCTAACCCTGCGTAACTGGGACAACATCCTTCCCTACAACGCAGAAAACAGAGAAAAAAGTAGTGGGTTCATCAGTACAAAGCTTGATATCAAGGGCTCTTTCTGGAGCGGCAAAACGCTTATAGATAGCATCTCCAAATTTATTGAAATTACAAAAAAATGTTTGCTAAAGACCCTGGTGTATGTGAAGTTTTCAAGAAAAAGAAATTGCCTTTTTTTGCTGCCAGTAAAGTACTAACAATGAATAGCTTAAACCATTGGCTAATATCAAATCTTCGGAGAGAAGAAAATTGATTGGCGACATTGCGAAGACATATGATGTTCCAGCAGAGTTAACATCATCTCTATTGCCACCATCCATCAAAAAAGCAACCTATAAAAGTCCTCTTAAGCACTCGGGAAATATATATGCCGATGAGGAACATATTCCTTTATATTTTAAGGCGAGGGACTCTGACATCATGCCAACTGTTTTCACTCTATGGAGAATCCCAAATTTGTTGCCAGTGGTCCTTACTAACTCATTTGTGATTTCAAAGCTCGAAAATGGGGCTGATTTGATGTTACCAGGGACTATACCACCATTTGATGAGCGATGCGTAAAGGGTGTCTTGGTTGGCGTAGTTGACTATGAGGCACCATTGGTAGTTAGGGCAATTGGTATCTGTGAGTTAGATCTTACCAAATTCACCTCCACTAATAATCGCACCGGGGTGGCAGTTCGTATATTACATCACTATGGTGACGAATTAAAAAAAATTTGTAAAAAGCCGCTAGCAGTACCAAACAACGATGCTATTAGTGTTTTACTACAAGCGCAAGTTGCCAAAGATGAGAAAGCTCAGAATGACCAGGAAGCAACTGAAGAGAAAAAAGCATTAAATGAAGAAGTGACTGCTCTCACAGATGAAGCAGACAGGATTGCTATTGATAATACACATCACCATGATGAAGCGGAGCAAACTGGGGCTCAACAATTAGTTACTCCTGACGTGGAAGAAGACAATCAACCAGAAGAAGTCCAAACATTGCAAACCGGTGACATTGATTATCTTTTCAAAAGAGCTTTCTTGATGACGTTGCATCAAGGTCAAGTGGAGACTCCAGTTAGTGCCTCCCAGTTTATGTCCGACTATGTTTTGAAGAATCTTCCATCGGTTACCGAATCATTAGAGCATCTTTTAGTCATGAAAAAGACTTCTTGGAAAAAAAGTACGAAGTTTTTCAAAGAAATGGAAAAGGCGAAATATTTGAAACTCAAAGGCAAAGATGAAAACTTGACAGTCTTAGAAGTTGCTAATAAAGATAATAATGATGAGGTCAAAAATTTTGTACCTCATAAAATTAAGAAGGCTGCTGGCAACAATGGTTCAAGTACTTCTCAAAGCAGTAGCGCTGGTAGTGTAAGCAATAAAACTGCTAAAAAGTTAAACATTTTAACTTTTTATAAACCCAATTCAAAAATTAGGGAACTTTTCACAACAATTGAAGAAGATTACAATTACTATTATAGTGGTAAAGAAGTTGCAGAATTGATGAACAAGTATATTTCTAAAAAAGATTTAGTGAATCCTAGGAATAAGAGGACTGTGGTTCTTGATGACTTTCTTACAAACTTGTTGATTACCAATAGAGATCAAGGGAGAGTTTTCCCAAGGGATAGAATTGTGCAACATTTTTTGAAGTTTTTTACCGAGTGTTACAAAATTTTGAGTTCTGATGAATCACCAGATGAACTTGATCTTTCAAAAGATCCACCGGTCAAAGGTTCAGTACCAAAAATCAAAATTGTTTCAGAGTACAAATTGGGCCGTAAGATTATCACCAGGACTTCTAACTTTGAAAATTACAACATTGTTACACCAAACGAATTGGCTCAGTATTTGAAATTGAAATGTTCTGGGTCTACAACCATCGGATCATGTAAAGAAAATCCAAAGTTGCAAGAAGTAACTGTTCAAGGTCCTCATATCAGCACTGTCACCAAGTTTTTTACTGATCATGGCGTCAGCTCTCTGTACATTGAATCGACTGATAGGACCAAGAGCAAAAAGAAGCGTTAAATAAGAATTTATATAGAATATTCTAAATTTTAACATGTTTGTATTGATAAATGAGTTTTTGATGTTTACATTTTGCATGGCGGTTTGTATGTACCTTCCAATAGTTTGGATCTATGAATCCTTCCTCTATCACGAGTTTTCCGTCTGAATATAAATGCGCGCTGAAAAATAAACTTGTGAAAACCAAATTGCAAGTTGATACATCACTATCATATTCTCCGTGATTACCAAACCTTTCACTTGTCTACATCAAAGAGGAAGTTAAGATGAACAAGGGTTCAATGAAGAACAAAAAGGAGTCTGGAGCTCAACTGAAGAAAAAGAAAAACTTTAAAATTCAAAATGCTACTAATCAACAAGATAATAGTTCAAAGGACCGCTACAAGGAGACATCAATTGTGACAAAGCCAAAAACCTCAGAGTCTATCATTGTCAATTCTCCTCTCTATGGCTTCCTTTCTCCTTTTAAGCCAGTGCAAAGTCAGTGGTTAATAAAATATATTGTCATTTTATTTGCCCTCATTATCCGTACAGCGGTTTCTTTTGGTTCATATTCTGGTGAAAACACGCCTCCGATGTTTGGAGACTTTGAAGCACAAAGGCATTGGCTCGATATTACAGTAAATCTCCCTGTGGCGAAGTGGTATTGGTATAAACTTCAGTATTGGGGCCTTGACTATCCACCATTGACAGCTTACCATTCCTTTTTCTTAGGTTTGATCGGAAAATTCATCAAGCCTGAATGGTTTCAACTAGATATAACAGATGGCTTGGAAAACGAGAACATAAAGTTTTTCATGAGATTCACGGTACTAGCATCAGAAGCGTTTTTATATATCCCAGCGGTATATTCTTACACAAGATGGTTTAATAAACATGTTGACATATTGAATAAGAAGTCCTCTTTAAATCAAGTGTTGGCAATAGCTTTAATTGTATTCCAACCGGCTTTAATTCTCATTGACCATGGCCATTTTCAATATAATTCAGTGATGCTTGGATTCACTTTACTAGCAATTACTTTGATATTGAATGATCACTTGATACTCGCCAGTATATTTTTCATCTTTTCAATCGCATTTAAACAAATGGCTTTATTTTATGCACCATTGGTGTTTGCTTACATTCTTGGCATTACTTTCAACCCATTTAACGAAATTTTATCATATATTGGCATTTTTAAATTTACTAGGAAAAATAAGTTTGACTTTCTCAATTTGGCACTTATTGCATTGACCACTATCGTGACATTTGTATTGATTTTTGCGCCATTATACATATTCGCAGAAAGCGGAGAAGGGTGGACAAATGTTAAACAATCAATAATCAGAATTTTTCCATTTAACAGAGGTATCTTCGAAGACAAAGTAGCCAATTTTTGGTGCGCTACTAATATTTTAATCAAGTACAAGAACTTTCCGTTAGATCTTTTGAAGCTCAGTGCACTTTCACTCACTTTAATCTCCATCTTGCCAGCATGTGCTATCATATATTTTAATCCAATAAAGTCTCTTATTCCATGGGTACTTGCATCTTGTTCATGGGGGTTTTTTTTATTTTCTTTTCAAGTTCATGAAAAAAATGTATTAGTTCCTTTACTACCTACTAATCTTCTTTTTTGTTATATTAATGATAATGAGTTGTTCAAAATTTTATCTTGGATTAATAACATTGCCTTGTTCAGTTTAGGCCCATTATTGAAAAGAGATAAACTAGATTTACAGTACTATATTTTGATTGTTCTTTTTAATTGGTTGGTGGGGAACTTAACTTTTGAAGCATTAATCGCTAATTTTAAGTCATTGTTTCAGTCATTGTTTACATTTTCATGGTTTTTCAATATTGTTATATTCTCTTCTACGGTGATGGCTATCGTTTTGGATTTAACTCCTTATTTTATCTCAGCACCTTCCAGCTTACCAGATTTATGGGTCGTTGGAAATATCACATTGAGTTTTGTTTGTTTCATTTTATTCTATACCTGGATAACTTTTAAGTCTTTATCCTTGTCGACATCTAGTTAAAACCTCTTGACGATGCACGCATGTACTAAACATTCAATTCGCTTTCCGCTCTTTACAATTATAGAAAAAAAAACCCCAAACATTAATACATTAAACTTAAGTAGAAAATGAAAAGCAATGTAAAAAACACAAACAATCAAGAAGTCATCTTCATTGATGGAACTTACACTTAGGAAGAGTAATTCCTGGTTTTAATTTTCTGTCAACCGAAAACAACCCCCACTGGGTTTCCCATGTTCCTTCATTTGAATGATAAATCTTTTTCCAAGGCTCATCAAAAGCTTCAAACCAGAACCAAGCATAGTTGGATTTTTGAGCAGCACAAATCCATTCGTCAAGAAATGATTGAAGCTCTTTTGTACCGGCTACTGAATTCCGATATTTTCCTCCACCAGATGGCCAGCCAACTTCCGAGAGAATCATGTTTGCCGGATTCTTCGCCTTGAAGTTCAGTGGCTCGACTTGTGTCTGCAGGAAGTCAAACACCCAGTCTGTAGCATTATTCACTGGTTCGCCACCAAAAAATGGATGTATGTTAGCGCCGACCATATCCGAGGCTTCTATTAATGCAGTGTCAATCTTCGATCCAATTTCAGATACACCTACTGGCAAATCTTCCCATTTGAGCTCCTCACGAATAAACTTTCTCACATCTTTTATATATTTTGCAACCTCTGATGAGGATTTTTCTTCCCTGAAAAGAACTTCGTTTCCCACGTATATAGAGTCAAAGTATTTTCTGGGGTATTTTTTAAGAGTTTCTTTCATTAAAATCAGCTGCTGAGTATTTACTGCATTGTCACTACCAATCCAAACACCCACAGCAAGAGTCATGTTTAAATTTAACTTGTTCAGACTTTCTAAAATTAAATTTTGTTGGTCGCACTGCATTCCGTATGTTCTAATTCTGGTTGTAACTTGGGATAACAATGCGAGGTCTAGCATTATTTCTCTTTCGCTTGTCCCACAAAAAGGATGTCTAGTTTTAAAAAAAATGTTAGCATAGTTCTCGAGTAAAAAAGAAAGTATTTTGTCTGTTGTAGTACATACATTACATTCATTGGAGCATAATCAATCCCATAAAAAGCTGTGTTAAGTGCATCATTTTTCATTAATGCTGTCAACTCTTTGTCGTTGCGGTAAAGTTCAGGAAGACCATCATGAGTGTTTAAAGTGCTGTAATAATTAGCATTATTTAGACCAAATAAATTATGTCCCTTTGACGGTGAAATTGACCTAGAAACATTTGAAGGAAACTTTTGATAAAAGTCAAGGCTCTCATTTCCAATGTTCCGATTATAATTCTCATTTAATCTATCCAACAATTTTGCTTTGTAATGCGGTGGTTGACTGTCAAAGTATCTATTGAATGCTGATTCAGTTCCTCGGTACAATATTACAATAAGTGGTATGAATATTGAGACTGCTGCCACAAAAAGTGCAGCAAATAAAATTAATAGAATATTGGACGTTTTGCTAAGTTTGTTTACACCTCTGATACTTCTGGTAGAATGATGTTTCGAGCCCTTATCTGAGCCTTGATTATCAACCTCAAGCTCGTTAAGCAATTGTGGATTAGGATTATAGATTACAGATCCAATTCTCGCATTATTATCAAAGATAGCCCTATCAGACACGTCTTGAAATTTGTCTTGCAAATTCAAATGATTAGATGCTTTTCTAAGGTCATTTTGAAAACCACCAGTTGCTGCTGGAATTCCAGTACTCAAAGCTTCATTGAAAAAAGGAAGTTTTTCAATTGCATTTGTATTGAGTTCTGTTTTGGGAAGACTAGTTGGTATTTCTGAAGTTGCAGCATCTCCTGAGAGTGGACCTACATCCTCATCATTACTTGAAGCACTCAGCTGATCATACCGTGTGTTGTAAATGTCGTCTAGAATTACCTTTGAGCTCGCATTTATTTTAAACTCTTTTTCAATATCTTCCAACTCACTCTTGGAAAGCTTTTGAGTTTTCACTTCATCTCGCTCATTTTGCAAAATTGTCTTCTCAGAACGTACTGTTCCCGATCTACTTGGTCTTTTGCTAGTATTGGCTGATGTCAATGGGCTTATGGCATCCAAAATATTGGCAGGCTCTTGGTTAGAATTAGGTCTGCCGTACTTCCTTTTTCTTTTTATTATTGGAGTAGATTGAGAAGGCGTATCTAAAATATTGCCTCCCGTCCCGGGAGCACTGTATCCAACAGTATCATTTTTCAAAAGTCTATCATCAATATATCCCGAATTTGAGAGCGGCTGTGCACTAGGGGTGCGAGGGGATCCCGAATACAGGTTAATATCTGGTGGCTTCATACTTGATTTTGAGAAGGGTGACGTAGAGAATAGTTTGTTGGTGCTAGTTTGTAGTAAATTAGGAGTTGACTTAGTATTGCGCATCTTGTATGGTAAACTTTTTGCGATATCAGAAGCAAATTTAGAGCTTTTTATTCTTCTTTTTTTTATGGAATCAGAAGGAGAAACTGCTGCCGAAGATTTTGGTAGTCTTGTAGGTGCTTCCCGGTGTAATTCTGGTCTTTGGGAAACTTTAGAAGGCTCCCTAGAATTAGACGATGAAGCATCAGAGGAATCGCCTAGCTCTGAATTTTTAAGGTCATAATTTTGTATCGTTTCTGGAAATTTAGCTTTCTTCACATTTCTACTTTTCTTTCCTAAATTTTTGGTATTATCTTTTTTGTCTGCGTTTCCAGAATTACTTCCTAGGGAGAAAGGCGAAAACAGTTTTTGCTGAGAGTCAAGAGGTGACAAGTCGGCACCAACTTGCTCTTCGTTATCATCACTATACTTAGAGCTTGTCGTTGATTTTGAGAAGTTTCTAAAGCGACTTATTACTGAAAATTTCCTTGGGCTGCTCTTGTCTTTTGTAGAGCTATCCATATTCTTCTCAGTTAATCCAAAAGCTGTGGTAATATTATCCTCATCAGCATTTGTAAACCCATAGTCTCGCTGACCACCATGCATATCCATGATATCAGGATCATCAGCTCCGGCGCTAGCAGCCTCTTTTCTTGCTTTAAGAACATCAGCCGACGTGAGCATGTTTTGACAAAAGTATGAGGTGAAGTATAGCGTTTTAGACCCTACTGTCGACATAAGTCAAAAAAATGGGAAAACAAACACAAGAAGTACTATACAGCCTGTGGCGTCCAAGCGCTGAGAGTTCAAGTGATGACAGTGCACAAACAAGAAAGCTTGTAAACGTACACAAACGCATATCGGTTTTGATATACGCATCAGCATGCTTAGCGCTCTTTATAGCGCATTAATTTTGAATCGCAAAAAATCTACCTCACTGATCTGTTTTGTATTTTTGACATCTATGCGAGCTATAAAAAAAAAACTAAGGTTTATCAAACCAAGAGACATAACAAAATCAGATGAACTTTCAATAAATTAGCAAAAGCGATTTGAAAAATAAAAATGGAAGTGAAAACTAGGAACTAAAAATAAAAGAAAAAAATGACGAATAGACCGAAAATATATGCTATACAGATCACCAAACATCTTCTTGGTATCTGTTTTGCGTTTTATAAGTTCTAAGAATTTCCAAAGCTTTGTCTTCGGAAATTGACTTACCTTTAGCTATGATACTAGCCAACGCATTTTGAACAGATCTAGCCATATTAGCAGCATCACCACAAACGTAAATAAATGCCTTTTTGTTAAGGAGATCAATAATTTCATCAGACTTTTCCAACAATTTGTGCTGTACGTAAACTTTTTGGCTGGTTTCTCTAGAAAAAGCAGTAACAAATTCGAATTTATCTTTTCCTAAAATGTTTTCATACTCTGGCCATTCTTCCTTATACAAGAAGTCTTCATTAGACTTTCGGCAACCAAAGAACAAGATTGTCTTTCCCACGCTAATTCCCTTTTTTGCTTGTTCGGCTCTCTCTCTAACAAAACCTCTCAAAGGGGCAACACCGGTACCTGGACCAATCAAAATAATTGGTAAATTACTGTTGGTTGGTAATTTAAAGTTAGAACGACGCACGAAAACCGGCAATTTGAAAGGCAAAAATTGGTTTCTTGGGCCATTCAAGTCATAAGTGACAAACAAGTTATCATCTTCGTTATTTTGTTTAACCTCAAGATTATGCAATAAATTAGTGGCAACGCCTGTGACATATTTTTTGTTAGTAGCTGAAGCTGGCTCAGCTTCAACAACGGCAGTAATATGAACAGTTTGCTTTTCGGATAATGAAGAAGAAGAAATAGAATAAAACCGCGGTTGTAAGTTAGCGATAGAATCAACAATAAAGGAACTTGGCACATCAGACCATGGCTGGCCGTTAGACAAAAATAATAAAGCATCAGAAATATTGAATTTTTTTTCAACAATTTCTTTGTGAAATGATTCTTTGTCTTTCGATAATTTGATAGCTAATTGTTTAACTTCTGCGGATGGCGCAAATTCTGCAATACTACCTAAGAACTGTCTTGACACTGGACCTGTAATTTCCAAGTAATAACGTGCGATAGTTTCAAAAGTGGTTGGAGAAGGCAAAGTGTGGGTTGAGGTCTCATCAAGAGGTGTTACCTCAATAACTTGGTCCTTTTTTTCGGTCAAGCCGAATGCTTTCAAAAATGTTTTAACCTCTTCGTTAGAGTTAGGAGGCAAAATTGCCAAATGGTCACCGGTTGAGTACTTTAAGTTTGACTTAGATAAATCAAATTCTGCATGAATACAACGACGTGGACCAGAGAGACTAAACAATTCTCTGGTTCTCAATACTGGGGCCAAATATGGTTTAGTATGGTCAAATGGACCCAAGTTTAACTTTTCAGCATCTTCTACCAAATATGCTTTGTTATGTTCACCAAGAAAGACGTCTTTTGATTCTGAAGCCAAATCAGGTCTTTGAGTAACAGAGACTGCCGGCTCATATTTAGCTTCAACTTCCTTGAGAGACAAAGAGTTTTTCAAAAGTTCAAAAGTGCTTTCTTTCCAAGCCAAAAAGTCTTCGTCTAACGTGTCTGTACCATCATCACCTTGACCATAAGGCACAAATTTGGTAGCACCTGCTTTGGCCAAAGCAGAATCCACTTTTTTGGCTGCCCCATTGTAGAATTCATAGGTAGAATTACCCAAACCAAAAACGGTATATTGCAAGTTTGATAAATCACCTTCTTCAAGAGCGTCCAAGTACTCACCAAACTCGGTAGCAGAGTCCGGAAGCTCACCTTCACCGTAACTGGAAACAAAAAAGAAGACTAAAATGTCTTCAGAGATCTCATTTAAATTGTCCAAATCATAGTCTTCGGTGTCAGCAACCAAAGTAGGTAGCTGGAATCTGGCTTGGAATTCTCTGCCAAATTTAGTGGCATAATCTTCGGCAGTACCTGTTTGGGAAGCATAGATGACTATTGCTTTTTTACTCAGCTTCTCAATAACTTCGACAATGTTTCTTGACTTCACAGATGTTGACACGTCTTCTTTTTTGCCCAAAAATTTACCTTTAGCCAAAATGAATGTGACCAAAATGGCTAAAATGGAAGTCAAGATACCACAGTCTGTTTTATCAACGTTGAAAGTCATGATATTATGAAAACCAGTGAAGAATGATAGAGTTGAAGATTGTGATGTATAGATTCGCGATTAAGTTGATGTTAGAGGCAAGAAAGCAAAAGATAATTGTTGTGATTAAACAAAAATGAAAGTGATCTCACAACAGTAGCTTAAAAAGAAAGCAGCGGTTAGAATTTTTGTATTTGTATGCCTTGCGAGAGATAATAATATATTTTACACCCCCAAGGACCGGATTCTATGAGAGCACAGATCGAGGTTTCGGAGATTGCAATATCACACTAGCACAAAACGGGAGTTTTGATCCAGAAAGCTCGGATAAATTAAAGTTAGGGTACAAGCTGGAGTTATAGAAAGAGCAGCAACACAGCGAGAGTTGAAATGAGGGAATGTGGTTTTTGGGGAAAATAGCAGAGTATATAGCCTCGAAGTCTCAAGACATAAAAAAACACTGATAGCGGTCAAGCGAACGAGGTACGAAAGATGTTATGTCAGGCGATTGCAGCAACGAAAAAGAAAAAAAAAAATAAAGAAAAAAGAAAAAGTACAAACGAGCACTAAGAGTCATGTGCCGATACGACGAGGTATACCTGTATACGAGAAATTTCTTAGAGAATATTACAAGCACCAGCTGAATACTGGTGTTGTTCACCTATTAACACACACAGCGCCTTTAATTTAAGGTAATAGGCTCATTTGAAAAACACAGCAACAGCATCATCAATGCAGACGCCAAGGGTCCAGCTATTGGCAATAAAAAAATTTATCGAGCCCACGAAGAGCTCTAAAAATACGCTTTTTCCAAGGAATTCGAGCTGGTAAGCGTAGAACAACCATTGTGCCTGGAGAATAACCCACCCTACCAAAAGAGTTATGCCTCGCACTTTGTTTTTTCCAGTTAGTGTTGAATTCTTCAAAAAGAATGGCAAAAATAGCAAGTACCATATAAAGTACTGCGATGTCATCACCTTATTGTAATTCACAAATGCGAACGTCTGAAAGAAAAATGTGATTACCAACAAAAGAGATCTATTACTCTCAGTGTTGTGTGCCAAACGTGGGTTCAAGTTGAACATGATTGGAATGATAATAATTGATACCAAAAATTGCGGAATGAAAGCATACTTAGTGAAATCGAGAGTCAAAAGTAGCTTGATGAAGTAGTTTCTTACCAGGTCTTTCCATGTTGAAGAAGATAGCACATCCGCTACCATGCTATCATCTAAAGAGGATCTGAAGTATAGTGATATGTTATAGAATGAGAAATTGTGTCTATGATCTGTTCTGATAAAGTGATAGAAGTAACTGTTATCAAGAAATTCGTTGCCATAAATCGCCGTCATGACACCAGTAACAAGGGCAAATGAAAGAGCACAGGAAAGAGCAAATTTCCATACTTTTGAAGATGTAAAAATTGATTTTAATATTGTTTGGATGCTCCAATGTCTAGAGTGACACAAATACAAAAACACTGCTGGAGAGTAAATGACCGGATATATTTTGAAGTGTACTGAAAGACCATAAAACAAGCCAGACAAGAAGAGATTTTTCTTTATAATAAGCTCGTAGAGAAATAGCATCAAGAGCACCGTTAAGAAGCTCTCTGAACTGCCTCTGGTACTGATTGTAATAACCATTGGATTTAACAACCATATAGATGACAAAACCAAGTTTTTGTAAGCCAAAGTGCATTTCAGCTGACTCTTGCCATCAGGCTTATATGCCCTTGGCACGCTTTTTATCTCTTCGCAATCTTCTTCAGCTTGTTGAAAATGGTCAAGCATTCTCAATATTAGTATACCGGTAACCAAATCACTGATAATGAAAATAAACTTCCCAAATGAGTAAAATGCCAATTGCAACAAAGCATTGTCTTCAAACTTTATAGCAGTAGGCACCAATAAGTAAGCTAATAGTGGTGTATATCTGTATGTCTCTCTCAAGTATGGAGACATTCCATGGTAGACGTATCTCGCAGCATCAGTAAAAACGAAATAGTCAACATCAGTGTACTTCACTTCCATGGTAGTATCCTGATAAAGGCCAAAAAGAAAAAAGCCAACACGAAGAAGAAATGAGATGGCAATAAGCCACCTACTCATCAGCTGGTATTTGCTTTTAGTAGAAAATGCACGCATTTTGTTCTTGTTGAGTCTTTGAACAGCTTCTGCTGGCTATGAAGACCATCACCTCCTTGTCGTTGAAAGGTTACCTTGGTAATATCATTTTAGCTGTATTTTTTTTAATGTTTCGACAGTGCATGTATCCATCCTCCTGGTATAAAACAGCAATTTGCAACATAGTCGCGATCCAATTCAATTCAGTATTAGCAACCTTTGTAACAAAAATGAACTAAGAACAATTATATACATCCTCGAGTAGACCAGAAACTCAAGATTATCTTGTGCGGTCTTTTTTGGTCGAAAAAGTGCATTTGCAATACTAATGAAAATGCAAATATCCATAGAAAAATTGCCCTTTTGGGAGCTCAAAGAGAATACGCTGCTGCATAATTCACTGAATTATTACATGTTCTAAAACTTGGAGTAGCATTTCAACCACTTAAAAAGACTATGATCTTGATCTGACATTGCATCATATAATAATGGCCTACGCACTTCTTCCTATTTAAGCTTAATGTATCCATCAAATATCTAATGTAGAATGTTGACTGGAGTCTATTTTGTTAATTGCCTTAACATCGAAGAGTTTACCATTTTTTGAATCGATTATAAAAAAATCTCTCCGCTGGGTTTTAGCTTCTAATGCTGTAATACTTCTAATATGATTTCTTTAGTTACATTATTGGTTTTGCAGATTGGAATAGCCACTGCTGTGTTTATTCCAACTGCCGCTCTTCAAAAAAGACTGTCTTCATCTTTTATTTCTAAAATCATTTATGACCAGAATATTTTCTGGCTTACTAAAATTGAAGTTGGGTCAACTGGACAGAAAGTATACGTTCATTTTGACACCGGTTCTGCTGACCTTGTCATACCGTTAACAAATAGCACCGGTGCGGTAAAGTGTTCAGGTACAAACTTCTGTTTTGACGCTTCCCAATCTGATACTTTGAAGGTTATCAATCATGACTTTAGTACGCAGTATGTCGGTGGTCAACATTACAGTGGTAGTTGGGTTACCGATACTTTGAAAATTGGTGACGTCACAGTAAAAGATTTTCGATTTGCTGTTGCTGATAACGTTTCTATCAGTTCTTATGGGGTTTTCGGTGTTGGACCAAAAGAAGGAGAATCCATCGTCCAGAGTATCTTTGATGTTTTCAAAACTTATGAAAATTTTCCTTTCAAATTAAAAAAAGACAAAATTATCACTAAAGTATTGTTTGGGGTTTACATCGTTGATGACAGTACTGCCGAAGTCCAATTTGGAACAATCGACTCTTCCAAATATACTGGTGAGTTGAAAGCTTATGATATTCAAATGATCCCTCTGTACGAAAAAGTTCTCAAATATTTCCCCTTCCTCAAATATTTCAACAGCCTAAAGCAATTTTATTTAGGAAGCAATATATTAAAGTTGAAAAGTTTATCAATTGACTCAGAAGAGATTTATCAAAGTGATGGTAGCAGTACTGGGGGTTTGCCAACTGTTATTGATACCGGTGGAACCCTTGAGTTCATTCCTCAACTGGCACTTGAGAAAATTGTTAATAAGACAGGCGCCATTTACAAAGAAAATGACAATATGTTGTATTATGTTCCTTGCAACAGTAATTTTTCTGTGAATTTTTCGTTTGATGGCTTAACTACATATAATTTCACTTCAGAATTTTTACTTGATTCAACTTATTTCCAAGAGGACGCTTTAAACATTAATGGAACAGATATGTGTTTTTTGCCTTTTAGGGGTTACGATGATAGCGACGAACTGGCAATTGGTGCTTTCGGAACCACTTTTTTGAAGCACTTTTACTCCGTTTATGACTATGAAAATTATCAGATCCATTTGGGTTTAAGAAATTAGATTGGTATTTTTGCTCATTAATGTTATTTGAATTTTTTGACTTTTTCGTTCTTCTGTAACTTCGTTCCTCTATGTTTTATGAGATTGCAAGTTTTAATATACATACAAATTTATTTGTTATACTACAGGCAGAACACAGTTTTTATTCAAATTGAAGTAAAATAGGTCCACTGCTTCAATGGCATGTGTTTATTGCCCATATGACACGCGATGTTCAACAATAAGGTGCGCGTAGCAAAGAAGATCAGGACAAAAAAAAAAAAAATAAAGCTATAGATGCTCGAAAATCTTGAAGATGCGCAACATACCGCAGAATCAAAAAATGGCTATCAAAATAAAAACAACTACAGCCCAAGTTAGAAGCAAATAGTTAAAATGTCACTTAAAAATAACAACGATTTGAAAAAACTCACGGAAGATACCTCTGAAGCATTTTATTTTCGGTACTACTCTGGTCATCAAGGGAAATTTGGACATGAATTCTTAGAGTTTGACATCAAAGTGGATACTAGCAAAGAAACTGGATTATTAAGATACGTGAATAGTTCAAATTACAGAAGAGATGAATTAATAAAAAAGCAAGTGATGATTAGTCCAACTGTGGTTACTCAATTGAAGCGGATGATAAAAGATAGCGAAATCATCAAAGAAGACGATTCCAAATGGCCAGAGAAGAATCGCGATGGAAAACAGGAGTTGGAGATCAAAATAGGAAAGATACACATTGGTTTTGAGGTAAGTTTTTCTTTTTCTTTTTTTTTTTCTCCATCATTGAAGTGTTCATATAAATGCTCATGGTTGAAGTAAATTGTGATGTGCATATATGACTAACAAAAATGATAGACTTGTAAAATCAAGACGCTAGCCGATATCAAAAAGAGCGAAGACCCAGAAGGATTGCGGGTATTTTATTACTTTGTTCAAGATGTTAAGTCTATGGTGTTTTCTTTAATTTCATTGCATTTTAAAATCAAGCCGGTGTAATGCTTTTGCCCTTCGAGAATACGTCAGTAGCAAAGAAGACGGTTCAGCAATTGCTTGATTGCTGAACAATTTGGTTGGCCCAACAGTGCAAATGGAAATTTATCTCTGCTAAAATAATTCCGTATTTGATTACTGTATTCTTGAAAATTCTAGAAAAATTTTGAACAAAATTAGCCTGTTTTATGGAGAGAAATACCATATTAGGCGCATAAAGTCGATTGGGAACTCGCCGCGAAGATCAAAAAATGGTTGTTTACAATGCTAAGCTCGACAGACACAGCTAACAATAGATGAAGAGCAGTAGCTATTGCGATGACATGACCTTTTGGATTGTCTGTGTTTAGTTTGAGAAGACTCTTTAGTAATACTCAGAATATTGTTTCACGTGCTGCATGCACGAGGAGATCCTCATATATTGGCTTATAGGTTTTCATTAACTCTGGCAGAAGCGTCAGCTATAATAATAATGCATTATTGGTTTTATCATAAAAGTAGCCCTGACAGATTTGCTGTATCTTCAGTTCTGTATGGTCATAAATAGCAAGACACACACAAAGCCACGATGCTAAATGGTGTAGTCTGACGCAAGTGATGCATTTGGACACAGCTAATAGTGCACTTGACCAGGGCTACACAATCAGGGGAAAGGCGGCGCGAATTGATGCGGATGCGGACAAGTCCCAGATGGGCCTTGAAGTCAAATTAAGTGCTGGGAGCAGAATCCTGGCGCGTCGCTTGGGTGTTCTTGCTTGTTAATAGATCTCAGATCATCAATCCTCAACCAAAAACCTTTTCTCCTGGTCAGTGCCCAGCAGATCAGTGTCTTCATCTTATATACGCAGTACCGGCAGCTTGTATTCTTTCGTTTTTACGTTTCATGCTCGTTTTCAGTTAGTGTTTGTCACTCTTTTCTCTTCACTTCTGAAAATAGATTCATTCGCTCCCACATTCCGCAAGTGCCACTCACAATAGATTCATCGCATTTCTCCATTAAAGCGCCAGCAGGATCGGCCCCTTTATTCTGAATAGACAGCAACAATAAATATACAATTAGAGAGTATATTTTACCTGAAGAAACTGCTACATTTTTGTCACACTTAGTTCAAGTTTCTCTGTGATCCCCAACTACTGTTATTTTTTGATTTGTTTCTCCAGCGTATTTTACCTTTTTTTTTTTTTTTTTTTTTTTTTTTTTTTGTTTTTCCCAATTTTTTTGAGTCGCTTATTCCAAAGCTCCAGCGCTAAAATAAATTTTTTACTCTTTTTCTTGGAACGCCCTGCGCTGTCCTTTTGCCGCAAGTCAAAATTAAGCATTCGCACCACTAGATCTACAGAGAAATCAAAATATTAAAAAGCGAAAAAACAAAATTACAAAAAAGATAAGATTACATAGAAAGTCAAATCACTTTATAGACATCAGAAATAAGGCAGGGAGTAAACTAAAACAAAGGAGAAAAAAACAATTCAAGTAATTTTTTTTTCTTTACCATTTTGATCGTGCATCTCTGTCATTATGATTGCTGCTTCAACGCTTTCCTCACAAATACAGAATTATGACACGCGATTTGAATGTGAAGAAGTCGACTACAGCCATGAAGACACCCTTGATGATGACCCATCAATTGAAGAAGATGATGAACAGATTTGCAAACATTGTGGGAAATTGATTCTTGAAGGACATGCCTACGAACTTGGTGAAGACAGATGGCACATCAACTGTTTCCGCTGCTCCAAATGTTCAAACTTGTTGGGCATAAACTCTGACTTTTTGGTAGTGGGTACAGGCGAGTTAGTTTGTGAAAACTGTTTTTATGATTGCCAAGTTTGTGGTAAAAAAATTGGTGATTTGGCCATATTAGCAGGTAATCAGCCCTATTGTGCCGACTGCTTTGTTTGTAAACACTGCAAAAACAGAATTGATAACTTGAGATATGCTAAAACGTCTAGTGGCCTATACTGTATGAATTGTCATGAGAAAGTGTTGCAAAAAAAGAAAAGGTTGGAACAAGAGAAAAGAGCTAGACGACAGAATCAAAAAAGTAGTAATGGTTACGGTAGTGGTAACTCGACTAGAAACACCACCCCGATATACGAAAAATCTCTTCCTTTAATCCCGCCAAAAGACATCAACAAATCGATTCCTAGTGAAGATAAAATTTATTCAAACGAAAAAAACACTAGTCTTGCCAGTTTTAGTTCTCCATTCGAAGTAGAAGATGTTCTGCTTGATGAAAAGTTGTCGCCTGTGTTGCCAGCTTCCAACAGACATTCGTTAAGCAGTATTGTATCAAAGCAGAGATCTCTTATTTCGCAAAATTCAGACAATGAATATGACCACGAGTTTCTATTCAAGAAGAAAACATCGAGTGAGCGGAAGCCATCTTCGGACAGAAACAGAAAGTCTGTTAGTTTTTATGAGCTTGAACACTCTGGTTCTAGTGGCAGTAATAATCTGAAAAGCCACAATCATTCAATGACAATAAATTTGACCAGTCAAACGGCCGAGTATGGGGCTGGGCACAATGTTTTTCTTGATGAGCCACCAAAAGGGTCAAATAACAAATCAAACTCTTTTGATCTTTTGAATAATGAGTCGAATGTTTTAGACCCTAAAAATAGTACAGGCAAAGCAAGACTGCCAATATCTAACGCAGCAGCAGGCAACAGAAGAATCGTGTATGTTGACGAGTTTGATGAAGATGCCAGTATCCAAATTGAAGATGATTCGAATTTTAACTATCAGGAAATTGATTATGCAGAACAAAAAAAGGGCACAAGACAACAAAAGTCTGCTGTATCTCTAGCAAGCGGAAAATATAATTTTGGCGAAAACCAGAATCTTGGCAATCATAATCACAATAGCCATATTGGTCACAGTGACGAAGACCTTGTATCACAAGTGAAAAGAAGCTCAAATGGTTTAAAACAACTCAGCACTTCTGGAAACAACACGCCAAAGAACAGCAAGTTCAAGTTTGGCAACTCATCGTCAACGTCACCTGTCAATAATACTATCGAAAGCGCAGACAAGAAAATAGGAAGATCCTTATCTATTAAATCCCCAAAAGCGTTACTAAGTAATAAAAACAAACACAAACGTTCAAGCAGTGCAGCAAGTAAAGAATCTAATGGTGGGTTCCAGGGTCTGTCGCTATTGGATCCAAAATCAATGGCATCATCAAGAAACGTTTCCCCAGATGCTGGGAAATCAGTATTCAGTGAATTTGCTAGTAAAATGCTTGATGCGACCAAACCGCTTCCAATATACGACTCTACCCAGTCTCACTCACGTTCTTCTTCTGATATTTTAAATTCTTATGCTTCCGAAACATCAACTATTAGACTAAATGAAGAACAAATCAAAACAGAAGCAGAGCTCAAAAATACAAAGCTCGAATTATATACAATGACTTCTAAAGTTTCCTCTTTGAAAGAGGAGGTGGGATCATTGACTGCTACCCGTGACACTTTGACCAATGAATTGTCGGAGCTCACGTTGACCATGCAGAAACTTAAATTTCAAATCGAGAAGGAAAAACAAGCTCTTGAACATATCAAATTTAGCAAGGCTCGATATAGTGCTAATGATTCAAATGAGAATTTCAGCGTTGAAGAAGGAAGTTATAACAACTGTGGTCACAGTGGCGAAGCTTTAGATAGAAGTAACTTGGCTCCATATAAATCCAGCAGCAGAAACACCTCTGAGCATTCTATCGCTGAAAAAGACAACTTTTTACCTACCGCGGCCCACAAAACAACGCCGTTAGCTAGCTCAAGTATGGATGGTAATCTTGACAATTTGTATCACCAAAACAACGGGAACGTCAAGTCACCACTATCAGTTAGCACCTCACCAGGATTTTCAGTACAACCATATAGTTCATCAGCTATAACTCCAACCACTGAAGAAATTGTTACTATTGGGCAAGTTGAATCGGTGCAAGCAGCAGTTAAGCCAAAAGTCAAAGCTAGATTTTGGAGAAGTAAGGGATTCGCTAAGTTCCAAAGTAAAGACAACGAAGGTAGCACAGGTAATAATAGTAATAACATTAACAGCAACAACAATACTATTAACAATAATAGTAATGTTAACGGCAACGGCGCTCTCAAAATTAGCGCACCAGTATTACAACATCTTGATGAAGATGCATTTGCACAAATGAATAATAAAAACAAGATGAATACTAATAATACCCCAACTACTGGAGAAACCAAGGGTAAGGGAATGACATTTTTGGACAAATTTAGTAGTTCGATAACTTCTTCCACATCATCAAATAACTTGAATAACGAGCTTCTTGCAGGTATCAAGTCGCCAATCAAATCAGCCAGTTCAGCATTAGTCGCTGGCGGTTTGAATAAAAATAAAAGTAATACCCTTTCTTTGATTGAAAAATCTAATATGGAAAATCGTGATGTTCCTAACTTGGTTTTGACTTGTATTAAATATGTTGAAAAACATGGTATCCACAGTGAAGGTATTTACAGAAAAAGTGGCGGTACTTCACAAATTCAACAGTTGGAACAAGCATTTGATAGCCTTGGACATAATGAAACCACTTCTAAAGAGTTAGAGCAAATGCTCAGTTGTGACATCAATGTGGTGACATCAGTGCTTAAGAGATATTTACGCCGCTTACCAGAGCCAGTGATTGTTTACTCATTGTACGAACAATACATTTCTTGTGCCACCATCAAACGTACTGACAAGAAAATTGAAAAAATCAAAAGTATTGTCAACCAGTTACCAAAGCAACACCGTTTGACTTTAAATCTCATTGCTAAGCATTTACATTTGATTTCTCAATACTCTGAGTCCAATTTTATGACATTGCACAACTTAGCGATTGTTTTTGCTCCAAGTTTAGTAAGAGATTTGACCGGAGAACGAGAAATTGTTGACATGGTTTACAAAAACGATGTTACCGAGTTTTTGGTTAGCAATTGTCGTCAAATTTTTTAATTGGCTGTTGACCTTCATTGATAAAGATCTGCGAAGTATCGCTAAATTATCTTCGCATATTTTTTTTTTTTTTTATTTCTTTTTTTTTTTTGTAATTTTTTTTATACAAATCCCCTGTCATTTTTACTGTTACTTTTATACTACTTTTTCGGCTTGCTTTCTTACTCCTTATTTTCATTTTTTATTTTTTGCGGTTTTGATGTGTTGACATTTCAACATGTTGAATTTTTTGGACTTTTATTCTGTTTTCCCAGCTTTATGCGTTCATTATTCATTGTACTTTTAGTTCCGACCTTTACTTAATTTTTAACTCTTTTGTTTCTAAGTTTTGATTTTTTGCTTTTGTTGTGTTTTTTTTTTTTTTTTTTTTTTTTTTTTTTGCCTGAATTAGATTTCTTTGAAGTTTTTACAGCGCACTCACTTTTTCGCCTTTACTTATCTTCTATTTAGTTTGCTACCTTTTCTTTGAATACTTTTATTTGTTGCTATATCTATTTTTTCATTTTTCACTTTTTCTCTTTGCGTGGTTACCAGTTTGCATGCAAAGATACTTGAGCTACTGGATACTCAAAATTAGAGAACTTATCAACTTTTCTTGATGCACATATGCTACTTTTTCCACGTTGATATTTTTCAATCCTTCAATTCTACGACTTTGTTATTTTTTTAACGCTTCATAAGATATTCTGTGTATTTTCTATTTTATAAACCAATAAAAACCCGTAAAAACTATTTATGCCCAAATAATTCTATCTATATTTGTACAGATAGATGTGATGTAACCAATGAAAAATCAGCATCATTGAATTGACAAAGTTACATGAAATCAACTATAGCCAAGCAAAAATAAATAGTCAGCTTCACTCGAAAACTAAATCTATAGTTCACCTGTCATGCATAAATATACCCAATCAAATGTATGAATTTATACTTCTATCTTCGTTCATCTTCATTCTTCACATAACTCAGCTGTACAAAATCACATTGAACAACACTTAGTTTTTAACTATAGAACTCTTTCTTTAATTGATCAATCTTCTTATGCAACCCTTGAACGTATTTTATAGCTGCTTTTCTGTCTTGTCTAAGGTGTTCAATACCTTGATGATCAATTCCATCCAAATTCATTAGTTGCTTAAGAAGTGTTTCCTCCAAATAAAGGTATTTGTAATTGAGATTGTCTTTGGTTTTCTGATCAACACGCTGCTGTTGTTGCTGGTGTTGTTGTTGCTGCTGTTGTTGATTATCTTGAATGTTGACAGCTGGGGTAGCATTTGGATTTGGTGTAGGATGAGCAAGTGTGGCAGCCGAAATTGGAGTTGGGGTTGCAGTTGTGTTGTGTTTATGATAATTAATCAAAGCAGCTTCATAATTATCCACTTCTGGCACGATATTAACATTCACGTCATTTAACACTGCATCGATTTGATTCTTAACCTTTTCTTCAACTGATAACTCTACCCCATCATCCGAGTGCTTAGTTGAGCCAGATTTGCTTTTACTTCTGTTATTCTTTTTCTTCTTGCCCTTCCTTTTTGAACTAGCAACACTACTACCATCACTCTTACTTTTACTTTTATTCTTGCTATGGCTCTTGCTACTTTTGGTCTTACTTTTGTCACTGTTGCCGCCAGTCAACCAGTA
The DNA here is from genome assembly GCA_001936135.1 of Saccharomycopsis fibuligera x Saccharomycopsis cf. fibuligera. Taxonomy (NCBI): domain Eukaryota; kingdom Fungi; phylum Ascomycota; class Saccharomycetes; order Ascoideales; family Saccharomycopsidaceae; genus Saccharomycopsis; species Saccharomycopsis fibuligera x Saccharomycopsis cf. fibuligera. The sequence continues at coordinate 2,061,700 of CP012817.1, read as the reverse complement.
GAGTAGAGAAACCATGGTAATTAACAAGCTAGCCGATAAGAATCCCGTCACTAATGTACGGCTAGCTGTTGTATTGAACAGGTCTGTTGAAATCAAACCACGAAGCAACGGACTTGACGATAGCAAAATTCGAGCACGGGTCAGAAGCGCGGTAATTGCTGCGTGAGAAAACTGGGCGTATTGTTGCAATTGACGCTGTGGGTCCTCGAGTAAGTTAGTAAGTGAGGACGATATGGATGCTGACGATGGCATGTTTATGATTTCAAAGTTTTTTTTTGTAATAGTACTGAGTTGAAGTCAGCACTATGATACTTGTGTTTCAGTGCTCTGTGTAGTGTGCAAGTTAGATTTGTATAGTGCAATCTTACTACAATAGTCATTGATCAACTAAACAAGTTGAAATTTTATGCTGCTGATTGTTAATTGTTGACAACTGAGTTTCCTTTTTTACGCCACGCGAAGCGTCCGCGCTGCGAAGCGCCACAACTACCCGACCCAGTGAATTGTGTGCATATTGAGGTATATCACCACCAACATCAACGTTATAGTTGGTAATTCCTGCCAAAAACCAAGTATAATGTATCAATGACCAAACGTACAGCAGTAAGCTTGAGCTAGTTTGGATTGTTCGATTATGAATGTTTATTAAGAAACCCTTTACAGCATATAAGGTGCTACTCTTTAGGATATGTGCTACAACGTCAGAAACAAATAAACGGCAAACAATCATAATATTCGTAAAGTTAAGCAAATAGTAAGTAAAAAAACAAGAAAAAAAAAAAAAAAAAAAAACAGCTCCAATGAAATAAACAAAGCAAAACAATAAAACAACAAATAAATATTACCGTACGTAACCCATTGTAGCTCATAGTGATTGTAATAATACAAGCCCCGTATTCAAACATCATGGAAAACCTCAAAACTTTTCTACTTCTTCCTTTACCGCCTTGAAATTCCCCAATGCAGCGTAAGCTCTTTGCTTAATATCCAAAAAATTAGACTCTTTATGATTTTGTAATGATTTTTGAAACCCCATTCTGTCTAACGTCATCCATCGATCAATTATTGTCATCTGATCAACCGTAGTCTCTATTGGATCGAATAGAACATCATCACCCTCATTGTTATTAATAGCTGCGTCAATATCAAAATCAGCATCAGAATCAGCCATGTTGCTATTATTACTATTGTTATTGTTATTATTGTTATTATTGTTGTTGTTGCTGTGATCATTATTGATATCATCTTTTCTTTGCGTTGCTGCAGCTGCTGCGGCTGCAGCAGCCGCTGGTGCTGAGGTTGAAACTGCAGCAGTTGTCGATGCACCAGTGCCTGATCCTGTAGCGCTACTACCACTACCGCTACCGCCAACAACAGCATGGGCAAATTCTGTAATATGATGATCTTGATCTTCTAATTCAGCTGGATCTTCTTCATCCCAAATTAGATTGATAACAATCCAAATGCAAGCAATTTTTATATTCAAAAATTCTGCATTGAGATTATGCAATCCTTCACCTGTAGTAGCAGTGCCACCATCAGCTGTTGTAGCTGATGATGATAATGTTGTAGTGGCTTGAAACTCAACGTACTTGGCAAGTAGCCTTCTTGATAGTTTCGACACATTGTTGCGCCTGATGTGTACCTGGAGATTCTCATCCATTGATGATGAAGCTGATAATGCTGCTGATGTGCCTGTATTATTGCTACCAACGTCACTATCAAGGGAGTCATGCTCACCAATACTCAAAGCGATAAATTGCTTCACGACTTGCTCATTTTCCTCATCAGTGATACCCGATACCAAGCTAGGTAATTTCAAATCCAAGATTAGTTTGATTTTTGTCAAGAGTAAATTATCCAGAGCAATCATGTTTCTATATTTTTCATTTAATGTTAATAAATTAACAATGATGAATAATACATTAGATACAAGTTTTGGTTTCATAATCAAGTTGTCCATTGTCAAATTTCTGGAGATTAGCAGCATACAAAATTCTCTTTTTTGCTTCCTGCTGAGAGGTCGCTGGCTGGTATGAGGATGGCGACTATTGCTGAAAATGTTTTGGTGAAGATTGGCAATGATCTTAGTAGAATTAGAGATCAAATTTCTAATGATATTAAATAATTGAATTTGTTGATACATAATCATATTATGTAATTCGTTGAAATGCTTTTCATTGCTATATTTAATAGCACAATCATCAACTAATAACGGCTTCAAAAGGTTGCGGAAATCGATCTTTTGTAAAATCCTATTTTTCAAACTTGGATTAGCTTCATATAACAAATTTTTCAAAATAATCAAATTTGCTAGTTTAAAATTATAGATGCTGGCAAAGTTAACCAAAGTCTGATAATTTATCTTGAGGATAATACTTTGGAGAGGATTGCTTTTATAATCAGCAGCTTTATTACTGTCGTTGCTGTTGTTATTATTGCAACTATTTTTTGCGTATAATTCATTATAGATACTTAATATATGAGCACTTAATTCATGGAAATTAAGCTTATTCGTATCCATGAAATTCTTGTTTGCTAGAGTATCAGTAATTTGAAACGAATCTTGAGATTCCAAAGACAAATATTTGTCAATGATTTGGCTTTTCAGTAAATGCGTATCTTCTTTTGAAAGTTTATAGCGCATATTGTTTTGATAAATGTAACTAATAAAATTCACTTCATTGTAAATAGTGGCTTTCAACATGCCAGCGCTGGCGTTGCCACTATTATCATTATCTTCATTATCTTCATTATATTCATATTCTTTATCATCATTAACATTAGTGTTGATAAATTTCAAATTCAATGAATGTTTGATCGAGTCAACTAAGCCACTATCTAACAAGTATGGCTGCAATGGAGAAAATTCCAAACTAAGATTAGCAAACAAGAAACTGACCAACGTCTTGGTGCTCATGAATGTATTTAATAATTTTCTAAAATTTTCAAAATTTCCAATGTAATTAATAAACGTGTTCAACAAGTTATTATTTATAGTATTTTCATTCACATTGATATGTGGAAGCACAATTGAATTCACCTGCAAATTGGTCTTGACATCATTATTGATATTATCATTGATATTGGTCAATCGTTCAAAATTAGAAACAAGTTTAGAAACCGGGAAGGTCAGAATCTTCATCAATAAATTAACTACTAGTTCCTTGTTAAAGTTGATGACGAAAAAAGTCCTCAAAAGCAAAATATCAACTGATAGAAATTTGAGAAAATTAATCACTGATTTGACAAGTTTGTTAATTATTAATACCTTAAAAAAATTTTTATCAACATAGTGTAACAATTTGACCAATTTTTTTTTCTTATCATCTTTTGAATCAAGTAGAGTTTTTTCAATTCTGCTAGAGACTCGAAGATGTAATATCAAGACATTAGCAACAATCAAGTTGACGTTGTTAGCGTAGCTTTTCGGAGAAAGTTTTGCAGAAGAATCTCGTTGAGCAGCAGCACTAGTGGTACCCCTCATAAACTTGGGTTCTTCCTTTGCAGCAACGTCACCATTGTTTATCAATCTGTTAAGGATGAATTGCTTGTAAGTGTTATTGTTGGAAATATTCATGAAACAATTAAGGATTTCGAAACAATTGAGAAACACCTCAAGGTCCTCAACTGATGCATATTTGAACAAGAAATTTGTATCATTGATATCTTCATATTTCGATTCGTGTGAAAGATACAAGCTCGATTTGAGAAACTTTTTGTTATCGCCATTATGATTGTGATCGTTTCCAGGTTTGAGTTTTTTGCTATTTTTTGATCTTTCTTTGCTAGCTAGTATATGATTTCTTTCAAAGACTTTCATAATTTTGGTATTTAGTAAAAATAAAATCTTGTCGACGATAATGGTCAACACATTGAAATTATTCAAGTTGCTCAAGATCAAATCGGTAATCTCATGGTTACTATTGTTACTGAACCTGCATAGCTGGAGCAACAAGTTAAAAGGCTTATGTTCTTTTAATATAGGAATGTCGTTAGAAAATTGCAAGGTTAGGTTATTGTTAAACAAGTACATCAAGTAAGGTAAATATTTCGAAATAGTATAATACATGGTTTGGCTACTTGATGAAGTGAATTGGCTGGTTTTAACATCAGTTTTAGTTATTTTACGAGTCTCCTCCTCAACTTTGATACTCGGCAAGCGGGAGACGTAGTTCAATGTGTAGACTTGCAACAAGTTTAGTGCTGCCAATTTTAAATGCAAGTTATCCGAATTTAGCAACCCGGTCAAGACAAAATACAAATTTTTAGGAATTAGTTCCTTGTGGCTGTTCAAGTTGTCGGATATCAACGTCTGGATATCGGAAGAGTCGAGCACTGGATGGTCTGGAGTGGACGTGGACTCCGGGTCAGCCAAACTCATGATGAACGCTAAAGCGTACAATAGTGACGGCAAGTAAACTGGCACCAAGTTTAGGTCTACCGGAGAGCCTGAGGGCAAGGTGTTGTTGAGGTAGCAATTTCTGAACTCTGAAGACGTCGAGTTCAAGAAAGTGATGAGAAGATCGTTATTGGCAGCGGCCGGGGCGCTGGCAGAAGAGGCGCAAGAGGCACCAGAGGCGGATGTTGGTAAGCTCGAAGAGGGTTTTTGGTTCAACGGGGCTAGTAGATGGGTCAATATTGGGTGGGTTGCGGCAAGGGCCTTTTTGAGCAAATGGGGAAAAATCCTGATTTTGTCCTTGTTAGACAAGACGGCCAAGTTCAAGACCAAATTCAACATGTTGAGGAGGCACTGGTTGTAGGCTTCTTCGTTTTCCAAGTAGGTAAGGTCGTCGCCGGCGGCGACGGAGTTGGCTGGGGAGTAGCTGAGCAACTGGACCAAGGTGTCCACGAACTGCTCGTTGAGGTTGTAAACGGAGCGAGTGTTGTAGTAGAGTAGCTTGGTGAAGGCCTTGAAGTTCCACGAGAGGTTCCTCAAGGCCGGTTGGTGGCAGGCAGGCTCGTGGAGCAACTGGGCCGCTTGGATGGTCGCGCTTTTGATCAAATGGTTGAGGGCGTTCAAGTTGAGCAACACGGGCAACGCTTCGTCGGTTAGGTAGAGCAACGAGTTGACGATGATGAGGGAGTAGTTTACGATTTGCTGTTGCTGCGGCGTGCGAGGGCCGTCGTCGTCGACCAAGTTGTTTAGCAACGCCGCGAGGAACTGGTGGTCGCCCAAGAGCGCGAGCTTCTGGAAGTCGTTGGCGACGATGGAGGAGGACAAGGAGCGCAAGAGGTCGGGGGACAGCCTGAGCTGGGCGTAGTCGGACACGCCCAAGGAGGGAGGGGGCATGGTGGAGCGTGGCTATCGGGTGTTCGACGTTGTGGTGGCCCTGGCGATAACGTTCTGGGGTGGGGGCAAGGAGTAGGCGCTGGGCAGTGGCGCCCGATGGTGCGCTTATAGCGGGTGGTGATGCGAGGAGCGGAGGAGCACACGTGACCCTCTTCTTTTTTTTCTTTTTTTTTGGGCGGCGGCGGGCGAGCCGCACGAGCCGCGCGCGGGCCGCGGAAGCTGCTGCTGGCTGTGTTGTCTGTCTACATGGCGCGTAACTGTGTTGGTGCACGTTCATTTGCAGGCTACCAATAAACCAACTGGCGCTGGCAAAGACAGGATGGCCACTATGTACAGGCGGCGGCAGGGCAACCAAGGCAAGCGCGAGCGCGAGCGCGAGCGCGAGAGCAAGAGCGAGAGCAAGAGCAAGAGCAAGACGGAGCGCCTGCTGGAAAGCGCACACGAGCGCCCGCGCCCGCGCCCGCGCCCGCGCCCGCTGCTACCGCTGTACAGCCCGGCAGCCGCTATATGGCCCGGCACACCTGCTTTAGCTCCATGATGTACTTGCCCTGCTTGTACAACTGGGAATGGGCGTCGGCCTTGAGATACTTCCAGCCAATGTTGCGGTGGCACTGGTGGCAGCTCACGTACTGGATGATGTAGCGCCCCGTGGTCATCTCCTGCTCCTGGAGCTTTCCCTTGCTGATGTTGATGCTGGTCGGGATGTTAGTGGACACGCTACCGCGGACGAGAGTACGACAGTACGACAGTACGACAGTACGATTGTACGATTGTACGATTGTACGACAGTACGAGGGTACAGCAGTACGACAGAACAGCAGAACGATACTCACAGGTTGCGCACTAGAAAGGCTCTGCCGGTGCGGCCGCGGTAGTCCTTGGAGATGACGGACTTGCTGCTGGCCAAGTGGGTCTTGCAGTACTTGCAGGCGTAGATGGTGGTGTTCTCGAGCGACGGTTCAAGGTGGGCAGACGAGCGAACGCCCATGGTGGCGAGTAGTGGCGAGTGGTGGCGAGTGGCGGCGAGTGGCGGCGTGGCGTGGCGTGGCGAGTGGTGGTGCGCAAGTTGGTATCTGAATGATCGTGGACGGCGGCGGCGGAGAGCTGTGCTGAGATGAGCTGAGCTGCGCTCAGCTCAGCTGTGGAGGTGAGGAGCTGAAATAGAAGGTGAGAAGGTGAGGAGCTCTGCTGAGCCGAAGGACACCGGCACAGGGCGGTGGGCCGGGTGACCGGGCGGTGGCGGCGGTGCCTATGGTGGCCAGCACACTGCTACGCCGGTACAGGATAATAATGTGGAAGTGGCAGAGTGCCGGTACTTCTGCTGGCGCTGCTGGCGCTGCTGGCGCTGCTATCGCTGCTCTCGCTGCTCTCGCTGCTTTCGCCGTCCATCGAGCACCGCACCCCAGCACCGCTGCACCGACGACGACGACGACGACGACAACACATGGAGTATCTCAAGATCACAAAGGTATGCCTCTTCTGCGCGCTCGCCCCTCTTCGTGAAACCGCCCACTAACTCTTTCTCCCCGCCAGGCAAGCAACGTCACCCTCTACAAGCGAGGCCACTACTTCTACGGCGACTTGCACTTGACCACGCACCATCTCATCTTCACGTACCAGCACCCCAGGGCCGCCAGCAGGGAGCTATGGCTTTCGTACCCCATCATTGACTCCGTCGAGCTAAAGCAGGGCTCCTGTTTGCTCGACGTGCTCTACTTGTCCAACCAGTTGGGCTCCTCTCCCGACGGCAAGCCTGTCGCCGCCAGAGGAAGCGCAAGCGCTGGCGCTGGCGCCAGCGCCAGCGCCGCGACTGGTGCCACCTCCAGCGCAAAGGCGAGCGCGAGCGCGGCTGCCACGCCAGGCAGCCGCGCTGGCCCCGCCAACGACACGGCAGACGTCATCCAGAACCTTCGCGACATTGCGAACTTGTACAAGTTCTCCTGTCTCAAGATCAAGTGCAAGGACTTCTTGAACATCTCCATCGACTTCAGAGACCCCCGGGTGGCCAAGGACGTGTTCGACACCATCAAGAAGCTCACCTGCGTCAGCTCGACGGCCCAGCTATACGCGTTCTTGTACAGCCCGATTCCGATAGAGAAGCAGTTCAACACCTGGGACATCTACAGCGTCGAGAAAGAGTTCGAAAGACAAGGATTGGTGTTTGGCGCCGGCTCCGGCGCCAGCGCGCCTCCGCCGTCGTCCCCGGGCCAGTTCAGTTGGCGGGTGTCCACAATCAACGACAGCTACCAGTTTTGCGAGTCCTACTCCAAGCGCTTGGTCGTCCCCAGGGCAATATCCGACAACGTCCTCAAGTATGCCGCCAAGTTCAGATCCAAAAGCAGGATTCCTGCCTTGACGTACTACTACAAAAGGAACGGGTGCACGATAACCAGGTCGGCCCAGCCGCTCACCGGGTTGAGCCAGTCCAGGTCGATTCAAGACGAGAAGCTCATCTACGAGATCTTCATGTCCAACCAGCCTCGAAACAGGATCGCCGAAGGCCTGGATTCCGACCAGTCCGGCGCCCAGGAGAGCAGTGGTCCCAAGGAGAGGTCCCGCAGCAGACACAGCAGCCACCCAGAGTACGGAAGAAACGCCAATAACCTCATCATCGACGCCCGCCCAGCAGCCAATGCGATGGCTCAAACTGCTCTCGGCGCCGGCACTGAAATCATCGAAAACTACAAGAACTGCAAACGGAAGTTTCTCGGGATCGATAACATTCATGTCGTGAGAAACTCGTTGGCTAAAGTGGCGGAAATATTGAAAGACTCGGATTTGCTAATCCAGTTGCCGTCACTTAACGCTAGCAATTTGAACAAGACCAACTGGATGAAGAATATTTCTATCGTGCTAAACGGGGTTGACTTGGTTACCAAATCTCTACACTTCAATAACAGCCATTGTATGGTGCACTGCTCTGATGGGTGGGACAGAACTACCCAGGTTTGTTCGTTAGCGCAAATTTGCTTAGACCCGTATTATAGAACTTTGGAAGGGTTTATTGTTTTGGTGGAAAAAGACTGGTTCAGTTTCGGCCATAGATTCAAAGAACGCTCGGGCCATTTGTCTTCAGAAACAAAGTTTTCCAACTCAACCAGTGATCATAATAATCAGAATAATCTGCCAAGCAACAGCAATACCACCGCCGCCACCACCACCACCAACAACAACAACAACAACAATAATAATAGTAATAATAATAGTAATAATAACGGAGCAACTTACACAAACCACACCACAGCAAACAACAGCGGGAGAAAATTTGCGGAAGACGACGATATTGAAGGTCCGGCTGCGCTGCCAGAAAATGAAATAACCAGCAGTAGCGGGTTTTTGCAGTTTGAAGAAGCTTTTGGCTTGAACGCAGATAGCTTTTTGAATTCAGAAGCATTGAGCAGTGCATCGAGATCATTTAACAAACTCACTAACCATTTCAAGAAGAAAAAGCATGTAAAGTTCACATCGCCGATTTTTCAACAATTTTTGGACTGCATTTACCAGATTTTGATTCAATTTCCCAATAAGTTTGAATTCAACGAACGATTTTTGAGAAGATTAGTTTATCATTTGTATTCTTGTCAGTACGGGAATTTCTTGGTGGATAATGAGCATGAAAAATTTGCAAAGCAAATACCGCAAAAGACAAGGTCAGTTTGGGATTATTTCTTGTCCCGCAGATCGGAATTTACAAACAGGAATTATGAGCTGGCAGCAACAGCATCGACGTTAGCCCCTTCCGCTGAGGGCGCTGGTATTGATCACAATACAGATAGTGCGAATAGCGACAATGAGGAAAAAGACATTTTGTTGCCCAATTGCGAAAATGTCAAGTGGTGGTATCAATTATACGGAAGATCCAATGAAGAAATGAATGGATTTTCAATAGATAAAGATAAAAATCGTAACACCAAACTAGGTAAGGCTAGAAGAGAAACCAAGTTGAGTATTCTCAAGAATGAAAAATTGAATAGTCAGCAGCATCAAAATCAATATCAAAGTGAGAGTCTGAATCAGCAGCATCGTGGAAGTTTACAGTCAACTTCGAAGTTAGGCAGCAGTGCTAGTAATAGCATCTCTAGCGCCGAAACTATCAGTAATGGTAATACCAACGTTAACGCCAACAACAATGAGATAAAGGAAGTTGATGGTGATAGCAAAGCTGAAACTGAGCCTCAATTGGGAACGTTACTTAGTGAGGCACCAATTGTGCCCCAGAAGGATGAAGAGTCGCTAAATAAAGAAATTGCTTTAAAAAATTTGAACATTGAGTCATGATTATGACCTAAAGTGCTTGCGCTTATATCCTTTATTATTATTATTATTATTATTATTATTATTATTATTATTATTATTATTATTATTATTATTATTATTATTATTATTATTATTATTATTATTATTATTATTATTAATTCTTACTTTTGTCTTTCTTAAATTATTTTCTTCACCTCAAATACCGCATTATACTTAGATGTTATACTATATTATACTAAACAAAACCCAGAACACTAATGTGAACGCTGCCAGACAGCTAGTACTTAGGTTGATTCACCTTGATTCAGTGTGTGGCTGTAGACTCCGTTTAACTGAAAGAAAAACAAGCGAAAATGGAAAAATAGGCGCAGGAAACCCGCTTTGCAAATTCTAAAAATATTTTTTTTTTCCTTTTCCGTTTTTGCTGGCAAGAGAAAGCAGCGCTTAATTTGCTTTCTTGAAATCCATCACGACTATAGTCACAACTGTCCAATCCTTCAGATCCTCTAATACCAAGGTACTTATCTAGCAGCTTACTTTAGCTGCTTTCCTAGAACTTTACACTTCAAAATAACGCAAAGAGCATTTCTGTTCTTCCGGTGCTATTTACTTGCTTATCAATATCTATCCCAACCGTACTCATCAAACTCATCACCACCGGTCATCAATATAAGTTGATCAAAATAATTGAATAATACTACTGCAATTTTTGTTGATGACTTTGCAACAACAACAGCAACATCATCATCATCATCATCAACAACAAATACAACAAACAGTTACAACCAAAGAGCTACCAAGTCAACAATAACACACAATCTCTACAATATTTACGAAGATTAACCTGTATTGAGAATCACCTACATTTGCAGTGTTCTTTATTTACAAGGCCTTCTTGGTGGCCTTACATCAATATCATCTTAAAGTTACCAAACGCTATTTACCTATCTAACACAAAAACCGCGAATAATTTTAACAACAACTTGGCACAGCCAAAATGGAGTCCTCACCGGTGGATAAGCTATTTCTGGTGTTTATAAATATTGCCAACGCTACTAATAACACCATTGATAGATTTAAATATCAATACTCTAACAGAAAACGAACACATCAACATACATCCCATTCCCGTGATAGCAAGCGTTACCATCAGCGAACCTGGGGTAAAACTTTGAGGGACTTGATATCTTCCACCAGTTCCCTCATAAGTCCTTTAGTACGAGCGCTCTTACCTAGTTTTATCCACGTTCATTATTTCTACATCATACTTAGTGGCATTATTACTTCAATAATGCTATATGGACCAAAAAATATGAAGTATATAGATTGTTTTTTCATGGGATATGGTGCAGTGACTCAAGCAGGGTTAAATACCGTCAATGTTAACCAAATCACATTATATCAACAACTAGTCATCTACTTTTGTTGCACTTTGACAACTCCAATTTTCATACACAGCATCTTAGTGTTTGTGAGGTTGTATTGGTTTGAACGAACTTTTGATAATATTAAAACCAGCTCTAAGCTTAACTATAAAATGAGAAGAGATGCGACTATAGCCGGCAGGGCCGCTACTGCTGATAGCTCATCTCATACTGGTATTGGATTAGGGCCCGGAAGAGTTACTAAAGCCTCAACGTATTCAAGGTTTTTGCCAAAAGTGAAAAAATTTGGAACTAGCAGTCATGGCAATACTAAAAATAGTGGCTATCTCAACGCTATTACTGAAAGTACCGCATACAACACTGCTTCTAGTAGGTCGCCACTGCAGAAACAATACTACGATGATGACAATAAGAAGGAGGAAAATACAAGTTTGAGTTCAAACAGTAAAGACAGTGAGAGCATTCGTAATGATAAGACTTTGACATCTGATAATCGTGAGGATATACCGTTGCAAGATTTTGATAATTCAAACCAACAACAACCTAATGCACATAATAACACTAATGACAATAATGATAACAACAGCAATAATATTAATAATAATAATAACAATAATATCAAATTTGCCAGTTTACCACAACCTCGCCGTCGTGAATCTATCAATCCAAGAGACATGTACATGTCCATTGCAATGATGAGACAAAAAAATAACAATCATTTCACCGAAGAAGGTAACAACCAGGATGAGGAAGGACCAGTATTGATTGTTAAAGGACCAGCAGAACGTGAACGCATTAAAAAGAAGCAAAAAAAGAAAAGGTTCCATAATCGATTGCATGCTAGAACTAATTCGTTCCAATTGAATATGAATGGGCCTAGACAACTTGCAGAGAGAGCTAGGTTACAATGGAAAAGTAGAAATAACTCAGATCAAATTGATGAAGTTTTGTCAAAGGAAGAAAGCAAGCGGCTTGTGGGACAGCAAAAGCAAACAAAGTTACAACAGCAACAGCATGAAAATAACGAGAGTGCGTTGACTGATGATGAGAATGACGACGAGGAAAGTGTTAAGGTTAATGATAGGAGAAATGCTGTTGATGAAGAAGAGTTCCTGGGTAATGAAGACGATGAAGATGAAGAAGATGAAGATGAGGATGAAGATAATGACGATAATGATGAAGAAAACGACGCCGACCCTGATGATGAAGAATCTCTTGATTCACAAGCTGTTGACGAAGATGATGACGAGGATGACGAAAACGATGGGCAAGACCATGAAAGTCAAATTACTGAAGTTGATGAAAATGGCATAAGCAGAAACTCCAGAAACAAACAGCGAACCCCAAGTGATGCTTCAGATATCCAAAAGGTTCAATCAAATTTTGTCCCACCATCAGCAGATCAAACTGGTGGCATGAAGTATAAAAAAAGAGCCGTTACTCTCGATACCGAATTACCAAACAGAAAACCACTCATTGAAGTTCTTGACGAATACCCATCTAAATCAACTGCAGCTGGTTTGAAAACAACGTTTCAAGAAAATAAACCAAATCGCGGTACCAGAAACAACCGCAATAACAGGGCTACTAAATCTAAGCTTAAAAAAACCAAATCTGGTAAAATTGCTCGAAATTTAAAAAAAAAGGTTGGCAAATATCCATCAATCATGCTTGATGATCTTTCAGCAGTTGAATCTCGTAGTTCAAATAAGATTAAAAGACAAATGAGCGCTGCTTATCTCTCATTTAATCCAACATTTGGTAGAAATTCCACATTTGTACCCCTTGATCATCATCAAAAGGAAGAATTAGGTGGAGTTGAATATCGTTCATTAAAACTATTAGCCAAAATCTTGGTGGGCTACTATGTTGGGTTCCATATCATTAGTTTCATGGCACTTTCTCTCTGGATTATTCCTAGAACGCATTATAAATTGATTCTCAAAGAAGATGGCGTTGATCGAACCTGGTGGGGTGCATTTACCGCTGCATCGTTTTTCAATGATTTAGGGCTAACTTTAACCCCAGATAGTTTTAGCTCGTTTGTCACTTCACGGTATGTCTTGTTATGGGGTTCATTTTTGATCACTATTGGCAATGTTGCATTTCCAATAATGTTGAGATTTATCATTTGGGTGATGTTCAAATTATCAAGAGATTTGTCTTTACTCAAAGAATCTTTGGGTTTTTTGCTTGACCACCCAAGAAGATGTTTTACTTTATTGTTTCCTTCTATTCCAACATGGTGGTTATTTTTTGTATTGGTTTTGCTTAATTTAATTGATTTGATTTTGTTTTGCATTTTGGATATTCGTGACAAGTCGTTGGATGACTTATCTAATTCAACCAAAGTATTAGCAGCTTTTTTCCAAGCTATTAGCACAAGAACTGCCGGATTCTCGTGTATCGACTTATCCTCTTTGCATCCTGCTATTCAAGTTAGTTACATGTTGATGATGTATGTTTCTGCATTACCTGTGGCTATTTCTATACGAAGAACTAATGTTTATGAAGAACAAAGTTTGGGAATATATACCACTAATGCTGATGAAATTGCTTCCTATACCGAATCAGGTTCCAAGACTGATCAAGCGAAAAATGCCACCAAACGTTTTATTGGCACCCATTTAAGAAAACAATTATCATTCGACTTGTGGTATATTTTCTTAGGATTATTTATCATTTGTATTGCTGAGAGCAAAAAGTTGAGAAGTTTGGATGATCCGTACTTCACTATTTTCCAAGTATTATTTGAAGTTGTATCTGCATATGGCTGCGTTGGGTTGTCCCTAGGCTATCCTAACGATACTAGATCATTTTCGGGCCAATTTAATGTGGTTAGCAAATTAGTCATTGTGGCAATGTTTATTCGTGGTCGTCATAGGGGCTTGCCTTATGCTATTGATCGTGCTATTATTTTGCCTTCCAAAATGATGGACAGAAGAGATGGTTTTCAAGCTCATCATGCCAGAAGAAATTCGGCAGTTTCGTATCATCCTAATACTGTTGACGATGCGGCTAGTAGATTAGATCTTTCACAGCAGGGTGGTGTTAATTTGAGTCATGTTGCTACAGTGAATGTAGCCAATGAATATGAAAACAATGCCAACAATAATAATAATAATAACAATACAAAGTATACTGGAAAGCCCTTGTATCAAAATACAACCGCTGCAACCGAAGGTAAAGCAGCAAGCACTGGGAGTTTACTAAATCCCAACTTAGAAGAATGGAATAGGTACCATAAACAACTTCAAAATCAAAATCAAAACCACGTTCAAAATCGTAAAGATAGCATTGGACAAATCATTTCCAATGCTTATACTGACGATCAAGTACCAGTAATTTTTAATCCAAAAGTGAACACAGCCTTAGATCATAATATGGATAATCACAATAATGTCAGTACTGACAACAGCACCAATAAGAAGCGTTCCAGTACCTTTTCAGAAAGTGGTGCTGGTGAATCCACGACTAATAATGGCGACGATGGTGCTTTGGCTCCAGATAGCCAAGATCTACGAGATTCTAGTGTTATTATTCACGAGACGCCAACTCCTCAAAGTCCAACCAAAAGAAACACGATTACTTTCGATTCTGATACTAGCTTTCATACAAATTTGGATAATTATCAACAGTTTGGCAATTGATCTGATTGAATTAGCCAAAGTATGAGGCTGATGCAATAATTGAATATGAAATTTATGGAATCTCCTCATTATGTTGCGGTTTAATGCTGAAGCTTTTTAAAGTAGCTTGAACTTTACCTTTTGTCGTTCTTCTTGATGCTTCTGTAACACAGATTTCATGCGTTTGTTGTTGATAATATTGTCTCAAGTCAATTTCCAAAACGTTTCTTTTTATTAAATATGAATATATATACTTATATTATTTCTTATACTATAGAACTATTGTCATTTGACAATAAAAATGGTTGAACAAACCTATCTACCTACCTTTCATACCCAAAGTTGCATTTTTTTTTTTTTTTTTTTTTTTTTTTTTTTTTTTTTAATTCTTACTTTCTCATTTGGCCTTTTACACAGTTTTCTTTTTTTTTTTTTTTTTTTCTTTAATTTTCTCTTACAACATGAGTTTCGAAGCGACCCTTTTGGTTTTCCGATTAAAGTTTTTCATTTTTTTTTACTTCAAATGATTTTTTAATTATAGAATTTGTTTGTTTACATCAATAATACCTCATTTTTTTACAATATCTAATATGTAGTCAATCATTAATCAAAAGTAACTTCTACTCCAAAGACACAAGGTTAGACTCTCAATGAACCTATGAAAGTATAGATGTTTCATACAGTATATTTTATATCAGATTATCATGAATTTTTTCCGCTGTTGAGAAATCAGTTGTCTGGTCATAGCTGTTTACTCGGTCTATCTCGTGTATGAGGACCTGTCTACATTATTTTATGGTACGAAAAGGAAGTACATTGTTCTATGTACCAATTAACAGAACAGGTTTTCTACTTTCCATTATTTTTTTTTTTCTTTTTTTTATGCAGCTTCTCAACTAGCCATGAAGTTTTGGGTAATATGGCTATCACCCTTGAGCTTTAACTATGTGAATTACAGTGCAATTGTATGTGTGTGAAAATCGAAATATTACAAAGAATACGGACAGGAAAAATAAAGACACAAAAGCCAAAGCCAGCAAACCCTTACACCGATGAATATACGATGTTTGGATGTATAGAATGCAACTTTTCCCTTCTGTCAGAAAAACTGTTAATCGTCATGACATCCGCTACGCAAACACTATATGAAGTAATGAACAAAGTAGTGATTGTAGGCATTTTGCGTTTGCGTAACGCAGGTGAATAAAAGCATTTAAATGCACATGGTTTCATGCACTACTAATGTATAGGTGTTTCGAAGTCACCAAGAAACATGATAAGTGGTTTTCGGGCTGTAAAAAAAATGTCACTGTTTGCTACAATGGCTATAGCAGCATGTGAACGTAAAGTAAAAGAAAGTCAATATTATGAGTTATTAAAAGAAAAGCATTTATAAAAGTTTCAAACCCTTTAATGAGAGATACGAAACCTTAGCTAGAAACTTTTTAGAATAAGTGACTGTAGACATTCTATTTCCACAACCCCATGTAGGGAGATATTGACGGCCAAAAAGGGTTCCCAAAAGCCCATAATTTACCGTAGGTCATGGTTTGCTGCATCTTATTACGTTGCAGTACACCATACTTTTTTGTGAGAACGGGAGTAAAGCCTTCTTTTATTTTCAAAGATATCCACACGGTGCTCGTCACCACAATTGTGCTATTGATTGAATATTTCAGTGTAATAATGACTAAGATAGCTTAAAAACTACAACAATAATTCATTATGTATATTGCAAGCATATTTGTTATTTTTAGTGCAAATAAATATATTTTAGACATGAATATATAGCTGAGGAAGCAAAAATACAGATAACAGATAAATCAAAAACAAAACTAGAAGCAGTTAATAAATAAATACTCAACAGAAGCGTAAACATTAAGACAAAAAAAAGAAGATAAATTTGAGTAAACAAGCAAAGGTCAAAAATATAAAATTCAATAAATAGATTGGTAATAAACAAAATTACAAACTTTTTTTTTTCAAAAAAAAAAAAAGAATAAAAAAAAGTTCAATATTAAATATTCGGAGACAACTTTTTTTCTCACTCGATTTAGTGGCAACAGCCAATCATCAAACAGGTCTACTTAAGCTCTGAATGACATTTAGACAATTTTGCCACTCACTTTATGACTTAGCAGAATTAATCAATTTTTTTCTCAATGATACAACACTCTCCTTCAACTCATCTCTTTCTTGTTTAATTATAAACAACTCAGCTTCTAAGTCTTTGATTTTGAAATTATAATGAGCATTCTTCATATCATCTTCATCATCATCATCTTCATCAAAATCATCACCATTTGCAACATTTTTACCAATCGCGCCACCGTTACTACCATGTTCAACACTATTTCTGGAGTTACTCTTCCTCGAAGCTCTGTACAATTTCAACTCTTCAATTTCAGTTTTCAATGCATTATTTTGTTCCTTCTGTTTATTAAGTTCCTTTTGAGACATGTCTAATGCTTTACCAGTTTTTTTCATGCTATTCATCGCATTGAGGTAATTTTCTTCCAATTTCTCAAAATCATTAGCTTTAACGCTTTGTTCTTTCAAAGTGGCCATTTCAGTAGTGAGCTCAGTGATTTTTTCTTGGAGGGCAATATTCTTATTTTCTTGTTCTTTGTTAATGTGAATCATTTCGTTGATTTGGCTATGAAGTTGGCTAAAGGCTTTGTTGTTGGATACTGAAGAGACACTAGAAACGACTGAACGATTAGCAAAATCTTCATCATTACTGCTTTCATTTATAGATTCATCCGTAATTAAAGAACGATCTAAATCTGAAGCAGCTTCTTTTTTAGTGCGCCACAAGGCCACAAGTTTGTTGATGTCAGTAGAAATATTGCTGATTTTATCATTGGTTGAAGTTCTCTTACCGGCACGTTCGCGTTTCAAATTTTCTAACTGCTTATGAAGAATATCATTTTCAGTTTGTAACTTATTAATTTCTTCAATATGTTGTTCTGACTTCGCTGCTTGTTGAGTCAATTCAGCAATTTCATTCTGTTGATGTTGAATAATATTGTTGAGTTTTTCAAGCTCAATAATAGAGTTATTCATGAATGGTTCAAATTCATTGAATTTTTGGCTTAAGGTTTCGTTATTAGCTTTAAGTTTAATTAATTCAGATTTGAGCTCAATATTTTCACGCTTAGTCGCATTATGATCTCTTTCATCAATGGCATTAGCATTAGGGCCGGCAGTGGTGTTTATTGGTGAGCTACTCTCAAGAATACCTTTAGACAACTCACTATCAGCTTTAGCATTCAATTCTTCAATAACTTTGTCTTTAGCTTGCAATTCTGCTTTCAAATTTTCAACAATTTTCTTGTGTTCATCATTAGCGTCGTTTTTATCATTTGGACTATTGCTATCGTTGGTAGCTAGATGTTTACCAGCAACTACACCTGCTCCGGCACCAGAAACGCCAGTGGCAACTGCAGCAGCAACAGCTTTCAATTCACTAATTTTTTTGTCTTTGGTATCCAACTCCTCTTTGAATTGAGAAGTTTCATTGACAAACTGCTCTTGGTAATTTTTATGAATTTTATCAGCATCCTTTTTCAAATCTTCAATTTCTTTATTTCTAGCATCCAAGTCAAGTCTCAAAGTTTCGACTTGAGCACTATATTTCTCCACAGTGGATTGTAGTAATTCATCAGCTTTTTTGTTTTCAGAAAGAAGTAATTCATTAGCATGAGAAAGTTCACTAAATTTCTCACTAGCAATCTTGGCTTGGTCGTTCATTTCAAGTTTCAATTGGGACAACTTATTCTCCAAAATTTCCACTACTTTACTGAACTGTTGCTTTTCCTGTGATGACAAACCTTGTTCAGTGGCTTCAGTCTCGCCAGTGACGCCAGTAGAGCTGTTAGCAGCCGATGCAATATCACGAGATTGATCCTCACTCTTTGCAGTAGTAGCAGTATCAGTTAATTTTCCATCAATGGATCTTTGCTGTTGTTCTTCGGGGAGCACAGTGATTGCAGAAGCAGGAACAATGCCAGCCAAGTTATTGGAAATACTTGGACTAGAATTACCATTATTGCTATTACTATTAAAACTTCCAACTGCTCTGTTAGTCTGTGGTGAAGAGGGATTTGATGTTCCAACCCCGCCGCTTCTTTTTGGTGATCTAGCAGGAATAGATTCTCTTCTTCCCGGTTGCCCAGCACCAGCAAAATTATCAATAGTATCATGAACAGGGGTCTGTGGGCCATCGATTTCCTGGAACGATTTTTGTTGTTGCAGTAACTCGAGCTTTTTAACTTTGGGAGTATTGCCATTACCTTTATTTGGAGTGTTAAATTTTTCAAGCAAGTCTGTTGAAGAGTTAACGTATGTGTCCAATAAATCAAATTCACTCTTTTGATCTGTTTGCGGCTGGTACACTTCATTATTAATCTTTTTTTGTGGAGTTTCATCAATACTATCTTGATTACTTGAAGAACCAGCAGAACCGCCAACTACGCCAGTTGCTGATGCTGCTGCTGCTGCTGCTGCTGCTAACGCAGTTGCTGCACCAGAATTTTGCAACTCTTCCAATTTGGATTGCTGCTCACTGTTCGTACCATTAACAACTATACTCGCAGGTTCTTGCTTTGGTGACCCTTGAGTTGTTGTTGGTGGAGTGCTAAACACATCATTATGTCCACCAATAGATCCGAATGAATCTTTATGTTGAGGCACACCTGGAACTGGTATACCAGCACTACTGCCATTAGCACTATTCTTGATCTCTTGTTGAAAAGTAGTTTGTGGTTGCTGTTGCTGAATTTCCCTAGCACGACTAACGTTTGGAGCAGGTTCTTCTTGAATCGACTGAATAGTTGATGATTTATGACCCAATTGTGGAATTGTATCCGAAGAGGGGGCATTTATTGACGATCTATGATCAAAAAATGGTTTGCTGTTGCTTGGATTGCCAGCTGGTGCACTTCCTGGAGCCACTGGATCAGTGAAACTTCTGTTTTTAGTGACAAATTCTTGACCACCATTAGCGAATTGCTGTTGTTGCTGCGCTAGTAACTGCTGTTGTGGTATTTGCTGAGGAACGCTGTTATCTTGTTGCTGTGGCAACTTTTCATCCCAAAGATCAAAATTCTTAAACTTTACCGACCATTCATTATACAAATCCAAATCAAACAAATAAATCATTGTACCAAAATTTTCATCTCTGCTGCTATTTTCAAAGCTGCCAATTTTTGGGGTACAGTAATCCAACTGATCACCACCCATAATCAAAAGTTTGTTCTTAGAGTGGCTAATAACATTGGAAGCAAGAGCATTTGGAGACACTTTTGTAGGTGTTACTTGGGCATTTTGGAATTTTTGCATGTCGTCAAGATCTTGCAGTGATGGTTGATTTTGTTGTTTTCTAGAGTGGTTGAAAACTGCAGTGATGGAATGACCACATCTTGGACCTGGGTTTAAATTGAAAGATTCAACTCTCGTCCAATGCAATGAGTTCAAATTCAAAATATACAAGTCATTAACAGTTTCATTTTTACTATTTTTGCCGCCATAAACCACCATCAAGTTTTTAATCAATGTAGTGGAATGTTCTTCTACTGGTGGTGGAATGTCCCCGGTGCAAAGTTTTTTAGAAAAGGTGTTACTAGTCGGATCATAACAATATAAATCGTTAGACAAGCTAGTCAAATTTGAGCCACCAAAAAGGTACAACTTATAGTTAAAAATAATCATAGAATGGTTAGTTAATGGTGGTGGCAAGTTATCAATATCCGACGGATCATTATCAAAAACCACTTTTTCCCAATGTGACGTAGGTTTTCTGAAAGATGATAAATCAAACATCCATAAATCGTTGAAAATTTTAGAATCTAGCTGACCACCAAAAAGGTACAATTTCGATTGAATATTAGTCTTGGCCACCACCCCAATAGTGTGACCATATCTACCACATGGCCTTTCGCCCTGAGGATGAGGTATGGTCCATTTCAACGAGTTAATGTTAAAAAGATACAAATCATTATCGAGTTCACCTTGTTCGTTTGTTTGAATTGTATCACCACCAAAAATTATAAAAGCATTCCCACAAAGGCAACTGTTGTGACCGACTCTAGGAGCAGGAATTCCATCGAAATTTTCTATTGATTTGGCATCAAAAGTAGAGGAATTCAAAGCCCACAAGTCACCGTAAACTGAGCCTTCTCTCAAACCACCCATGACAAACACATGCCCTTGTTCAGAAATCACTGAAGAGGAAGTATGTCTATATCTTGGGAACGGCGAAGCGGTGAGTTTAACTCTTGCCCAAGGAGTGAAGCTTTGAATAGCTTGTTGAAGATGCTGCAGCTGAAAGTTAGCATGCTGCTGAGGAGGTTGCTGTTGATATTGGTATGGGTATGAATGCTGCTGTTGAAGTTGGCCATTTGGAAACACTTGATCGCTAGATCTGTTTCCCCGCATGGTACCGTTACCGTGAATATTGACGTTGGCGCCGTTACCGTTGTTGTTATTGAATGGATTCATTGGGTTATGAATAGCGCCCTTAGCGCCGGGGTACGGTTGGCCAGCAGGATGGTGTTGCTGTGGCTGCAGCTGAGGGTTTGGGTACTGAGACTGCTGTTGGCTTTGGAAAGGAGACTGGATTGGTCCATGGTGACTGTTGAAAGTTCCGTTTGGTCCATTTGGAGGTAAGTTACCAGAGCCTTGTCTGCTGCCTGGCTGGGGCGGAGATCTAAGGATACTTTGGTTGGTTGCGCCTAGAATGTTACCGCCAATGCCGCCGTTGGAAGCTTCGATTGGTGATAACGGTTGGCCAGCGGTTGGAATCAAAGGTAATTGTCTCAGCAGATTCATCAGGGCAGAGCCAGAGGCAGCCTGCGACTGCGACTGCGACTGCGACTGCGACTGCTGCTGCTGCTGCTGCTGCTGCTGCTGCTGCTGCTGCTGTGGTTGTTGTTGGTGCGGCGGTGGTTGGTGGAACGAGGCAGGACCAGGGCCTGATCCGGAAGCGCTATTGATCGCTGGGTTTGGCAACAGTTTGTTGCTGGTATCAAGGTTGCCTCTATTGATGAATTCGTTCGACAGCTTGACTTCGCCTACTGGCTTATGCTGGAGAGGAGACTGAGAGGAGAGCTCATTATTTAAGGAGGAGGACGCGGTTTTCTCAGAGGACTCGTTGGACTCGACAGAATTGAAAGTGCCGGGGGACTTTGGGTCTTTTTTGGATACTGAGTTGTTTCTCTTGCTTTCTGCACTCTTGTTTTTTTTTTTCCCAAATTTGAATGGCGCCATGGTTGGATAGATATCAGGAGTAGATCTGATGTGGAGGCGGAAGGCTGCTCGGCGTGAAGTCAACGAAACAGATATGGAAACAGGGGCTCCGAAGTAAAGGAAGGAAGTGCAACAGGTGAAAGAAGCAAAAAGGAAAAAAAGAAGAGAAAGGATATGGCTGAGATAAAACAGAAAAATTCTCAGCGGCACAGAGGGAATAAAAGCGAGTATCCGTGTAGCAGAAACAATGTAGGTGGGCGAATAAGTGACGATTGTCGCAATATTCTCAGGAACGTTACCGGTAGCCAGATCAGAAATTACACGACGCAACAAATTCGGTTCAACTGCGGTGTTTTTAGTGTTTCTGGCGTTAAATTTCCAGCGGTTTTTTTCCACTTCAGATGCTGCTTTTAACGGGGAGACGCACTGGGGGCGTGGGCGACCCTCAAAGGGGGGTGCTATTGTGGCCGGTACAATAGATCACGTTCTCTGTGGCCGCGCTCATAACCTGGTGAGCCTGTGTGTCATAAATTACGTAATCCATGACACCTGCGGCACTCTACGCATTCCCACTCCCGGGGGCTTCATCAGACAGCTTCATGCATAATCAAAGGCCCTCATTAACCGCCCGCGGCAGCTTCCTGTTTGGGACAAAGACAGGAGCTCTGTCTTTCTTTCTCCACCACCAGTGGCTAGCAGGACTTATATATAAAGCCACCGATGGCAGACGGTACCGACTACAGACCATGTAACTACATACCGCAGCCGCTCCCAGTTCTCTCACCAGTGCCCTCCACCATCAAAAACAACTATGACATCCTTCGAGGGCCTTGCTGCGTTGTCTCCTGAAAAATGGAGCGACTTGGAGAAGATCAAGTTCAGCCCCAAGCCGTTTGCGGACCACGATGTCGACCTCAAGATTGAAGCTTGCGGCATTTGTTCTTCGGACATTCATAACTTGAAATCAGAATGGACAGAAAAGCCGACATACATCTACCCGATGATTGTGGGGCATGAGATTGTTGGCACTGTTGTCAACGTTGGTAGCCAAGTTACCTCTGTCAGGGTAGGGGACAGAGTCGGTGTCGGGGCCCAATCTTTTGCATGTCTCTCTTGCCATGACTGCCACAGCGACAACGAGCAGTACTGCCCGAAGTCAGTGGGCACCTACAACTCCAAATATGCCGACGGGTCTGTCAGTTACGGCGGCTACGCATCCCATGCCAGAGTCCACGAACATTTTGTGTTCAAAATCCCCGACCCGTTGGCCTCGTCTACTGTGGCGCCGATGCTTTGTGCCGGCATCACTGTTTACTCACCGTTGGTCAGACATGGCGCCGGTCCCGGTAAGAAGGTGGGGATTGTTGGGATTGGCGGGCTTGGTCATTTTGCCATCCAGTTTGCCAAAGCCTTGGGCGCCGAGGTGTACGTCTTTTCTAGAACCAGTTCCAAAAAGGAGGACGCTTTGAAACTAGGCGCCGACCATTACATCGCCACTTCCGAGCCTGGCGCGTTCGCCGCTAACGCCAGAAAACTTGATTTGATCATTGCCACCGCTAATTCTGCCAGGGGCTATGACTTTGGCGGTTACCTTTCCACGTTGGTGGTGGGCGGCCAGTACGTGGCGGTGGGCTTGCCGGCAGACGGCAAGTTTGAAGTCACCACTAGAACCTTCATGCGCAACGCCTGCTCAATGGGCAGCAGCTTGCTCGGCTCAAGAAAAGAGATTCTCGAGATGTTGCAACTTGCTAGCGAGAAAGGCATCAAGGCCTGGGTGGAAGAGGTTCCAATCAACAAAGAAAACGCTAAGAAGGCGCTCACGAGAGCTGCGAACAGCGACGTTCGGTACAGATTCACCTTTGTCGATTACGACAAGGAGTTTGGTAGTTAGCGGTGTTGAGCTTATTATTATTATTAGTATTATTATTATTAGTATTATTGTTATACATATATATATGGGACGCAATGGATGTTTGGTGTTCGCACAGCAGCCAGTAGTAGTAGTAGTAGTAGTAGTAGTAGTAGGACCTGTTTTCAGTACAAGTAGCACAAAACACGGCCCAGAGGCGCTGCAGCACCAGAGGATGGGCGGAATTAAATGGCCGTAGTAAACTGCCACGAAAAACAGAGAACAATCAATTAGTTGCACACGCACTAATCTCACACAGCAGATGTCTGGGCCCCGCCACATTCGAAAAACAAAAAACAAAAAGCAAAAAACCAAGACAAGAAAACAGCATTGGGTTGTGCTGGAATGTAGTAGCTGAGAGCTTTTGGTTCTGACTAGAGCACACCCCACCCATATCCCATCCACACATCGCCTCACACCACATAACACGCTAAAAACCACCAAAAATGGGCCGAGGCAGTAAGTCGCCATCACACTTTTTCTTTTCTTCTTCGTCATCTCCCAGCCAGTCAAACTAACAACCTTTCCCAGAAATGGTCAGCATATCGTCTCTCTTGTCCAACGACGATGGCAAATCTCCAGCCACAGACTCTGGTAGCGCCTCCAGCATCAAAAACAGCATCAAAAACACCACCAATAATACCAGTCCCGCTGCCAGTTCGGCAGCTCTGTCGCCCTTGCCGCCGCCGCCGCCGCCGCTGCAACCAAAGTCATCAAGAATCCTTTTATCGTCCATCGTGAATAATCTGGACTCTACCTTTTCCGCGGTGGAACCGTCCCAAGCGGAGAACGCCAACATCAGCGACCTTACTGGCTCTGCAGCAAGCATCAGCACCACCACCACCAATAGCAGTAGCAATGGGACAGTGCCCCTTCACTTGAAGCCGATTTCGATTGCTGATATCCTCTCGGCCAACGATGAAGACAGCGCTAGCACCAACACCAGCGCCAGCGCTAAAATAGCCAAGGCAAGCGCCGCAACTCCCACGAAGGAGGGCAAGAAGCTATCTGGTTCGGCGACGAAGGCCAAAGGCAAAACTGGAGCCAAAACCAAAGACAGTAATAATACCAGCAAGGGCAAGGATAGCGATGACTTAATAATCATCCAGGATCCAGCCGGAGCAAATGGTGCCGCTGGTACCGCGACCACCACAGCTACTGGTAAGCCTAGGAAACCTAGGCAAAAAAGAAAACCAAAAGATGATGACCCAAATAAACCACCAAAACGGCAACGAAAGACTAAAGCTCAAAAGGAAAAAGAAGCGTTTGAAGCAGCCAACAAGAGCAAAGAGATCATTATAATCAACGAGACCAATGAGTCTGCGGCGAATAAAACAGCCGAAAAAAGTGCAGCTAAGAAGGTACCGCCGTCATTGAAAACAGATACCGGTGCAGCACCAGTGGTTAAACACGAGGCTACTAGTACTGCGGCGCTACCTGTTTCTGCTACTTCTGTTTCCAGCAATTTTACCTCTTCTATCGCCGCAACAAAGAAATCTAAATCTGATACTCTGCAAAATTTAAAGGACACTACGCTGAAGAAGACTAAAGATACTAGCGCAAGTGCTGGTACCATCTCTGCGCGAAAACCAAAGAAAACTACAAAAAAAGAGAATGACATTGGTTCTGGCGACAAGCTCAAAAAGATAAGCAGTTCTTCGGTAGCAGCAGCGGCGGCAACACCAGCGGCAACACCGTCGTCATCGTCAGCCGCAGCTATTACCCCTGCTCATCCAGCTAATAATAAAACCGAAGTACAAAACCCATTGACCCATATTGAGAAGCCATATGCTATTCGCCCAGACCCAACAAAAGAAAGCAAAAACAAAGCAAAAGTTATTCCCGTGAGGTTGCATTCCATAGAAAAACCTCTACTGGTACCGGAAGAATCTATGATACCTATACCGCAAGCATCAGCGCCTGCATCTGTATCTGCCACATCAGCACACGCTGACTCTCCTAGCAGTCCAGCGGTAAAGTTGGAAAGATCAGACACGCCAAGACTTACCAAGTTAAGCGATTTATTAAATAGTAAGTCGGATGAAGAAAATAAGATAATTGAAGTTATAGACGATGACGACGATGACGATGATGACGACGATGACGATGATGACGATGATGAAGAAGACGATGACGATGATGATGCCGAAGTTGAAGTTGAGGCTGATGAAGCATATGATAAGTATGAGGAAAATGCTAGAAAAAAATCAGATATCCCATTGATTTTTGACGTTGCATTGAACAAAATAGATGACAAAAATGGGAAAAATGAAATGAATGACGGTCAAGTTATTATAAATGTGATGAAACTTGCCGAAGAAAAGTACGGGTTCAAAACAATTCATCCAAATGCTAATTTTGCCCTTGATGCATTTAAAGACGATCTATTCGATGATGATGAAATTGGTGATTCGTTAATGATGGGAAATGAGGATAATGAGCTTTTGAAGGAATTCAAAAAGAATCAGCTCAAATTACAAAAAGAAAAAGAAGAACAATTGCAGCAACAACTTGAATTACAACAAGAACAACAAGATTTTGAAAATATCAAAGAATCCGAAGCCAAGATCAAAAAATTGATTGCTAAAAATAATCGCAAACTTGGAAAATATGATAGAAACGATCCGTTTATTGATGATACAGAATTGTATTGGGAAGAAACTAGAGCCGTGACTAAAGATGGGTTTTTCATTTATTGGGGCCCACTAGTTGAGGAGGCTAATCAAAATAAAATGATAAATAGGGATCCAACAAAATATATCAATAAAGCAGGTAAGATTGTGAAAAAATACAGAAGTAAGCCGGGTCCAAAAAGTAAAAAGGAAAAAGAAATGATCGAAAGAGAAAGACAAATGCAAGAGAAATCTAAAGCTAATATGAAATGAGTCGCCAGTAAAGTCTGCTGGTTTTTACATAATCTGTGTAATGTGTAAAATAGCAAAATATTTTTTTTCTTGTTGATGACATTTATCAATGAACGTGTAAACTATAAAATATGGTAAAAAAGAAAAGAAAATTGTGATGAAAAATCTGAACATAAAGAAACACAAATTGTTGAGAAAAAGCAGAGGGCTGTTTTAAAAATAAAACAAGAAAAAGCATATTACGAAATCTGTATGTAACTTTTTCTTTTTTTGGTGTTTTTTGTTTTGTCTTGTTTTGTTTTATTTCATACTAATTCACACCTCATCGCACACCTCAACTACATCATCATCTTTTGAAGTATCCTTATAGATAAAGAACTGAAGAAAAATAATAAAATCTTCTGCAATTGTACCCAAAGCACCAATAAGCCATGATGCATTTAACTTAAGATACGCCAAATCTGAGCGATAAAACAAGATTTGCAATGCATAGGTTAAATTGCCGAACGTGGAAAACATAATGAAAAGCAAACTTAATCCATAAACACTTTTACGTTGATGATTGTAAACAATTTGTGGGATTCTTGCACCCAAATAGCAAGCAGCAGATAGATAGCCAAAGAATTGAGGTCCGAATTTGATTTCGTGATCTGGCTGTGGTGGTGCTGGGTCATTGTGATTGGAAGCAAGGTACCCAAGTACCCCAGCAAGAGAGACAAATACTAATGGAAAAATGTACTGTTTAGTAATGGACCAATGAGAAGATGCAACAGCTAAAGATTGAGCGGTGCTTCTTCTTCTGCTCTTAGCTGATTTATGGGACAGTCTTCTATGTTGAGCGTTAGGCTGTTCAGCAGAAGCAACGTTGATGCTTGCTTCATTTTCTGGGTCATTACTATTGGTATTAGTATTGGTGTCCAATAATGAGGTCTGTTCTCCAATAGGAACATGCAATACTTTGTGACTCTTTGGGAAAATATATGTGTAGTATCCGTATGAAGCTAATAATGAAGTATCAAGGAAACAGAACCATACCCCGAGTAAAATTACTGGGGTAAGTAAATGAGCCCAAATAGCGCCGATGAGGTTAGAGATGTCACCAAGAACCCAAATGAGCACAGTACCAATAGCGATCCCGTCAGCAGACTTAAGTTTCCATTGTTCAATGAGCTGAGGCACAAGTAGCACTATCCAGCAGGCAAAACTAGTAAGAGCATTAGATTAGTATAATGGTGTACAATGTGTGCGTGTGTATATCAATATATAGCAGATGAGTCAACTTTCAGTTACTATATTAGAAATATCGCAATTTGTGGGCTGAGGCAAAATTAAAAACAGACCGCATACCTTATGGAGCCTGTGATCCCTGAAAGAGCCACTCTAAGATTTGAGGGACTACTAATTTCCGAAGCGAGCATCATGAGTAGCTGTGATGGCGGTTTTTGTCGTAGAAAGATGAAAAGGTAGTGAGTGGGTATTTGTAGATATGGTGGCTTATAAGCTTCCGGCAGCCCAGCGATGACTGAAGGACGCGCGGCTATCATTCTTTATCTGGATGCGAAGAGCGGGTAAATAGCGAGATGTCTGCAGTCACTCCTTCTGTAACAAACAATTCCAACATGACATCTTAGTTCAAAAAAAATACAAAATCATCGATTAGTACAGTATATAAGTAAAACTTAGTTGAGCCAGAGCTCGTTCCACGATACATTCTTCCGCACTGCGTTAGAGAATCCTTCGTGGTACTTTACCCACACTTTCAATTCATAACTTTCCTTTAGCTGAGGACAGTTGGCGCCGTCGCCGTTGGCGCCAACTGGTTGGTCTCCCTTTACGCTAGCATACGATGATTTGAAGAAATCAACTGATCCATTATTCTTTGCCACTTTATTAGAGTTGGTTTCAATTTTCTTTCCTCCTTCATCAGTTCGTGTTTCTTCAAATTTTCTCTTCTGTGCCTGCTTAACATTTTTTTGGCGCTCTTTCTCAAGAACAAGATACTTGAGTAACATCTGCCGTTTGGAGTCAAGGGATTTGAATTGATTATTTGTCTCTTCGTATAATGTTACAGAATCCATGACCGGAATAAGTGCTAGCGCTTTCAATCCCTGACTATTATCGGTGTTTTCTATTGTGAAATTAAATTCTGTGAGCAAATCCAATAAGTGGGCAATTTTTTTCTTGTCGTTAGCATTATTGAGAATCACATTGTTTCGGTCAGCAAATGATGGATTAAAGATGTAATTGTTCAAAATAGGGAGAATTTCAGTTCCTACGTATTGCTTCTTATTCAAAAGTGAGAACGTGGAGGGTTTTAATGCTGTGTTTGAAATAATTGCTCTTTCACAGATACTGGAATTCAAACGTTGAAGCTCATAATACTCCCAACTGCTGTTATGAATATGCTTAATATTGTCCTTATTGGCCTCCGCAAAAAGTTGGTAAAATTTCAATGGTACTTGATTTGCATAGTATACAAGCTCGCCATTTTGTTGGTACTTACTTTCCTGCATTATATCATAAAAGTACAACCAGTCTGCCACTTCCACTGATCTTTTAAGAAGGGCTGGATCATTATAAACAGTTTCCGGATACACTTGGAAACAACCATTGACGATTTTATCAACTGACGCGGTACTATCTAAGTGCTGTTGTAATTTGCGGAATGTTTCATGCTTGGTTTCCTGAAGATTCAATTGAAATATCATATTCACTAGTTTGAACCACGTCAAGTTTGTGTCCTTTGTTCGCACTTGTTGTAGCTCACTGTCATCAGTGAGCTGCTCACCATTGAATTGTAACAAATTAAGACAACTTCTTATATCAGAATTTGCAATGGCAACTACTTGGGTCAACTCTTTGGATCCAATATTGAGTTTTTCAGATTTGCAAATAGCACTCAATCTATCCTTGATTAGGTTTTCACTGGGTTTTTTAAAACTAATTATTTCGCAATGTGGCCTAAGTTTTTCCAATACGGGTGAGTATAAATCATTACAAATTGCGATGATTGGACGTAACAAAAATCGATCCTGACTTTTGGTTTGGTTTTTTCTCCCCTGATCATGACTAGAAATCAAATTTTTGGTGGCTCGAATATCTTTGTATATTAGCTCAATAAGCACTTTAATAAATCCACTTTCCGAGCCACCATCGATTTCATCGGCAATTATACAAGTTGGGTTCCCAGAAAATGTATGTGTATCCAATGCATTGTGAATCTTGTCCCTCACTTGTTGACCAGCTCTTTCGTCACTTGCATTGATCTCCAACGAGTCATATTTTAGCTGTTTTGCAATCAAATGGGCAATTGTAGTTTTCCCAATTCCTGGTGGTCCATGAAGCAATAAGATTCTCTTTGTGGGTCTATTAAATGGGTCAGTAATTTCAAATTTTGACGAATCACCAGCTGTTGATACTTGTGCTGTTGCTTGCGCTGCTTTGTACTTGTTGAAGGGTAATTTACTCAACTCCTCAGCGATATCTTCTCCATAGACTGCCGTGGACCAATGTCTTAACCATCTCAATGCTAATCTGTTGGCCTTTTCATTACCTACAAGGTCAAGAAAGCTTTTTGGTCTCCATTTTTCCACCCATAATACCCCTCTATTACGCCTCTTTTTTGTTTTTGAGGTAACAGTGCTACATAATTTGGAACGCAAATCCATATCTCTGTATATCTGATGTATGTCTATACCATAATTTCTTTTTAGGTTTACTGTTTCAGGAGAGTTATCGAATATGCTTTTTGTCTTTGGTTTTAATTTGATTTCGTTTCCGTTGGGTAATTTGACAACTTTTGAGGAAGAGTTAGAAAATAACGAATCAAAGTTGGGAACTTTATTAGATCCAGTGGTGGCAAGAGAACTAGTGAAGGTGGTTGCGGTAGTTGAATTGTTGATACTAGCGAGAGTTTCTGTGCCTTTATTAGTGACAAGCTGATTGTCTAAATGCAGATTTGACCGTTGATTCTTGTCTGTGGGTTGCGATTGTAATAATGCTAAACTTTTACTTAAGCTATTCAGACTACTCTGATCAAATACATTTGCGTCTTTATTACTGGCATTATCATTGATCTTATCACTGATCTTCAAATGCGGAGATTTGCTGAGTAAAGAGGACAGAAAACTAGTAGCTGGTTTTGCTGTTGGCGCCTGGGCAGTTTGATTGGAGTCTCCTGTTATTCTATTTAAATTTGAATAGCTTTTATCTGTTTCGTTATTTCTGGTTTCATCATTAAATTTATTAGCCTTGTTAAATAACAACGATGACTTGAAAGATGGTAAGTCGAATGATCCTAACATTAAACCAGCACTAGAACCTTCTTTTGGCTTGTTTTCATATGCTGTTTTCTCACTAAGAGTTTGCTCGGTATTGTCATCCAGGCTGCCATTACTGTTATTACCTCTATGCATTTCTTCTCCGTCAATCCGCGGATGATCTGACATGGAATTACTATTCAGCATTTGAGATACACTTTGGTCAGGGTTAAACGAGTTGGAAGAAAAAGATAAATCACTAGTCATGTTTGACACTTTTATTGTAAAGCCTCATTCGTGCCGTTATAATACCTCTTTACTTCTTTGGAGCAGCTAACATGACTTCTTGAAAGCTACATATCTAAGAGACACGAAAACGCGTACGCGTAATAAAAAAAAAATTATGAGTTATGTACGATGGTTAATTCAACCGTTATATTGGTATATGCTTGTAATCATGTACTACTATGTATTACAATGCGCTAATCATAAAATAGTTTATCTAATTTCTCATAACCGCAAAGTCTCAAATTTAGCCCTATTTGTAGTCACCTGATAATATGATGATATGACCGCTAAAAACAGCATAACCCCCCGCTTCTGCTGTCCTCTCTCCGTCTTTTTCTCTTTCTTACTCTGTCTCACAGTACTGGGTTGGCCCACTGCTCCTCCGGTCTGTTTATCGTTTTTTTCCTGACGAAACGAAAATATACAAAAATATTTTTTCAGCTACAGCTTGGATGGCAATTATACGTTAGGTTTTACCATAAACAAACATAATATAATCAGTATGTATAGCATATGCTATCTATCGAATTCTATAACAGTTGAGCCAGGAAGTCGAGGAAGTCAAGGAAGTCAAGGAAGTTAATGAAAGCGCCGCAGCAATCAAACATTTACAAATATATATATAATGATTTTATTTTTGAAACTAGTCAGAAATGTGTTCAAATCAAACATGAAAAGTTTCATGTGTAATGAAATATTTTGCATGAAATACAGACGTTCAAGTATGATTATACTATAATCAAAAATAAAGCTTTGATAACGAGCCGGATTTGCAAGTCATTAATACCGTAATAGTTAATACGAGAGAGAACTGAACTGTTATAGAAGAATCGCCTTGAAGTAAACAAAGCAAAACAAGAATACTAATACTTTTTTAGAAAATGGCTAAATCTAAGAACCATACCGCTCACAACCAAACAAGAAAGGCTCACCGTAACGGTATCAAAAAGCCAAAGACCTACAGATACCCTTCTTTGAAAGGTGTTGACCCAAAATTCAGAAGAAACCACAAACACGCTTTACACGGTACTGCTAAAGCTCTTGCTGCTAGACGTGCTGAAGGTAAATAAATTGCCTGATGTTGTACATTACTTGCTACAAATAAACAAATATAAAATCATTTTTTCTGGAATGTCAGGTCTCGTCAATTATATCTGTCTGCATAATTTATGAAGCATTATTTCCTTTCATATCGGATATTTGTGTCAATTGATGTTATGTTAGATTGAAATTTTGATTGAATGTACTTTCACGATAACAAATATATTTTTCGAGCGTAAATATTTTGAAATACTGCCAAGATATTCGCAGAATATTGCCACAGTGTTGCTATTGTAAGCTGATTTTTCTGTTCCTCGATAAATTTCGAGCTATTTGTGACACGTACTTGTAATATCACTAGTATGCATAATGATGACACTTTGCTTTTTGTGGCAATTTAAGCGCTGACATAAAGTCCATAGAAGATTTAAATATCCAGGTTTTGTATGCATCGTTTTCTGCCTTGTTTTTTGATTCTTTTTCTATCTTGGTGTTGTACTATTATCTTAAACTATTGGTGGCTGCAACTGAGTTCGTTTAAAAACAACAAGATACAAATTCCCTTTCAAATCTATATCATGGCCGAAACTGTTGATAATCCTGAGGCTACTCATATTCCTGTCTTGGGAGCTGAGAACTCTGAAGAGTCTTCTTCTGCAACCAGCGCTTCGTCAACTGAGAAGACCGAAAACAATACGAATAGAGTTTACATCTCTAATGTCGATTTTAGTACTACTGAAGACGACATTCTTGGCTTTTTGAGAGATTACAATGTGTATGTATACGATGTCTCCGATACTTGGATGTTTTGTTTGATGTTTTTCTTCTGGCGCTTAATTATTAACCATTACAAATTTGTAACCAGGAGATCAGTTATTGTTCCTAGTCATACTCTCAGAGTTCTCAAGGGCAAACAGCAAAGACCGTTGGGAATAGCTTACGCTGAATTTGCAAGTCATGATGACGCTTTAAGAACGGTAAACGAACTTAACGGCAAAGAGTTGGATGGGCGTCAATTGCGGATCAAATTATATGTACCTTACACTCCTAAAAGGAGATATTCTAAGAGAAAGCAACCAGTGTCCAAAGTAATTTTGCTCTGACATTTGTATTTTTAGCTATCTCTTGTCAATCTCTGCGCAGAAATTTACTAACATGCATAAAAAGACTAGCAAGCCTGCTGATGCTACTGAGGATGCTACTGAGGATGCTAATGCCGATGATTTAAACCAAGGAGACGCGCATGAGGCGGAATTGGAAACTTCCAATACTGTAAAGCAACAGTCAGTACAAAAGGTCGAGCGAAAGAAATCTGTCAGCACTAAGCCTGAAATTTCAAAAGATACCGTATTTGTTGGAAAATTGCATCCAAAGATAACTGATACTGATGTAAGTGTGCCTTCATTGTATTTTTTTTCAACTAAACATTATATACTAATAACAACTAGTTGCGTGCTTTTTTTGCAGAATATGATCCTTCTGACGTTTACATTTTCAAAAGCAAACAACCATACAGACCATTCTCTTTTGCTCATCGCCACGCTTCTGCTTTGATAACTTTACTTGCTGAAGATGGCCAACAGAATGCAATCAAAGACTTGGCTAACAAAAGATTGAATGGGAGATATATAAGATTGTACCCTGCTTATCAGTATAAAATTGAAGAGGTCAAAAATGCAATTCTTTCCAAACAAGAAGAATTAAAAAAGCAAGCAATTGAGGCTGCATCGGACTTGATTCAGGATGATGATGTAACAACTGAACGTAACGAGGTTGAAGATGATGATGCTGGTGCTGAGAAAAAGCAAGAGAACGAAAAGGCTGAAAAAACCACTACTCGTGAAGACAAGGGAAACCCGGAAAAAACTGACGAGGCAAGAGAAACCAGCGAAGAGATACAAAAACAGCAACCACAAGAAATAACAGCATGAGCCATATGACATATTTTTAAAGTGAATTGTTTGAAGATTCGGCTGATTCTATGCTGTAAACTTTTACTTATTTTTAGTCTTCTGATTCATGCTTTTAATTTTTTTTTTTTCTTAATTCACTCACACACATGCTATATCGTTGCCATACTTTTTAAGTATCACAAATTTACGTTGCTGATAAGAAAAAATCAGTAAAAAAATTAAAATCATTAACTGTAAATTTACTAATTATACAAATGTCGCTTCTATCACATTAGACTAACCACAGAAGTACCGTCTTGAAATCTTGTTCGAAAGACTCTATTTGCGTTTGTAAACATCCCTTCTTTCAATGAAACTACAATAAACTGTGATCCTTTGAATCTGGTCTTAATCAAATGGCCAATGTTCTGAGTATGACTTAAATCAAGGGCTGCGTCCACTTCGTCAAGAATATACATTGGAGCTGGTTTAAACTGAAGTAATGCCATGATTAAAGATAATGCGACCAAAGATCTTTGACCGCCAGACAACTCTACTAAACTCTCTTTCCATACTTTACCAAGCATCACTTTAACTTCAAGGCCCTCAGTGATATCTTTATTTTCAGGAATAACAAGTTTAGCAAAAGCGCCAGGAAGAAGATCGGCAAAAATATTACCAAAGTCTTTACTAACTTTTTGCCACGTTTTAACAAGCGTTTCGCGTTTGTACTCATCAAGAGTTATTATCGTTTCTTCAATCTTAGCCTTATCCTTCTCAATGGTTTTGATCATTGACTTCAAGGAGGTTTCCTTTTTTTCAACATTGTCAATCATACTCATGATATTTGAGTTGACTTTTCTTCTCATTCCCTGAAATTTATTGCTCAAAAATTTTATTCTTCCATGACATTCCTCAACATTTATGTTAGGGTTTTGTTGAATAATACTAGCCACCATGTTTTGGTCAGTTATCCACTCATTTTCCTCTATTAAATGGTCAACATGGCTCTTCAATCCTTTCGTAGTAGACTCAATTTTTTCAAGCTCATGACTAAGTTTCTGGCTGAAAAGCTTCTTTTCGTTAAGCTGTTTTCCCTTTTGATTGATTAACTTAACTATCTCGCCGATCTCCTTATTAATGCCAAGCATATTAGCTTTCTCGGTTTCAATTTGGGCATTAAGCTGCTCGCTTTCTTGGGTAAGTGACACTAAGCTGTTATCAATAACGTTAAGTTCTTTTTGTAAATCATTTGTAGAAGATTCTGCTTCTCGAATTTGCTCTTTGCATGCCTCTAAATCACCAGATAGCTTTTCAAGTTCAAATTGCAAATCTTGGTATTTATCGAATTTCGCCTGGACGATGCTTTCGAGTTTTGATATTTTTTTTCTTGATTCTTTAGTTTCTTTCTCCAACTCTTTCAACTTCGAACCCTTGTTGGTTTCAAATTCTTTCATGTCTTTTTCTATAACTGAAAGCTCATGAAGATATGTCTGCTGTAAATCAATCTCCTTTTCTACCTTTCCGTTGAGATCTGCTAACTCTGCATTATTGTTCTCCTGCTTTCTCAAGAGTGTATTAGCGGAACTGCCTTCGGCCTTTTTGATGGCTAATTCAAGAGAGTGTGCAGCTAAGTTGACTTGTTTTTGAAGTGATAAAGTTTGATTACTTATAGAGTCTTCTTGAGTTATTTCTTTTTTGACATTATTCAACTGAATCTGCAAAGACTGAATTTCCTTATTTAACCTATTGTAATTCTGTATAGTGATAAGAAGTGACCCCGTCTGTCTTCTACTACCACCGGACAAAGTACCAGATGGATCATAAACATCTCCCTCTAACGTAACACTTTTGGCTCGAATCTTTGGATCAAATGTTATAACTTTCGATGTTTGTGGATCCTTTGTGATGAAAACAGAGCCAAAAATATAGGCCATTGCCCTGGATACATCATCCTCATAACCAACAAGATTTAAGGCTAACTCAACTTTGTCAGGGCAAAGACTCTTGGCATAATCAACTGTACGAGCGTCAATCAGCCTAGCAGCAATTTTGTTTAATGGAATTATTGTTACTCTTTTGCGTAGCTGCCCCCTTTCCAATAATTGTGAACCAGTTACCTCATTATCAACAACCACGTTATACAATTTACCTCCTGCAGATATTTCCAAAGCAGTAGCTGAATCAAAGTTAGATTCGTCTAAAGAGAACAACTTCGCTGCCACGCCCTTTATAGAACTAGGATCAAAATTTGGCGAAGGCTTACTGTATTGAAACTCTAAAGAGGTAATTTTCCTTCTCATGAATTCAAGCTCATTAGAGAGCTTATAGATTTGCTGCTTAAGAGAGCGTTCTTGTTCCTTTAAGCCTTTTAACTTTTCAGGATTGAATCCAACACTTTTCAAATGCTCTTCTGCTTGTTCCTGTTGTTGTCTTAATTTCTCTATTTCTTTTTGGTGATTTTCATGCTCCTTTTGAGCACTCAAAATCTTAGGTTTATCATTATCGATTTCTTTCAGTAGTCTATCAATTCTGAGTTTTAATTGTTCAACTTTAACGTTGGAGTCTGAAAGTTTCTGTTTGGCTTCTTGAAGTTGGCCCATGTACCCACCAGATTTACCTTTTGAAGAAACACCTGTTTGTAAAGAGGCTAGTAATTCTTCTTTTTTTATCACCTCTTCCTTGAAATTTTGCAACTCGGCCTTGGCCTGATTTTGCTCTGAGTCTAGATTTTGGAATATTTTAGACTTTTGCTCAAACTCTTTGGTGAGTTTGTCCAAAGAGTTTTTGGTCTTTTCGATATTTTTATGCTCTTCCTTCAAGCTTTCCTGTTTCAAACTTTTGGAAGTGCCTAATCTAACGATTTCGTTTGATATTTCGGCTTCCTTTCTCTCGAGAGTTTGAAGTTTTCCCCCCTTTTTAAGTTCTTTCTCTTTTATTTTTTTTGCTCGTTCCAAATCCTCCTCTAAAGTGGCAAGCTCATTGGTTAATCTTTCAATATCTTCTACCAACTCTTCGATTGTGTTTTTCCCCTCCTTTAATCTAGTATTATATTGCTCAAATCGGGTAGAATAGTTATGATAGTCGTGTGCATTCATAATTCTCAGTAACTTATCCAATTCAGATTGTGTCTGTTGAAACTCAAGGAAAGCCTTTTTTTCCTTTCTGAGTTTTTCTAATTTGGGCTCGATTTCCTCCAACAAAAGGTTTTTTATTTCGTGCAATTTAGTGTCCTTTTTGGCCATAGTTTTGACAGCTTTCTCTCTTCTATCTTCGAAAAGTTTGGTGCCAGCGGCTTCAGCCACTAACGCCAAAATTTGTGCTGGTGGCATGTTTAGCACTTTCGTAATTTTGCCTTGCATAATCAAAAAATTAGGGTTATTTATATTCAATTGAACAGATTGAAATAGTTGTAACACAGTCTGCTGTTGTGCTCTATGACCATTGATTAAATATTTGGACGTGCCTCCCATAACAATTTGTCTGGTAATGGAAATTTTAGAATGATCCGCAAATCCAATGGGACTTGTTTTTTTATCAGAATTATCAAACACAATGGTCACACTGGCTTTTGTCACACCCGCTTGTCCTCTTTTATAAATCAAGTCTTGTAAATTTGAAGCTCTAACTGTTGCCATGGAAGATATACCTAGCACGAAACAGATAGAATCCAAGATATTAGATTTTCCAGAACCATTCAAGCCTGTTATCGCGTTAAACTGGGGATCCCAAGAGGTAATGACGGTTCTTGCAGCATAAGACTTGAACCCATCTATAATCAACTCCTCGATCCTCATGGCGATACTATTGTAAATACTTTTGATTAATTGGTTTGGTAATTTGTAAAGAATCGAGCCGCTGATATATTAGCGACAGGCGATGGTTTGTTTACAAATTGATACTCAAAATAAACACAAGCGGATCAATCAAAATAAAAAAAAAAAAAAAAAAAAAAAACATTGCTGGAAATTTTACAAACATCACATCCACACACCCTTTATCTTTTTTGGTGTCCAGGTTTATAATTTCCTAACATTGCATATGCCGACAGAAGCCTGTATGAAGCTGTCATTTCTCATTATCACAAGACAACTGTGAACATTTCATTTGTAATTTTGAATATAAAAATGGCACTTAAGCGCCTTAAGTATCTTGCCCTTAAACTTTCAGTTCAGTCTTAAAAAAATTTTTTTTTCCCTATTGAAGAGATCGCATCACCAACATCCTCAAAGCTTTTATTTTCTAAACGCTCAGATCTTACGGCGCTTAACTCAATATCAATATCTAAGAATTTTGTACTATCGAAATCATTCTTCAGTCAAAACCTTTAATGTCAAGCAAAGATAAAATACCAGCTAAACCATTTGCTTCTTCTCCTGAAGATTTCAGTTCTGCAATCAGGGACACAGACACTGACGAAGTAGTTCACGATGAAAATTCCTCATTAGGAACCGAAGAGTTGATTGTGCCACCTAACACTACAACAGGTTACAACTCTAACCGAATTTGTTTCACAAAGAGCAGAAATGAAAGCCCAAGCAATGAAATTACCCCTTTATTGCCTCGCCCGGTACCAGATGGCTCTTTTGAGCGTACAACGCCTCCTTCTTGGTGGAAGTACTTACCTGAACCAATTAGAAATTTTCTTTATCAGTACAGGTGGTACATTTTTGCCATTATTGTTGTAATAACCGTTATTGTTATTGTCGTGTTAATTTCAACAGGTAATGTTCTGGTTGTGCCTGTGGTGGCTAGAACAGTCTTTTGTTTCCTTTTGAGTACCTATTTTGACCAATATTGTGCTAGAAGCGGACCTAAAAGTATACCATTTATTCAAGAGTCTGAGGATTGAGGTAGTACCTTTAAAAGGAAAGCTTTATCGTTTCATAAGTGAAGAAAAATGATTTTATTTACGAAGTTTTTAGGTATACTAATTGGCTTTTATTTTTTATTTATTCAATTTGTATTTTTTAATTATTCAAGCTTTTTTGCTTTTTTGCTTTTTTGCTTTTTTGCTTTTTTACTTTTTTGCTTTTTTGAGATAAAATAATTAACAAAGATATAAACATATATTTTGCTTCAACGAGTAACATATACAAGAGTTTAATGCGTAATTATCTACCAAGGTACACTGAAAAAAGCATGAGCGTCGTCACAACCAGAAGCAGCCTTTCTCGTTCTTGCTTCTGGTAACCAACTAACCATATCATGCTCTCTTCTTTCACTACCAGGATGCGTGGAGGCATATTCAGGAAGTCTTATAGCACCGGGAACCTGCATCGTAGCCTTTTGCATGCGACGCCAAAATTTAGGGGCCTCTTCAGGATTAAAACATGCATCAGACATTAACATTAGTCCAATATAATCGGCTTCGCTTTCCATTGTTCTTGACATCTTCAAAGTAAAAAGATTTAGAGCCCAGTCTATATATCTAGCAGAAATCCCGATAGAACTCGACAATATAAGTAATCCAATAGTGAGAAACGGGTTGCTGGAGTGTTGTTCAGCAGTATGACGAGCCAATTGATGTGAGATCTCGTGCCCTAAAACTGTAGCAATTCCATCTTTGTTATGGCAAATTGGTAAAATAGAACTAAAAACAAAAATCTTCCCACCAGGTATAACAAAAGCATTAGGTGGAGCACGAGGATCATTTACCACTTCCACTTGCCAATTGATCTCCTTAGTGCGCTTATCACGCAGAAAACTTCCGTCCTCAATGTTGTTATCACCTGTATTAATCAATTTTTCGCTGGATTTTATAAGTCTATCCACAACATCCATAACTTCACCATAAACTGGATGGTTATGAGGCAAAAGCTGATTGCGGTATTGCAGCATAACGGAGTTATACGTCATGTTCCCTAAAAAAGTTTCAAACGAGTCAGGAATCCATAAAAACCGTCTTCGGTGAGATATTGGAGCCTCATTCAAATTATAAAGATAAAAGCCGGTAATACCAAGAAATCCGTAAATAAGCCTTTTTTTAGTTTTCTGATCGTTAATATTGAACAGACTACTACCATGGTTTGGGAAATAGTTGTAGGTTGCATATGTTCTGGCAAATATTCCCCGGAGGACTCGCGGTCTTTGCCGCTGAACTTGGGAACGGTGTCTCAGTAAACAAGTACTAAAATTGTACATGTTACCAATTTTTGTTGAGAAGAATCTAGAGCCTGTGGACCTTGCCAGGTTAGACGCTATGATAAACATTCTGCTGTTAAACTTGAATAGCCTCATAAATTACTAGTTTAGATCGATATAGCCTGACACATCTGTTCTCATTCGGTATCTTTAGTCTTATCCTCGCTTTTCTGTTTTTTCCCATGATGCTCGATAAAGCATAGTAGGAACTACATAAATCACTAACCGCACTCAGTGACATCCCAATGTTCTTTATGATGTCTTAAGTTATTCTATTTAAACGTCACGCGTCAATCGCCCTATATGGAGTTGCAGGCTGCAACAGTATCCTGCAGAGCTTCGAATACGGGCCCCCGAACCCTTTCACCTATTTTAAAAAATTGATAAAAATTGATGACACAAAAGTTTTAAAGACCACTTTTTATATATTCCGAATGAATCAAGTGGTAGTGTCGCTGTGGCTGTAGTGATATGAACATGTCTTTCCGGCATTCAAGTGTACTCATTTAGACTATGAAGTACAAGACTACAACAATAATTGAAAAACTCCGAAGATCTGAAAGAAATCCTGGTTTGGAATGAGATGACAAAACGATTGCTTTTTGGGGCCAGCTACTTGTTCTCAATATCTCAACATACTTTACTGATATAGCCAGTCCAGTTTCTAATATCCTCAAAGAGTGAAACTTTGCCCACGATTTTTCAAAAATTTGGTAGATTGGGTTTGTCAATGAATTTAGTTAACCTTAGATCACTAGCTATCAATTTATTTGAATGTTTTTATTTTTGGCCATCGTTTTATAACCTCTTGTCGGCCGCTTCTGGTTGATAAAAATTTAGTTCTAATTTGGTGTATTTTAATAATTTTACTAAATTTCGCGTCGTAAAGCATATAATAGGGCTTAAATTTTAGCACTGTTCTTTCGCAAGCAATTTTTGTTTACATTGAATTTTTTTTTGTTTCAAAAAAAAAAAATTCAAAAAAAAAAAAAGAGAGAGATTAAAAGTAAACGTTGAGCAATGAAGCTCGAAAGCTGTGAGCTTTTAAAGCAAGTAGGTGCGGAAATATTGGAGATTTGAACCGATGGTTTGCTCCTAGACTAATAATAAGTACCACAATTCAACCCATACAGTTTGTAGCCGCATGCTGGCTATTATGTTGAACGTTATTATTGATACTAAGCTGAGCTGGCTTTGTTGAAAGCTGCATGACCTGCTTAGAATTATCCATATATTTACTATCATTATTTAATGTTTATTCTGTTTATCACAAAGTTATTACTTTGAAGTGTGTTTGTTTCCATTTATTTCATCTGTTATGGAAATTTTTTCATAAAAAAAGCTCTAACATTACTGCGTTTTGCAACATGCACTTATGTCTAATAGTTGAGCTAGACAGTTTTTACGGCGAAGTTTCAAAAAAACTAATACATGTCTTATGATATTCAAAGGATCCTGAAACTCAAAACAGGACAAAACTATTGGCATTTCTCACAACAAAAGTGAACCATTTATAGTACACTATAAATGCTCTCTTGACCCCGAAGAGTGTTTTTGCTTCGCTTTGTTTCTTTTTGGTAAACATCATTGAGGAATATACCTCCTCAATTGGTACACTTCTCTATTGATATATTTTCTGCGTTACTCCTTTATCAATAAACTCCTGCAGTAAATCGCAGCATGCATCTTTTTCTTTTTTGTGAAACGCACTCCAACAAGCGGCTCGTACGCGGTAGAAAACGTGTACAAAATGCGTAGCTTTCTTTGATGCCTGTCATCTTGTTTTGCTTCGGTTTTGTGCTGCGACCTACTTCGTCATACAGCTTTGTCCTGCACTACAATGTTAGCCAATGTCAAAGCCATTTCCGTGAACAATTGTTTATTTTCACTAAAAAAATCAGTAAACACTGGTGAATTGCTTACCTTGCCACTAACAATACTGTATTATTTTTTGAAGAGATGTTCTCAGAGTCAAGGAACTCAGTGAGCTTTTTTCTTTATTTTACTTTCTTTATTTTCAGGCATCAAGTAATAAAGACACGTCTTTCACACAAGAAGCAACTTCACACAAAAGAGGCACCACTATTGTAGTGCTACCTTGCAAAACCTACATCGTGCAGTGGTTGTGAGTGAAAGTTATGTGCCCGTAGTTACAACATCCCTTCAAACACTATAAGGTTAAAGCTTATACAGCCTCTATGCACGGAACAATTAGCTCTCATGCATAGTTGAATTGTGTATTGAGCCACGCCGGTTTTTAACAATTAAAAGATATACTCTGTTACAACATTGTACGCGAAGACAAATTCCGCACCATTGAAAGACACTTTG
This sequence comes from Saccharomycopsis fibuligera x Saccharomycopsis cf. fibuligera, assembly GCA_001936135.1. Taxonomy (NCBI): domain Eukaryota; kingdom Fungi; phylum Ascomycota; class Saccharomycetes; order Ascoideales; family Saccharomycopsidaceae; genus Saccharomycopsis; species Saccharomycopsis fibuligera x Saccharomycopsis cf. fibuligera. The sequence continues at coordinate 2,019,160 of CP012817.1, read as the reverse complement.
AGATAACTAGTCTGCTTTTTTAACAACGCAGAATTTGCATTTATGAAAAAACGAAAATAGTCTTTGACTTTTTAACTAGAAAAGCTGATATAGTATGTACCCTCAAAAGAGGACAGAAGAAACAAGTGTAAACATTGTAAGAAAACATAAAAATATGAAAAGTTAAAAGAAATTTTTGAAAAACTAAAAAAGGTTTATCAAAACGCCAATTGGCATGATGAACAAGAATTGGTATTTTCATGAGCCCCGCTAGTAGTAGTGGCATGCAAAAGCTCGAATGGTGGTAGGTAGAGATAGCATTGAAATAGCTAAAACAAGTTAAAAGCTTCTTCTAGTTTCTTTTTAACAACTTTGTTGATTGGGCAGTAAACGAAACAGATAAGCAAAACACAGAAAAAAAAGCAAACGTTGTTTGTTTGAATGCTTAAACAGAAATAATGTCTTGAAAACCTAATGGGAAGATAAAAAATAAATAAAAATTAATCATGAAGTAAATTAATAACCGCAAATATTTGGATATTTTCTGTCTGTTAGCGGTTGAGGGAATAAACCGTATTCTGCTAATCTTTTGAAGTCCCACTCAATAGTACTTTCGGTTTTGTAACTCCAGAAAACCCAGCCGGCACCTTGATCATAAGCATCCAACTGGGCTTCAATGTATTTTCTAGTGTTCTCTTTACGTTCATCAGACCAGGTAGAAATATCATCAATACCTTCGCAGCTACCAAGTGCATTATCGTTTTGGTAAGAAGCGTCATATCTGGCGCCTCTTCCAG